>OX352472.1:14857700-16057700 GCA_947093115.1 Brenthis daphne | reverse complement strand
TTCTACATTTCCATACAAGCATATTACACTGGCATATTATATAAACGGTCCCGTTGGTATAGTGGTTAGCATTTATGCTGCAGATCATAACTTTCTGAATTCAAACCCAATTGAAACTAAAATACTCATTAACATTTTCTGACTGAATTATTCATATAAATGAGTAGTTGGGAAGTTGGTGTTATAAATACTTGTGCACTAAAACACCTCTCACGATGGCTAGTTTTAGTGAGATGGCCGTCGTGATCCAAAATCGATTAAGATATTAGCTGTTCCTAATATCATCTAATAGAAATAATATTCTTCTCTTTTGCCCAAAAGCTGCTATTAAGTCTCAATAATAACTGGTTGATAATAAATATTAATGCATTCTTTTAGCGCAACAAATATCTATTACTATAAACGACGTAATTTGTACTAGATTATCCTGTTTAGCATTGTTTCTTGTTGTACGTAACCATTTTACATATATTAATATTCTGTTCAAAAATACATTAGAGTTATAAGCCAATCCAAATATTTTAACTTTCTAACAGGGGTAATACATCATAACTTATATAATATTAGTTTTTGACTGCCACTCCACTTGGTCTGGGTAACTCCATAGGAATAAAAAAGTATGCATCATAATATAGGGATCCGTCCCTATCATGCAATTCATGTCCTTTAAACGTTGAAACCTCTTAAAAAGATCTGAGTTACTTTCACATCTATACCACGGTAATGTAATGCATATATTACCGTGTCTATATTAATATTATAAAGAGGTAAAGTTTGTGAATTGTAAGTTGTGAGTTTATGACGTTGTAGAGGGCAATCTCTGGATCTACTGAACCAATTTAGATGAAATTTGGTATGAAGATAGTTTGAGACCCTGGGAAGGACATAGAACATATTTTTTATTCCAGAAATCATCGCTTAAGGGGGTGAAAATGGGGATGAAAGTTTGTCTGGGGAATCAACCTAGACTCGCTAGTTTATAATATTTATATTGATTGGTAATTGATACTTGGTACTATTCTTGTCTTTATTCTTAAAAAAAATATTAAAGAAAATACTCCTAAACCTAAGTTATTTATTAAATATTTTTAAGAAATTATACACTCCACTTATTTCTTAGTCGGCCATAACCTCAAGGTGACTAATCTCAATTAAATATTAAAGCATCAATAACCGTTGCAGATGTTTCTGAACAATCTTTGTAAATCGAAGTTTACCCGTAAATTATAAGATTAATGTTGATTTTAACATAAATAATTTACGTAGAGGAATAAGTAATGACAAACTATTGTAGTTGCGTAAACCAAGTTTGTTCAACTAATAGAGGACAGACCATATTAGCCCTACACTAAGATGTCGTTTCTTGGCATTTGACCACTAAAGGTGTGTCACTTTGGATATTGGGTAAGATTAAGCGGAATGTCGTTAACCGAACGCCATGAGAATCTTAAAGACGGTGACTCGATGTACTTGAGATTTTACGAGCACTTACCGATGAATTTATATTCCATATTATATTATTTAAGTAATAAAAATCTGTTCTACATCTAATCTTTATTTTAACTATAATAAAATATATAATTTATAAAACTTGCCTTTAATACGTTATAGATAATCTATAGTTAAATGAGGTAATATATGATAGAAATTAATAGATAAAAAATGTTAGTATGTAGGTCTAAAATAAAAATACAATGTTCTAAAGCTTAGACTATTTTGCACTAAGCTCTTATATAAGTATAATACAATAAGACTGAATCAAACAGCTGCTAATTTAAATACATAATTCATTGTACATATTTATATAGAATTGGTCATGTAATCCAACTAGTGCCACGCCCCTTTTAATGTTATACCCATCTTGATCAAATTATTTGGTTGGTTCTGTCTTCACTATCAGTTTAGTATCAATAAATGGAAGAAAAACTCTTTAGTGCACCCCTAATGTACTACTAATACAATCTTTTAATTATCTACAGACCAGGACCACTAGTCACAGAATATTAACGCCTCCAGGTAAATTTCTAAGAAATTAATTAAAATTCAAAGAAATCTATTGTTAACTGACACTCCGGCGTGTCCGCGGTCATGGAGGGATTAATATATTAAAAGCAACTTAAAAAATGTAACTTGGCCAATCTGTACTTGGCCAGCATGGTGGACTATGACCTGATCCTCCTCGTATAGAAGGGAGGCCTTTGCCCAGCAGTGGGACGTTAAAAAGGGCTGAATAGATAGGTAGATAGAAAAGGAACTTAAGATAAACTATATTTATATATTACTTATACTCTTCCACACATGCGAAATTCTTTTGGAATCCGCAATACAGTATTTGGTAGCTTCCGTATCCCTAGCGTATGTTGATAAGGCAAGAACCGTTGTACCGCGTTGAAGAAGGTCACACGTCTCAAGTCGCGACGGGTCTAAGTGGCATGGACGTCAATATGTTCTGCAGTTTCAATTTATTTATTTGCGCTCTATAGTAATACAATTAATTTTATTTTACTCGTATCTACTACGTACTCTAGCATAAAGAGTATTTTTTAATATACATTTAAGAACAAGAAATAAAATCTAAATAAAAATAACACAAACTCGATTTAAACGACTATCTATTCAACTATTAACATTAGGCGAATTTACAACAATAAAATATCGATAACTAGCAAATCTATCCGACAGCCTAACCGGATGGAAGCTGACCGTCAAATGTCTTGTGCTGAAAAAACTTGTGAGACACCTAGGCTATCAATAATAGTAGCGATGACACGTCGTGTAAGCGCATTTTTTCTAAAATATCCTAACAATACATTAAAACATATTTTATTCACGTGTACGTGTTTCACATATTTTTCTTCTTTTAGTAAGATCTACTGTTTACTTTTAAGTGCGTTCTTATACCTACTTAATACGAAAGTGACTTTATATAAAAACGCAGAGCTAACGGCTACAGCCATATTTTGAATCTATTTAAGCAATTTTACATTTAAAAATGACACGATGATACATTAAACTTTAAAGAGTCTCAGAATTACAAACAGTTAAATTATACTTTAATTTTATGTAGGTTGGTATAGTACGAGTACATACCTTAACGTTCAATAAATGTCATATTTGTCTCTATTAATTTAGCGCTACAAATTTTCATTTTATGGAATTTAATTTTCATCGGCGGTAATCTGTCGAAGAGATGCTTAACATTAAATTACGTTCGTGAAATTCAATTACAGAATATTTATTAAATCCAATAACATTAACGTCTATAGTAATTGGAAGTTACATATATACATATAATAAAATTGTAACCAAGCCAAATCTGTACATTAAATATTTTATTGATTCAGACATTATTATTGATTCAGAGGCCGAATCTATAGTTTTTTAGAATTTTTGTCTGTCTGTCTGTCTGTCTGTCTGTCTGTCTGTGACCGCATCATGGAAAAACAATTATGTAGAATGATGAAATTTGGTATGATGATAGCTGGTTATACGGGTCAACATATAGAATACTTTTTATAGCGAGAAAATATCTCATCTCTGACAAATCTATATTAAACGTAAGTAGGGAGGAGCCCGAGCGGAGCGAGGGTGTCTCTTGTCCTTATGTATAAAAGTAAAAATTCATTAAATGTAGAGATTTAAATTAGTACAATCCAATGTAAATTGCTAAAAAAACGTTAGGTATACACGAATGATAAATTATTTTCTTATACGTAGATATATTATTAATCCTCACGTTATTTAATGGCATACATAACAACGATTTTAATTAAATTGCCATAAACCACTATTTTAACAACTGGTTTACAGAATGATGTGGGTTATACTCGAACTAAAATAATTATCAACAATATAATCAACTAAAAGGTAAATTTTCGTTAGTGGATATCAAATAGAAACAGGTCTAGAGAGTTTAAAATGATTTATAATTTTATAACTGTATACTATATTGAATATTTTTTTATAGTTTGGATGATGATTGGTGTTGTAAAATTTGTGCCACACATGGTGATTAATTTGAGATGTTATCTACACGTGTATATGTAAATTATAATAGTTATAACTTATGCACATTGACACGAAAATTGATAATTTTTGATTTCAGTTTATTAATAACTAGATATTTATGTGCCGTGCGGTATATATTATGTTACTTCAGGTCAAAATCTTTCAGTATACTAAATTTCATTCAAATCTGTCCAGCCGTTTCAGCGTAAAGAAGTAACAAATACATACACATACATACAACTTCACATTTGTTATAGTAGTCCCATTCTAAATATATTTATATCAAAAGTAAAGAATTTTAGCCTACCAAACTATCCCACATAAACATTCCATATATTAAGATCGTACAACGCATATTTATTATAACGACAATAAAACATTCAACTCAGTTTCTCATTTGAAGGTCGACCAGTTGAGCTCATACAATTATACCGAGAGATACATCTGTCAATTGCTTGTTTATTTCAATATACAATTAAACTATAGATACAAACATATAATAAAGCGCATACAGAAAATTTAATGCGCATTCCTATACTTGTTCTTGTCTAGATCTTTGTACCGCTGGTTCTTAAGGGCTGAAATTTTGCCAAAAATTATCCGTATGACAATGAAAATAGCTATAATAAATCTTTGTTTATTTCGTTGTGGGTAAATTTGTTTGGGGAACAATATTTTCAGAGTTTCAAATTAAAAAAACAGCCGAGTAAAACCGAGCCCAGTCGCTAGTTCACTTATGTATATATGATATACAAAATCAATATACCATAAAGCTTATCTTGAACTGACTTTAGTGTTACGTTTTAAAGTGATGCGTTTAGTTACAATCAATTCTCCTTTTAACTCAATACTCTACTCACAAATAAATAAACCACATCAAGTACATGTTATGTAATTTTAATTTGACGGAGTGTCTATTCGTCCTTTAATAGGACGACTAAAAATTCATTATTCGTCCTAGATGAAATATATAAATTATAAGGAAGCACGAATAGTCTAATAAATACGTAAGTAGAACAAGTAGCTCGGCTCAACTCGATAGGTGAAGGTTATTTTTTTTGCATCTAGATACTCCTGCACCCAACATTTATATATTATATATATTTTACATTAGAAAAAAAAAAGTGATACCTAAATATTCGTACAAACCGACAATAGTCAGACCAAAAATATATTTTTTATTCATCCGATTATCAGAGGAATAGCAACAGCCTCGTTTATTTATTATTCGTCCTACTAAAGTACGAATAAAAAAAAATATTCGTCCTTATTTTAAATACGAATAGCAACCGCCTTAATTTAAAATATTGTACATACCAGTTATCACCTAGTTTATCGTGTATTACATAAACTCCTTTCATCAAACCACAGTAACTTGTTAATAGTTTAAAAGTTCATGTGCATTTAAGGGTCTTTACATAAGATATCATTTTTATCATGCTGTTGATGCTCGTGTCAACGAACGACCGCGAAAAAAAGTCACTTGAATTTTGTACAAGTTACGAGTATGTCTTTATAAATGGTAGGATTGGAATGCATAGGACCTAAGAATATGATTGATAAGGTAATATTAAGAGTCAACACATATTAATAACCAGGTAATACTGGAGCCGAAAAAGTACAAAACACAATTTAGTTATCAGATGTTATTTAAAGGTGCACACCTTAGAAAACTGGTTTCCAAATTACTAGTAAATCTTTATTGCTTTGTAAATATGCCATTGTTTCACCATTCAGAATGACGATTGCACTATGCTATGGAGTATAAACTATTAAGGTATATGGTTAGTTTGTTGAAGTAGCTAAATTCAAGTATATGTGGAAATGTGGAATTTTAACTATATTTATTTGCCATCTATCAAACTATTATTAAATATATGAAAATTTATGCGTGTGTGTATTTGTTTCACGCTAAAACGGCTAGATAGATTAGGATAAAATTTTGTACACATGTACCTATATAGTAAAAGTAGCCTATGTAAGTATAGACCTGCTGTAGGACATAGGCTACTTTCAGGCACCTAGGGAAGCACCCGAGGGAAACGATCGAAAATATGTATATTCATAGTTTAAAATTTTTCCTAATAAAAACTATTCAAGAAAAGCTATTTTTTTATTTTACTCTTCTTAGAGTTGTACATTAATATGTCCAAAAACATAAACAAAATATAACCGCAAGCCCTCAGACCACAGCTTATTTGCATGTTCAGTAAATACGAGAGAGTTTATTCCGAAACCCTCGAAGCCAACGTACAATTCGAGACTCATACTTCTGGACGTATATAAATATGTTTTTTTTTTTTTAACTTTTCTGCACCGCGGCAATCTGTTAGACACAACAATAAGCCACTGCTTTGTCTGATACTTGTATCTGTTTTGGCTTTATAGCTTGGTGAAACACTTTTCAAGTAGGTGTCTCATTCCATACTGTTGAATCTATCTTGTAGGGTTGGAACACTATGTCTCTTTAATCTTCTATGTTGAAGTCCTTGATCTCCGCTGAGTCTGAGGGCAAGCTCATTTTTGTGATTTGAGAGGCTTTTCTGGTAGTTGATGCTATATTTCGCTATCTCCTGTTTGACAGTTGGTACATTTAAGTCAAGATATATGTACTTATTACTGATGTATTGAGGGATGTTAAATATGGTCCTCAGTGTTTTGGTTAGAAATCGTTCCAGTATCTCTATGTTACTGTTGCTGGCCGTACCCCAAAGCTGTATGCCATAGGTCCATATTGGTTTCAAGATGGCTTTATATACTGCCAACTTGCTGTTTGTGCTCATTTATGAGTTTGGTCCTATTAACCAGTATATACTACGTAGTTTTAAATCTAGTTGTTTCCGTTTTGTCCATATGTGTTTTTTCCATGTCAGCCTACGATCTAAGTGCATGCCCAAGTATTTAGCATTGTCGTCTTGCGGGATTTCTTCGTTATTAAGTGTAACCTGTGGACACGTGTCTCTCCTGAGAGTAAAGGTCACATGTGTTGATTTACTTTGATTAGCGTGTATTCGCCATATTTTAAGCCATTCTTCAATTTTATCAATGTGGTGTTGTAGATGTTCTGATGCGGTTGCTGGGTTCGTGTGTGTAGAAAGTATGGCTGTATCGTCGGCATATGTTGCAACCGTAGTCTTTTCTACTGTTGGTATGTCAGCAGTATATATGGTGTAGAGCACTGGTCCTAGTATACTTCCCTGTGGCACTCCTGACTTGATCTCATATAGGTCGGAAAGGTTATCGTGGAACTTTACTTCAAAACATCGCTTGCTGAGATAAGACTTTATTATGTGGTAAAACGAGTGTGGTAGCATCTTTTTAACTTTGTACAATAGGCCCTCGTGCCACAATTTGTCAAAAGCCTGGCTTATATCCAAAAAGACTGCTGAACAATATTTTTTTTCTTCTTACGATCTGCTTATAACGTCAATGATGCGGTGAATTTGCTCGATCGTTCCGTGGCTCTCCCGGAATCCAAATTGGTGATTTGGGGTGATGTCACTTAGGTGTACTTGCATTCTTTTTAGTATCATTTTCTCGAGGAGTTTCCCTATTATAGGCAAAAGACTTATAGGTCGGTATGACGCTACTTCATTAGGTGGTTTACCGGGTTTAGGTAACATTTTTATCTGGGCTATTTTCCATTGCCCTGGGAAGTGGCTAATTCTTATGCAGGCATTAAATATGTTGACAATTGCTACTATATCCTTTTTTGGCAGATTTTTTAAAAGAACGCTGTCGATCTGGTCGTATCCCGGCGCTTTGCCATCCTTAAGGTGTTTTATGTCACCAGCTACTTCGGTAGGGCTCGTATATTTTAATGGGAGACACATTTGCTGAGGACTTTCCAGATAACTTTTTATTTCGCCGTTGTGCTCTGGTTTTATTTCAGAAAATGGTTGAAATACTTTGCTAAGGTGTTCAGCAAAGGTTACAGCCTTCTCCGTGTCTGATCTGGCCCAATTCCCATTACTTTGTCTGATAGGAGGGATTTGATAATTGGGACGTTTTAATTTCTGTGTTGCCTTCCATAGTGAGTAATTTGTGTCTAAACTTGGGGTCAAGTTAGAAAGGAAATTTTGAAGGTTATTGTTGGTAAAACTTTTAATGAGGTCTTTTAGTTCGTCCGAAGATCTGTTGAACGCTGTTTTGTCTGCGGGGTATCCAGTTTCGTGCCATACTTTTCTTAGATGACAACGTTCCAATATTTTGTCTTTGATCATTTTCGGATATTTGTTGTTTAGGGGTAATTTTTCTTGCACTTTTGTGGAACTAGCGGCTGCTTCATGTATGATTTTATTAAGGTTCTCAATAGCCTCTTCTATATCTTCCACTGTTTTTAATGGATTTATGAGCTTAATTCTCTCCGTGATTATGCCCTTATACATCTCCCAGTTAGTATTTTTGTTATAAAGTCTTTCTGCGGGTTGCACCAATACCACTGATGAGCTCACATTTAATATGACTGGCGTGTGATCAGATGATAGATCCGTACAGGTTTCAGTAGTCATGTAGTTTCAACCTATATTTTTAGTTATATAGAAGTCTAGCAAGTCAGGAATTTTACTTCGATCCGTTGGCCAGTATGTTAGTTCGCGTGAACTCATGCATTCCAGCCCCAGACCCTGCATTGCACCAAGTAGTTGCCTTCCGCGATGTGTGATTAATCGGGAGCCCCAGTATGTGTGTTTAGCATTCCAATCACCACCACTTATGAATTTGGGGCCGAGTGAGGAGAAATACATGTTGTAGTCTTGTTTTGTCATCGTATGTCTGGGTGGACAATAAACTGCAGAATAGGTTGTCTCAACTTTATCGTTGATCACTGCTTTTATTGACGTAGCTTGTATTTTATCCGTATAGTATTTTTCCAGTTCATAATGTTTAATATTATTTTTAATAATTACTGCGGTTCCGCCGTGACTATTTCCTGAAGGATGATTTGTTGTGTACACTGTGTAATTTTTCATAGCGAAGTGAGATCTTGCAGTGAACCTTGTTTCGGAAATTAAAGCTACGTCAATTTTTTCAATCTCGAGGAATGTTTGAAACTCTTGACGACGATCCGTCAAGCCATTGGCGTTCCAAGTTACTACTCGGAGTGTATTAATCATTTTGTTATCTGGCTTGAGATAAGCTGGATCATTCGGTCCATCATTTTGTCCATCATGCTGATCATGATTTGTTGAAATTTAGCGAACATTAGTTCTAATTTGTCAGGAAGATTTTCCGCGTCAGGTATCCCTTTAGTCAGTGGTCGTTCTTTTGTTACATCTGAATAGCTTCTTTTTTCTGTGTAATCATTTTGTCTTAAGTTTTGTTTTACTGTTGGATTTAATATTTTGACCTCTTTTGTATTCGGAATTGTATGGTTTTCTTTATTGGTTGGTTTGATTTTTAGTATTCTTTCCTTGTATTGTTTGTATTTTGTGCAACCCTTGTAGCTTGCAGGATGTCTTTCTTGACAATTTGCACATGTAGCATCCGTTTCTGGTGTTTTGGTGCACGAGGAAGTAGAATGATCATTACCACATTTTACACATCTGAATGGTCTGAAGCAATGGTTTTTAGTGTGGCCGAACCTCTGGCATCTTTTGCATTGAATTATTTCTTTTTTCTTATAAGGAGCTTCAAATGTCACTTTCATTTGACTTAGGTATCTTACTTTAAATATTTCTTTGTTGTTCTGGTTTGGTTCTAAGTCCACAATGAAGATGGGTAATGCTTCTTTGGTAGACCTATGTAAAACATTTACTATTTGTCTCACCTCATGTCCTTGTTCTTTTAACTCTTGTTTTATTAGAGAAGTATCTTCTGTGGAGTGTAGTCCACGTAGTACAACTCTATATGCTCTTTCACATTTTAATTTATAAGTATAATGTGATATATTGTTAGTTATAAACTGCTCTCGGATTGCTTTATAGGTTTGTATATCGTTGGGCATTAGCTTAATGATATGGCCGGATCTTAATGTTGTCATTTTGTATAATTTTTTGTCAACGATTTTATTTAGAGTAGCTTTTAATGCTGTAACGTCCATGACTCCTGTCACAAAAATAGGTTCGGGTTTAGGTATATATTCTTTAACCGGGATCAGTTCTTCTGTTTCCTCACTGTTGAGGATATCAAATTTGTTGTGCGTAGGCACTGCGAAGATGGGTGTATTCTTTGATTTCTTAGTATAGTCACTGCAGATTGGGCTTGTTTCCTTTCTCTTTTGCCTTTTAGGAGGTACTTGATCGTTTTGCCACAGATTTACCGGTTCTTCTGCATTTTTAGACTCTGATTCTTTATTTTGAGATTGCTTATCACTGGTTATACTGGCTGCGACTGATGGTAGACTACGGTTTCTGATGAACATACTTTTGTGAAATTGTTGCTGGATCATATTAGGATTATTTAAAGTTTTATTAGTTTCATTCATATTGTTCCCACGAGTAAGGTCGAAATAAATAGTCACTTGAAGGGTGACGCCTATTCCTTCAAGAAGGCTCATACAACAACGTTTGCCGGGTCCATTGAGGTTGACGCTAGCAACTTACTACCTGTAAGCCATACATCCTCTCGGCGCGCTTCCCACCTTAGGATTAGGGTAAATTTTTAGAGAGGCTTTCTACCTCTTGACACGGGCGGTAAAGCCAATGCCCCCGATTCCATGATAACACAATGGAGTTGCGGGTTGTGGAGGTCATTTCCTACCCCCAACAAGAAATCTGCTTGTTAGGCAATTTGAGTCAGGTTAATTAACCGCCGCCCGAGACTCGGCGTTGTTGCTCGTTTAGCACCACCCAGGGGAGACGTGTAGGGTGGGTCTAGGAAAAGATGGTAAATCCTACGGACGCGAGCAACTTTCCTCCCCCAATATATAAATATGTATAATTAAAATTATTGTTGTAACTTATAGAAGAAAATCAGTGATATGGTTTTCATTTTATGTTCAGTATAAAGATTACTTATGTATACTCTACTTATAAGTACTACTAGCTATTCGGTGACGCTTTTTAATGCCAATAAAAGTATGTTATTGCTCGTAACTAGTTATAGTGTACATACATATATATATATATATATATATATATATATATATATATATATATATATATATATATATATATATTATGTAGTGTACGACGACCATATTCGATTTGAATCACCTTACCTTTAACCTCTGTCTTATTTCATTTAAAATTTCTCATTTTTATTATATTAAAATATAGTCAAAAGAGACGAAGGTGAATATCGAAATGTAATAAAATGCTTATAATAAGTAATGAGTCAAAGTAAAATTGTCAGACTCTTAGCGGACGGGGGCTTCACCTCTCTGCAAAAAAAAAAATATTAGGTACTTATAACGCCTTAAGAACAACTGTTATAAATCACTTACTTTTGCCAATCATTTGCTAAGAGATATAAAATTGATTATAGCATAAAAAAATATTACTTAATTTTAATTTTAGTTTATATGTGAATTTGATATTGCCGTAAATCAAACCAACGGTGATTTATTTTTTTCTATAGAGACAGATACGAAAATTGATAAAACTAGAGAAAGAACCGGTATAGGACATTTATTTTATATTTAAAAAAGCTAATGAATTAATTTTGTATAATGAAATAACACGTTCTCTCGCCACGATACCTTATACCTTCGCAGTTATCAGTCGTGATCGAATGTGCGCGTCGGTCACGCTGTGGTGCATATGAACCATGTGTTTATTTTTACCTTTCCTTTCGTCACGACAACAATACCATATAAAACTATAGTATTTTAAGTTCCTTTATGTAGGTATAAGTTATAAACATATTATGTTTGTCTACATTTCCTTCCGATTGATTCCACCCGTTAATATTGTAATTATGCTCTAAACCTGTAAATACTATAAACAAAAACAAAAGAATACCTACATATATATATTTAAAGTAACTCTTGAAATTAAATTCTATCAATACTTTCAAAAGAGTATATAACTAAGTCATTATTACATAGTAATTATTGAACTTTTGTTTTTTTTTTTACTTTGTATCAGATACTTTTGTGGTCCCGATTCCGTTATAACTTTAACTTTCCGTATGATATATTTAACATTACCATTTGCCTTACTAAGGAATATATAGAGAACCTGACTCGTTTTCAAAAGACATATGAAGTCCGCCAACCTGCACTGGTCAACGTAGTTGGCTATGGGCCGAGAAACCCGTGCCCAGCAGATGTTAAAAAATTCTAACTACATACATATATGATATCTTCCCTATAGTGATATTCTAATAGTTATCAGCTATATTTATTTAAGCATCTACATGTTTGTAAAATCACATGAAAATGAGTTTACTGATCACATAAAGAGATAAAGAGTATAGGTTTGGATGTAGGGGGTAATCTCTGAAACTATTTATCCAATCCCGAAAATTCTTTCACTAATAGGAAACTGCATCGCCATCCAGTGCCAAGGCCTTTTTAATTCTTTAAAAATGTGTTTGCTGTCAGAAATCATAGCAACTTTAAGTCGGAAAAAATCTGATCACGACTACTAGTCTACTCGTTGTACATACTACGACATATGTTTAGCATATTGACTATATTACCTATTAAAATTGTTGAAATATTCTAAATTCTTCATGATTGGCAAAGAGGTAAATATTTATCTTTATATTAGGTATAATCAAAAATTATTCTTGATTCAAGTATCTCTGCTTATAAAACCGCCTAAACTGTTATACGCTAGTGTAGAATTCATAGAGGCTGAAATTTAAATTGTGAATTGGAAATTCTTATGAAAGAGAGTCATTATACTGTGTTAGGCCACTAATTAGTCCCGATGGTGCATTCAATAACGTGTACCGTTAGTATGAAGGGCCGTAACGGGAGGAACGGGTTTAGGCATCACCTGCGGCAATTTATTGTCTGAGTGTACCTATTCAAAATGCATAATCTAGTATATAATATATATATATATATATATATATATATATATATAAGATTTATTTGTGGAAATATATGTATACCACATTACTTTATAACACCTAACAAAGACAGGATCGTTAGTTTATTTTAATACGATTCAATAAAATTTAAAATAGTCTATATTGTGATATTTACTAGTGACTTACCCTCGCTTCGCTCGAGTGCGTCCCTAGGTACGCGGATTTTGTTCGCAATTTCATGGATTTTATTTTTTTGCGCAAACCCCTTTCCTTTTTCCTAAATAAAATTAGCTTAGGTTACTCTTTATAACATCAGCTATCTGCCAGTGAAAATCCCATCAAAATCAGCCCAGCCGTTTTGGAAATTAGCCGGAACAAACAGACAGATAGACAGACAAAATATTAAAAAAATATTTTTATTATAAATACCTACCAATACTTTCATATGTAATTATTGAAAAGGTGTTATTTTGACATTACAAACAGACATTACAATTTTATTTATCAATATATATAATAATAAAAGCAAAAATTAAATAAATAATATTCCATATTCAATTATAAAACTAATTAAAATTATAAAAATGTTTAAGGTTAAAAAATATTGTAAGGTAATTGGTGCAATTTTCATTTTGTTATTTGTGGGTAGGCTGTCTGTAAAACTATACCTTCGAGACATCCAACACCTCAGTCTCTCCCGTGACCATGAACGCTGCTAATAATGTTAAAGCATTCGAAATGTCGGGAACCAAAAATCCAAATTAATCCGCGAAAAAATCCGAAAAGATACTTTTATTTAAAATATCAAATATTCGCGTAAATCTAAGAAAGTATTATCTGTATAGACTAATAACAAGTTATATTTAGCAATGATCATAGATCATAACGAGAAAGCAACCTTTATCTAACCTCTGTTATCCATGAAAGACTATATAGAGCAACATGTAGTGTTAGATTAATCTCCTAGGATATTAAAGATTAACCTCAGGTGCTTGCGACGATAACAGGTGACTTAGTTCATGATAAGGAGAGTGCAGGGTAAGTAATACACTACTCCTGTTGACGTGTACTTTGTAATATTATCTAATATTACTAGAAAATAATATGCAGCATCTGGGCCAATTAATTATAAACGTGATGACATTTTGAAACCTTTTTATAATTTTTTCTTGTTTAATTACGGGAAAGCAGAAGTCGTAGTACTGACTAACAATTGTAGAGAAACCATTTCTGTGTCAGAGCGAAAAGGAAAGTGCATGTTAATGACATTTCTGCATAAAATATTATATAAACACGCATAATATATTATTTTGTAATAAAATGTTGAACCTTAATTTATGTGTGAATTAATAATATTACATATTCAAGTTTTCTATTGAATAATTAAAAACAAAAACGATAGCACATTCAAACATTAAAATTATTGATTATTACATTCCATGACTTTCATGAAATCAATCAATCTTAATAAAAGTATTTGGAAAAGTTATTTAGAATACACAATTTTACATACGTATATACATACATACACGTGTATGTATATTTGTATATACATGTACGCATAAATAAAGCTCTCATCTTTACTCCTACTCTTTTATTGATACAGGTATACAAAAGCAAACAATTGTGATAATCTTCTATACATATAATAAAATTGAAACTAAGCCGAATCTGTTCATTAAATATTTTTTGGGATATCTTATTGAAATAGACATTATTATCGATACAGAGGTGAATCTACAGTTTTTAGAATTTTTGTCTGTCTGTCTGGCTTTTACCGCATCATGGAAAACTCACTGGAAGGATTTTGATTAAATTTGGTATGATGATAGCTGGTTATCGGAGTCCATATATAGGATACTTTTTACTGCAGGAAAATATCTCATTTCTGAGAAATCTATACTAAACGTTAAAACGTAAGTAGGGACGAACCCGAGCGGAGCGAGGATGAGTTCCTAGTAGTATAATATAGGTACTTTCAGCTTTTTGTTCAAAAACGTAACTGCAGTGACTCTATAGTATACCTCAGCGGTACGATTTTTTATGATACCTATTTGAAACTTGAAAGTATTCCATACTACTTTACTTACTACTTTACTTATTTAATAAAAATGTATGCACTTAAATAGCAATTATAGTGGTACCCTAATAAAGCGCTCGCTTTTGAAATCGAGCGAAGCCGGTTTAAGTCTCGGATCTCGAACCTCAGTTATTTCATGTACGAACAATTTTCAACATGATTACCACTTGTCTTACGTTGAAGGAATCATCGCGAGGAAAACTGTATGTCTGAGAGAACTTATTGAGTTTTCGAAAGACAATATGAATACAACCAACGCCAACCCGCACTTGGCCAGCGTGGTGGACTATGGCCTGGTCCCCCTCGTATTGAAAGGAGGCCCACGAGTGGGACGTTAATAAAGGCTGAATACATACATTTATGCACTTAAATATATAAAATATTGCAAAATGCAAATCCAAAACAAATGGTAGGTAACTGTAACTATTTGTTACCATCCCTGAGTATCTACTAAAGTTTTTAATCATTAGTAAAACTGTAAAATTATGGAAATTTCATTTAAGATATAATGAAAACTTTACTTTCATTACTCTATGTAGAGATTTTTAATTAGAATAAAATTTAATACTTACTACTATTTTTTTCTTAAATTTTTTTTAAATAAACGTCATTATCAAATGCATGCAAAAATCCATGCAATATGCCATCTATTGTCCTTTTTTTGAACTCATTTAACTTTATCCCAGACGAAATTCCATGCTATGAATATGAAAGAATAACACTGTGAATATTTCCATACTAATGCATATCGACATCGCCCAAAATTGATTTCTAGAACTTTTTTCATTGACTGAAACTTGTTATTACATAAAATAGTAGCCCAAGAGGGTGTTTTGTGATTTGCTCAAGCACGGCAGATTAACATAACGGGGGATACGTTGCGCTCCCTCCTATACTATAACAATATATTTTCACGTTCTTATCATATAACACGTTCACTTTCGTTCTATAATAATATCTTGAACTATTATTGTGTATATTATTGTTTAATATACACAATAATAGGTCATTTGATATAAATGTAATTATAATATCTTATAAGTGGCATTTTTCTAATAATGTATATGGTAACTCTCTTAAGAAATCACTTTAAAATTAAAATAAAAACGTGTGTGTGTACTTATGTACGCACGTAAGAAGTTGTACTTGTTTGGCGTAACAAAACAAAAATAGCTAAAGATTTCACAACTCCCTTGTGTCACAACACTCTATTTATTAAAGGAATGCAGCTAACTTCATCATGTCTCTTTTTGGCTGTCGGTGTGCGCGGGGGTCGTAAAAATTTTACTCTCATAATTTTTTTCAAACGTGCCAAAAGAAGTATAGCTTCAAAAAATATGAATAGGTTACGACTGGCGAAGATATCCCGTACGCATAAAAAAACAGCTCCCATATTTAAAACCAACGCTTTATTGAATTGGGGCTATTATTCTTTAAGAAGCCATATTTAATCGATAACAACTGCGACTTAAACGAAAACTGAACCGTTTATTACATGTTAATGTAAATTAAGACTTCATGTTGTTCGTGATTAATTAGTTCGAGTTTTCATCTGCATTTTCAATGAATAAAGTAGAGGGGAAAAATGTAAAACTGAGAAATTGTAATTTGCGTTTTCATTATTTTCGTTTAATAAACATTTTGATGTGGTTTCCACTATAATACAGGCATCTGTTATATTACATATTTAATGTATCTAGATTATTATAGCATGAATCAACAAAAAGATTGTAATAGAATTTCTTAATTTACAATTTAAGATAATAGGTTGCAACTGCTAACATAGGCAAATCATACATAATAGTTGTTTAAACAAATATCTTACCTTAATTAACTTTTATAGAGCATGTAAGAAATAACTAAAGGTTATTTTAAGTGGAATATTCAAAACGCTCCCAAACGAAGTAATTTGTATATACCTTTTATTTGCATAAAACCATTTTCTCACTGCTCGACCGTCGAACTAAAAACAATTTGACAAAATGATTGATCGCCCCTCATTTTGTTTTGTTGTCTACTTAGCGATTGCTTCTCTTCAATTATAGTAGAGCCCATTTTCTCAAACACTCCAAACCGATTAAGTCAACTGCTATGATTTACGTTTAAAGAATTCTGTGGAAATCATTATCATGTTTAATTTCGCTTGTTTTTTTTCGGCACACTGTTTGCTTGGGAAAAATTTTATATTTAAAATTTCGATGTGCGTGCGTCTTCTTTTCCTCTTATATAGCTACACCGACTGTGATAATTTTTTGTGAACTTATTGATAGTTCTTAGGTTAGTTTGACTCCATAGTTCACACTGTTATTAGATTCAGGTTTTTTTTAATTTTCCGACCAAACGAGCACAGTACAACGTCTATCAACCGGGTTCACGAGTAAACATCTATACATATAATAAAATTGTTATTTAATAAATAACAATTCAAATAAAACTAACAAACCATAGAACAACTATAGACTTTTAAAGTGAGAATCAAATAAATACTTTCAAACAAGAAGTTCAAGAAGAAGAAAAATATATAATGTATAAATAATATAATATTAAACGATTTTTTTTATTTCTTAGGGTCCCCGTGGAAGGTTGAAGTGATGGCAGGGCCGGCGGGTGGCGGCGGCGGAGAGCCGACGAGGCTGATCCCCGCGCGGGTGCCGGCCGTCTTCGAGATATCTACTTCGCCTGGCGCACCCACGTTCAGTAAAAACGAGGTAGGGAGCTAAAAATATTTAGAAATGTGTTTCTATCGGCCATTTAGTAACATGTGACGGTTTGTATGTCAATATGTGCTTGTTACTTTTTCATGCCGAAATGCCTGGACGGATTTGGATGAGTACACAGGTAAGCTATGTTTTGGAGTAGCACATAGGCTACTGTTAGGTAGTGTTGCTGAATTTAGTTTTCATCAAAAATAGCCCTTTTTTTTTCGCTGGGGAAACCCATCCTGGGGACCCTGCCAGCCGTCATAACGGGCAAGGTACTGTGAGACTCCTACTCACTAAAACCCACAGCGGAACCCGTCGCCGCAGTGCAATGGGGCGTTGCAGGATCGCTTGCGCACACATTACAACACCCCTGCGGACGGCCCGTACCTCGCGGGCCAACCTCGCCTAAATCAGGATGCCCTCGATTCACAGAGCATCCCGACCGCCCCATGACGTGCTGGGGAGTCCACGAGAGATCCCCCCCCCCCGCAGTAGCTCCTCTAGGGTGGCGGGAGAAGATGCGCATATCGGCGCCTGCTCCCCCTTGGCCGACGGCGACGAAGAGGGTCTGCTAAGGCGCTAGCCTCGCGTTCCCTCTCCGCCGTCTCCTTCAGTGAGATGACGGTCTCGCTAAAGGAGACCATCGCCGACCAGGACCTCTCGTCACGTAGCATGGCTCCGACCACACTACACAACGAGAGGTCTCCACCCACTACTGCCATCATCGCCATCTAAAACAGCCCTACTATCAATAGCTATATCGATAGTATCGATAGCTCGAAATGCGACAATACTATTAACGGAGGGCTATGATATCGATACTATCGATAGTATTGCTGCTAATGAATTATAAATTATAAATAGTATCGATACTATCAAACTTCTGAAAAACAATACTATCAATAGAGTCGATACTATCGATACTATTGAATTTTGGGCCATCAATAGTTCTTAATTTTTCGATAGTATTAGGTAAGTTTTAAAAGCAATGTAATAAGACGAAAGGCAGTATAAAAAATCGATTTGTGCCAACTGTGTACAATACCGCCTCCGTAGTTAGTTTCCAGGAAATCAATTGTTAACTGACATGCCGGCGTATCCGCGACCATTCAAGCGATATTGTTGAAAAATGTCCTACTAGTTTCGATAGCATTGATACCATCAATATTATTTTATTTCGAAACTTCAAAAGTATCGATAGTATCGATACTATCAATAGTTTATGATTTGTGAGCTCCAATACTATCGACAGTATCGATAGTATTGTGTTCTGTCAATAGTATTGTCACTATATATTTTACATTATTATTATGCCATTCGCTACCGGTCGCATAATATGTATGTAATAAAATATGTATACCACATGGTCGCTTCGTCTCACTCTCTAAACACCATACGTAATTTTGAGTACAATAACAGTGTATAAATAATAAGTTGGCCCGAAGCATTTGTTTACTGACCGTTTTGTAAGGAGAATAAAAAGTAGGTAGACATAACACTGACCGAAATTCATGCATGTAGAACAGCTCACGTGGACGTGCGACTCAGATTATTAGGCATCAGTGCAGTGGCGAAGGGTCCATACAAGATAAATACCTTAAATGTATTTTGCTATAATTTTACATACATTTAATTTTTTTTTTTATACTATTCAGAATTAGTGCTTGACTACGTTCCACCTGATGGTAAGTGGTAACGCAGTCGTAGATGGTAAGTCGCACTAATTCAGTAGCCACCTATTCACTCTTGCCTTGAAGACACCCATATTATAATCGGACGGAAACATGTAAAATGTATAAATGTTCTTTTGGAAATATATATATATATATATATATATATATATATATATATATATATATATATATATATATATATATATATTTCTGCATCGATACGTATAAAAAATTGTATATTTTTGGAACGGCTTACCTCTGCTAAAATTTCACCCTTTGCCACTGCTAGGCATATATGACTATTTACTATACAAAATATATATTCTGATGTATCATAAAAAGTGAGAGCAATGATTTATCTTCACTCGGCATAAAAGCGTTTACATTTTCCTAGGGAGGCGACAATTTTAGATTTATTAGAAGTAGTGGGTACATAGAATCCGTCAAGCTTATACTTTTACATGTCATTACGTGGGTTTCGGTTATGGAGACTCATAATTAAATAGTAATTTTTCTAAGGGTTTAAGAAAAATAATCAGTTAAAAATCTGTCTACCTGTTGGAATATATAAAGGATATTTTTTATTATATTTATTAAAAATATTCATAAGTATTTTTCAATGCGCTGCTTAGATATGGGTACAGTAACATGAGGTTTCCCCCCCAACGCGCGTTCACCTTGTCGTGGTGGGGGGGGCTCAGTAGTGTACTCGCGAAGCCAAGAAACGCACAGAGAGGTGGCCCGCTTCGGTGGGCGGTGGGAGGCGGCCTTCTTCGGAGGGCGGTGTACCATGCGGGTTGCTCCTGGTACTTCTCTGATAGCAGAGTGGACCGTGGAGCAACCCCATGGTTGTTGTGGTCTGCTTCGGCAGACCTGCCGTCGGGGCGTCGTAGTTGAATGCGTAAGCGATCCTGCGACGCCCCATTAAGACGGGGGAAGGTTTTGTTGGGTTTTAGTGGGTAGTACTGGCTTCACCGGTGAGTCCCACACTTCGTGCGTAAATGCATTTCCTAACGTTAAAAAAAAAAAACATGAGGTTTGTGTTAAGCTCTCTCTCTAACACCATGTCAGAGGACATAATGCGTTAGCTGACTAAAAAGACCTTACCTCTTTAATTTAATGAAGTTATAGATTATAAGTTAAATTAATAACCAAAAAACTTCTACGTATATTCGCTAGTAATAACTAATTAGATATAATATAAAAGCAATTACAATTATTATTTAACCATAAAAGTGGTATTATTATAAAGATAAAGGAAACTTTGAATGACGCAAGAAAATTATATATACTTTTCCAGCTTATACTTTAACCTAAACATGTTAGAAAAATATGCTATTTGGGCACAAGTTTGACCCTATTTCTCTACGTAAAATACAGTTATGCGTATTATTAGTGTCGCATGGATAAACTTTTAAGTTAAATTATGCGCGACCAAAGTCATAGACAAAAGCTAACTTTTAATAAAAAGTTAAACCATAAATTTATTCACAAAGCTCGAACAATTTGAAATCGAATCTCGGTCCGACTATATTGAAAAATTAAATATTCGTTCAAAAACTGCAAGGCAAAGCGTTTTTATTTAAAAGTAATTTAGGAGAAAGAGCTTTCTCGTTTGATGAAATGAAAAATATAATTTCTGAAAACTCATTTTTCCAGCTATGTAGGTACTAATAGTTTCGAATTTTTTCTTGTTTTATTGTAATGTTCTACCTATTACATTTTTTTCTTATACTTCTATTTGATTTTTTAAGTTTTTATAAAAAGAAAATTGAATTGGGAACAGGTAAAAGCTTTTATATTAAGTTTTATTTATTTCTTAATAAAGTAATATGACTTATTTCGGCCAGGTTGGAGTCACAGTGACAGCTCCCTCTCGCCGACCGGTGACTGCTCGCGTGTTGGACGTAGTAGAACGACCCGGCGTGTACCGTATCGAATTCACGCCAGATGAAGTTGGCACACATTTAATTGATGTAAGTATAATACATATTACATATATTATATAACTATTAACACATGCCTTAGGTTTTTTTTTTAATAAGTCTCAAATTATTCAATATTATATCAAAAAGCTTCCTAGACACGAGCTAAAAAACTTATCAGTTTTATCGTAATCCGATGAATATATTATGTTTACTATTCATCGGATTACGATGAAACTTTGATATTGTTTCTTTATTCATTTTCTATGTATTACTACATAGTAACTACTAGATAGAAATGCGTAGAAAATGAATATAGAAACAAAAACTAAATATTTGTATAAATATGTGTAATGATACAGTAGGCAACAGAGTAGGCAATGTTTGACTAATGAAGATTGGCGTTGAGTACTGCCGCTTAATATACAGTCCCAATAATTAGCTAAACAGTACATACATAGGTAGGTTACATTATCACCACTTACAACTACGCTAAAGCTTACGATAAAGGAAAAAATCATAAGGATTACTAGATCTCGAAAGAATGTATTGTCCATATTCTTTTAGTCTTATAAAATCAAAGTGATATTTATCTATTTATATAAAAATGAATTGCCGTTCGTTAGTCTCGCTAAAACTCAAAAACGGCTGGACCAATTTGAATAATTCTTTTTTTTTTTGGGGGGTGTGTCAAGGGTGGTTGGTTTAACTATAAAAATAGAGGAAAATCTAAAAGTTCTAAACTATTTACTTTGTACCTATGTATATTGTATACATAATAAATAGTCTATTTCATACGGACCGTTAAAACGAACCTAGGGATGAACTCGAGCGAAGCGAGGGTAAGTCGCTAGTATTTTATAAAAATCTTTTAGAAATGTGTTTCTATTCTTTTGGTTAGTTTAAAGTTCACATATTGAATTTATCTGTATACAAGGCTAGTGCAACCCAGATACTATTTATGTAACTTAGACGGGCACAAATATAAATTTTTCAACATTTATGTTATTAGGTTAAGCTATTTATGTCTCGCAGACAGACGTAGCCGGAAAGTTGCATTATGTAGAGATGACATAACAAGCTAACCTATGTATTTGAGATAAACCTCTAGGACTTTACCTAGGTTGCTGTCTTACAAAGTAAATTACAATGTAGGGCAGGGTTTACTATTTATCAAGATTTAGGATTACGATATCCCAAACTCGTGACAATACCTCCGGCTATTCTGGGTATTAAACTTAAATTAATTTGAGAATGAATTATTTATTCAGAATTTGAACTTGAAAGTAAGTGTTTCAAATAAGACAATACAAACAGATTAATTAGTAAGTGGGAAGTACAATTCGTCTCTATTTTAACATTAAGTACCTAATAGGAGTTTTTCTACTAATATCTAACTCGAAACTGATTATAATTGTTAAGTATGATACATTTTTAATACAAGTATCAAAAGACGAAGATTATGACGTGGAAAAAAATTAGCTTATTGGTAAAAACTTTTAAGATATTTATACGTATAACAAAAGAGTAACACAAAACGATGTCTGTATATGAAATATTTTTAAAAACAATCACTATAATAAGTACCTCAAAACAATTGTTATTGAAATTTTTGTCTGCTAAACTTTGTGCATTTAACGCAAAAGGTAATGACCCGATTTTAACTAAATTTTGTGTAGAGATAACTTATTACTCAGATCAACGTTTACCATACCTTTTACGCGCACGCACCTGACCGAAGCAAGGGTATGTCACTAGTGTGAAATAAATTTATAATATTTACACGTGTCCTACCTAGTAAAGTATCAGGGTCAAGGATCATGCATCACTCTGTGTGAATATTGCTACAATAAAGACGCTATCTCATATATCCTCCTGAGCTGCGTTTAACTCTCTTCTCCTCACAGTTTATTTTTAGCTTTATAATATAGTTCGTAGTAGGTATAAGATTAGATATAATACATATAAGAAGATATGAAAACCGATTCATTATATATAAATATGTTGTTTTGCCGTCTGTAAACATATTTTATATTTATTAAAACATGCTAAATTCAATAATAGCCAAAGTATTTCGTAATTATTATGATTCTTTAATAATATTTTTACTATGAAATTTTATTACTATTTATTTTAGGTAAATAGATGTCATAGTACTAGAACTTTCATCAAATCTTAGGAAGTAATTTGGCTTACGAATGCACGTATAAAATGTTTTACTTCTGTCTCCACTTTCTTTTGTTAATGTACGGCAGAGCACTATGAGAGCGCTACTACCGGACACTGCATTCTTTACGCGTAACACTTTATGACATTTGTGTACTGCTATTTCTTAGTCTTAAATATTACTCAAGCAAGCTTTTACCATGGAAAGTGGAAATAATGATACCCAAAAAAACCTTAATTACTTACTCTTAATGTTTTTTTATAATATGTATTACTTAAGTCTTATAAGTAAGTTCATACCGGTAGATAATTTTCGCAAAATATTTTTAAACAATTGTCTTGCTAGATAATCCTTTTTTTTTAATTAGTGATAACCGTATATAAATCCGTAACGTAGGTCTGAGATTAGCCCAAAAAATACAAACTCAGCGCGGGACTTTGTTTTTAAATTATGTTGTGATAGTATAAATGTATTTAGATTATACTAACAGTTCATAACTCTATAATCTACTTTTACTTAACTATATGGCCATGTTCGGCAAATTTAAGTAAACTTTTAACTTGTTAATAGGTATCCATCGGCGAAGACAAACTAGCTGCGGGGCCATTAGTTGCCAAAGTGTACGATGCAAGCCTTATCAAAGTAACGGATGTGGGAAATGCCTTGGTTGGACAACAGTGCCAGTTCAGAGGTAAACACAATTATTGGACGCATGTTCCGATAAACGCAACCTAATTGTATCGGTTAGAACTAGAATACCTCTCAACTCTCGAGCTTTTAAGTCAATAGAGTGGTGACTTGTGAGTTCAATAAACATCTGTATAGCTTACAGTACCTAAATGATTAATAGATGAAACATTATTCTATTATTGCATTAATTATAATTTTATTTCTTAACTAGCCTTGCCCGCTGCTCCGCCCGCGTTCAGATGACCAAAAATTTCTTTCAAATTCTTAGATTTTACATATTAGTATACTCTTACATTGCAGTTTTTGTATTTTTTCTCAGAAATGAGACTTTTTCCCGCGCTAAAAAGTATCCTATATGTTGACCCGGATAACCAGCTATCACCATACCAAATTTCATCAATATCTCTCCAGTGGTTTTTCTGTGATGCGTTAATAGACAGACAGACAGACAAAAATTCTAAAAACTATAGATTCGACCTCTGTATCGATAATAATGTTTATTGCAATAAGATTTTCCAAAAAATATTTAAATGTACAGATTCGGCTTAGTTACAATTTTATTATATGTATTCTTAATAATATTTTTCTATAGGTATGTATTATGGCAAAATAGATAAATAATAATGTCAGTGGTAAGGTATATAAGTATATTTTCGTTTCATAACTTTTCAATTTACAAATTGATTAGATGCTTAATAGCAATAAAATTTTGACACATTCTGTGTTTGAGATATTGCCGATAACTAGTTATTGTTTTTTATAGTAAACTAGTAACGATAAATAACATTTTGCAAAACACGAATTGGTATGTTAAATTGGTATCATAATCATAAATGAATAAAAAATAGCCAATAATAAATATGGAAAAAACACATACCTATAACCGTTGCTCCATTGCTGAAAGAAAACAATAAACACACTTTCGTATGTATTGTTATAGTATGTAAAAAAAACATTTTTTTTTTCAATAAGAAAACTATTTTTGACGAAATTGCTACCTCTACCTATCCTAATTCTGTCCCTGTCGTATTTAATGCTCTTAAATAATAATAGAAAATAATAAGAGTATAATAAAAATTGGTTGCGTCATTTTAAAAATTATATTTTACACAGGAACTTTAGACAAAAATAATAATACAAGAGAGAAAATTATAAAAAGGTATGTGGAAATTTAAAATTTACTAATAACTTTTATACCGCTCATATTTACAGTTGACGCCAGTGCTGCGGGTGAAGGGCAATTAGAAATTTCAATCAATGAGGGCGAAGTCCCCAATCATGTACAAGTAAGTACAATGTAAACCTAAACAAACTTTACTTAAGTAAATCTGCAAGGTACTGCTGTTGACATTGCCTAGACTGGAATTATTAATAAGCTATTGACTCAAGACTAAAATTAATAGCAAGTTCTTAGTCTTTAATTAAAAATTAATAATCTTAGTTGAAAGGATATTTCCTGATGGTTGCTGTTAACAGTAACGTCTGGTAATAATTAAAAAGCCTGAGAGATATACATTAGACTAGATTAGCCTAAATAGAAATGCGTAATTTTGAACTCTGAATACTCAACAGTGGTAAGACAGACTTATGTCTCTTCTGTATTACGTAAATTCGAAGAGTTTTCGTCTACGAAATTTACTATAAGTTATCTAAATTCGAATCCATTGCCAAAATCTGTTTACACGTACAATTCCCGAGTTACGCATGCAATATAATAATATACTTAAGCTTTCACAACATTTTTTAAAGATAGGTACTTGGGATTAAAACAAGCAAGATTGCAATCTTAGTTTCTCAATTCATTTTGTAGTTTCTAAATAAAAAGCATTTTACCGAGAACATCCTATATCTTAAAAACTTTGATAAAACATACCTTATAATATTATACATTAGATATAGCAGTTCATAGTCATGGAAATCGAGATGTCTACACTAAAATTATACTTTCATCCAAATAATGCTTAGCTGGAAAAAAAAGGATTTTTACATGACTGTTTTAAATGCGAAAGTTTGTAAGACCTTAGCAATTTTAGACATATTATAGTGCCAAAAGTTTAGAGTGAAATGGTTCTTATATGTACATACGGACATGGCGATTTATTAAGTTTTCATTTTGATCCAACTAATAAAAAACGACGTATCGTTGTACATGAGTATTTAGCTTTTGAATAATAGCTTTTATTTGACATGAGTAATTGCTGTTGAACGAGGGGTCATGATTCTTACCAAAGTCTCCATGATCGTTCATATAATTAATATTATCTTATAAACTAATGATTTTATTATTAATAACACTTGTTATAACTAAATAAAATAGCTACGTGATACATAGTATCACCCGCAGACTACGACTAAAATAGTTTTATATTTTTAGGTTGTAGGGGGAGGTCGCTGTCTAGTTTTCTGGAGACCAGAAACACCTACACCTCATAGAGTTGACATAAAATTCAATGGAGAACCAGTGCCTTCCTCGCCCTTCGTTTTTCACGTAGCACCAGCACAAAGAGTCACAATAGACACTTCGCAAGTTGGTGAGTGTAATAAAATTAGATAGATAAAAAGTACTTTTACGCGAATAATAGACATTTTAAATAAAATTATCTTTTTGGATTTTTTCGCGGATCTATTTTGATTATTGGTGCCCGACGTTCGAATGCTTTACAGCAATCATGGTCACGGAAGAGACTCTCCCAAACGTCGGGAACCAAAAATCAAAATAAATCCGCGAAAAAATTCAAAAAAATAGTTTTATTTAAAATGCCAAATATTCGCGTAAATCTAAAGAAATATTAATGGTAATTAAAACTTCATGAATCTCAATAACTGGATTTAAATGTTAAAAATAAAGGTTCGTTCATTAGACATTAGACATTTATTGAGATGCCTTAAGTACACAGAGATTTAGCAGATATTTTATATATAGTAATTAATAAGGAAACTGATGTCGCCATTTTCACAATATAACAGTATATGTAGCCCGCGGCTTTGCCCGCGTTCATACTTTTGATCTCTATTAAATTTCACGGGATGGGACCCTCTGGGCTAATCTGAAGGCGAATCTAAAGATTGTCTGAAAATTTCATCAAAATTGCTCCAGCTGTTTTAGAGTCCATAGGGAACATATTACATACAAACATCGATTTTTGTATAAATAACATCCAAATTCAAATATGAAATAACTTAAAACATGTTTAAGACAAATGTTACTTAAAAATTTCCGAACATTATGCATAAACATCAGGTGTACTTAATCTGTCATTTGTCAGTCGATTTTGAAAGAGACAGCTGTAATGTTTACATTTTGTGAGTTTATGTAAATAAACAAATCAACAGTACTAAATTAGAAAATAATTACAATAATCTTTAAAAAAATATGTTTAATTAATTTATTATTACTTTGTTTAACTTATTCTCAGAGCTTATACCGGTTGGTGAGTTAGCGTCCTGTTCCGTGCGAGTAGAAGGTTCCGGTGGTGGCGAGCTCACTGTTACAGTTCGAGGACCGAGAGGCGAAGTACCAGTACGTCTGACTGGAGAGGCTATATCAGGGCTAGTGGCGAGCTTTACACCTAAACACGTTGGACCTCACACACTCACAGCTCATTATAATAATCAGCCTGTGCCGGTATTGACGATTTATTCTTATCAAGAAATAGTATTATTAATATATTGTTAAATATACTATACAATTTAATTTTTTTAAAGGGTACACCATTTGTTTGCAAAGCCTACGACAGCAAGTTAGTTAGTGTCACTGGTGGACCATCTGCTAGAATTGGACTACCAGTGCAACTTGCTGTGGATGCGGCTCAAGCTGGAGAAGGCAATCTAGAAATTACAGTAGCTGCAAAAGGTCAAAATATTCCAACACAAGTTCATCCACAAGTAAGTAATTTAGCACCCTGATAATAAATAAAATTTAAATAATTAAAGCAAAAATTAATTTACTCTAATATGTTAAGCTCCAGTGTATTTAAGATCTATGTATAGTAATTATTAAGTTTTAAAATAAAGATTATCTAGTTTTGCCCACAACTCTGCTTATGTAGTAAATACTTTGAATAAAGTTCTTACTTTTAATTTTGGATATAAACTATCTCCATTGTAAATTCCAATCCCTCTGAAACTTTTGTATATTTATATAAAAACATGAGTTATCAAATTGTGTATCATTTTTATACATTCTTTGTTACAGGGAAATGCCAGATTTACTGTCTCATTCACACCAACCGAAGCTTGCGAACACATTGTAAATGTATCTTTTAATAAGGTTAGTTGTTTAATTGATTAATTATCTTTTATAAATTTATTATTATATTAAGACTAGAAGATTATTATTACTACAAAACTATTAAGGTGCATTTGCAAGTTTTACTACTCAGTATTAATATATTTTTTAATTGTTTTAACATTGTGCAATAAAGCTAAAGTATATTTTAGATGCGAGTACCTGGCTGCCCACTTATAATAGATGTATCCGAAGGCAGTGGAGTAGGAGCCAAAGTTACTTTACCTGGACCAGTTCCTCTTCACCAGCCAGCATCTTTGACTCTTCACCACCCATCAGCGACGCTTGACCAAATAGAAGTAAATGTTGAGGGTAAGAGATATAAAAACATTTGATTAATATTTTTGATGTAAATTAAAATCAAAGTAATAAATAAATTTTCATATCTTTTACCATTTATTATTGTTTGGCTTATGGCACATTGCTACATAGACTATCTGTCTAATGGAGTATTGAAGTCATTTTTTCATAAATATTTTGATTCTTTTACAGGCTGGCATAAATGACAGAATTAGTATTCATTTTGAAACATGAATTGAAAATTTGAATAATATTAAGACAAATTGATTCCCTGCTTTTGGGAAGTAGTTGAAGGAATGACTGAATGATACAAACATAGAAATAGCAGTAGAGAATAAAAATAATGATTAAACAAAATACATGCTTAGCATACTAACCACATTCACCTACTAACCCATGCTTTATATAAATAGTTAGTGTTTTATTATTAATAAAATAAAATAATTGAAATATGTCACTAAATTAGGTTAAGTTGGTTTGCTCACAATACCAAATTAGAGATTTAATTTAATATGTATATATAATTTCTTTATTTCTTATTAAATATCATATTTAAGGGTATAACATACATTTTTACTAGTTATAAAGCTCATCCGCTTTGCCCTAACTCCTAACATAAAAGAAAAGAATACAGAACAAATATAAAAAAAAAATCATAAAATAAAGAAACACAAAAGCTGAGATATGGCAATAGAACCAATATAAGGCCTAGATATACATATAAGATAGAAATGTCTTGAATTTGGATATGAATGTGAAACATAGAACTATATAAAAGAGCATATGGAGTGAGGGTAGAGCGGTGAGCTGAGTTATAGTGGGGCGTAGGTCCGAACGGTGCGTCAGTGCCGGCGGCGGTGGCTGCGGCGGGCGTGGGCACGTTCCGAGCAGAATTCGTACCCCGCGCTGTGGGGGAGCATCGCTTGAATGTGCTAGTGGACAGCATGCCTATACCCGCTAGCCCGTTTCATTTAAAAGTAAGCGTATATCATACTATTAATTAATTACGTTTTTTTTAATTGTTTCAAAAACTTTGATTCAGCAAGCTTAATTCAAAATTGCTTATGATTATTAATGTGTTTTAAATGCTTTTTCGAAGAGTAATTTTAAAATTACGATGAATTATTATGTGTTTAAATAAATTATTTAAAAAATTAAAATGTTATATTTTAATGTTTAAACTATTAGGAACCCAAAAGAATATTCGACATCAAAGTGCAAATTTTAAAACTTAAATATTATCATATGTGATATTAAATAAATTCTCAATTCAGGTATACGATGTAACTGCTATAAGAGTCAAAGATGTCGCCCATGGTACGGTGGGAAAACCAGTCACGTTTTTAGGTATGTATAGTCATAAAATATTTATTTTGCTTATTTATATGATTGGCCTTGTAAGATACAATCGACAAAATTGAAAAAAATCTACCTTCAATTTAACAGTATGGTAATATTTAAGTTCCTATTTTTTTTTTATTAAAACAATTAAGACATTTTAAATTAATTAGGCAATGTTAGCACAGTGGTAACGCGTTAGCTTGGGAAACCTAGTATAGCGGGTTCAAATTCCAGCTCTCGCATTTCAACATGATTACCACTTGCCTTCGATTAAGGAAAACATCGTGAGAAAACTTGCATAACTGAGAGAACCTAGCAAGCTTACGAACCCGCACTTGTCCACGTGGTGGACCTGATCCCTCTTGTATTGATGAGAGGCCCGTGCCCAGCAGTGGGAAGTTATATAGCAAAGGGCTGAATATATATTAATCAAAATCTTCATATACATTTTTTCTTTTTTAATTAGTGGAGACAATGGCTGCTGGACCAGGCAACCTCGAAGTGACGGTTAACGGCGGTAGAGTACCTACAGCCGCAGCCGCCCAAGGCGCGCACACTTACGCCATCAGTTTCACACCAAGGGACCCACGACCGCATACAGTTGAACTTCGCTTCAATGGAGATCATGTACCTGGTGAGTATTATGTTAATTGTATTGCCTTTTATTTTTTATTTTATTTTTTTGATTTATTCACATAATGTTTTGTTCATACTGATGGATTTCCTATCTCATCATCATCAAAGTGTCTTTGTTAGTTTGTCTGCATTTGTCGAAGCTATAGACCGTCGCTTTGACGAGGCTTTATGCATAGAGATTATTTATTTATCCCATGACATATTATTTACTAAGGACAAAAAGCGCGGACAACCAGTATTTTTATTTAAAAAAATGAATAACTTAACATCTATAAGTTTTATAAAATTGAATAGTATCGTGGCATTTTTTTTTTATTAATTTGTAGGAAGTCCATTCGTCTGTCACGTGTCGGCGCCAGCCCGAGTGATAGGCGCTGGTTCCGGGGAATCCCCAGACAAAGTATCTGTAGGCGATGCATATACCTTCAGCGTCGACTCGCCGACCTCGCCACATGTGGAAGTACTGGGACCAGCTAGGAGGCCTGTGTCCGTCCAGGTATTTAAAAGCAGTTTTTATTATAAAATCAAGACCTGTATGGAATTGCAATTGAAACCCCCTTTTTTAATATTAGCAAATGCATTGAGGAATACCACCTGTACACATACAGGTGGTTAAATAAATACTCATACTTTTGACTGTTTTATGTTTACTGCTGTGATAAAAAAACTGAAAAAGTGAAGTAGCGTAGGTAATACTTACTTAAAATGAAAACTAATTTTCCTCTATTTTCAGGTTTCAGCCGAAGAAACTGTTGGTGAAAATGAACCTAGTAAGAGGTATACAATTTCTTTCGTACCAGTGGACGTTGGTGATCACAGCATTGAGGTAATCTATTATTATAAAGAGGAAAGATTTGGCTTTTCGTTTCTTTGTTTGTTTGTACTGAATAGGCTGCGAAACTACTGAGCCGATTTAGATAAAGTTTGGTAAGAAGGTAGTTTGAGATCCTGGGAAAGACATAGTTTTTATCGAGGAAATCATCCCTTAAGGGGGTGAAAATGGGGATGAAAGTTTGTATGACGAATCAACCTAGTAACTAAAGTGTAGTTGATATTAGAAAAATAAATACTTATTCTAAATAAATACTTATAACCTTCAAGTTGTATTAATAAAAAAGAACCGCCAAAGCTTCCATTTTTTTAAACAATCCATTTTGGTTATATCTATACAGATAAATAAAATTGAAGTGTTTGTTTGTAATATCAAAATAACAGCGTTTTAATGAATGCATATTATGAAATTATATACGTACTTATAAGAAAAACATATATTTTTTTAAATTTTGTCTGTCTGTCTTTTTGTTCCGGGTAATCTCTGAAATGGCTGGACGGATTTTTACGGAACTTTCACTGGAAGGTAGCTGATGTTATAGGAAGTAACATAGGTTATGTTTATTTTATAAAAAGAATTAGGGTTCCGCTCAAATAAATTAAAACGTAACTAGGGACGAACCCGAGCGAAGCGAGTGAGTCGCTAGTCATAGTATACAAACGATATAATATTTATCCATGTGAAAATCCGTATCTGTGATAAACATGAAACAAGAAACTTGAGGTTTATGCCAAATTTTGCATGTATAAAATGTTTTCAGGTTCGGGCCGGTGCAATGGGCGGTCATGTTGAGGGCAGCCCCTTTTTAGTGAAAGCGTACAGTGCGTCGCGAGTGTCCGTCACCGACATATCTCCGGGTGTCGTTGGAAGACCTGTTGCGTTCACTATCAATGCTTCTCATGCTGGTAAGTTATAGGAAATACAAAAAATCTATTACTTCATAAACTTATCCTTTTTAGGAAGTTAATTTGAACATCTTGTTCCATACATGGTATATTGAACGAATTTTAATTTTATAAATTTATTTATGCACTATTGTTTTGAAAGTACACTGAAACACTGTAATGCGCAAAAGTTTCCATAAAAAGAAATATTAAGTGACAATTGAACCCGCGATCTCTGACTTACTAGATATGACATACATAAGCAACAATAAACCAAGATGTGGTCAACATAACTGGTAATTAATTTCAGGTGCCGGAAACTTAGAAATCATAGTAGCAGTAAATGGAAGAAATGTTCCCAATTACGTGCAAAGTGAAGGAAATGCTAGATTTAAGGTAAAATTATTATCATTATTTTACATTGAAATGTATCAGAAAAATTTAACTTATTATTAGATTAATTTCATCTACTTCATTTTTGTTATAAATAATATTTATAGATATTATCATTAACTTTTTTTTTACCAGAAGAGTTAATCCTTTTATTATTTGTAAAAAATAATTATTTTATCACTAAGCATAGAATTTGTTCTTCTTTAAATCATAACATCTCTAGATATAGTATCTTCAATAAAAGAATAACTGAAATCGGTAGCCAAAACGACGTTAAAATATTATATTAGACGAAATCTAATTAAAAAATATAAACGATTTAAATAAAACTAACTTTCCGGATTTTTTCACGGATTTTTTCATTCATTCATTTTCACGGGAGACACTTATTACTTAGTAGCGGCTAACCCCCGCTTCGCTTCGGGTTCATCCTTAGACAAAAACAAATCCATCCCACGGAAACCGTACATTTTTCCGGGATTATATATACCCTATCCTTAATAAACGGTCTATCTAATGCAAAAAGATTTTTTTCAAATCGGATTAGTAGTTCCTGAGATTAGCGCGTTCAAACAAACAAACGTAAATTTAAGAAAGTATTATACAATTTGTTCCAGGTGAACTTCAAACCAACAGAAGCAGCGCCCCACACCCTCTCAGTCCGGTTCAACGGGCACGCAGTCCCGGGCTCGCCCTTCACGTGCATAGTGTCCGCGCCGGCGGCCGCCGCCGACGCCAGGGCCAGCGGCCCCGGGCTGAGCTCCGCGCCTAGAGGGGAACCCGCGGAGATACATCTCACTGGCTTCCATAGTAAGTTGAGTTACATAATACGTTCTTAGATTTACTCAAAAAACATCTATACATATATTTATTTATTTATTTATTTATATATATATTTATTTATTTATTTATTTGTTTGTTTGTTTGTTTATTTATTTATTTATTAAGTTTTGGGAAACAAACAGTGACAGAATTCTTAAAATTAATCAAAAAACTAAAAAGTCCACACACCAGCAAAGTTTCCACCTATAAATATGTCACAGGTAGAGTAAACATAAATAATTTAAACATTAAAACTATATAATAAAATTTTAACAAAAGTTACTGCAAAAACACTACAAATGACAACAATAAAAATGACTAAGTTAGAATTACAAAAAAATAAAATAAAAAACAAAATATAAAACAAAAAACAAAACACAAAAAGCAAAACTTAAACTCTAACAGAACATAATAAAACAATAATAAAAAAAACATAATATGAATAGGCAATTTTAAAAATGACTTAAGGTTATGATAGAGATAATAAAGATTTTAAAAACACTTTCTTAACAATGTAAACATCTTTATATAATAGAACTGTAGTAGTCAAATGTCTGTACATAGAAATAAAATGCTAAAAACCGAGTCAGGGGGGTGTAAGAAGAAAAATAGAACAAATACAGATTTTTTCAATTTTTTTGTATCTCTGTTTGTTTGAACGGGCTAACCTCCGAAACTGTTGGACCGATTTAAATAAAATTTGTATGGTGGTACCTTATATCTCCGGTCAACATTTTAGATACTTTCATCCCGGAAAATTAAAGAGTTCCCATGGGATAGTTAAAAAACTATAGTAACTTATACAGCTTAGTACACAAAAGCAACTGATTGGATTTTAATGAAACTTTACAATAATATAATTCATACATCAGAATAAAAAATAGGCCACTTTTTATCCCGGAAAAATGTGCGGTCTCCGTGGGATAGAGAGAACGGTTCAACGCTGTTACACCCGGATGCGGAAGTGGTCCGTTACTGAATCTAGCGCTTAGATGAGGTGATCCATGGATATACACCATACTGATTTTTGAAACGTCAATGTCTTTAACATTAATTTGGTTCTATTTAATGGATTGTAATCAATACAAAAACCCACTTTATGTTTGAATTATAGTATGGGGACCTGTTTAGTAAATACAGTTTTTACATTTAAATTTTCTTATTCAATTATAATGGAAGTTTGAAAATTTAGCAAATATAATATATATATATATATATATATATATATATATATATATATATACTATATAATAAATATATATATATATATATATACATCAACCACACAAATTTTTTATCGCTTTATGTGTTTTTCTCTTATCACCAAAGATTTTGCTTATTTTTTCTGACATGCATTTCTAACAAGCTGTTTATGCACGTTATCTCGTAAATGTCTAAAAGCAACTTTCGCTTTGAGATATCTATTTACAAAATTATATCATTGTTTATTAGTCTATAACAGCAGCATTTACAAAAATGTTACTTGTGTTTCATTCAATTGTTTCTACTTATGGTGTCTCTGAGGCATATTAAATTCATATTCACATTTGATTAAAATGATTTATAAACTGTAAACGAAGACGCGGTTTAAATTTCTATTTCATATGAATAAAAATAGTAAATTTCAATTTTGAATATTTTAATGTAACCATAGCATATGACAACTTGATATGGTGAAGTCAAATATTAAATATTATATCCTGCTACCAGTAAACGGTCACTCATTCAATTTGTGTCATTGCTTCAACGATGAAATCAGATTTTATGTTCAGCCGGTGAACCTACAATATACGTGACGGGTCCCGGCGGCAGCAGCGTGCGCACGCGGGTGACGCCCGCCGGCGAGGGCAGGTACGCCGGCGCGTACACGCCCGAGGCGGTGGGGCGCCACAGCGTGCAAGTGCAGTGCGCGGGGCGGCACGTGCCGGGCTCGCCGTTCACGTGCAACGTGTACGATGTGCGCCGTGTACGGGTTACTGGACTTGGTCCTGGAGGTGAGTTTTCTTAGCAATACATCTTCTGTAATATAAAAATGAATCGCTGAATGTGTTGCTAAGCGCAAATCTCGAGAGCAGCTGAACCGATTTCGCTAATTCTTTTTTTAGAATATTCCTTCAAGTACGAGGATGGTTCTTACGGAAAGAAAAATTTAAAAAATTGCCTAAAAAAATAGTCAAAAAACAACACTTTTTTTTAATCCCATACAAAAGATTCGTAATAATACTTAAAAGTCAATTTGAACTTTGATACCATACCATAAAGTTTAAGTGTTAGTGGAGAGGTTCCGGGAAAACAAAACAATTGAGTGATGTTAGTATTGTATAAATATTAATGTCAATATTTGTCAATATTATATAACAAAAAAAAATTATATAGCTAACGGTGGCTAATAACTACTTATATCTATTTAAAACGTACCTAGCGATGAACCCGAGCGAAGCGAGGGTTAGCCGCTAGTATATTTATAAAACTTAATTTGTTTATGGTAGTTGTTTGAGCATATTCAGCCGGTGAAGGAAGATAAACAAGCTCATAAACACTAGATAACGTAGGACGATATACTACATTTCTCGACCTGTTTTTTGCACAGGGGCAGAAAGACATACATGATGTTTAACATAAATAGTTCATTAAATTATGTAGTTTTCCTCTGTGTATAATCATGTCATAAATTATAAAATTAGTATAAAAATAATAACTTCAGATAACGTCCATTTTCTATTTTTAATAAGTGTTCAAAATGTATACATATATCTCAATAAAAATTAAACTTTTTTTTTAATTATCTTTAAAATGTCTAAAAAACATATTCATCTCATCCACAGAATTAGAAGGTACACTCGAAGGGTTGAGTTTAGACGAGAATGCTGATGAAGAGCGAGGAGTAGAAGTCGGCAAGCCGGTGACCTTCAGCGTAGACGCAGCCGGCGCGGGGGAGGGCACCCTCGAGCTCGTCGTGTCTACACCCTCTACTACTGTGAAGGCTGAAGTATGGATAACAATATTTTGCATTTCTCAACTTTAAAAAAAGGAGATAATAGTATTATTTACTAATGGACCTTGCCAGTTGCCTTTTGACCTTGATTTTTTGGGTCACGTTTGTTTCATTGCCAATTGCTGATTCTCCTGAGATAATGGGAATTGAGATCAATTCCGAAAGTATACTTGTTTTTTTGAGTGAACTTCTTTTACTGTCTAACACTGCACAAATATATACATATGTATTTATCGTAATAAAAAATAAAAATAACAAAATAATATGAAGCCTATGTCGACTCTGAAGTCCCATTCTAAATATAGCTTTTAATATGTAGAATGAAATTTCACCTTCGTGAAAGAGATTGTGAAACCTGATGAGTAGTTTCAGGGATTACCTCATACATTCAAACTTTACTTCTTTATAACATTAAACACAAAATAAATATAAAAAATAAATGAACCATAAAACCAGGTGGTAGCGGTGGCGCGTGGGCTGTACGACGTGACGTTCGTGCCGGTGTCGCGCGAGCCGCACCGCGTGTCCGTCACCTTCAACGAGCACGCCGTGCCCGGCAGCCCCTTCGTGTGCCGCGTCAGTGAACCACACACGTACGTGCAAACAGGTAACGTTCATATTCTAACTGTTCTAGATTATTCTGGCAAATCTTAGACTTACGCTAATAATTTTTGAAGTTATACTTCTTTTGGCACTAGGAATATGAAAGTAAAATTCTTACGATGCCAAAAAGCGACATGATGCAGCTAACTTCAGCTGCATTCGTTTTACGAACAGAGAGTTGTGACATACGGGATGAAATCTTTAGCTATTTTTGTTCTGTTACGCCAAAGAAGTTAACTTCTTAAGTGCGTCCATAAGTAGACACACTTTTTTGCGATTTTGTTTTGCTATTTAGCAAACACGGTCGCGGAAAATATCTTGAAATTACGAAAGTAACTTTTTAATTTGATAAATGTTTGCTTGTAAACGAAAAAAAAAAATGATCAATATTAATAAAGACTTACTTTATTACTATCTTAGAAACCGTTATCTAAAGTCTAAATTTATTTCAGTCTGACGTTAGATACACTCAAGTAGCGCTATCATACTATTGTATATGTATAATAAAAATGGATTTTGCAGATAGTGCCTTTAATTCCATTCAAAAGATAAGTCTTTCCAGTGCCCTATAATAAACCTTTTCATCCATGTACCTATTAACAATATGATTTCCTAATTTATAGGTGTAATAGCATCAATAGAAATCGACGAAAGCCTATCCGAGGTAGAAGTGATATCTCCAACTGGATCTCGAATATCTGAAGCCAATCTTGAGGACACTGGTCTTCTTACGTTCCCAGCTAATAGAGTGGGAAGGTATCTCGTGAGGAGTCCAAGAGGGCCGATTGCTGAAGTAGAAGCGTTAGATGCGACTGCTGTTAAAGTCTTATCTATAGGGGAAGCGGTGGCACATAGACCTGCTATTCTTACTGGTGAGAATATTTGTTAGACATTGAAGGGGTTTTATGTCTTATTAGTTTTATTTTTTAGTACCTGGGCCATCGAGACTCGCTCGGAGTTTTCGATTAAAAAGTACAATTTTCTTAAAAAAAACCAAACACTTGAATAAATAAAAAAAAATAAAAGTAAAAACTTTGTATGCGACCGAGATTCGAACCTGTGATTGTTGATCTTGCATCTTGGCCACTTGAACACGATGCTTATATCCAAGCGTGCAAATTACCGACCATATCTTGCGTGGAATAATGCAAAGGAAAACTGCATGAAAACTCGAAAACACGCGTTTTCTCAGACATAAGACTAATCTAGATCGATTTACCGCCCCCGAAACAGCCTGTGTACTAAATTTCATAAAAATCATTGGAGCCGTTTCCGAGATTTTATATAGGTTAACAATATAATTTGACGAATTAAGCTAAATACTAAATAGGTTATTCGGATATTTTATAAAACGGAAATATTGCTATGGAATATTATAATTAACTAGCATTGCCCGCGGCTCCGCCCGCGTTCAGATGACCAAAAACGAAATTCTTAGGTTTTACATATTAGTATACTCTTACATTGCAGTTTTTGTATTTTTTTCTCAGAAATGAGACATTTTTTCAAGGTAAAAAGTATTCTATATGTTGACCCGGATAACCAGCTGTCATCATACCAAATTTCTTCAAAATCCCTCCAGTGGTTTTTCTGTGATGCGGTAACAGACAGACAGACAAACAGACAGACAGACAAAAATTCTAAAAACCATAGATTTGGCCTCTGTATTGACAATAATGTTTATTTCAATAAGATTTCCCAAAAAATATTTAATGTACAGATCCGGCTTAGTTACAATTTTATTATATGTATAGATAAAGCCTGCGCATAATATTGTTCGTTTTTTGTGTATTATTTCATAATTTTCGTTCAATTTGGCTTGATAAATAAAATACTATAAAAATATAATAAATCAAACTCGTCAGTAAGAAAGATGAAGTAGTTCAAAGAGATGTGAGTAGATGGCGCTATTTATATTAAATATATTGATTAAATATATTTATGTAAAATTAACAAAAATAAAGAAAAATAAAATAAAATTTCCGTACTTTCACTTACTAAGTGATGCGTAATGATTTTTCATAGATGGCATTATGTATATTTATCAAGTTTTATTATTTTATTAAGTGTTAAATGTATTTTAACACAATAGCCTAAAGAAAAACGTGTTGTTAGTCCTATTTATTTTTTATGTTTTTATATGATGTTGTATATAGTGTGTATCTTTTGTTGGAGATCCTAAATAAAATAAAATGTACCCGGCAGTGAGCACGGCGGGCGCGGGCGGCGGGCGCCTGGCGGCACGCGTGCACTGCGGCGGCGCGGCGGTGGCGCACTCGGTGCGGCGGCGCGGCGGCGCGCGCGCCGAGCTGGTGTGGCACCCGGCGCGCGCCGCGCCGCACCGCCTCACGCTGCTGTGGAGCGGCGTGCCCGTCGCCAGGGAACCGCTCGTCGTTGACGTCATGCCCGCGCAGCACGGGCAAGAGGTATGTGACATCAAGTGTAATGGTAGATTAAACTAAATTTTTGAATATATGTATGTATTCAGCCCTTTTTAACGTCCCTCTGCTGGGTACAGGCTTCCCTTCAATACGAGAGGAATCGAGTCATAATCCACCACGCTGGCCGAGAGCGGGTTGGCGGAATTCACATATCTTTTGAAAACTCGATAGTTTTAGACGTGCATGTTTCATCACGATGTTATCCTTCACTGTAAAATAAGTGGTAATCATGTTAGAAATGATTCGCACTCGAAAATATCAGAGATACGAGACCCGGGATTTGAACCCGCTTCACTTGGTTTCCCAAGCGTGCGCGTTACCACTGGGCTAGCACTGCCTACTGTCTATTAAACTTATTAAATTAAAACTCGAAAAACTCTTTATAAATATATTTTAAATTCAAAAATGGTACAGAAAAGGGCGCGGTGTGTAGTACATAGCTGGAGTGCTTATATGGCAATAGAAATAAACACAAAAATTAATATTCAACAAACTTGCTAACATTAAACAAACAACTATTTTACAACTAAATATCGATTTTTAGTTACAATTTTGCATACTATTTTTTTATGATTACTATTTTTATTTTAGTTCTACTAAATATATATTTTAATTTAAATATTTATCTGATGAATTGTTTAATGTTGCTCAAGCACTAAATTTTAAAATAGTTATTGTAAATAGTTATTAAGTTCTATAATTTTATATATTAGAATGGAGATAAATGTACGTCAAAATTATGAGGAGAAAGTTTTTTAGTTTTATAATAACATATTTTAGTCAAAACTTTGAAATTTGAAAGTTAGTATAGTAGCCACCGCCTATACAGTAGGTAGGGTAGTAATGTAATGATACGCGAGCCTACATCGACTGACAAAGTAATCATTCGAGAATTTTTCATCTACACTAATATTATAAAAAGGAAAGATTTGTATTTTTGTATGTTTGTAACGAATAAACTAAAAATCAGCTGAACCGATTTAGATGAAATTTGATAAGGATATAGTTTGAAACTATGAGAAGGGCATAGAATATTTTTTATTCCGGAAATCATCCGTTAAGGGGGTGAAAATGGGGATGAAAGTTTGTATGGGGAATTAACCTAGTCTACAAATAAAACATTATCGTAATTATAAATGACATTATCGTGTAACAAAATTATTTTTAACAGATTTTCAAAGCAGAATTACACTTTCGGCTGATTTTTTTTTATTACCCATTTCTTTTTAGGTGACAGCATCTGGTCAGGGATTGTACCAAGCTCAAGTGAGTAAAGTGGCATCATTCAGCATCGACACTCTCGGACGTCCTGCGAGAGAGTTCGACGTAGTAGTCTCCGGCCCCGGCTCTAGAGCGCTCCCCGTAAGATGCTACCAGACCAAATCGGGTTTACTACAAGCCGAATTTTCCATAAATGAAGTGGGACAAAGTACTATAGGTAAGACCTATTAGTTATTTGTTTATGGTACATATTGAGGCGATTTTTAATTTATAAATAAAGTATTAAAATTATTTAGATTAATACTTTCTTAGATTTACGCAAATATTCGACATTTTAAATTAAACTATCTTTTCGGATTTTTTCGCGGATTTATATTGATTTTTGGTTTCCACGTTTCCATTGATTTACGGCAAACACGGTCACGGGAGAAACTCCCCCAGAAAGAAAAGAGTATTATTTAGATTAACTATTAAAGAATATTAAATACTAGCCTCCCCTCGGGCAAACCCTCGCTACGCTAGGGTTCGTCCCTAGGTTGCTACCCCATATAAACTTTCATCCCCATAGTCACCCTCTTAAGAGATGATTTCCTAGATAAAAACTATCATGTCATCATATCATATGTCTTCTCAGGGTCTCAAACTATCTTCTTAACATATTTTATCTAAATCGGTGTAGTAGTTTCGGAGCTAATTCGATACAAACAAACAAATCTTTACTCTTTATAATATTACTATAGATATCGATGACGGTGAATGAATATACAATCTATAGAGATTGTACTAGAAGTCACGAGTATAATTTTTCACAAAAAAAAACTTTATAGAAATATATTTATTGTTGTTTTTGACTTTTTGTTCTTTTTTTATAGAGGTGCTTCATCTTTCGAAACCAGTCACAGGCAGCCCGTTCACATGCGAATCTTTCGATCCGAATAAAGTTATCTTATCTGGATTGCCAACAGGCAATATTATAGTACAAACACCTATCAATTTCACAGGTAATTCTTTTAGCTAGAGTAATATAATAGTGTATATATTTTAAATATTATATTTGCTTATAATATATTTTTATATTTATATTATTCTAAATAATCTTGATGAAAGCTTCATACCATAAAAAATATTTCTATATTATACAAAAGTTCAATATATAAGTGATTAGAGTCTATTAATTCCTTTTCGCCCCCGAAGGGGTTGTTTTTGAAAAAGGACTAAATACGTGTTTATTTATTTGTTGACTGGAGTAATCCTGCTACTTTTAAAATTGATACATCTGTCTTTTATGATTTCTCTATACAAATGTTTAACCCACGATTTACCTTTTTAGGGATTGAATTTTTAAAAATCCTTTCTTAGAGAAAGCCTACGTCGTAATAACTATCAGTGTGCTAAATTTCAACTCAATCTGTTGAGCGGTTTGAGCTATACTATAAGTATACTATTGTCCCGTGATATTTATTATACTTCAATTTCAATATTTTTTACAGTTGACACAAAAGACGCGGGTGTAGGCGAATTAGAAGTTGTGTGTGAAGCTCTGGGCGATAGGAGAGTAAGATTGCCAATTGACATAAGAGAAGATGGACACACACACAAAGTTCGACTGCGGCCTACAGTACCAGCACACTATAGAATTTATATTACATATGGAGGTGAGTTTTTATTTGAGTGTATTTAAAATGAGGTTTATGAATATAGTACATTTATTTTTACATATAATTCTTTCAGCTACAGAATATAATAGTCTATATATTTTAGGTTTAGCACGTGTTAGCCATGGAATCGTACGAAAACAGTTTTTCAACAAAACACCCTCATTTATTTTGTACAAAATATTTTCAAATTATTGTATCCGCCGTAATTATTATTTCCTCGTTTATCGCTCTTTCTATTAGTAAAAACCATATCAAAATCTGTGGTTTAGAAGAAGTAAGCGGAGAAACAGACAGAGGCAGACAGCGACTTTATTTTATACTAAACATAGATATAGATGTGTATCTTAATATCCATTTATAGGTTCACCAGTAGTTGGGAGTCCAGTCTCGCTGGGAGTCCTAAGCGGCAAGGCGAGCAACGCAGCGAAGTGCTCGGGCACCGGCCTCGCGCACGCGCACGTCGGCAAGGAGGCCGCCTTCACCATACAGTGTGTGGAGGACACTGCGCCTACTGTTCAAGTAAGTGCTAGAAATACTATTTGGCTATTGGTTTTTAAAACGTATTTGGTAACGACGTGGCAGTGACATTTTTTTTTAAAGAATTTACTTATAGGTTTTATTTAGCTAATTTTGTTAAGAAATTTATATGGGAAAAGTTAAGTTTGGATTCAGTGCCGGATTCAACCTTAGCGCCGCCCCTGAACGCTATAAGTAATGCCGCTCCATTATCGAAATTTGCGTGAAATGGATAAAGTTTTGATAAAGTTCAATTTTTTTAATTATTAATTTTTGAAAAATGAAAAAAAAAACAATTTGTAAATATTTTCAATTTTTTCGAAAAATGTACTAGTTTTTTTTAAGTATTCATTTTTTTGGTAAATAAAAAAAACATCGATCAAAAAATCGATGACGATATGATTTATTTTTATCTTTCGGATTTTGCCGCCCTCGAAAATTTGTCGCCCTGGGCACTAGCCCCTGGTGTAAATTCAGCGTTGTTTGGCTTAATACGTGACGTACGATTCGAATATTTTGAGTACACTCAAAAAATTAACTTAATCCTATTAATTGAACAAATATTATAAATATGATTTTATTTTATGTTTGGATAGTTATTACTTAAACTTGTGTAAATTGTTAATTTAATAGTTGGTTAATAACCAAACACTTAGAACTATTAAATTAACAAGTAGATAAAAAATGCTCTTAAGTAATAGGATATTTTTTATATGTGGTTACTGTAAGATACTAGTATAATAAAAATATAAGATCGAAGGGCAATAGCATCGTTAAATATAATTATTATTTCAGGTGGAAAAACTCACAGACAGCAAAGAGGAGTCAACAGATTCGGGTTTACTAGAATGTAGGGTGCTAGCGGGCGCGCCGCGGGAGTGGCTCTGTGCGTACATCCCTCTGGTAGTGGGCCAGTATGAAGTTAGGATTTTCACTACCTCAGGACCTTTGCCTGGAAGCCCGTTTTCTGTTAAAGTGAGTGTACAAATTAATCTATACAAAAGTCTGTTTGTAATGTTAAAATAAGAGCTTTTTATCCGACTGCGCGACGCAAAGAAGCGTAATGTGTTTATCAGCTATATACATATTGTGATAGAAAACATAAACATTTGGAAAAATCAAAATGACCGATTCTGGACGCCATAATTTGAAAAAGAAAACAAATGAAAATCGACGAAGTATGTCAAGTGGGGTATCGTTGAATAGGTATTTAAAAATCATTTTTAGGTTTATTTCATAAAATTTTCATTTTAAATAACAGTTTAGGATATAAAATGATTTAAAGTTGGTTAACAACCGTTCTCGCTAATTTTCCTACTTAAAAAGGTGTAAATAAATATATTATGAAAATAAAAAACCCGACTGCATAAAAGCTAACTAAAAAGATGCAAACTAGTTCACGGAGGAATATAGTATTATGCAGTCGGAGACATACATACGAGTATGTGTAAAAATAAATGTATTCTTTCTATTTTAATCTATATGCGTAATCGCGTACCATAAACTTTAATTTTTTAAATAGGTGATCGACACATCAGCAATACAGGCAGTAGGTGGCTGGGGCGCGGACGGCGCGGGCCGGGTCCGCGCGCCCTCCAAACTCGTCCTAGACACGAGCAACGCGGGCCCCGGCACGCTGGAGTGCTTGCTGGCGGGTAGACACCAGCGTGAGTTGTTTTTAATTGTAATTTTACCACTATGTGTCACTTTTGTATAATTTATGACTAAAAAAATATTATTTTGAATGTAATTAATTTTTAACATTGAGTATTAACTTTTTTTGATAAACTTCATCATTTTATGATTAGTGAAATATTTTTTAAGTGTTTTCTTATGTATTTCTGAAATAATATTGAATATAGTTTTTTTTTTTTGATTAAATATAGCTATAATTAATTAAAGATGATCGTCATAATACAATAAACGACGTTCTGAGTTTGTTAGCGCACCTAATATACTAAAGAGTGTTTCATAGCGCAAGAGAAATTTTAAAACAATTGCGAACATATAAATGAGTACTATGAATTAATTATAGATTAAAAAATCTAACCTACACAAATAAACCAAAATAAAACTATCAACAGGTGTAGAAACAGTATCCGGCCGAGCAGTAGTAACTCTAACCGCAGCGGAAGGTGTGAGTGGGGAGCAAGAGTTAGAGCTCACATATAACGGGGCGCTAGTCGCCGGGGCCCCTCGCAAGGCCCTCGTGGCCTCTGGGAATACAGCGGATAGAGTCACACTAGCTGGGAGAGGACTGGCCCACGCCGCGCCTCATACACCCGCTGTGTTTACTATCGGTGAGTAATAATAATTATACCCTTCCAAAAGGTGTCTGTGGGCGGGCAATAGTTAAAGCTCACTTATAAAAGGATTTTAGTCGCCGGGAGGCCTCCATTTGGGAAGGCCTTCGTTGTCTTTGGGAACACAGCAGATAGAGTCACAATAGTTGGAAGGGACCACGCCACTTATGTATATCTGATACACCCACTGTGCTTACTATCGGTAAGAGTAGGGTTTGTGTAAAAACGTTCTAAGTAACAACGTAACGTGTGTGAAAACGTCTTATTTATTTAAAACGTTTGCACACACGTATATGTATAGTTTGTATACTAATTTTAATAACTATGTCAATTACCAGCGTAGGTCGAAGGGCAAATAATTATATGTCTTTATATTAATTGTTTGAAATAAAAAATCATTTCAGTCTATGTTATAAGCTTTCTTTTTTTACGAAATAATAAAATTAAACGAGTTTGATTTAGTATTTGTGTTGTCCCCTTGTAATATTTCTAAAGTTTATGAGTACCTAAACTTAACTTTAATTAATTATTATTTTTTATTTTTATATAATATAGTGCATGCTGTGATTATCTGTAAGTGGAAAAGGATTTAATCAATAAATGTATTTTCTGTTGACGATCCTAAATAAATAAATAAAAAAATAAAGACAATGATCCGAACTTTATCATCATCCATTTATCATTATAATGGTTTCGAAAGAACTTTTGACAGCAAACTAGATTTAAGCAATAAATCGAATCTAGATTGAATTAACCACCCAAACCGTCAAACAAGACGCATTTGATTTAAAAAATGGGATAAAATAGACACTTATACTTGTCGGTTTCTCTATTCTAGATGGTAGTGCCGCGGGTCCTGGGGCCCCCGAGGCCTCTCTGACATCTCCAGAGGGAGACTCGGTGTCGGTGGCGCTGGCGGCGGCCGGGCCCGGTCTGTGGAGGGCGACGTACACGCCGCGGAGACCTGGAGACCACCAGTTACGGGTTATGTGGGCCGGACGACTCGTTAAAGGTAGGGTAATGTGATTTGGGTTATTTTTTCAATTGTACCTTTATTCAACGTGGTAGATTCTTTTATTATCATTTTTCCGAAATTATCACAGTAAAATACATGACTATATTAAAATTTTACACTTCGAATTGTTTCAAATAACTATAAGTGGTAGTAAAAAACTTATTTATTTAACTAAAATCTCTATATATTTGTGATTCTAAAATAAAAATCCCATAAGGAACTCATCAGTCTGTTTGTACTATACCAAAACCCAAACAAACATAAAAAACGTTGTGTTAGTCTATCTGTCTATTTATATCGCAATTTTTTTGGCATGTAGAAATCTTAGCCAATTTGTAGAAGTAAGTGTTCGATCCCATAAACGAAATCTTGTAAAAACTTCTTTTTTAAGCAGATTAACCTATTTTATGAGGGCTTTCACTATTTTAAAATAGCGTAAAATATCAATCCATACATGTTTCATCTTCCAGGTTGTCCGCTAACAGTGAGAGTGATGGCGGGCTCGGAGAGCGGGGACGCGTCGCGCGTGGTGTGCTCGGGCGCGGGGCTGGCCGGCGGCGTGCTGGGCCGCGAGGTGCGCTCGTGGATAGACACGCGGCGCGCCGGCCCGGGGGAGCTCACCGCGCATTGCACTGGACCTAACAAGGTATGCCATTATACTAGCGAGTCGTTCTAGTTTCGGATGCTAGGCTGGGCGAGCTACCTAGGGATTTAGGCCACTTCTTGCCATATATTTTATAGTATTATCTCAAACCATTTATTTATTAATTTATATTTATAAACACTTTATTGCACAAAATACAAGCAAAGGCGGTCTTATTGCTATGAGCAATTTCTTACAGACACCCTCTGGTGAAAGACCATTTAGGCGACGCGCAAAGATAAAGCAACAGCGGCCATTTTTCCGACTTCGATTTATTTTTATTTATGATTTCTGACACTAAAAACATTTTATCTAAAAAAAAATCTATAACGCTAGGTATTATGTAGTTTTCTATGAGTGAAAGAATTTTCAGAATCAGATCTGTAAAATCAAATATGAAAGAGATAAAGTATAAATGTAGGAGGCATCTGAACTTCACTTTATCTCTTTACAATATTAGTGTAAATTATCACAGTTTATTTATCAACAACGTTGTCTTATGAAGGCATCTAGATAGGGCAATCGTACTGGAAAAAGAATTTAAGAATAATGTCTAACGAGTATAACTGTAACTTGCTATCAGATGTAACTACAGTATTTTAAATCCAAAATCGACGCCATGACAATCGATATTATTTTAACAGTCCTATCTTACAGCATTTTCGTTCAAATAAATGAGTCTAATATTTGGATTTTAATACATGAATGTTGTATAACAGGTAGCGTACTGCGAGCTGTACGAGCACGGCGACGGCACGTTCACGCTGAACGTGAAGCCGGCGGAGGCGGGCCGCCACGTGCTGAGCGTGCAGTTCGCGGGCGAGCACGTGCCCGGCTCGCCCTTCGTGCTCAAGGTCGCCGGTGCCCCTGATCCGTCTAAAGTTAGTATTTTAGTTTATGATATGGTTTAGGTTTTATATGGTATTTTGTTATTGTTGATATTTGTGTGTAATCAAACAGTATTTGTCTTATGAAATATTTTTGAAAACCGTCTAAATCTGAAGTTTTTGATAGATTTAAGATAAGATTTCTAAATACTGTATTTTATTGTCATTAATAACATAATGTAATACTTTTTGGGGAGAATCATAAAAATTTAATTTTATTAATGTTTTATTGATTTCAATTTATTGTTGTACATTAATATGACTTATTTGAATTGTTTTAATATTATAAGAACCTATACAGGCTACGTTAAAGTAGAATAATCTAATTTTCCCAAAAGCTCGCTGAAAAATAAGTGTAATGTAGTACTACACTACAACAGCTCTATCAATAATATTGAAATCTTATTAAATATGGGTCTTATATTCCCAACACATAAATACACATTTTGAATTATAATTCAATAATTATACTATAAGAACAAACAACTCGCACTCCAGGTGCGAGTGTACGGACCGGGGGTGGAGCCCGGCGTGCTGGCCACGTTCCAGTCGCGCTTCCTGTGCGACACGCGCGGCGCCGGCGCCGGCCAGCTCACCGTGCGCGTGCGCGGGCCCAAGGGCGCCTTCCGCGTCGAGATGCAGCGCGAGACCCAGAAGGATAGGACCATATTGTGCAAGGTTTGTATATATATCTTATTCAGTATATTAGTGAATAATTCTTTAATGTTAAAGGCTAAGATATTTAAACAAAATTATTTTTTGCCAATGGCTTCAAAAAATTATATAAAAATGGACTGTTAATATATACATACATAGATATAGTAAAGTTCAATTATTATTAAAAAGATATATTATTTTTGTTAACCTTTTCAATTATATTACACATTTAACAGAAAATAATCCATCCCTTCTTCGTGTCGATAACGATCTACATTTATTAAGAAACATTCCTCATCCTCATCATCCTATCTATTAATTACTCCAAGTCATATACTTTGTCTGTATACAAAATTTCATCCAACCGTCTCAATGTAAACAAATAATAAACAAGCACTCATATAAATTTTCGCATTTATTGTAACAGCCCGATTTATATATAAAACTAGCGGCTCACCATCGCTTCGCTCGAGTTCATCCCTAGGTATGTTTTAAACGGTTAGTATGGAATAGATAGGCTATATATTATGTAACGTGTTTTCCCGTGAAAATGCAAAAATCTCCCGCGACAAAAAGTAGCCTATGTAACTCTCTAGCCCCCTAACTATATCCACACGAAAAATCACGCCAATCTATCACTCCGTTTTGACGTGAAAAAAGGACAAACAGACAAACACACATGCTCACATTTATAATATTATAGTATGGATTAAATTAATTATTCTAATCTATTCACATTGCAGTTTTCACCCACCGAACCAGGCGATTACCGTGTAGAAGTGCGATGGGCGGGCCGACACGTCCCCGGCTCGCCCTTCCCCGTCATGATATTTGACACTCAAGAGGAGTTACGACGTTACATGCAAGCTACTGCCGCTTAAATTCGAAAATGTATACAGCGTTTTAAAAAACGAGCGTTTTTTTTCAACAAATTCATATCTATATAGATTCCATAGTATATGGCAAACGCTTATTTTAACATACATGTACATTTTTAATATATTGTCTAATGACAACCTTTGAAAGCCATATTTTTTCACTTATAATAAATTTTGATTTATTTTGTTTATTATGAGTATATACTATGGTATTCGTATCAACGTAACAAACGCGTAATGTAGCTTACTAATATGTTACCAAAATGGACGAATTATGAATATTAAAAAAAAACAATTATCCATTGAATTTGAACAAATATTGTAATAATGGACAATAAATTGTATCATATTATTTTATTAAGAAATTTAAAAAAACGTCATTTAAACAAAAATCATTTTTAAGTATCTATTAATTATTTTTATGTTACTGTTTATAAGTATTCAACAATTTCTTAATTGTAGAAAATTTCAAGAAAGACACATTATTTTTACTATAAATATATTATGACACATTACTCGATTGATCGGATATTTAAATTATATTAATCGATATAAAAACCAAACTGAAATCAAAAGGCAACCAATATATAAAAGTCGTGCTACAAATAAATGAGGTAAAAAAACATTAAAAAAATACAGCCGAATTGGGAACCTCCTCCTTTTTGAATTCGATTGAAAAGAAACAGAAAGTGACTCTTGCTCTTTTCATCATATGGCATTAAATAGAGACAGAATGAATCAATTAGTTTTCCCGCTTTACATGTGACTTGCCGATTCAAAAATATATTTTAATTATTTCAAGCCTTTAGAATTTTACTGTTTTATTTAAACAATTTCTATTTGATATTGAGTAATGGGAAAATATTTTTGTCGTATTGAAATAAAACAGCAACAGCAACTTACTGTATGTAATTTTTATATGCTTTTAAGAATCTAATCAAAGATAATTTATTTTAATAATTGTCAATTGATGATTATATTAAATTTTGGTAAATTTATTACATTAATATTATATTGAATCTGATATTATTTTTTTCTTAAAATATATATTTATTATTACGATGTATTCCGTCCATTGTTTATAGTTTCAAAGAATTGAAACGTTAATATATTAATGTATACTATCATCAAAGTACATTCCAACAAAATTATGAAAGCATAATAAATCGTTTACTTGTTAATATTTATTAATAACTTAGATGTAAGCGCCATCATTTAACTTGTCACTAACTAATCTTGTTTCTTGTTATATTATCCTAGTTATTACTTAATAGCATTTGAACTATTGTTGTGAAAGAAATACATTCTATATCTGTCTCACTCGTTCTTGCATATTTTTCTACTGTTAGAAAGAGAACACACGCTTATTAGTTAGTTGTATGACGATGATTCTTTCTAAATGCACAAGTATAGTTCAAATGTTTAGTCTAAAACAACTGGGTAAATGCTAATGATTAGTTACTAATTGTTAATAAATTGAACATTATTACACCTGTTGTTTTATTATTCCTGCCTTTTTTCTAAATTTTTATTTGGGACGTCGAGAACTAAAAATGAAAATAAATACGCGAAAAAGTTCGGAAAGGAAGTTTTATTTAAAAAATATATATATTTTAGGTACTTTAGAATACACTATTTCATAATAAATGTGACATTTTGTTTTACGTCCAGTAAAACGTTCAGTAACAATAAGTAAAGTGATAGTTGTAAATGCAGTTTTAATGAATTAAATTTAATTTATATTTTTCTTGAATTTCTTTTATATGTATTGGTAATTACGAGTATTCATTCGTGTTTTCTCCATTCAAGTTGACATTGACGAAGTAATCTATGCTTAGCTGGCACGCTTTGAAGCCATTAACAAGAGAATTGAATTAATTATTCATTTCAATAAAATATATTATCTATAAAGTACTATCTGGATACGCTATTAGTGTGGTGTATGAGCGATGTTGTCAGTAACTCAAAAGTTATCACGTGGCTTTAAAAGTTACTTTGACAATTAATATTTAATCTAAAATAAACACATATATCTTTATTATATATGTATTTTACATATATAAAGCTTTAAAGTTTTTATTTAATTTAAATTTAAAGAGAATTAGGTTTATATCTAAAACTAATGCTTCGTCGATCAGGGTAAGACACTCTGCTTTGTCCGGCCATTTGCGCACGGAGAGCGTCTAAACTTTGCCAGAGCTGCTGCATCTGACCGAAGATTATAAGTTCTAGTCTTTGGATCGAATTGTGTAATTCTCCTGTGGAACAAATAAAATATTAGTATTAAAAACAATTAAACCATAAGCTATTTATTAATTTTTAATAATAAATAAATATTTTACCTAACTGAACACTTGCACATTCTATACATCTATTATGTTAAGCTTTGTAATTAAAGGAAATAAATTTAGTTCGGTCAGTAATTAAAATTTATATCCCTTACATACAAACAAGATAACAATTATACCTTTTAAAAATAATAATAACATCGGAAAAATACACACTTATCCGTATTGTGGAAATTCGTTCTAATAAATCAAATTTGTTTAATTAGATATATATGGCTAATCCAATTTGAACAAAGAATATTGTAAAAAAACAACGTTAAATCTATTACTTTAATAATAAATATTTGTTTAATCCTCAGAAAAATATCACCTTGTAGGTAATTGGGGAAAGGCAGAAATACAATTTAAAAGAGGTTTGCTTTGTAACAGTAGAAACCCATTTTTATAATAATTATTAAAATGTAGATAAAATATTGATTAAGCGAACTTGAAGTAACAACTCCATGTAGCCGTCTCGTAATGGTAGCATTTGCGGTCGCGTTAACCTCCTGAGTCTTTACAGAACACATCGCACGGGCTTCTTCCCGAGGTCCACTGCCGTGGTAGGTCGCATTTCGTACTTCTATATAAGGCTGCTTTTGATGTTCAGGGTCTGCTCTGATTGTATGTGTTCCCCGCGCTGGAAATTATAATGGATAATTCACAATACTGTAATAAGCAATCAAGAGGTCTTATCTATATATATAATAAAATTGTAACTATGCCGAATCTGTACATTAAATATTTTTTGGAAAATCTTATTGAAATAAACATTATTATCGATACAGAGGCCGAATCTATAGTTTTTAGAGTTTTTGTCCTTCTGTCTGTCTGTCTCTTAACGCATCACAGAAAAACCACTGGAGGGATTTTGATGAAATTTGGTATGGTGATAGCTGGTTACCCGGGTCAACATATAGGATGCTTTTTACCGCGGGAAAACGTCTCATTTCTGAGAAAAAATACAAAAACTACAATGTAAGAGTATACTAATATGTAAAACCTAAGAATTTAGTTTTTGGTCATCTGAATGCGGGCGGAGCTGCGGGCAATGCTAGTCAGAAATAAAGATAAATCTGTTAAATATATATCAACTGATGGCGCTTTATGTATCTAAGTTTCTATAAAATTAGTAGAAAAAATTGATTCCTAAAAGGTATATTGTGAATATAAAAAATACCAACTATAAATATATCAAATCTGTTAAGACCATACAAACATACCTATCCATGTTGTAATATTCGAACTCGCCATCACGATTTCAACACAAACTCGGCTCTACCTTTATGTTTTACAAATTCCATATTAAATTACCAACTTCTTTAAACACAGTTAAATGTATGTCAATAAAGATCAATTGTTCTTAAATTAAAAAGGGATCTACAAGAATTCCGATATTTACTCTAATAAATTAAGAATCAACTATTTGTTTGTGACACCTTCAAAAATTGTCAAGTGCAAATCTTATGGATATCTAGGTACATGTACATTGTGGGAGTATATGTAAACTTTTTTAAAAGTCAATTCTTAGTTGTATTTCGTTTTTAAAGTTGTCTAATCTTTGAAAGAGAGGAGCTGGAGTCTTAAATTACCTATAATAGATTATTGTTATACTTCAAATAAATTAGTATAAAATATTTAATACATCTTAAGATTTATTTAGCCTACAAAAACATAATTTAATTATTTACTTCAGGTATAGATACTTCCGTCATTAGCTTACCTAATTTTATATATTCCCCTACCTATATATTAGTAATTGTATTTTTGTCCTTCTGGACTAAAATATTCTGCTAATTTACTTTTAATTTTCTAATTAAACTTAAATTAGGAGAAATTCCGTTTTCTTCAACAGAAGTACGGAACCCTAAAAACCATTTAGGTATTGATTTACATTAAGAGACTATGAAATTTGAATGATTGACACTTGACTGGCCGGCGACCGCACACAGTGTAATTTATTGAAACTACTTAGCAACTATAAAAAAATTAGCACATCCAAGTAGCAAGTCAGTAGGCATACGATACAGTGAAACATCTCAGTGCTGATGTAATTAGGCGCAAAAATTCTTATAAGATACACATAGCTATTAAATGTTTCCAAACATTCAAACACGTCGTCTTTGATCTGGCGAGAATTAACCAACCTTAATGTAAAAACATACCTTAATTAAACTAACTATTTAACAAATAAGCAATGCGTTTGAGCTTATTGTTCTTATTTTCTACCTTCTATTTCCCAAATAGATATCTTACTATTGAAATAAAAGATTAATTTGTTACAGAACATACTAAATAAAACAAAACAAAACCTTTAACCCAGTTTTTAAGACAGATTCATAAGAAAAAAATTCTATCTACCTACTTTTTATTTTGTTTTTTTTTTTCAAAATTATAAAAGAAATATTACTTTTTATTCCTTCCATATTAAATAATAAAATTATGTTTATTAACTTATTATTGACTTTTTAAGGATATTTTATTTGTTTAGGATTCGAAAATATGTAATGATAATACCCGAATTTGAAGGGAAATGATTTTCATAAGACGGTTTAAATAAAATATAATATTTGGTTATATACCTACGTACTAATTTATGATAACACTTATCGAGTATCGATATATAAAAAAAAAACAATACTGCTAGTCAGTATTGAGATGAAATTATAAAAAAAATGTTAAATTCTCATATATTTAATTTAGCCAAACTTCAAAATCGATGCATTGAATTATAACGGTCGGTATAACGGTCCCTAACTGTATCCATTTAAAAAGCAAAAATAATAATATACCATAATCAAAAATAATAATTTTAAAGAGACATAAACACAGGTGAAACGCGACTTACTACTTACTCCTTCTTTTTATAAAAAAAAACTATTCATTTAATATATAAATTAAATACTTACTATACTGATTTGCAGGAGCAGTTTGAATTGAAACCATTGCATATGATATAAGACCCAGAAACAGCACTGTTCGCCACATTTTTCAAATTTTAAAAAAGGTTTTCTTCAGAACTATAAATGTTTATTTTTATTAGATCTCATACATTTTACTAATCAATTAGCGATTACATGGGCGGAGATGTCTTTTGCGGCTTAATTTTCAGCGGTTGAAGTGCGTCCGCGGCCGAATCAAAGTTTAAACTAATACCTCAACAGATCTCTCTACGAGTTCATATTATAGCTTCTGTAGCTTTTTGCTACGCATCGTAGCCAATGAACCTTTTATACGATTATATTAGAATATTATACTTAATTGATAACGACGAACAAGTACCTACATAGATATACAATAGATGCGGTTCATCGTTTCGTTCGGCATGGATAACACCATAGGTACTATACTAATATATATGTAGGTACTTCTATTATTATAGAGAAAAAACTTTTATTTATGTCTAAAGACATTGTTGCGCTTTTACAGTAAATCTGATGATTAAATAACCCTACCTTGGGCTACGTCGAATTTAGCTAAAAAATTTAATTTGGCAGCATTAATTTCTGAGCTTCCATCAGTTTTTTAATAAATATTAGGAAATATCGATCCTTTATAACTTAAAAAACACCTTATACCTACCATTACGTTAACAGAAAAATAAATCTAAACATATAATAAAATTGTAACTAAGTCGAATCTGTACATTAAATATTTTTTGGAAAAGCTAATTGAAATAGACATTATTATCGATACAAAGGCCGAATCTATAGTTTTTAGAATTTTTGTCGGTCTGTCTGTCTGTCTGTTACCGCATCACGAGAAAACCACTGGACAGATTTTGATGAAATTTGGTATGATGGTAGCTGGTTATTTGGGTCAACATATAGGAATTTATACCGCGGGGAAATATCTCATTTTTGAGGAAAAATACAAAAACTGCACTGTAAGAGTATACTAATATGTAAAATCTAAGAATTTGGTTTTTGGTCATCTGAACGCGGGCGGAGCCGCGGGCAATGCTAGTAGATAATAAATGTAATTTAAAAACCAAATATGGAATTATTATAATTTCGTCATATTCACCTTTTACCTGTCCATATCTTCTATATATTTTTTTATTACTTAGATTAAGATACTACTATTTATTTTATAACCGGTATCAATCATAAATATATAATTCATAAATAGTAAACAAAAATTAATGAATTAACTATTATAAATAGTCTATGGGAGTCGATGGAGGGCTTTGAAGTTTATTGCTCTGAAAAATCGCAGGGTCAATGAGAAACAGGCATGGTGTGAAAAATTGGTGCCAGACACTAATTTAGCTCAATCAAATTGTTCCGTGTATTATTGTTTATACTGTTTGAACTATTTACCTTAACCTGCGTCTAGTGAATTTGTTTTTTTGTTCTTTTTTAGCTTCGGAATTAATAAAATTTTTAGCTATTTTCTGAATTCGATTCGACTCGAATATCAAGTGTTTATTGAGATTATTTCTGAAGTTTTATACGCACTGACTCACATAGTATCTATAGTAAATGTAGTTTTTTTTATCTGGCTTCTTTTTTTACCCGACTGCGCCAGAAGGAGAGTAATTAATTAGTAGTGTCTTTCATAGATCACATACAGAGACATAAATCTTATATTTATTTTATGCATTTTTTTTTATTTCTCTCTGTAAAGATAATGAATGCTAGAATCTATTATAATAAATATTAGGTAGCAGCCTAACCCGGTTTCTCTCGGTGCTCTGATATACTTTACATACCATTTTAACTCAAACGACTTACGCGGTAACAATTATGCGTGAACGGTAGTACTTATATCAGAAACCTTTCTGAACAGGTATACAATAATTCCAAAAAATCTTATTAAAAATTGAATGAATGATTTAGATTTAATTTAGATTTAGAATAGATTTAGATTTTTATGTACATGTACAGGATGGAACAAATCTATGGGACATGGAAGAAAAGTATCTTAACAGATTAACTGTCCGCAAAATAGACACAATAGTTAAACAATCGAAATGTTCATATATGAGTCATGGGACAGGGAAACGGTTAAATATTGAAGTTTAAACAAGACACAATTCTTATGTTCTGAAAAGTGTCCTTACATATAAAATGCCATTTAATTATTCCCGAGACTTCCTTTCGTCATGCTCTATTTGAGTAATCTGTGATCCGGCCCACTTCAATCTATAAAATTTACTCTTGTTTTCATATCCAAGTGCAGACGTCGATAGATATACATAGTACACATACAAACTTATAACAGTATAAAGATTCGCAAAACTCATGTTTATGTTTCAATGCCTCTTATATTTATACTAAAAAGTTAGTAGTTTAAAATGTTCTTAAACCAGTCAACTATCCAGATGAAAGAGTCTGCTACAGTACATTTTACGAGCGTATAAATCTCTGCCTTAAACGGTAGGTATTGATTCATGAATCACAATGGGCAAGATATCCATCTACCTACTTACATTAATATTTTCCTATATTCCTTTATTATTCAATTACTATCGAGCTGTCTAAAGCAGTAGAAATTTGCTAAAAAAATGATTGACAATAATTTGTCTTAATAGCAATCATCCATAAATATGAACTGTAGGTACTCTAATTAAAAATATGTAAGGAGGACAAGGGTCTTGCCGACACCATGGCATCTGGCAGTCTGACTCATTAATTACATAATTCTATTATATCAAGGGCCTGTTTCAGGCAACACAATGGAGTTTCGCCTCTAATACCATTTAAGTACTGACTTTATCAAAAGTGTAAGATGGGAGCGTCGATATACCAACTTGGGCTAATCCAACTCAGTGAAATTGGGTCAAGGATTTAAATACCATACAAACGTAGCTATTGTTGTTCCACTTCTTTTATCATCATGGGAAATTAATTCAATTAAAACGCATTGCACAATAAGCTTCATGCAGCTTAGTCAGGAGATTTATTGATGCAGGCTGAGCGACGCTTTGACAATATGTTGCATTTGAATTAAACTTTAACTTGGCAGATGCAAAAGGACCTAATGCATCCGTTGTGCATTTTTGGTTTTGAATTTGGTTATGAATTTGGTCCCGGCCGTGGTGAATATAGTGATACATATTTACTATGTAGAGCCATTTGATTTATTGATTTTATTTTAATCAATTGTCGTCTAATAACGTTGCTTAATGTGTCCTTAGTTACGATAAAGATAAGTAAATATGGATTTTGAAATAATATGATAAGCCAAACTAGTTAATTCATACATAGCCAAATGTCGTAAACTATTTGAAGAATTGTAATGAAATCTGATAGGCTAGCTTACAGTATCCAGATATGAAGATTGTTCTTATATTGTTTGCGATATTGATCGTTGGATATTCTAAAGGTGAGTCTATATAAATGCACTTTTAAAAATACTTTTGATATAATTTGTTAAAACTAAATTTATCTAAGTAATTAATTTGAAGATCATTTTTATTTTAATATTAAATTATTATTTTTTATGTTTATTAAATGTAAATAATGAGAAAAATACGTAAATTAAAACGAAAAAGATTTTATTAAATTTTATTTAGCATAATAATAATAAAAATTTGTTTCAGACGTACCAAAGAGAAACTTAAAATTTAATAGCTATGCTGTAATACGCCAACTCTTCGAAATGATAAAATATAATATTAAAAATGGACACTTTGAGAAAGATCTTCCTGCCCTAGATCCATTTCAGTTTATTAACAAAACAATTGAAATGCTGTTGCCTCATAACGCACTAAGGTTTTTACTTTCCTTGGTTTTTTTAGTCATTTAAGACGCAGATACCATATTTGTTGTACTTCAAGATTTTATGAGCCCTTAGTTAATTTTAAAACATAATTCCGTTAACTTTTGCAATAGAAAAAAATCATAAACTCACCTCAGAAATAAATTTAATAAATCAGACAGTGAGGGAGCATGAAACATTAAATGTATGTTTTGTGTCAACATATCTAATAATTGATTAAGTCAAAAGGAAAATAAAATACTTACCCATCTACGATATTCAATTATTTCATAGTTATTATAACTTAAATATATATTTTATAGTAGTAACTACTATGAGAAACCAAGTTAATTTTGCGGGCAAACGCGAAACGGAGAATATCCTCAATAATAATAACTCAAAAAGTACTGAACATTTCTTCTTCAAAATAATTTTCGGTAAAAATTTATAATCTATAGTAAATCCGTGTAGGTAATTTTTTAATTACTCCAATTCGATGTGGTACACAGATACAGAACTCCAACAGAAATATATTAAAGTAGCGACTCACCCTCGCTTCGCTCGGGTTCGTCTCTAGCTTGCTTCCCAAACCAAAAATTTCGGCCCCATTTTTACCCCCTTAAGGGATGATTTACGGGATAAAAAGTATCCTATATCCTTTCCAGGTTCTCATACTATCTTCTTACCAAATTTCATCTAAATCGCTTCCGTAGATCCAGAGATTAGCCCCTACAACGTCACAAACCCACTAACTTTACCTCTTTATAATATAAAGCACAAACAGATCTATCCCACGGAAACTGTTCATTTTTCGGGGATGAAAAGTAGCCTGTTGTTTGACCGGCAATTTATGGTATCAGCATCGGTTGTGTACTAAGCTGTATATGTTACTATATTTTTTTAACTATCCCACGGAAACTCTTTAATTTTCTGGAATGAAAAGTAGCAGATTTGTTTTTGTCATGTATGAACTATATTATTGTAATGTTTCATTAAAATCCGATCAGTAGTTTTTGTGTACTAAGCTGTATAAGTTGTTATAGTTTTTTAACTATCCCACGGGAACTCTTTAATTTTCCAGGATGAAAAGTATCTAAGATGTTGCCCGGGTATATAAGGTACCACCATGCAAAATGTCATTTAAATTGGTCCAATAGATTTGGAGATTAGCCCGTACAAACAGAAAAACAGACAAACAGCTCGCTCGGGTTCGTCCATACCTACGAATATGTTGTATTATCTCTTTAACCATTTGTCCAAATTATATGTAGTAAAAGGGAAAAGTCTTTTGTTTTAAGCATTTTAGACGATAAATTTACTTATTTTGATAAGAATTCATAATTGTTGATAATATGACGAATAAACATGACATACCGATTTAAATTATTTTTTTAATATAAAAAACTACTTTTTGTGACTTAAATATAAAAGTTAGACATATGCTGCCGCTGACTTTTTTGTAGGCATTATTAAGCTCTACAACTTTTCTCTAGAACATAATCATATATCTCTCATCGTTAAGGCAGCGTTCGTAAGAAAAGTTTTCGTTCGACCGTTTTTTCTCCGACTTACTTTGCAAATCCGACTACCACGAAAAAGCCTATTCGTGTTTCGAGTTAATATATAGCCTATGACACTCAGAAAGAACGTGGCTTTCTATTGGTAAAATAATTTTGAAAATCGGTTTAGTAGATCCAGAGGTTACCCCCTACAACGTCACAAACTCACAAACCCACAAACTCACAAACTCACAAGATCACAAACTTTGCCTCTTTATAATATTAGTATAGAAATAGAGCAAAAATAAATTTAATGGTTATTATTAGACGAACATATTTTCTTTCTAACATTAACGATTTCTTTTGGCTTCAGTTCCAAATCATATAACAGATCCCAGTAATCTATCCATCAATGGTTTTTCGTACAAGAGATCGAAATTTCACGTAAATCCATACAAATTATGTGAAATTGCTACCACTACTTAGTCTATACCTACAGATGAATTAAATTGAAAACTTTTAACTAAATGCTTATGAAAGTAGGTATATAAGGTTTAATATTATAGGAAAAACACATTTTTTTTTATTTTTGTCAATCTGTTTGTTCCAGCTAATCTCCAAAACGGCTGGACCGATTTTGACCGGATTTTCACTGGCAGTTAGCTGGTGTTATAAGGAGCAACTTAGGTTCCTTTTACTTTAGAAAAATAATTAAGATACCGTTCAAAAAAATTAAAAACGTAGCTATAAGCTAGGGACGCACCCGAGCGAAGCGAGGGTAAGTCGCTCGAGGAAACAAGCTGCATTTGTGTTCCAACATATATGGTTCTAACAGTGGTTTCCGTATTTAACAAAGTATCTTTCGTTATAACATGTATAATTGAGATAATGACTTAAAATTAATAAATATTTTTAGCTTACATGCTGATTTTAAGAATGGAGTATTTAAAGGCTTGGCAAATTTTCAATTGGAAGAGGTAGACTTCGTTAGAGATGAAATCGCCATGGATTTATTGATAAGGTTTCCTTCGCTGACTTTTACGTCTGGTATTTGTTATCTTTTGATGATAGCTATATAATTTTATGAATTTTAATATAACACTAATTTCACTTATAAATCCTTTTTTACAGAGCATTATAAAATAAAAGGAGATATTTATCAAGTAATACCTATAGTAGGCGAAGGAAAATTTGAGTATGACATAATTTTCCGTCTAAATATTATTTAAAAGAAAATCAATGGTCGTCCTTAAATTAAATATTATATTTTTCTTTTAGTATGGAAATACGTAATTATATATTTAGAGGCAGGGTCTACTTAATGCAATCTAAGGATGAAAAATCGGTATTAATTCGTAATATTTCCCATCCACAGTTCAATATAGAACAAATTGTCGTAAGTATAATCAAAATATACATAGTAGGTACTATACAATATAATATTTATAAAATAGTATTAAGTTTGTAAATAAATCCTCTTTCATTTACGACCTTTAACTTCAGTATGTAGGTATATGAAAATATGCAATATAAGAACAAGTAGCTAATCACTCTTAAAAGACATTAAAAACACTATTATAGAATAACCCATACTCGTCCAGTAATGTAGATATAATTAACTGTCTGATCATCTTTACAAAATTATAAATTTGAAAGTGTGTTTGTTTGTCCTTCTTTCACGACGAAACGGAGTCGCTAGTCAAACTATAAATGTATGTAGAGTTTGCGTTAGCAATACATTATTCACGCTCTATATAACCTATTTTATTAGCCACCGTTTGTCCATATGTCGATTCTAGTGTGATTCACGATCTTATTGTTTATTTACTTTACATAATATTATGTATCATTGAACCTGACTAAACGATTAAAGATTTAAAAAATCTAATAATTAAATAGTTTTACATCAATACTTATTTATTATTTTTTTTCAGTCTCGTTTAGACTTCGATAAAAATATTGACAACATTATAAATGCTATTATCGACGATCTTCTGGCAAACTACTTCACCCGTTTCAACCAGTACGTCTCTCACATCTGTGCAGATGATGTTATTGATTTAGTGAATTATTTCCTAAACAAGCTCGATACTTGGACTATATTTGCCGTTCTGCTGTGGTAAAATAATATCTAAATATAAAAATTAGGTATATTATGTATACATTATACATATAATATAAGTAAAGAATAAAAGTTAAATTATAAATATAGTTATTTTATTAAAATTATAATATATAGACAAGATATATACATGATGATGTTCTCCTGACCGATTCCGGCCACGGCGGCCAATCTCATTGAGACTAGCCAACTGCGCAGGAGATATTATAGTGTACGCGCAGACACAACGTGCACTCTCTATTCCTGTCACTCTCATGTATACATATCTAGTACAAGAAAAAAGAACCTACAATAATGTATCCTCGTCTAATATCGTCTCCCAACTGCACAAGCCTAATATATAATACTTATAATAAATAAGTATACGCTGAATCATTTTATGCCATATTTTTTTATTTACAATATAAGAACGAATATATTACATAATATATATAACTAACGACTCGCTCTCGCTTCACTCGGGTTCATCCCTGGGTACGGTGAGTACAGAATAGAAATATTTCATATACACAAATGTACAATGTACATACATAGGTATAGAAAAGTAGGTATTATAAATAAAAAAATAAAAAAAAAACGACTTCAAAAAAAAGCACTAAAAAGTTAAAAATAACTGATTGGTAGTTTTCATTTACTATAGATACCTAATCAAATATTTTCGAAGTCGGTGTGCTTTGATTTGTATCGACTGGAAAAAATTTCAGTTCATTGTCAATATACTTAGTTTAAATGAAAAACTTGTATGTAGGTGTCCCGTCTCATTCAAATATTTGCCCTAAGGCAAAAACGAAACTCCAACTACGACTTGTTCTTTGACTGACGACTAAGCCATGTTTGAAAATGTAGAAAAAAATATTCTACTATTGTTTTTTAAATGCTTTGTTTGAAGTTTCATAATATTATAATACGCCATTAAAAAATAAGAAATATGTAATCTTTAAAAACAAATATACCACCGATTATATCGTTAGGTATCTATAAGTAGGTACCATATAGTTTAATCTTTCATCTACAAAAATAATGTAATCTATAAAATAAATTAAAATCTATACAATTAATCTAATAAAATGATATGATGTGTTAGATATTAATGGCGTAATTACTACGTGTTCCAGTCAAAGGTAAGTCGTATATTTCGATAGAAAATAAACATTTTTCTAAAATTCATCAAGATTTGTAGTGTACGTATACCTATATGGGATACCTTTATGGGATATTTGTATCGTCTTGGATTAATTGGGTCATCGTTTAAAACAAAATAAAATTTCTAATAAGTTTAGCCATGGTATTATTTTCATATAATAGTAATGACGATCAAGTAAACCACCTACCGTAGCTGAAAGTACCTATTTACACCGAAAATGCACGATTGGTTACATATACATACATATATATGTATATTAGGGTGTCCCAGGATATAAAGGAGATTTTTTTTTCACGAAATTTTTTTTCTAAATGTCTCAAATAATAAATATTATTGTAATTGAATCACGATAACCCGTGCCGACGTGATGCCAAACTTATGTTTGCCTTATGGCAAGATAATTTGTATGAAGTAATATAGCTCGATTCTAAAACTCGAAGATATTGAGTTATAAATATTAAATATATAGCCAAATCGTATAACTATTTTTTTATTTTTGATTTAAAAACAATATTTTTCAAATTTTCTTTTCAATGTTTCTTTCTACAATCGGGATAAAGCTTCCGGTGTCCTTGTATTCAACGTAAAAAAAAACGTTATTGTTTCTCTTTAACCCTAATTAAGCCTGAAATTCTTGCATCAACTTAACTGCTTCTTCAGCTGTTTCATTCACTGTTTTGAGTATTTTATATTAAAGAATCTATTTCTAAATTTATTTATATAACTTACTATACAGTGATCCACCAAGTTCTTAAAGTTTAATTTTCTAAAGCTGCTTTAGGGATGGTTTTATCAATTTTTTCGTAAGCTATTATTGATTTCAAATACCATAGGTCCTGATAAGGTGTTTTGACTACAAAATACATTACAGCCATGGCTTTAAGTAGGATGTCACAAAAAACAGGCAAACGTGGAGCAGTGGTAACTTCAATGAGTTCGCTAACGGTGATATTTACAGCGAATAAATCGTGCTTGGTACATGGCACCTGGAGTTTTAATTTTAAATTTTCTGTACATATTTACACATAAAAATATAACAAAAAGCTCAATTAACTTGTATAAACCGCCTTTGCCTGTTCGCTCCTGAAGAGCTTTCTAGTCTTGGCACGGCAATAAATTGTTCCTTATCTTCATATGAAAAAACTATTGGTAGCCGTTCCTCTGTTAATTTTCGAGCATCTAAAGCAGGCAACACTTTTCCAACGCAGTGATCCCTTGCAACATCAGGTACCTCGTTTTGAAAATCAACTTTTATAGCATTAGCGCATTGTTTCCGTTTTTCTGTCGAATTCTTTGAATTGAAGACTTACTTATCGGAAATTCATCTATATTATATCCAAGGGTCTTAATAGTTGCTTCCAAAATGAACACAAAAACTGAGCTGACAATTATCTAACGCTGCTACTAATTTTGGAGTGATGAAATCTTTGTATAGTTTATTATACTTGTTCCACGTTGTGCGGTCTCAATATGGTTGGCAAATCTTTTCGTAATTATGTTTTCATAAGAATCAGAAAATGAGACATTTTGTAAAGGTTCATAAGTTGATGTCGAAGGGTTTGAAGCTGAGATATATTTGATATGCCGCTTGTCATCTTTGCCAATTCGGAGACGTGCCCTTTCCTCTTTATCTTTTAGTTTTTTGTCTACTAAGTGACTTGGTCAACCTGGCTCCCTCTGTCGCTCCAAAAAATTCTATCTTCATTTATTTTAATTAATTAAAGCGCATCAGCGTGGGCAATGTTGAATAAATTATCTACGTTCTTGACAAACTCTTTTAAATTATAAAAAAATCTATTTAAATTATAAAACATCTTGAATAACTTAAAACAATTCGATTTACTAACAAAATTGCAAATAATTAAAAGATTCATTCGATTTGCCTTACTAAGCAAGGACTGATATATTTCGACGTATGTCGGCACGGGTTACCATTGTTCTACTTTCCTTAAATTTTATTTACAATGATTTTGAACCCATTCTAACAAATTAAGAGGGTATGCGTAAAAAAATAACTACTTTGATTTTTCTGGGACACCCAAATGTATATATATATATAGGTACAATTTCAAATTTATAATAATTACACTACGGGATTCCGGGAATTAAATGCGTGAATTCGTAAGTGGATAAATACCTTATTCCCGACGTTTCAACTGGGTTGCACCAGCCGCGTGGTCCCGGACAGTCTGCCCGTACTGTAAAGTCCCGTGTAATTATAATGGAACGAACGAATGAAATTTTAATTATAATTGAATATGGAATATTGAATATGAATAAATAAAATTATAAAAATGTTTAAAGTTAAAAAATATGGTAAAGTAATTGGTGCAATTTTCATTTTGTTAATTGTGGGTAGGCTGTCTGTAACAACTATACCTTCAAGACATATAACACCTCAGTCTCCCCCGTGACCATGGATGCTGTAAAGCATTCGAAACGTCGGGAACCAAAAATCAAAATAAATCCGCGAAATAATCCGAAAAGATAGTTTTATTTAAAAATGTCAAACATTCGCGTAAATCTAAGAAAGTATTATTGCCTAATTTTTAAAATAATATTGGACCCAATTAACCTTGTAATTGTATCTATATTTACCTTATCACGACCATCAGCATCACAACAAGACTCGTTGTCATCGTTAAAAAATCAATGTATGAAGTAAATGTGAATACAAACTACCTACAATATGCGTTTCAATTAAATTGATATTAGCTCAGTTCGTACGTACCGTAGATAAATGTATGTAAAATTTTATTTAAAAATCCAAATATTACCTATAAACTAGGTAATCTTCCGAGGCCATTGAAAATTGTTTTAAGATGAAACTAGTTTTGGTGCTTACGTTATGCGCCTTCGTGACCGCAGCTCCTACAATCGAGAAGCATGAAGTTCAAATTGTGGGTATGTACATCTCGTTTTTCAATGTTTACTTTGTTATTATGTAATTTAGCATGTACGACTCCAGATTGAGAGTTCCTGGGCTTGAGTCACGGGGCAGGCCAAGTATTGTTTTCTTTCTGATAAAGAAAGGCTTTCTGTGAAAGCAGCGCCGAGTTTAGAAGTCGATAGCATTACTTCCACGTACTTCGGAGAAGCCGTAAAGCCGTCAGTTCTTCGCTAGAAATTTTACGTTTTGACTTAAAGAGCGAAAGGAATAAGAGTGCATTTGTGTTTAAACAAAAACCATGCATCTGCATGGCATCTGGCCATCTGGCTAGTCTCAGTGAGATAGGCTGCCGTGACCAACATGGTTCGAGAGAACATCGTTGCTTTTAATATTTCATAAATTTAACAATATAAAACTAAACCAGAAGTTTGCACTTAGGGGCAGCAAACCTGACTGTTAAGATATTTTACGTTGCCACTTTAACTTACAAAAAAGATAACGAAATAATATTAGTCCCGCCGAGTTTCTTTCGCCAGCTCTTCTCTGGTGATTCTTCTTTCCGAACTGGTAGTAGACCCATGACGTTCAGTAAAAAATTGTAATAATTTAATGCTGAATAAAATTATTTGAATTTAATATACCTAATATTAATGGGACTTGTGTGTGCAGACACAAGTGCACTCTCTATTCTTCTTAACTGTTATATTCCGGACTAACACTATGTAGGAGGACGAGAGATCAATTCTCTTAGTGAATTTATGACATTTCTATTCATGTCTCATATAACAAAGCTCATCGTTGCGTACCGTTTACGTAGTCATTATTAAATAATAAGTGGTACCACTGAGCAATATTTCAACACCTACTCGTAGGTACTATTTTCGGCCAAAAAAGAATCGCTGGCTGTGTGAAAGTTATTTTTGTAGTTATACTTCTTTTGGCACGTTAGGAAAAAATATGAAAGTAAATTTTTTACGATGCGCGCGCATACCGACAGCCATAAAGTGACATGATGAAGTTAGCTGCATTCCTTTTACAAACAGAGTTGTGATACTCATATTAGGGATGAAATATTTAGCTTATTTTTGTTCTGTTACACCAAAGAAGTATAACTTCTAACGTGCGTACATAAGTACACACACACGTTTTTCTTTAATTATTCCACAACCTTGTACCTACAGGATATACCTATAGATACCTACTTATTTATTTGGTAACTTTACCTTTTATATTATCTAGTAGTTGAAGCAAAGAAAATTCTTTATAATTTATTTTCTGTTTAGAAACAAATTCACAAAATCGAAATTGGTTGGTGAACGCTCTCGTTCAACAGTTAATCAACTTTATCCGAAACGTAATCAATAATGGAATTGACATACTTGGTGTCCCACCTCTGGATCCTCTTAAATTGGAATCTTTTCACCTTGTACTGCCTACTGGACTTATTAAGTGAGTATAAAAGGTATTAATCTGACTCAATGGGTGAATGACCATCAATTAAAAATCAACAATTACATAACCTATAGACGTTTAAATACTAAATTTATAGGTGTATTGCAATTTAATTTGTTATGCGGTCATTTATTTGGCTATCTTAAACACAATAAAATATAAATATCTACCATAAAATACAAATAGGCTATATTATTGACACCTATGCTTTTGTTTTTTTAAAGAGACATAAGATAAAATATGTAATAAATATTACTTTTATTAAAATACTTACTTAATCATATTCTTTTTTACAGCCTCGACTTGGATTTAAAAAACGTAGAAGTATCGGGCTTAGGTGGATTCGTGATGCACAATAACCACTTGGATCTTTCAGAAATCTCATTCGACATAGATCTGTCTGTCCCACGTCTCAACATCAGCACTGGTATTACAATTTAATATAAAAGCTTACGCCTAATATATAAAGGCCTTACGCCTAAAGTATAAAAGTTTACGCCAAGGGCCTAAGCACACCACGTCGTGTTATACCTAAATGTCTGTGCGTGTTCTGCGTTGATGAACTTAATAAATGCAAATTATTTTTGAAATTGCGTTCGATACAAATACGACTAGACCGCATTGACAGCGTGTTAATACGTGTCGTCGTGTGTATAGGCCCTTACATTTTTCCTTTGGAATGTTTTCATAAGCAAATATACGATATTTGAGACAAAAATACCTGTTTATTCAAAACACTCTTAATTGAATCAAGTTTTCTTGTTTTACATCGTTGTACATGCTCCAAATAATGCATGCATCAAATTATTTTACAGAGGCTTACAACCTTACTGGCGATTTATTAACCGCACTGCCAATTTATGGAAATGGTAGAGCTGAGTGAGTAAAAAAATATTATATTTAGATTAATTTAAAGTTATTCATTTACAATAATCCGATTGTTTTTTTTAGATTCACGGTCGAAGATTTCAGATTAAGGGCTAAATTGTACCTTAAACAATCCGAAAATGAAAAAGCTGTAATAATTGATAGAATTGAAAGAGTTGATTTTGATCTTCCTTTAGTCAAGGTTAGTAATCGTAGACATGGTTCGGTACCCGAAGGTAATAATTATATTTATCAATATAATAGGTAATTAAAGTACCTAAATAACTTATTTACTAAAATATTAGGTCCTTACATATGAAGTTGGCGTTTTATATGGAAAAAGCAAAACAAAAAAATATATGAAATTATATATTTAATCAATCAAAGTATGTACCATTGTTATCTATGCACTTTCGCCATTTTATAGGTAGTTCATCGATTGCATTGCTACAAAAAATTGTGGGAGCGAGATTCAATAAAATCTGTGAAGGCAATTTTGACTGCCTCATCGAAATTCAATTTTTTGCAAAAAGTGATAATCTGTTAAAGCAAGGTCATATTTTTTCTTTTACAATAGCTTCCCCATACACATCATTAATCCTTCGATCTGTTTCTGTAGCGCTGATGCCAGGTGGAACTCGTATTCCTAAATAACACGATATTTTAAGTTTTCCACATTGTGAACAGAACGGTGTCAAAGAAAAATAAAATGGCGCAAAAACAAATGAATCACTTAATTTGAAACACAAATACACAAGCCTAAATTTGAAATAATTTGAACATGGAATTCTTAACCAAACGCCATATATGTATTTGAGATCAAAGTGGCCAGTTCGACACAATGCCAATTTCATATTATGTAAGGACCTAATATAACAGAGACAACTATTTTTAGCCAATTCTATAAACAACTTTACACTATTGAGTTTAACTTATACGTAGAGTAGCTATAGCTATCAGCAAAACATTCACAATCAATTCAAATTCTCGTAAAAGTTTAAGTCGCACAGATACCTTTAATTTAAAACAAAACTAGTAACAGATAAAAAAATAGAAAGAATTAACATTAATTTATACTTATTTATTAGAAATTGTACACTTTCAGGCCAACTTGAGTGGAGCGATAGGAGGTGGCGACATCGATCATATTGTGAACGCAATTATTGAAGAAGTTCTGGTCGATTATGTTAATCGATTCCGCGGAGCCATCTCCTCAGTCGGTGTCAAAGCTGCCATCACATTCGGAAACCCTATTCTAGAACAGCTCGATACTTGGCGCTTTATCGCACCTCTCTTACCACGGTCACAATAAAATAATACAACTAAATAATTGTAAAACATCCATTAAATATTAATTGCAAACTGATATTTTATTACTAAACCAATTGAAAATAAATGTAAAACTTATTAATGAAAAAGCTTTTTTACTATAAACTTTTGAAATGCCATCTTATAATGAGATATAACATTTCTTCTATTTTGCAATATTCAATAGCACTGATAAACGTATGAACACTAAATACATATACTTATGTATATTACACACATTGAAGGTATCATTAAATGAACATTAAAAGTATCACTGGACACTGGTCTTATTACGTATAGAGGCAGACATTTTTCATTACCACACTTCCCGACATATTTTGTTAATGTCCAGCTGATATCCTTCCGCACAATCGTTATTGTCTACAGGAGAATCTTCATATGCTATATTTCTAATAATCACATCATATTCTTGTATGGGTTCCTCAAAAATATCTCGAATGACGGTTGCGGATACATTTCTAAATAATAACACTATACAAATTGTTGTGAAAATAACTTTTCGCCACATTTTAGTAGGTACTATCTGCTATACAGTAGTAAGTTATAGGATAAAATGAGCACAAAAAAATCATATGCCCGCTCTATCGAGGATATGCATGAAGGTCAAGCGTATACTTCCGTTACTTCAGCCCACGCAGTCTGCGCAATTTATGTGATTACACCCCATTAAATAATCATTTACATGATTTATTTAAAATATTTTGTTACAAAACTAAAGCGAAATTCATAGGTACACAATAAGAAATTCGCGAAAAAGTAATTTTAAATATACGAATAGGTACAAAAATTAGTTGGGTATATATTAATATACCTACCTACTATAATATGATACTATGTGCAAGCATGTATTTTTACTTAGAAAATTTATTTAATCATTATTTTTTATTTATATATTTATAGTTATTATTATATTATTATACATTATCAATCTATGCCGGAAGCGTTTATCGGCGTTGGATGGAAAGCATGACGACTTCAGTAAATATAAAATTATTAGATGGCCTAGTTCTCCTCATTGATCAGAACGGGTCATGAGAATAGCCCTGTAGGCGTGGACAGAAAAGATGGCAACTCTACCCCACCTCGAAGGAACGTTCCTAATAAAGGAAAGTTCCGTTAATTTTTCTTCTTATTACTAAATGTTATGCAAATGTATTTCTCAACGTAACCTGCTGTTGCCACTTTTAAGATATATGTTTGTTTTAACTTCTAAATATATAAGTTACCAATGAAATGGACTCAATGTACAAAAATAAATATTTACGACTAAATAGTGTTTTAAAATTGTATAAAAATTAATAAATTTAAAGAGAAATGTGATATAGAAAGGCACATACATGCATAATAATTACATATACTCGTATGGCTGTTGTATCAACACAAACTGTAGGTATGCAGTTTGCCGTGTTTTCAAGTCCGAGCATGCTCAACGTACACAAGACCCTCTATTATTATATTATATACAAACATACATAAAAACATTGTAATTAAAAATTAGGTGTGCTTTGTGTATCGGCTGGCACCGACTTCGAAAATATTAAAGAAGAAAGTATTAAAATATTTTATTAAAATAAAATATTCGCTTAAGCTATTTAAGTTAGTTTGTTGCTAATTTTTATATTCAGACTGACCTAAAATTCGCTTTTATTAGTAACACTAAAATTCTGGGTCTAAAATTCAATTCTAGCGTAATGGGCTTGTCAAATCAAATAAATAATAAATAAAATAAAAAATATAACATAGTAAAAAAACACAGCCGAATTGAGAACCTCCTCCTTTTTGAAGAAGTCGGCTAAAAAGCGATTCATGCCTTTGCGTCGTTGCTCTTTTCGATTCACAATAGTTCTTAATTGCTAGACTGTAGGGTCAATAGTCGATACCAGGTGTCAATTAAAATATTGTTCCTAAAGATTTGTCGCAATCGAATGAACGGTTTAAATAAAAAATGAAAGAATTTTATATATAAACTATATAAAAAACGCCAACATAATACAAAGTATTAACATGAATTATGATACTTAACAATTTATAATGAAAAATAAAATAATACAAAGTTGGTTATTAAAATAGACAGGTACATAATGCATAATTTTACAATAATTATATTAGTTCTTTTAATTGGTTGTTTTGGTACAAAATTTACCTAAATCAGCTATACTCAACCCGCGGCCCGCCGCGCCGGTCCTTTGATATTGGCCCATCTGAAATTACAAATTTTTTGTTAACCATTTCAATTTTCGCGCCCATCAGAGAATGGGTGTTTCAGAACGAGAAAGTGAGCCGAGAGCGATCAGCGATTTTGGCATGAATTGGAACGTAGTCTATTATTAGTAATCTGTGGTTGCATGAGCGAGACGGAATGTACGGCGGGAATCCCCTTGCCGTCCACGAACTTTGTTTGCCGGTCGTAACTTGTTTTGAATTTGTTTAAAGCTAATCTCACCCAGTAATTGCAGTTAATTGAGGTTTTTAGTATCAAATTATTATTTTATTTTCAATATAAAGTCAGGAGTATCTTCTAAATATAAAAGAAAAATATCTGATCTGTGAAAATAGATTGTTTCAAGATGAGTGGGAAACAGATTATTTTGTTGTGCCAAACAAAAACAATGCAGCAACTTATTTAATACGTCGTGAAAGTATAATATTGAAGAAATACAATATTTCGCGTCATTTTACCACAAAACATAAATCTTTCATCGAAACGTTTTCTCCTGGTTCGTCCTTGAGAAATAAATAATTGATTTTTTTAAGAAGTCATTGTATCAACAACAAAATGTTATGTCTGTGGCTTTATCACAAGACTCCGCGGTAACAAAGGCATCATATGATTTTTTTTATATTCTTGGTAAGCATATAAAACCATTTACCGATGCAGAAATTGTAATGCTTTGTTAGTGCTGCCAATATACTTTTTGATAAATACAGTAACAAAAAGCAAATACTATCTGATATAAAAAAACTACAGCTCTCAGATTCAACCTGTATGAGACGTATTGAAGACATTTCTAGACTTATTCGCGATGATATATTAAAGGATTATATAATTTTTGCTTGCGACTGAAACGTGTTTGTGACCCCTATAAAAAAAGGTTGAGTATACTGACCTAAATTAATGGATACTTTGACAGTAAATTGTTAATTATACTTACTATACTTATTACAATATTAATTTACACTATTATATGAAGGGTACAGGAGGAGGCGTCTCTGCGTATGAATGAAAAAGTGTCGTCAAAACGCATCCAATAAGGGTGACGCTGCGGTAGTGTAGGATAAATTTTAAAGGAAGCGCCAAAAGTAATTAAGAGTGAGATAAAGAAATAAACAAGGTGATTGATATTTAGTATTTACTACATTATTTTAGACTGCGTAAATAGATAAGGATAATTATCATTATGAACGATAATAATTTATCATTGATAATTATCATGATATTTATCATAATAAATATGGGATAATAATTATCTTTGATAAATATAATTGAACATATTTAATTTGCAACTCCTGTCGATCAGCAAGATCAGCAAACTGAACTCTTTTAATCAACTCAAAAACTCAATCAGCAAGCTGAGTTAATGCAGTTGAGGATGATATTCCACTCATTAATTTAATTAAATAGTGCCTATATAGTTGGTTAAATTTATTCTGTTTTTATTTCCAAGTTTGTATATGTATGTCAAAATTATGAAAAAAAAGGTTACCTAGATTGTTAAAAGTGTATAATTTATTCTAACGTAAATTATGATAGGCAAGTAGTGTCTGTTTTGTATACTGGGATTTTAAACAACTACTTTAGTCATGAAAAATTTTAAATTTTTGAACTCAGCACACTTCACTCCGTCTACAACAGCTAAAGTCTTAACATAGTTTTATTCATACCCAGCGCCATTTATTTTCAGCATACAGCTGGAGACTTTTTCGCAACAATTTCTATTCTATTCTATTCTTTTGTTTAGTGGCTTCCAGGAGTGCCAATTGGGCACAAAATACTTCGCCAATGTCGCGTAGAATGGAGAAAACACGTTATATTAAGAAGGACTGGTAAAAGAGAGAAAAAAACATCACTAGATCTGATTACGTGTTGAAACGGAGCAATTCGTTGTAAAATCGGGATCAACAACAGACAACACAATATATATAAAAACACTAAGAAAAAAATAAATACAGGTTGTTAGTAGTGATAATAATCTAATTATAACTACATTTTAATTTTATTAATTTTAATATATGTACACAGAAATCTACATAGTGGACTAAACACAAACATTAACAAACAATTAACATTAATGGGGCGAGGGACTTTAGAAGGAAGAATGTCATAGAGAGGGTGGAGGAGTTTAGGACAGCTGAAAAGAATATGGGAAGGGGAGCCTTCGTCAAGGCCACATTCACACAAGGAGTGGTCCCTGACTCTAATCTTAGCCAAGTGTACAGGAGTACTTGCATGCCCAAGACGTAGACGACAAATTGTAGATACAACCCAACGTTCCGCCAGTTTGTAGCAAAAGAACCAGGGGCGTCTTGGAATCTCTGGCTGAATAGCAGCATAGTGCTTACCTTTAAAAGATTTTGAGGAGTTCCAGTTATCTTTCCACGATTTGTCCAAGTACTTTTTTGCAAGATATAACAAATCCTGCGCCGAATTTGAGAAATGCTCTAATGAGCCACACTGTATGGCAGATTTGGCACAAGAATCTGCTGTTTCGTTACCAGGAATTCCGGAGTGACCCGGAACCCAAACTAGTGAGATCGCTAAGCCCTTTTGATCACATGAGTGCAGAGCTTCACGAATCCTTAGAGTTATGGAACATCTTAATTTACTATGAAAGGGGTTCTCCTTAATAGCCATTAAGCAGCTTAATGCGTCAGTAAAAATAACAGTCTGTTTATAGTTATGGGAGCGGGTAAACAGGATTGCTTCTAACAAAGCAACAGCCTCGCCTGTAAACACCGATGATTCGGGAGGACACTTAAATAGCAACATAATTTTGAATTTTGGAACACAGCCATCCTGAGATAGTTTTGCCGCATCGGTAAAGATCAGGAGATGATTCGACCAGTTTTGATGAACCATTGCTTGGAATTTTGTGTTGGTGTCAGGTGCTCCCTTAGTCAGACCAAGATCTGTGATTATAGAAGGAGCCATGGCTAGAGCATCATAGGGAGTACAAAAGATAGGATTAGAGGGGAAACAAGACATGGGATGTGGAAGTTTAGTGAATTTAAGGAAACTGTCCAGTAAAAAGGATAATGGTTTATTTGAAGGGCTTAGTTCAGCCAACTGCCGCAGCTTCGGCCACAAGGGATGGGAAGATAACTGTAATGACTTGCAAACATAGCGGTCGGACAGATACTGCCGACGGATAGGTAAAGGAGGATCGACACATTCAACCTGAAGGGCGTTGGTAGGAGAAGACCTCATTGCACCTAAAATTAATCTTAGGCACTTATACTGTATTTTATTTAGCTTCTCTGAAGCTACTTTATTAAAGGGGTCTAGAACAAATAGGCCGTAGTCTATATGACTACGTATGACAGAATTGTACAGTAGTTTTTGAGTATATGGGTGTGCACCCCACCACACTCCCGACACCGCTCGAAGAGCATTGATGCCTTTTTCACATTTTCTGCTGATATACTCCGCGTGGGCAATTCCATTCAGTCGTTTATCGATTATTATGCCTAAAAATTTTATGTACTCAGCTAGATTAATACGTTGATCCTCATAGCATAACTCAAAATTTGGAACAGATCGTTTTTTTTGTAAACGCAACAGCTTGACATTTTGACACCGATAATGACAAGCCATGTTCATTGAGCCACTGGCCTAAATAGTGCAAAGCAGAGTTTAACCGCAAACTAATGTCCTCCATCGATTTTGAACTAAAATAGATAACAATATCATCAGCATATTGAAGGATGTTACAAAAACTATTAACAGACAATTCGAGGTCATGTGTGTAAATGCTGTACAGCAAAGGACTGAGGACCGAGCCTTGAGGTAAACCCTTCCAGACAAGTCTGGGCGGCAGTGTAAGTAATCGATGTCTTACAGATACAGTTCTACCGGTCAGCAGATTACATATAAAATGTACCAACCTCGGCGGTATACTCAGCTGTTGCATTTTCTGCCTGAGCAACGGAAGAAGGACATTGTCATATGCAGAGGCGATATCTAGAAAGACACCAACCAAGTACTCTCCCTTTGCATAGGCAAGTCGAATGTCTGTCGTTAGGATGCTGAGACTATCTATAGTACTTAGACCCTTTCTAAAGCCAAACTGAGAGGGTGCTAAGATGTTTCTGCTTTCCACTATCCATTCCAGTCGATTTTTTAAAATGCGTTCAGTAATTTTCGATAAGGTAGATGACAATGCAATAGGTCTGTAAGAATTCGGATCAGAAGGGTTTTTACCAGGTTTAAGGATTGGGATTATTATCTGAGATTTCCAGGCTTCCGGGATAATGCCTGACATAAATATTGCATTGATAAGTTTAAGAAAATACAATTTAGATTTCTCATTTAATTTACCAATAAAAGAATATGGTATACCATCTTCACCTGGACTGGTGTCCTTTAAACCGGTTAAGCAATTCTCGAGTTCATCCAGAGAGAAAGGGGAATCCATATGATCCAATGATAAGGGCTGTGCAGATGAAGGAAATAGATCATGATGGGGAACAAATGGAGGAGCTAGCTTGTCTGCAAAGTCATTGAGCCATTCAGAAGGATTGTTGGAGCCTTGATGAGGGATAGCATCAACAGCTCGGCGAAACTTTTTAACTTGTCTCCAAACATAAGAAGACGGGGATCGAGGTTCAAGGGACTCGCAGAATTTGATCCAACCAAGTTTTTTTTTTTTTATAAATCACTCTCCGAAATTTGGCATCACTGCGTTGATAATCAAGAAAGTTCTCCATTGTCATACAGGCTGCGTATGCTAATTCGGCAAAAGTACGCCGGTTTACAAAATCACTGCATTCCTGATCCCACCAGGGATTGAAAGGCAACTGATTTTGTGTGGAGTGTTTTTTGGGGATATAGAGATCAGCGCTTGAAATAATAGCTGAAAGGAATCGATCATAATAAACAATTACATTCTCATCACTAATAGACTCAGGAAGAGAGTCCAACATGTTATCAACAGAGTAAGCATACTCTATCCAGTTTGCTTTATTTAAATTATACGAAAGCAAGGGCTTAAAGGAAGGAAGAGGAGAGTGTCTATTATTTAAAGAGAGGAGAATAGGAAAGTGGTCACTACCATAGGAGGAAGGGAGAGTACTCCATGATAGTAAGGAAGATATAGATGGCGAGGCTAATGAAAGGTCAACTGCAGTCTTGGGATTTTGATTAGGATATACTCTACGGGTCGGTGAACCATCATTTAAAATACAGAGATTGAGATCATCAATCATGTCCACCAACAAAGGAGAGAATCCATCGCAAAAATAGCACCCCCACAAAGTGTGGTGAGTATTAAAATCACCCATAACTAGAACTGGACTGGGGAGGGAAGAGATAATAGACTTTAACTCAGGGAAAAGAGAAGAAGAAGGATAAGGAATATAGAGTGACAGAAAAGATATATCAAAAGCTCTTATAGCAACAGCATTTATCTGTTGACTATAAGGGGGAAGAGGGATCAGGGAATATGGAGTGGAGTGCCGGATAAGGATGGCACTACCCCCATACCCGTCATTTCTGTCATCCCTCAAACAAGCAAAACCCGATACCCTAAAACGGGAACCGGGAATCAGCCACGTTTCAGAGATGGCAATAATGACAGGCTCATGTAGGGTAATTATAGAAAGCAGTTCGTGTTTTTTTATGACGAAGGCTTTTACTATTCCACTGAAGGAACTTGAGTGGGGCCATTTCTAAGGATATTGAAAATATGGAGCAAGTTCTGGGCAACGTTGGTCGGTAGGGGAATTTCATCACCAGTTGAAATAATAGATTTAAGAGTTTCTGTTAAATTTAAAAGAAGGTTAGATCTATAAAAATCATAAGGAGATTCATTGTTGCTGTTTAAAGCACAGCCATTTGGTAAGAAAGAAGGAGAGTTGCTGGTGATGGCTTGATGAGCTAGTCTATCATAGCCTTTAGTAAGAGGAGCACGAGGACGAGGAGAACGGACAACAGTTTTGGTGTATGATTTCCTGGTATGAACCTGAGGATTGCTAAGACTGGGTTGCGACATTGATACAAGAGGAGGAGAAAACATTTCCTTAGCCATATCAGCATAGGAACGTCTTACCTGGGGGAACCGGGAGGATGCTTCCATATAGGATATATTTTCCTGCGACATTAATGTTTTAATGTTTTGCTGCCTTACAAACTCAGGGCAGTCCTTGTCAATAGCATAGTGCTTAGCCGAGCAATACAAACAAGTAGAATTATCCTTTGAGATATCACATGCATCCCCAGTGTGTGGTTGGGAACACCTGTAACACCTTGGCTTAGACCTACATTGTGTTTTTATGTGACCAAAACGACAACAACTCATGCATTGAATAGTAGGGAGGTTATAGGTCTCAACGGGTAAGGAAGTGTGGTATGAGTACACTTTTGGTGGCAATACTTGCCCACGAAATGTTAAGACAACTGACTGGGTCGGGATCCAAGTAGCAACACCATCATTCATAGTCTTACGATTTAGCCTTCTGGCCTTCAAAACCTGAGTACAGCCTGAGGGGAATTCCAGAGACGACACAAATTCGTCCATTGCCCAGTCTACGGGGACTCCCTTTACTAGACCCATTCTAGTAATATTAAAAGTTGGGATTACAGCAACATATTTTGATAAATTCAGAATAGGATTACTTATGAAGTTATTTGCAGCTACAGCAGTCGAAAACTGGACTTCGATTTTGTTACGACCTACATTTTTAACACCATCATTCACAATGTTTTGTACTTTGTTATGGTATAAGAACTGGTCGAATTTGATTGCTCTGATGGTAGTACCTGCCGCTGGGTCAGGAGTCTCCCGAGACACGTAAACAATGAAAGGACCCTTGTCATCCTCAGAATAGCACTTAGGACCGGACAAAGATGGATGTATATAGATGTGTTGAATTGATGGTGTAGCCGACGACGGATCGACTATAGTTTTCTTACTAGCGTCATTAATAATTTCCTCACTTTGACGCTTTCGTGAAGCAGTGGATATAGGTACAGACAACCCCCCAGGGTCCGGTGGATCAGGCGGTGGATCAGGATCCATAATATCTACCAAAAACACATAAAACGACTCACAATACTTACAATGCCAATCACCAAGTTAGTAAAAGATTAATTTACACAGATGTTACAACTATATTCACTAAATACAAATTAAACCGCACAAATTGCACAAACACGTGTGTTAACCAAAGCTAACGCAGGCGAAGTCCCGCAACAATTTCCCCACCCCCATATAACACGGTTCTCCTTACCTCTACCCTCCATACAATATTAATAATAGATGACACAGTTTAAATTACTTCAATGACACTTCGAGACTATTTGTTCCAAATTGAATTTAATTTTATCAAACATAGTATTTTTATTAAATGATTATATGTATTAAATAAATAGCAATATACATAATGGCATTATTAGTAAGTTTTAATTTTACAACAGCTTTTACATACCTTAATAAGTGCATTTGAATATTTAAAAAAAATATTTCTTTATATATCAACACTTTGGTGGCGGTGGAGCTTGTCTCTGCCGAGGTTGCGGTGGTTGCTGACGTTCCCGTGGTTGAGGTGGTGGATGAGCAGTACCACTTTTAGGCTCGGGGGGTGGTTGTCTCGGCCTCGGGTCAGGAGGTGCTTGTCGGAGTCTAGGTGTTGTAGATGCTTTTGTTTGCTCCATCTAATAAATATGTTAATTTATCCTTTCGTTATGTATGTTTTGAAGCCATTAACAAGAGAATTGTGTTGAATCCATTCGGTATATTTACTGACAGCATCATTAGATATCTTTAGGTTACAACTTACATATCTATACTTTACACTCAGTCTTAAGCATACTTTTTATGTCTATATTTTTATGTATATCCAATACTAAGATCCCTTGAAATTAATAAACAGCCTTTGATGATTCATAAGTAATTAGTTTTGAAGGAACAAAACCAAAGTTAATGGAATTTACTATTTATACTTTTTCTTGTAAAGAGATTTCTATAAATATGCATTAAAGAAAATAAAATGTTAGGTACCGGAAATTATAAACTCTACTCATTACGGGTAAATATAAGAAATGAAGCCCATTTTTAGCATTTAAGTCATACAGAATTCAAGGATCCATCAATCAATCTACAATTGTTTTGAAGAAAATTTAGTTATTTATATAACAAAAAAGAAAATTTTAATAAGTATTATTTTAATAAGATACACCTTATTAAGTTAGTTTCCTGTCTTAAGTTAGTACAATGATAACTAGCCATAAAATATAATTTTTGTCTCAAAGACTTAAAAAAGTAAGTGAATGTGTTTGTGTTGATAAATGTGCTGAAGACATTTTTTATTCATATATTATTCTGAAGGTAAGATACTGGATTTCTAAAAGGCAATATGAATCATCTTTATACCCATCGCCATGGTGCTTGTAACAATGTGATATTATCAAGAACTTAAGAAGTCAAAGTGAAAAACATGACAAATATCTTGTTTTATATCATCAAAATATCATTATTAATTAATTATTATTATAACAAATATCTATAATTCAAATATAACCTGGAAATCTTTATATCAAGACAGTAAAATTAATAAATTCTGCTGAAATATATTACAAATGCCCTTAGCCCCTTATTTTATCCTATTGATTGACTGTTATATTTAGGACTTGACTAGTGGCCATTGAAGAGTTTCATTATCCATCTTTCAGTTCCAGTTCAGATCGATGGTATTAATCCCATTAATATTATAAATGCGAAAGTTTGGATAAATGGACTTAATCACGCCAGAACATGTGAACGGATCTGGATGAAATTAGGCAGAGACAGATTATAGTCTGGAATAGCACATAGGTTAATTTTTATCGTTTTTTTAATGTAAACTGATTAATAAATATTTTTTTGACTATAATTTCCTCTTTTTGGATGTATTTATAAACGTAATAAACAATGAAACCAATAAATATGCTTTTATTTTTACCTTTGGGAATTAATGGGTCAAACAGATACAGTGAGATGCAAACAGCATATTAAATCAAACTCGTGAACTCAAAATAAGTTATGAGCTAAATAATAAATTTACAGAAATAGAAAGAAATAACGAAATTATTACCTACATACCTTTTTGAATCAAGTATACCAATTTGTAGATACGTAATAACAGCGTATATAACTTTGTGAAACTCAATAAACTTCTTACATAGATTCCGTCTTCAATTCAACAATTTTTTTATTAATTTATTCAACATTAGATTGCTGCACTACAAAATAAATAATAAAGATTAAAGATAAACATTAAAGATCTTTGCAATTTGCATTTTCAACTTTGCCGTCATTCAGCAATATTGCTATATTTTAGGGTATTCCCTTAACTGCGGGGAATATCGATTTTCGATTCGATTAGATTTAATAAGAATAAACTTGTTTTACGCCACTGACATCTATAATACCATTACCATATTGATAGAGGTCAATATTTTACGCCCTGCACTATGCAGAGAACTGAGAAATCGAAAATATAATTATTCATCTATGGTACCAATATTTGTTGAGATACGGAATCGAAAGGGATAAAATTCGATTGATAACCGCATTGGTGTGTGCTGGCTACTAAACTATACTTTTGAAATTTTCTAACATTATGAAATACATTTACGCATACCACTGGCTAGAAAAACCAGTACTCACTGACTAGGAAAACCAGTACTACCCTACCTACTAAAATCCAACAAAACCTCCCCCGTCTTAATGGGGCGTCGCAAGATCGCTTACGCAATTAACCCAACGCCAGGTATGCCAAAGCATACCACAACGACCATGGGGTTGCTCTAAGGTCCACTCTGCTATCAGAGAAGTACTAGGAGCAACCCGCATGGTATACCGCCCACCGAAGAGGGCCTCCTCCCACCGCCCACTGAAGTGGGCCACCTGCCTGTACGTTTCTCGGCTTCGCGCCCGGCTGGATTGCCGGGCACTACTGAGCCCCCCCATCACGACAAGGTCGTTCACCTTACCTACGTTCACCTACGTTAGAAGGGGGGGGGGGGGGGAGGGGTTCCAAGCAATACTACATCAACTTCAAACAACTTAGGTATATTCGTGCAAATAAAATTGTGTTTTGTTTTTAAGTATTTTTTAAGAAAACAAGATATGTGAATAATAGGAACTTAGCAGCACTTATGGTCCTACTCCAGGAACTTTAAATTATATATTATCATCATCATCATCATCATCATATTCAGCCAGCATTCGTCCACTGCTGGACATAGGCCTCTCCTATGGCACGCCACTGAGTTCGATCTTCAACTCTACGCATCCAACCGCTGCCAGCCAGTTTACGTATGTCCTCGCTCCACCTAGCTGGAGGGCGTCCTACACTACGTTTGCCGAGCCGTGGTCTCCACTCTAGAACCCGTCTACTCCATCGGTCATCGGTTCTGCGACATATATGACCAGCCTACTGCCACTTCAACTTGCTAATTCTTTGGGCTATGTCGATAACTCTGGTTCTCTGTTGGAACTCTGCATTTCGAATCCGATCCTTCAGAGAAACTCCGAGCATAGCCCTCTCCATAGCACGCTGAGCGACCTTAAATTGGTGGACCAATCGCACCGTCAGTGTCCACGTCTCGGCTCCGTATGTCATAACAGGTAGGACGCACTCGTTAAAGACCTTTGTCTTTAAGCTTTGTGGTATTGGCGACAAAAAGACCTGACGAAGTTTATTGAATGCTGCCCATCCCACTTGTATTCTTCTTTGAGCTTCTTTCTCGAAGTAGTTTTTACTGACTTGCAGTAATTGCCCAAGGTATGAACTACTTCGAGAGTTGTTCCATTGACATACATGTGAATTGAACATGACCTTGGTTTTGTCCAAATTCATCCGGAGACCGATGTGATATATTATGTCTATAGTTAATAATATTAGGCCTACAGTTAACTTATTATTATTAACATACTAGCAGCTCACCCTCGCGTCGGTCGGGTTTGTCACTAGGTATGTTTTAAATAGATATTAATAGTTATTAGCCAGCGTTAGCTATATAATTTTTTTTCGTTAATTTTTCTGATGTTTTAATATTATTATTATATTCCGGACTAAGAGAAATCCAAAAAATTAAATATCATAAAAATTGGTCCAGCCGTTCTTGAGTTATATGGTATAACTAACACGGCTTTTTTTTAAATATACATATAATATTTACCTTTTTTATATATTGATTTCTTTATTAAAACTTTCTGTAAACCTTACATACGAAAAAGAATTTAGCTGAATTGGTCGAGCCGCTATCGAGTTTTGCGCTGGGCACTATTCATTTTTATTTACATAAATCGATTTATTTTTTATCTTAACTTTTTGACGTTTTATTTAGAATATCGAGAAATTACTTCAAAACAAATATTTTTATTGAACTAGAAATGTCTTTTAATGAACTAACAAACCGTAAGGGCAATAATAATAAATAAAAAATAAAAATGGTCATATTAATTGAAATAAATTTAAAATTAAAGATCACTATATTATTGACAGTAATACCCCTATTGTATTATTTGAGACTGAATACTTTCTACAATGTCCAATCCAATAGCTAAAATATCATTGTAGTTAAAATACTAATTTAAACGTAGAAAATATAGTATTAATAAAATAAATATGAAATAAAATATAAAACTATAAACACTAAAATTAGTTTTGGTTTAATTTTATTACTCGAATTTCTCACTCCGTGTGTTAGGACTTTAGTAGAAAATTGAATGAATTTGAATGAATGAATGATACAATCAAAGACAAAGTCATCCGTAAAGATGAAGAGCAAAAACTGCGAATGAAAAGTGATTTCGGGAAGAAAAATTGAAACCTTTTCATGTGATTTTGTGAATTTGTGTTTGTGCAAAATTCATTGTAGACTGTGATTGTATAGTATTTTTGGAGAAAAGTTCCCAAAAAAACGTACCGCTTGGTAGTAATATGAGTAATGTTACCAACCAAAATGGAACAGGTCTAGAGCAGCAGGTCGGTACCTCATGTACATGTACTTTGTATTGATTTTTACTGTACTATATGAAAATCTAATTACTTATAGTATTAATGGTTTTTATATTATTTTAACGTAAAAACTTTTGTAATTCATGTTGACTCGTAGTTAAAATACTAACTACAAAGTTTAGCTTTACGTGTCTTGGTACCTATAACCAACATGGCGACCTGGCTCATCTAAGGTATCTGATTGATTTTATGAGTTAGCTATGAAATTGATATTTTTTGCTTAGTATTTATTTTATTCCTTGCCTATAGTTAAGGTGTAAACCTTTACAAATTACGATAGTTTTTTTAATTTTATTTCATTATAAGAACATTTTGATGCTTTTATAACTATTTAAATTTATGATTTATCAATAAAATTAATATAAAAATAATAAAAGTATTTATATTGTACATATAATAAGAGAAATTATTGTATTATAAATACATTTGATCACAATACATATATACTCAATCAGTAATTACATTATAGATTTGTTGGTATTGTTATAGCTACATATCTCTGACCCAAAAATATGATCTACTTAAAATAAATCCTATTAATGCCCAAATTAGTGTAATTTAGAACATTTAAATTTAATATTTATTCAAGAAAATAAAATTATTACATTTACTGTCACTATGCTTAGTAATTTGGTAAAATAGCAAATGTTGTAAAATATTTTTAAATTAGAATTTTATAGGTACCTTATAGTTATAAAATGATAAGTATTATCAAATTGCATACATAAAATAGTCAGAATTGTGATTCATATGAAGCACTGATAGAAAGTTCACTGACACATTTAATAAGAGTTAGGTTAGGTTTTAAATTTAAACTGCTATGTAACCTTGGGTGATTAATATAATTTCATCATTATTTTAAACAGTATATCTTTTAATATAAGTAAATTGTTCGTAAGTAAATTTAAATCTTATGTAGCCAGTCCCATTGTTAGATATTTCTATATTTTAACTGACTTAATGCCTAGATTATACTCAAATAAAATCTAAATTTTACCTTTTATTTTGTTTATTTGTAGTATAAATTAAGGAGTAGTAGTAAATATATCAAAATTAACCAGATCCAGGTTTATGCTATCACTAGTGACTCACCCACATTTCACTTCGGGTTTGTCCCTAGGCATAAATAAATCTATGCCACATTATTTTTCTGGGATAAAAAGTAACCTATGTGCTAGTCCAGATTATTACCTCTCTCTGTGCACAATTTCATCCAGAGAGCTGTTCTGGTGTGAAAGAGCAACCAACATCCATTCTACATCCATGCTCAAAAACTTTTACATTTATAATGTTAGTAGGATGCCACATGCCATATACTAAAATGAAATTAGGATATATTTGATACTATATTTGATACTATTACTAAGAAAGATAGAAGTATTTTATAGTGATCTTTAAATTACAGCTTGCTGGTCTGGACTTGCAGCCTCAGGCTCCTAAGAGTACTGGCCGCTACATACCTCCTCATCTGCGTAGGCAGTTGGAGTCAAAAGGTAAGAAAATATTTAATTTTTTTCTTTTTCAATAGATAAAAATATAGAATATCAGGGCCAATCCTCGAAAGTATCATATTCTATTGGTATGTATATTGGTATAGAAACAATAAAATATGTATAATTTTGTTATATTTAATTGTTTTTGAGACATAATGCAATTATCTTTTTTAATAAGTTTTTCTAGGTACAATTTTGTTCTTTGATGTGCAAAATTTGTTTGCTTGCTTGTTGGTGAATTGTTTAAACACATTAAAACTATTGTTTAAAACCTTTCCGCTGGTCTAAGTTTGGATAATACAAGACCGAATTGATTGTAATTTTGTTTGTTGACTCCTATTGAAGATACACAACTCGCAATGGATATGATGTGAAGTAAATTGTCATTATAATAATTATATTATTTTGATTTACATATCTTTCTGTAATCCTATTTGCTAAGCCAAAGTGAAATTTTGTTATAGCTTTGTATTAATTTGTACAACATACACCTATTTTCCTGACTTTATGCATTGGGACTATCCTATCCTAATGATGCTGTCATAATTGAAACCTGGTAATTTCACTACAATAATTACTTCTACAATCATTATGAGTGTAAATGTATATTGTCCAGGAGAAGAACCTAAGCGATCCAGCTTAGATTCTCGTCCTAACGACACACGGGACAACCGTTCATCATTCGGAGGCAACTCTAGAAACTACGACCGTGGTGGTCGGCGCGACGACCGCGACCGTGACCGCGACCGTGAATACGATCGCGGCTACGACTCGCGATACCCGCGCAGAGACCGCGGTGAGTATATCCTCTAACTTTTCTACTAACAAAGAGAAATTTTAGACCCGTGTACTTTATGCATCGTAGTTATCTACAGTTACTATAGTAGGGAGTCAGTCTTTGGTTACGTTTACAATAGTAATGTAATTAAATAACGATTGCTAGATCATTTAGAACTATATTTAATTATAAATTGAGGTTCAGATTGAATGTTGCTCAGATTGTGCCTAGTATATCCTATAACTTTTCTACTAATAAAGTGAAATTTTAGATCCGTGTACTTCATGCATCGTAATTATGTACATTTACTAGATTAGGGACTTTAGTGTTTGATTACATTTACACTTGTAATTAAATAACTACTTGTAGCTAGATAAATGTTCTAGAATTCTGTATTTAATTATTGAGGTTCAGATTAAATGTAGTTCTGATTGCGGTTAGTATATCTTTTAAGTTTTCCACTAATAAAATGAAATTTTAGATCCGTGTACTTATGTATCGTAATTATCTACAGTTACTAGATTAGGGACTTCAGTGTTTGATTACATTTACAATTGTAATTAACTAATGATCCCTAGATATTGTAGAATTCTATATTTAATTATTGAGGTTCAGATTGATCGTTGCTGAGATTGTGGCTGATAGATATATTTCCTAAGTTTTTTACTAACAAAGAGATATTTTAGACTTGTGTATTTTATGCATCGTAGTTATCTACATTTACTAGAGTGGAGACTGTCTTTGATTACATTTACAATTTTAATTAACTAATGATCAGTAGATATTCTAGAATTCTGTATTTAATTATTTATTGAAGTTCAAATAGAATGAAATGGCAGTCCGCAGTATGTTAGTAGACATTTTCGCCTGTGCAACATTTATTGAAGGTCATATGAAAGTTTATACTTTATGAAATCTCATATATTGTAAAGCTGTTTCTAAACCGTTTTTATTAATATGAATGTTCTAATTGCAGTCTCTTCTGGATTTGTTTTATGTTTTAGTTATCTTTATATTAGTCGAAAATTACTTTGTTTTTGTTTAGAAACAATATATAATCTCGTCAAATATAGCACCGTAGCATATTATTATTCTTCACACGTTGTTGTTTACAATTCGCAACAATGTTTCGCCACGTAGCCCTACCTTATGTACCGATGCATTGTTTAATACAATATTTTTTCTACTTCACAATATATTTTCATTCATCTTATATCGCAACCTACCATTGAAATACCATATTCGGGTAACGGTACCCAACAAATCGCTTTGTTTTTTTAAGCGAAAATAATCATTTTATAGTTTTATATTAACTTTTACAATTTCCACAAACTTCGACGTAATTCCTACACAAGTCCTATTCCACTAAATCGATTGCTCGACTCGGATTAAACATAATAATCCCTCCACGACCGCGGAGACACCGGCGTTACAGTTAACAATAGATTTCTTAGAAATTTCATTAATTTCTTATAAATCTACCTGGAGGTGCTGTACCATACATATTATGTAATATATACCATATTATAGATCAACGTTCGAAACCACCAGATAATCAAATTAGTTAATATACAATAATTTTAAATAGATATAAATAGTTATTAGCCAGCGTTAGCCATATACATTTTAAATTTTTTTTCGTTAATTTTTCAATTTTTTCTTTCATAAGAACGTTCTGACAATAACAAACACAACAAAAAAAATTAGTTAAATCGGTCCAGCCGTTCACGCGTGATGAATGAATGATGAATGAAGGGAAATGGGATTCATTTTTATATATAGATTACTGTTTAATACTGAGATAGTAATAAAAAAATACTTATAAAGTGTGTTTTAGTTTTTGTCTTTCTTCACATCATTTTACGATAATAACTTGCTAATTGGCACGATTTGTTGACATCTCAATGTACCTATGTTATCTTCTTCGGCATATTTATTTTTGTATTTCAGTCCTAATTTCGATCTCATTATTACCAAATTACGTTCCAATATATATCTATATAAGTCGCTGTATGGTTAGTTAAAATAATAGACTCATAGAATTTGTCACTCATGTCCTTTGTTTAAATTTCGGCTATAAAGCCTAGTTCGCATTAAGCTAGTATTTTAGTCTAGTAGCGAGTAATTTAGTAACTAAACGTGTCTGAACACTAAAAATTTAGTCGATTAGTTTAGTAAGTAATTTAGTCGAGTCAATCCATTTTATTCTATTTTTTTGGGCGAGTAGCAGCCCCCACCACGCGTCCGAGCTCACTGGTTCACCGGCTAAACAAGTACGAACCTGTCGAATTAGTCGAGTTCATTAGCCATAATGTCGTTTCGCTGGAGCGAAGAAATGACTTTCGGACATTCTCAAACTATCGAAGTTTTATTCTTTGGGATCTTCCAATGCTAATTCTTTCAGAAGACAATTAGTAGCTCCTAGTTTATCTCGTCTCTCGATCCATTTTCGTACCCATAGCTTCTTTTTATTAATCACACAAATTTTCTCATCCACCTCTTCTAAAATAGCCGTTACGATCAGCTTAATCAGTTTATTTACTTTATTGCGTTGTAGGCTGTTCATCTTGCAAAACACCACTCACTTGTAAACTGTACTCGACCAAAGTGCGAACGATTTTTGGTGAGTAGCGAGTAATTTAGCTACTAAATTACTCGCTACTAGACTAAAATACTAGCTTAATGCGAACTAGCCTTAAGTGAGTACTTATTGAATATATTGTATAAAATATATAGTGAAATAATCAAATACGGCTGAATTAATTTTATTTTAGTACCTAAGACTTCAGATATTTTACGATCATTTTTTTATACAATAGGAATTCCTACTTAAAAACCTTTAAGCTTTTATAACAATGTATACAAACTTTTTAATTAAAATCAAAAACAATCAACTACAAAATGATGATAAATGCGGAACTTTGTAAGTGTGTGTATGTTTGTTACTCGTTCACGCTGAAATGGCTGGACAGATTTGGTCTATGAAATTTAATACACAGAAAGTTGTTAGTAAACAAATATTCAATACAAAGGCAGTTCAGTAGTAATGTAAAGCAGTTTGCTTTGCGAAACAAGTGATGCGAATTCATATCCCGTCTCTCGCGCCTCTGATATTTTCATGTGCGAATGATTTTTCAACATCGTGAGGAAACCTGCATGTTTGAGAGAACTTATCAAATTTTAGCCTGATCACTTTATATATCCCTATATTAAAGGGAGGCTCGTGCCCAGTAATGGGACAAAGAGCTAAATATATATAAATATTATCTGTATATAGGTCGTGATTCCGGATATCAAAATGGCGACTCAGACCGGTGGTCAGAGTCGGACCGGTGGGGAGGGAGCGGAGGAGGCGGAGGGCGGGCCACCGCGCCCTCGCGCGACATACGCCTCCAGCGCGAGGAGGACGAGCCGCCGCAGCCGCGCAACGACCGCTGGAAGGAGCCGGAGCCGCGCCCCGAGGAGCGCACCAACTCGCGCTGGCCCTCCGACGACGTGCGGCGCACATCGTCTCGCAGGGATGAGGTCGGTGGTGGTCCTTTATTTTTCTTTGATTTATTTGACTTGTGAATATGTCAACATCTATATATATATATATATATATATATATATATATATATATATATATATATATATATATATAATAAAATTGTAAGTGAGCCGAATCTGTACATTAAATTTGATTTGAAAAATCTTATTGAAATAGATATTTTATTATCGATACAGAGGCCGAGTCTATAGGTTTCAGAATTTTCGTCTGTCTGTCTGTTACTGCATCACGGAAAAATCACTGGAGGGATTATGATGAAATATGGTATGATGATATCTGGTCATCCAGGTCGACATATAGGATACTTTTTACTGCGGGAAAAAATCTCATCTCTGCGAAATCTATAGTAAACGTTAAAACGTAACGTAAGTTTTTAATAAAACTATTGTCAATACATTTTTAGATTTAAATAATACTCTTTTTTTTGGATTTGTTCTTCCGTGTTTGACTTTGTACGATTTTTTGTTAATATCCTAAACGCCAGTTATGCATTGAGCTATGAATAAATAATAGATTTTTTTATAAACATTGTTTAAATTATCATTTATTATTATTAAGTTAATAAGTGGACTAATATTTCGCGGTAAATTATGTATTGATATGGTAACCTATATGTATGTAAAGCCTATTAATTACCTCATTAAAATAATTCTTCTCGTTCTTTATCAGTTTGCACACATATTCTTTGGCCTTTACCTAAATAGCAGATTTCACAATAGATTTAAGTTTGATGGATGGATGAAAGGAGATCAATATGATAGTTAAACTCTTTGTAATATGCAAAAATTTCGTAATAGTCCAAACGAGACAAAAACCCAAAGCAAATATATTATATGATGAATCTAATACATTGGCTATCTGACTTTTATAGAACGACTGGACGGTCCCGCTACCTCGCGACGAGCGGCAGGAGTTGGACCTGTTTGGCACTGGAAACACAGGCATCAACTTCTCCAAATACGAGGATATACCGGTTGAGGCCAGCGGCGACAATGTTCCGGACTTCATTACAAGCGTAAGTTATTTGTTTGTGGAACTAAACAATTTGTCATACATAAATGATTTTTATTTCACTATACACATATTGGTTTTAATATAGAAATATTTTAGGAATAGAATATTACATTTATTTTACTTATTTATTTATTTACACTTAATGTGTAGAATTGTCGTTCTTAGTCCTCACAGACTAAAAGTGTTGTGACCCACTTGAAAATATGTATATGCAACTGCTTCTCTATTGGCTGCATTTCTCATACTCATACAATATTCTTCTGTCCTCTTTTGTATTAATTTCTGTTAATATGTTATATTAACTTGCTTTTTTTATATTCGTACCTATTTACTTACAATGTATGTGTTAATGTTATACAAATTGCGAAATTTATTAACGGTATGAACATACTATGTGTACAGTTTGAGGATGTTAACCTGACGGAAATAATGCGCTCGAACATAGCGCTCGCACGTTACGACAAGCCCACGCCGGTGCAGAAGTACGCGATACCGATAGTGCTGGGCAGGAGAGACGTGATGGCGTGCGCGCAGACCGGCTCCGGCAAGACCGCCGCCTTCCTCGTGCCCATTCTCAACCAGATGTATGAAGCGGGGCCCGTTAAACTTGTGGGGTGTGTACTGTGTATCTTCTAGGATAATACATGTTTTTTATGTTGTTTGATATTAGTTAAAAATCTGGTCGCTCTTTGTTTTTGGGAATTGCAATTGGTTATTGGGAAATGCATTTACGCATACCACTTGTAGACATACAGGTGGTTATGTGGGATATACCTTTTATCCTGTGGGTATGTGGTTGGGCTGGAATCAAAAGTAGGCTGTGGGACCCTAATGCCCATGTATTATTATACAAATTTGTTTCAGTGTAGGAAAGGAAGGAAAACCAATAACACTTATTTTTAATATTATATACTTAGAATTAACTAAGTGAAACATTTTGAAAGATGTTTTTTTTATTTTTACACTCTTAATTCAAACTTACTTAAATAATTCCATTGCCGAAATAACTAAACAGCTTAAATATTTTTTTTTTCAGACCTCTTAAACGCAAACAGTATCCCCTGGGTCTCGTGCTGGCGCCGACGCGCGAGCTCGCCACACAGATATATGACGAGGCCAGGAAATTTGCATACCGTTCTCGTGTCAGACCCTGCGTCGTGTAAGTGTTATTGCCATCTTGCCAAATTATTTTAGTTATTTACTTTTTTCCTTTTAAATTTTACACAGTATGTAATTGAACCTGATGTTGTCATTTTAGTTGTACCTATAAATCTCCATCGTGGACACCAATCATAGTTTTTGAATTCCATATAGATTTTCTCATGTCTTTGCTCGCGTAGAAAGTATGATTATATAAAGTAACTTGTGTGTTAATCCAGTTAAAAGTTATATTCAATCGGAATTTAAAGTCAATTTGATTAGCCGCTACAACTTGTCTTTCTGAAATGGTTGAAAAAATACATTAATTAATTCATAAAATAATGTTTTTTGGTCCCTATATTTATATTTAATTATCTACAAAATTTGTGCTATTTTATTCTTGGCATTCTTCTGTTTTTTATATTCAATATACAGATACGGCGGCTCCCCAATCCTAGACCAGTTCCGCGAGCTCGAGCGCGGGTGCCACCTGCTCGTGGCCACTCCCGGCCGTCTAGTCGACATGCTGATCCGCGGCCGTGTCGCCCTTGACCACTGCCGCCATCTTGTTTTGGACGAGGCAGATCGTATGTTGGACATGGGTTTCGAACCACAGATCCGCAAGATTGTAGTGGGCCACTCGATGCCCAAGACAGGCGAACGTCAAACTCTCATGTTCTCCGCCACCTTCCCCAAGCAGATACAAGTGCTAGCGCAAGATTTCTTGCATAATTATGTGTTCCTCGCTGTAGGACGTGTTGGATCCACTTCAGAGAATATTACACAAAAGGTTTGTTTTTATTTTTGTAGGTAAAAATTGTTATTAAAAGCGAATACTTTAAATTATTCAAATCTTTGATATTAGTATTTACATTTTAATTAACTGCCTCGATGGTGTAGTGGCTAGCATGTACGGCTGCACACCCGGATGTCTTGGGTTCGAGTCCCGGTTCGGGCCAAGTTTAGTTATTGAGTCTTTCTATATAGTAAGCCTCAGTTAGAAAGTTGGCGGTTTTTCACCCCCGTGCCTCGGAGAGCACGTAAAGCCGTCGGTCCTGCGCTTTAACTCTCACTGGTCGTGTCGAGCAGTCGTCCCACAGGAGTATGAGAGTGATATAGAGAGTGCACTTGTGTCTGCGCGTACACTTGTGCACTATAATAACTCCTGCGCAGTTGGCTAGTCTCAATGTGATTGGCCGCCGTGGCCGAAATCGGTCAGTTGAACATCATCATCATCATTAGTAATATTTAGAATATAACAGTTATAAATATGTAAACTAATGTTTATTTGTCTATAGGTGGTATGGGTAGAGGAGCCAGATAAGCGATCCTTCCTGTTGGATTTATTAAACGCTTCTAATTTACTGCAACGAGCAAACTCTCGAGCAGAAGAAGACCAGCTAACCCTCGTCTTCGTTGAAACTAAGAAAGGTAAAAAACTCAACCAAAAAATTAAAAGAAATATTTAATAAAAAAATGCATTCATACTTGGTATTAAACAGTAAGTAAGTAGCCTATGTGTCATTTGAGTTCTTCAGAACTATCTGTATACTAAATTTTATCCAAATCAGTCCAGCTGTTTTAACATGAAGGAGTAAAACTAACACATGCAAATTCTCAAATTTATAATAGTTGTCTCGTAAACATGACCAAAGTTATTATGTTATAATTAATGTAATAGAGTTTCTTTCGTTTTAACTAAAACTATCTTTTCGGTTTTTTTTGCGGATTTACTTTTATTTTAGATTCTCGGCATTTTGAATGCTTTACAGAAATCATGATCACGGGAGAGACTTAGGTTTAAAATGTCTCAAAGGTTGTTATATAGTTGATACAGCCAGAACCTACCCACAAATTTATTCAAAATTGTGCGTAAATCTAAGAAAGTTTCTTGCGTTTGTTATAGGGGCAGATCAGTTGGAGGAGTTCCTGGACGCTGAAGGGTACCCAGTGACGTCTATCCACGGCGACCGTTCTCAGCGCGAGCGCGAGGAGGCCCTCCGCCGCTTCAGAACCGGACAAACTCCTATACTCGTCGCCACTGCTGTCGCTGCTAGAGGTCATTTTACTATTATATACATATGTTAGGAGATTTAGATGTAGGTGTATATATTTATTATTTCATTTTACGAGTAGTAATTGAGAGTATCTAGTAACGCGGATGACAACGAGTAAACGACTCGAGTCAGATCTACTCCATCCTGTGTGTGATACAGTGAAATAAATTGAACTGGCAAGGTTTATTAATATAAGCTATAATTATGACTTAGATTGAATATTATAGTGCCACACAAATACAATTCGACCATAACTTTCTATGAGAGTGCTTATTTTTTACGCCATTGACATCCATAGCGTTTGTATATATATATTTATTCCATATTTATAACTAATTTATATTAAAAGTCTCATTCATTTCACTGTAGTTATCCATTTTTTTTACGTTAATTAATTAATAGAGTAGCCACATATCACAATTATATGGTTTATGAATACACATTGATAACATATACATATAGTAACATAGTATTTGTTATAATGTTTTGTAACATTAATTAAATTAAATCTGTATTGTTTTACTGTATTCATAAAGCACATAGAATACATTTACTAATGACATTATAATGCTTCCATTTATTCATGGATCATAGGTAGGTGACTTTGTTGTTTTGTTTATTTATATTTGCGTGATTTAATCGAGTTTCCAAGTAATTGCGTACTTGGAAAATCGATTAAATTACGTTATCAATTCGATAGTCAACTAATCAATTTGGTATAAATCTTTCAAGTGCAATTTCTTTGTTGCCTCAGTTATAATGAAAAATAATCTCTAATCATTGTAAAATAAAAAAGTAATCATGTAAAGTAACTATAAAACAGATTTCTTTTTATAAAAATTTAAAATATAAAAGTAAATTACAAGTATTTTCACATGTGGAACACTAGCAGAACTCGCGACTTCGCTCGCGCTAAAACTATAAAAAAAAAACGATTTGTTGATATTTATGGTTACACTCCCTTGGGTAGTAGCAAAATGATATATATAGCTTCCTCGATAAATGGGCTATCTAATGAAAAAAGAATTTATCAAATCAGATTAGTATTTCCTGAGATTAGCGCGTTGAAATAAACAAACTCTGCATTTTTATAATATTTAGTATAGACTATAGATGAACATAAAAGAAATCACTAATACACATATGTATGTTTAGGTTTGGACATACCTCACGTGCGTCACGTGATCAACTTCGACCTACCGTCAGATGTAGAGGAATACGTGCATCGTATCGGTCGTACTGGCCGTATGGGGAACCTCGGTGTGGCCACGTCCTTCTTCAACGACTCCAACCGTAGTCTGGCGCGTGAACTGGTCGAACTACTTATTGAGGCTAAGCAGGATGTGCCCAAGTGAGTGCGATGTTATTTTGATACTGTTTTTTATGGTTTCTGTCATGGTTTTTTATTATATAATTATAAGCTTTTATTTTACTTGCAATGTTTGTTAGTTGGTATGTTTGTATGGATCACATCTTACAAGCTGAATTAAAACCACTTTCTCTTATCGTATGTTGTATGATGTTTATGTAGGGTTGAAATTTTACTTTGTAGTTGTAGGTTCAGTTGCAATGACAATGGCTTTTTATGATATAACAACGTGATTTGCCATCTACCATTGGCTTCACACGAAAGCAACTGATTTTTAATTTTTATACACGTCTTTAATTATATCACAGCCTGTTCTAAAGTTTAAAAAAGAAATTAGGGTTCTGTGCAAAAAAATTAACACTTGTGTGACATTGTGAAGAAAATCCTCTTACATAGGGATGAACCCGAGATAAGTCGCTAGTCTATACAGATAAATAAAATTGAAGTGTCTGTTTGTAATGTCAAGTTCTATACCATATATATACTTATAAGAAAAGCACAATTTTTAAAATTTTTGTCTGTCTGTTTGTTCTGGATAATGTTTGAAATGGCTGGACTGATTTTGACGTTCACTGGAAGATAGCTGATGTTATAGGGAGTAAGTAACATAGGCTACTTTTATTTTAGAAAAAGAATTAGGGTTCCGCTCAGAAAAATTAAAACATAACGTAGTTATAAATAAGACAGTATCCACATATATTTTAATGCATGTTATAATTTCCTCCGCAGCTGGTTAACAAGTGCAGCGGTGGACGGTCGGTCGGGCGGCGGCGGGCGGCGCGCGGGCAGCCGCTCGGGCGGCGGCCGCTTCGGCAACAGCACGGCCTTCGGCGCGAGGGACTTCCGTACGCAGCCGAGACAGGCGCCGCGCTCCGCCGGCCCTTCTGTTGCAGGCTCTGGTATATATAGTTTTTTTGGTTTTATAATTAAAAGGGCTTTAGACAAGATATCAGTCATAATATTTTTTTATATTTACGCAAATATTTGACATTTTAAATAAAACTACGGATTTATATTGGTTTTTGGTTCCCGGCGTTTTGAATGCTTGACAGCAATCATGGTCACGGGAGAGACGGTTTTGTTTAAGATGTTGGTCTACAATCGTTGAGGAATAAAAATCTTAATGTGGGAGTGAGATTACGATTCTAGGAAATAACAATTTGATTTGTCATTGCAATACTATTTTTAATATTTTTTTCTTCAAAGATTGTAGAATTATATTGTCTAAGCCCCAAGTTTAATTAATACTTTTAATAAAATTCATTAAAATTATGATACTTTCTTAAGCAATTAATATTGTTAGCTGACGCAAATGTTAAATCCTATTGAAGGGGACAATGAATGGGGTAACTAAGCGAACATCAATTATATTTACATTTTTGGTAACATATACTATAAAATATAAATAAATAAAAATATAATAGATTGATTTGATAGTTAAATTATACTATTGTTGTTACTGTTACATATTTGATATTTGAAGTCTGAAGCTGTTCATTTTTATATCTATTTTTCTTGTAATTTAATCATATATTTAATTTGTGTGTTTGTAGGTTTCGGGTATGGCGGCGGGTCGTATGGCGGCAACTACGGCGGGTCGTACGGCGGAGGCGGCGGCGGCAACAGTGGCGGAGGCCCCGACTGGTGGGACTCCTAAACGCATACGCTCGCACCGCCCACCCCCGCCCTGCGGCACCTAGACAGAGCCGCTACATAACGTCACAACTCAAAATTATTATCGTACCCCATACACGGCTCTGTTCTAAACGCCGTACCTATTGTGCCACATTATGTCACTCTGCAAGTTTGCTCTTAATAGGGCATATATATATATATATATATATATATATATATATATATATATATATATATATATATATGTATGTATGTTAGATAGTGCGGTGCGACCGTGTGACGCGACGCGAGCGCTGAATCTCAGGTGCGCGGCTCGCGGACGCGTCTTTTAAATCATTAATATAAATTTCATGAGGCACATTCGCCGTACATACGCAAAGCAGTCGCGATCAATACTTACACTAAGTAAATTGTCACATTTCATCTGCATCGCGTCGGGAGTGTCGTATTGGTCGTGACTTCGCACGCGTCTATCATTTCTCGATAACGATGTGAGTAGTTGATTATTAATATAGAAATATTTTTGATGTTCAATCTGTATCGTGAATTTGTTCGAATGTATAACTATGTATTTCGATTTTTCTATTTTCCGACTGTGTCGTCGCTGATTCACCACTCCCGATATAAAATTTTGAAGCATTTACGCACCCTATCGTCGATGTAGCTATTTAATGCTGTAGATATGATCGAGATTACCGATACAGTATCATAGTAATGTACTAAATTTTGTCGTAGAATATCGTAATTGTAACATCTGTCAACATCGTGGTCTATAATTTGAATGTGAATTTACCAATAAAATTAAAGAACAGTACATTTGCCTTTTATTTATAAACTTTTATATTTTATCATTTCACTGAGGGGATATAGTTGTTGCATTTTTTTCATTATTTCGATTTTATAACATTGTTAATAAAAATCTATGGATTTAAATGTAGCAGTCTTTGGACAGTGATGCAGAGAAATCTTCTAATGACAAAAGACAAAAAGCCAAAATTTTCTTTAAATTCTATTTTTGAGCGTTTTGACGAATGGAAGACTAAAGTTTTTAAGAATTTGTATTATGTATGTTACACGATTTCTTGATTCGAGCCTCAAGAGTTGATAAAAATCACAACCGCTAAAGATGAATGATTTCTTTTAAAATAATTTTGAATTCGAAGTAACTTTTTGAATAAAAAGATAATATGTAATTATTTATTTTTATAAGATGAGTTATAAGTTAATTATTGAAATTGTATTGGAGCTTGAGTGATCGATAGTCAATAAAGAGATACTATATATAGCTCGCGTCATCTAAAAAGAACGCTGGCTGTCAAGCTGCGATTTATCGGTCAAATTGGTGGTAAGAAGCGGGGCGCGGGGCGGCTCGGAACGGCGGGGCACGCGCCGCATGCTTGCCGGCGCGCTATTGGTTCGTCAGTTCGAAATACCATCGCGCACACAAAAGTTTTTAATTATGAAATGGTTTTATATATAGAAAAGAGAAAAATTGTTTTTGACGTATATTGTTTTACAAAGAGAGAGTCTAATAATAATGCAGTTAATAATAAAAAAAATGTATTAAACGTATTAATTTATTTTTTTGTAAGTAGATTAAACATTCTACACTGAATCAAACATATTTTAATAATATATAAAATTCTATTAAATGATATTTTATATAATATATTTTTCAATGTCCCTACCAATAACTAATATATGAAGCCGCGAGCGAAATGCTATGAAAAATAAAATAATAGGCTTAGTATTTTTGTGCGCGAGTATACCCATGCGCAAACATACCCTCTCCACTTTCTTCCAGCGTTCTTTTTAGATGACGCGAGTTATACCACGGCGTCTCATCACGCACAAGAAAAATTAGTTCAAATAAATGTCAATAAATGACGTTACATGTATCAATTTGTTATTTAAGTTGTGTTAAATTAACAAAAAAAAAAATAGATCCCAAAAAGGTATATCATTGTTTTAAAAAACATTATAAGGGACTTGAAAGGAAATAATGTAAATCAAATATGCATAATTTTACTGATTATTGAAATATAAGCAATCAGAAGATGAGTGATGAAGGGTTTGTAGTGTATATTCACAGATGGCGCTTTTACTTTTATGAATTGTTTATCACGGGTAAAAAAATGTTAAAATCACTGAAACTATTTTATTCGAATGCGGGATGAATTTTACAATATTTACCATACGTTAGTTTGCACATATTTATAAAATAAGACAGTTTAACTATTTGCGAATCAACGACATCTATTATCTATTCAAGCAAACAAAAATAGCCCGAATTAGCGCTGTCCAATTTCTTTGTATGGATGCGGCATCTGTACTAATATAGTATGTATATACACCATGTTACTCAGTTTTTTTAACAAACTCAATGTTGTTTTTATAAAAATGTATCTTTTTTATTATTAAGTTTAAAATGAGCATAGATAATTTTATGCCAGAGAGAGGAAAGTGTGGAAAAATTGATTAGAAAAAGCCTTGGTTATAATTTAATACATGCTAAGTAAAGTTCTGTAAGAAATTGATCTAATTTTATTAGGATTATTTATTTAACTTAGGTCTTAGACGATGGTGAAATAAGTGATAGAAATTATGCGAAAAGCTTTTCTACCAACTGAGGCAAGCGTAACAGGGGCTATGAGTATTTTCTGTGCGTATGTAGGTATGTATGTCCAAACCCATGTTTTATTCGTTCGGACATTTTTTTTGTAATTCAGTTATTTTTAAATTGTAAAATAATATTGAAATTCAATTTATTTAACTATAATAATTTGTTCAAATTTAAGGAGATTTAATTGGAGGAGCTACTGCACCATACTCCCTGGACCTTGCTCCAACAGATTACCACTTTTTCCGAAATTTGGATAATTTCTTGTAAGGAAAGAAATTCAATTCCGATGAGGCAGTCAAAACCGACTTCAGAAATTTTATTGATTCTCGCTCCCACATTTTTTACCGCAAAGGAATCGATGAACTACCTATAAAATGGCGAAAGTGCAAAGATTATAATGATACATATTTTGAATGATTAAATATATAATTTTTTTTCGTTTTGTTTTTTACTAGAACACCAATTTCATATGTATTATGTAATGACCTAATAATATATACTGTACTTTGTTCTTTAAAATAATATTATGCTGTGATGAAGTCATGTGAATCTCATTAAATAATGAAGTTAAATTATAAAAAACAAAACTCTATCCATGAAACTTAGGAGAAACGCGTTCAGGATGAATAGTGTCTAAAGTCATTAACATTGTAACCTCCACAAAGTAAGCACACATTAAAATAACAGCTTAATACGTATAATGTTTACGAAAGTAAAATATTTTTAAAATGTCATGCCCTTGTGTTTCATAGATTTTTCTTATTTAATTACATCTTTATCAAAATACCTTAATGTTTTTTTTTGTTTTTGGTTGTAATACCAACGTTTTAGGTGTGTAGATATTTTTGTTTAATATTCCTTGTAACTAGATATAAAATTAATTTAAAAAAAATATGACAAGACAAAAAGTATAAAACATAATAAAATAGTTGGTATCATAGATGAAGGCGAGTATGATAAACACATGCTCGAGTTCACAAATGTAATAAAGTTAAAAGTGGCGAAATATTCTTGTTAGGTATAAGTTTTAAGTTTTTACAAAAGGTAAAACAAATTTTGCTATTTCATTGATATTCATTGATAGATTAATCAAACAGCAGATTTTTTATGAAACTATTTATAATTTAGTTAAACTCATAGGAACCGGCCGGATACCTCCTTCAAAAAACTATAAACTTTAGTAAAAATACATTCAAAGACATTTATTGGGCATATATATATGTATATTAGGGTAACACATTGAATACGTATCTGTTTAACATAAGAGAAAGAGAAGAATTAGCATATTTCGTCGAGGGTGCCTATATACAAAATGCGTTACAGCGTGGACAAGCTTAAACATTTCGAAGCATATCCTCTAAATTTTATTATTATTAATTTACCTCATCGATTACATCCGTAATGGCCAATGGCTTATTGAATACGTCTTTTTGTGGCGCCTTTTAGTTGGAGATCGCGACTGACCGGGCGGGACCCCGCCGTGAAGGCATCCACGGAATGCCTAAAAGGTGACTCGTGGATAAATTACGAACATTTCTTCTATTTTAACGATTCCCTTTATTATTTAATTTATTTTTATAGTATGTTACACATTTGCCTCGTAACAATGTTTGTTTTTGGGTCTCATTAGCATAAGGCTCCAGCTGAGGTCAGAAAAATGGAAGACGCAGCCATTTTGATTTTAGATAGTTTTAACGGCTGTTATCCGAACGTTTCATGTGTTTAATAAAAGAGATAGTGGGATGTCTCAATTCTACAATAAGGTGTAGGGGTTTTATCGCATCTCCTTATGACATAATAAAACAATTAATTTATTATAGCCTTGTGAGATGATTTCGATTAGTTTATTGGTGGCGCTCGCGGTTGGACGTTAATAGGTTTATGTAAGAGGTAATTTTAATTAATTGGTCGTTGATAGAGTGTATGGATGGATCATTAAATTAACCCATGCGGGACGCGTCAATATAATTTAATAGATACCCAATAATGTAGACAACTTATATATGTATCTTTACTTAATAATAAAATATACTTGATCAAAAAAATTTACTGAAACCTCTAAAATGATTAACCAAATAAGCTAAGTAATTAATTTTACGTGTCTAGTATTTAATATTGTGAAGTTTATAAATCACTACTATTGGTAAGCGTAAAGTTCAAATAATAAAACTTGTTATAAATGTATAAAATACGGATTGAACTACTTTTTAAGTCGTTTAATCGCTGTGATTAGAAACGAGATAAAATCTGTGTAGTTGATTTATGATGAGTACGCCGTGGCCGGGCCGGCGCGACGCGACGGTACCGAGCGTGCTATGCGCCCGCGCCATCCATTTGTCAATTTAAATTTTTCTTTTTACCCTTTTTTACCCACAATATTGTTTTTCATTCAAAAAGTTTATTATCTTAAAATATATTATATCTCATATAATATATTAGATAGATATGTAGATCTCATAGATAATATACATTATTAAAAATATTAAAAAAAAAACAATTAAAGCCGTCGCGGGACGCCTGGCAGATGTGAACCATCGAAAATATTTTGTATAAAAAATATGCATGACAGGATGGTTTTTAAGGACAGTAAATATGACATAATTAATACAAATTATTCAGATTTTTTTAAGAAAAATAGAAAATATACATAACGTAGATAGTTTTTAAAGGTAGTAAATAATTAAATTATTTTATAGTTCTCATTATTTATGTACTTTCATTTTTAATCAATTACCATCTTTGTATTGCGTAATTATCTTTCTATTGTTGTAGGTTACTTTTATAGACCGATCTTTCATTTATACTTTTATTTCCTCATTAAAACTGCTAAATTTCAAAATTACCGCTCAATCTCATTCGTGTCTTCCTCACAAAACGTGACACTGGCAGAATGAATTGCGTCTGTCAACGCAACTCTAAGCCATATAGAAAAAAAAAGAGTCAGTAAATATGACGAAAGAAAATAAATCTTTATTTAAAAAATCATCTAAATTTACCTAATATCAAATATAAAAATTAAAATACGAGCGCAACGTGATAAGAGAGAGGGAGGAGGGATTCACCGAGCCGAGTGGGAAGAGAGTCTGAGAGTCACGAGCGCGAGGCGACGCCAACCGGTTTAACCCGCCGCATTAGATGTTCCACGTCAAAGATTTTTATTTATTTTTAATATTTTTTAAATTTGTATATTCGTATGTAAAGGATAATATAATACTTAACTTATAAAAACGGACCTACTGAGTCCTATGTATTCAAAAAGTCGTTTTACCTACTATTATTATCCTGGAGTAAGAAAACTGAAAGAAAATGAAAGTTAAAAGAAAATTAGCTAAGTAGGTACACGGAGCATATTGTAAGTAGATACTTAATATTTATGTAATTGAAGATTTTCAAAAAGTAAAGCAACTATGCGGCTATTACTCGTACCTACCCTATACCCGCAGTATGATATGAGCATTTTTTGGGTAAAAGTAAAGTAAGTCTTTTCATTTCTATACATAGGTTAAGATTTATTTCAGCGTGACCTATATAAGCATGACAATTGGACAGTGTAAAAAAAGATGATGTTCTCCTGACCGATTCCGGCCACGGCGGCCAATCTCATTGATACTGTACTTCGGGGAGTGTGCCCACGAGCTCCATGGTCTCATACCGCCAGCGCCATTTTTTCATCGGAATTTTTTGGTTGATATTCCGACCACTCGCACTAAGCGCTATTCATCATCTTTTATAATGCGCACAGCCAAGAAATGGAATGCCCTGCCTGCGTCTGTTTTTCCGAGTGCGTACAACCTAAAACTTTTTAAGGTGCGTGTTAACAGCCTTCTCCTGGGCAAACTCGCTAGATCATTAAACTTATCTATGCCTTCGAGTTAAGATGAAGGTCAAGAGTGAGCCCATTTTTAATAAAAAAAAAAGATTAGCCAACTGCGCAGGAGATATTATACAAGTGTACGCGCAGACACAAGTGCACTATCTATTCCTGTCACTCTCATACTCTGGTGGGTCGACTGCTCGACACGACCAGTGAGAGTTAAGGCGCAGGACCGACGGCTTTACGTGCTCTCCGAGGCACGGGGGTGAAACACCGCCAACTTCCCAACTCCGGGCTGTTACTGAGGCTTACTATACAGAAAGACTCAGTAAGTAAACTTAGCTCGACCCGGGACTCGAACCCAGGACCTCCGAGTGTGCAGCCGTACATGCTAGCCACTGCACCACCGAGGCGTGTAAAAATATAGATCATATCAAGCAAGTAATAGACATAGAAAACCATTTCTTAAAAACATTTTTCAGAATAAAAATAGGTAGGGGAGGAGGGGGCATAGCGGGGCCACGGGGCATAGCGGGGCGAGCCTTATGCAGCTCGAAACAAAAGCTGTGCAAACTATCAAATGGCTCGCTTTGATTGGTCGCTAGTCGGTGCGTGACCTCTATATGCGAGCCACGCCATTTCGGTATGCGTTTGTGTGTTGTAAACAAAAATATCAAAACCAGTGTTTTTCTTAAAAAAAATTGTGAAATTGAACAGCAAACCTTTCTTAAACGTACTTGTGTACTGTGGTGTTTTATAGTTTATTATGAATCAGTACTCTTCCGCATTTCTTAATCAACAAGCATAAGGTCATTGAATCAACGGTAAGATGACGTCAGTTTGTGTTTAATTTTGAACGAGCCGGTGGGGCATAGTGGGGTATGGCACCTGGGGCAAAGTGGGGCACCCCACTGTGTCCGTTTTTTATTATAGAAAAGTGCCCCACTTTGCCCCGTTTTAAAAACTTCTAAGTTGTAATATATTTATTTTTTACGTTTTTAGCCAACATGGTCCTCACATACAAGAGAAAGACTGTTTAGTATTCATGGTCTGTGGAAGCTATGAAACAAGCTGTACACAGTGTTGTGTCCGAAGTAATGGGCTACAGAAAAGCAGCAAATATATGCAAATATACAAAACGTTCCACAAACAACATTAGAACGTTATGTTTCTAAATATCGGGGCAGTCCAGACGACAGCATCTTTGAAAAGAAATTGGGCCATTTTCCAAAGCGTGTTTTCTCCCTCTGCCAATTACATAAAACTGATGGAAGCTCGGTTTCATGGACTGACTTCACGTGATCTGCGCAAACTTGCATTTGAAGTGGCTCAAAAACATGTCTCATAAATTTGATTCAGAGAGTGGTTTGGCTGGTATAGATGGGTAAAAGGATTCCTTAAAAGACATCCAAAAATATTAGCTACAGAAAACCTCAACCAACATCAGCAGCTAGAGCTATGGGTTTCAATAGAGTAGCCGTTGAAAGTTTTTTTCTTAAACTCAAACTAAAACTCTTAAACTTCTTTTTTGTTTTGTTTTAAAGGAGATGTGACTTTGGCATAGTTAAGTAATGACTTAACTGTACCAAAGTTCTGTATTTCCGTTTTTTAATATATAAGTTTTATAAAAGATTAAAGAAACGTGTTAAAGTTTTTTGTGTGATCTCTGATTTCTTTAACTTACAAAAATAATAATAAAGAGAAGTTTTTGTTGTGATTTTCTTATGGAAAAGTGTTGTTGTTATTTTTAATTTTTTTAAACTGTCGTTATGTTGCTAAGAAATAAAACTATTTCGTTTGGAAGTTGTGTTTCGTTCCTCATTATGACCACCCCACAATGCCCCATAGGAGACCCCACTTTACCCCTATGCACGGGGCATAGCGGGTCAAATGCCTTTTTTCATTTAAGTATTTACATCTCGTAGATTAATTACGTTATCAACATAAAAGTATCCATGGGCATTCACAATGAATTAAGCTATGATTCTAAGTTAAAAAATTTAATTTAATCACATTATTTTAGTTTTTAGGAATGTTTAAACGTTAAGTACCCTACTATGCCCCCCTCTCCCCTACATCTGCTTTCATAATTGATTTAAGTTAATATCGTTTTCCAATACTTAAACCTCAGACCGATAAAACTTAAAATAAATAATACGGGTAGTAGTATGAAATCCAATAGAGACCAAAACCATATGAGGAAGTTTCAAACCATATGCTAGCATTTGACAAACAATAGTTTATTACAAAACAGAAAATAAAAGCTGTTTTTTTTAATTATTGCTATTCAATTTGAAACACTATTGTTCTAAATTGTTGGCTCTATAAATCAATACTCCCGTAAAGCACCTGCTCGTGATTTACGAGCCTTAAAATGCAAGTTTATTATTAAACCTGTGAAATGAGTACTATAATGAAGATTCGTGCCAGAAACAAATAATACAGTAGGTAGCAACTGACCAAACTAATACATAAATAACATGCTACCCTCAAAATCCCAATATAAAAAAATAAGATATGGTCTGTAGAATCATGTTATTTTTTAATATTTACTTAAGTACCTATACCGGTTTAGGTAGCGGTAGTCCTGTGGTGACGCGTCGTTTAAGAAATCAAGCAAGTTCAAAATCAGGTTTTCGCACTTCTCATATTCAGTATTCTTGTGTAAAAAATTTTCAAAATGGTGCTCACTCGTTAATACGGTGAAGAAATACATTGTGAGGAAATCGGGTTGAGAGAACCTAGCAGGTTTTCAAGCCAGCCCGCTTTTGGTCAGCGTAGTGGACATTCGTGATCCCCCTCGCATTCAATGGAGGCCGGAACCACGCAATGGAGCGTTCATATGGGCTGAATACAACATGTTTATTTTTAAACTATTCTAATGTACCTAATTCTAATTTTCTCTGTTAAGTGTTATGTTTCTAGTTCTTTGTTTGTTTGTTAGTTTGTTTGTTTGTTTGTTTGTTTGTTTGTTTGTTTGTTTGTTTGTTTGTTTGTTTGTTTGTTTGTTTGTTTGTTTGTTTGTTTGTTTGTTTGTTTGTTTGTTTGTTTGTTTGTTTGTTTGTTTGTTTGTTTGTTTGTTTGTTTGTTTGTTTGTTTGTTTGTTTGAACGTATAAATCTCTGGAAGTACTTACGATTTGTTAAAAATCTTTATCCATTTCTGTTTTTGTTCTTGCCGGAGAATTTAGGGAAATTTTCCTAATATGATGATAATCACTCTCAACTCTGATCCGTAGACCCGTTTTTTATTTATTTATTAGGTTGGTACTAGTAGCTTACATTCCTTCAACAGATTCATACTACATATATTATCATGGACTACACTTGACATAAATATCATAAAACTGAACTTATGATACTTTTAGGCGTGTAAACTATCCCTATTCAAAATATCTCGTCTATCTGTTCTTTGGTGGTACGTGTGAAAAGTCGTATTCATTAGAAAATATATAACAAGAAAAGTGGTAAGCACTTCTTAAAAGACATAACTCCTCGTCTTATAACCTCTACTGGTGACAGGAGAGCTGGCGCATTTTTCGCCAAAGAATCGGCATTGCCATTCAATGGGGGAATGCGGTTAGCATTCTTGCCACTATTCCACGCGGACATGACTTGTACAGTAATAACTAAATGTACATTTGTTTTGTATATATAATTAAGTATATTTGTAATTTTCTTTATCTATATATATATATATATATATATATATATATATATATATATATAATTAAATTGTAACTAAGTCGAATCTGTACATTAAATATTTTTTGGAAAATCTAATTGAAATAGACATTATTATTGATACAGAGTCCGAATCTATAGTTTTTAGAATTTTTGTCTGTCTGTCTGTCCGTCCGTCCGTCCGTCCGTCCGTCCGTCCATCCGTCTGTCTGTCTGTTACCGCATCACGCGAAAACCACTGGACAGATTTTGATGAAAGGTATGATTATAGCTGGTTATCCGGGTCAACATATAGGATACTTTTTACCGCGGGAAAATATCTCATTTTTGAGAAAAAATACAAAAACTCTAAGAGTATACTAATATGTAAAACCTAAGAATTTGGTTTTTGGTCATCTGAACGCGGGCAGAGCCGCGGGCAGTGCTAGTTGTAAATTAATAAATAAAAAAAAAACAAGAAAATTGATAGACATGACCTTGACGTTATAAAAGCTCGCATGCAATTTAAATTTAAGCATAAATTTTAAAGCATGAATAGCATAATTCATGCTTTAAAATTTATGCCAAATAATAAAAAAAAAAGAAAATTTCAAATAATTTAATATAGTGTGTAGCTTGTAAAGCAGTTAAACAAATAAAGAAAGGTCTAACTAGGCTTTAATCATTATGTCTAATTGTTCGTCTAGCATAATTAAAAAAAAAGTTTAAATTTAAACTTTAGTTGTATTTATCTACATATAAGGCCTATTATAGACTATTTTGTCAAATAATTTTATTCTAATTATGATACCATATCTTTCTCAAATAGATGGTTAAATGTAGCATGACTAAGTTAGACATTTATATCTTTTAAGAAATAATGACAAGAAATATGAGCGGATGTACGCGTGCAATAGTGGTCACTTTGTCACCTCCACAATGTATTTGAACAGAAATGTGATCGTGATTTATAAGTGCATTTTACAGAATGTGTCCCGTCACGGTGGGCTAGTAATTTTCACTAAACTCTGTAAACTAAAGAATGTTTCCTAAACAAGACGTTGGGTGCACACGTTGTTCATCTTTCTTTGTGCTGAGGCTCATTGTTATAAGAAAAAGATTGTTCACAGACATTTTGTCCATTAGATTTAAAGTGACAGATTCGTTGGATTTCCAGTGATTGAATAAATGTTTAACATTGCCTTTTTTGTTTTCAATGGCCAATGTCACCGTATTGTTCGAGCTCCGTTATTATTTCTCTTGCGTCTGTGATTTATTGTTATTTGTTTTGTTTAATGAACAAGTGGTTCTATTGTATTTATGATCATTAAAAATACTCCTAATTTTTTTTCAGAAATACTTTAGACAGAAATATAAACGAATATAGGCTTAGTACCCGGTTGTAACGAATAAATAATGTGAAAATATTTAACCAATAATAACGCAGACAATACCAGATATGATAAAAACAAGAAAGAAGAAGCTGTAAAATTTGATAATATGTAAAAAAGTGCAGAAATCTACTTTCAGCTAGGAATGTAGCTAGCATGTCAACGCGGTCATGACTTGCACAGTAATGAATAATTGTCTAAGAAGGTACACAATTATTTTGCATAATATTTAATTAAGAATATGTTTAGTTTTGCATTTTTGAAGTTCTACTCCGTTTGGACGTTTGGAAAAAATTATGAGAGTAAAAGTGCGCGCACACCGACAGCCAAAAAGTGACATGATGAAGTTAGCTGCATTCCGTTTACAAACAGGGAGTTGTGGCATATGGGATGAAACTTTAGCTATTTTTGTTCTGTTACACTAAAGAAGTATAACTTCTTACGTGCGGTACATAAGTACACACATACGTTTTTTTCTTGTGAATTTGTAATAAAGTAAATGTATAATGATTTTTAAGAAACCTGAAGGCATTTATAATTAAGAAAAAATATATTAAAATATGACGTAATAATTTTCGAATTACAAGAAAGCAGAAAGGCGCTTGGGCAATACATTATACGTAAAAGGAAAGAAAATATATTACTTGAGATTTCTATACGCTTTTTACTAGCGGTTTATTATTTATGCAACTGTATAAGCTTTTTATTCAGACTCATAAAGTAGTCTAGTAAATATTTAACACTGAAATAAAACAACGAAATTCCGCACTTTATCTTCATAAAATAAGTAAATACTTTCTGGATACACATTGCACATTTTAAATGTGACATTTATTATTTACATGGTAGGTATTTTTGAATAGTGAAACTTCTTAAGGCGCGCTATGCGAGGGAAAAACAAGGATTAGCGTTACGATTTTTTTGTAACGAAAACGGGTACGCTGGGCAATACGGGTGAGAATAAATAGTCAATAAAAAAGAAATATTTCAAATATTTAAATATTAAATAAATATTTCAAAGAATAAATAAATAAAAATAGATATTTATAAATTAACTTTTAACTTAATTTTTTCATTTATTTTTAAATGAGCGATGGAATCATATCAAATGAATATTGTTAAAATATTATTTATTTAAAATATTTTTTATACATTATATTAGTACCAAGAACCTACAGAAGTTTCACTTCTTGCGCGTGTTTATATCAATGTGTGAACGTACACACATTGATATACCTACGTACTCTTTAAATTAGTATAATTATTTTTTTGAATATAGCGGGTGTGTAAATTAACTTACTTCTAATTGTAAAGGGTCCAATAATAAATTATATCTCAAACACTCGTATTTAATCGTTAAGAAGAATTGAATTGAGATTTTTTTGTTGTAGGTTTTGTTTTATAAGAGATAGAGTGCGAAATCTTTCTCTATTTGGAATGATATACCTTTCAGTCCATTCCGGACTAACCATTGCGGTCAATCTTACTGAGACTAGTAAGCAATGTAGAGCGCAAGAGATACGTAGGAGACTGAGAGTACGCAGACACAAGTGCTTATTAGTTTAAGCCTCATATGTAGTCGGGACGACAATTCGACATGACTGATAAGAGAGCCACAGGACTTACCTACATGCTCCACGAGACATCTTAGGAGTCTACTTACTACTCTTGACTGCTACAGCACGTACCTCACGATCTACAGAAGTAGGTACTTGCTAGCACCTAAACAAACGAGGGACTTAAAACGGAAAATATAGGATAGCAGCCTGATACTTCTAATAGGTATAAGTTTATGCTAATGATATTAAAAAAATTGTGTACATTATAAGCTTCTCTTTAATACAATATCATTTGCTTACGCTAAGTCAGTGCCAAATGTAATCGGGTATCGGGATCAGTTTGACCGTAAATGTCCTTTACTTCAAGACTAGCTACTTGAATGATAAAATTGTAACTGAATGAATCAAGGAACTAAATGCTACGGCTTAAAAAAAATTATATACCTACCTAATTACCTTTTTATATGTATGTATTATTTTTCTTTAAAGATCTTAATAATTTAAGTAAATTATAATGTATTTAGCGAAATACCTTGTTAACTCATTGAGAGCAGCTGCACAGTGAATGTATAGAGTTGGAGGATCATTGATCTCTGCGGTGGTCTCCCGGCCTCCCGCCAGCCAGCGCACGCGCCTTGCTAGGGCCACATTCAGTATACGGTATCATTACAGTTCATTTAGTCATTCATGTTTTATTGCCTGTGCTAAATAAAAAACTTACTATGTATGATTTTTAGCATGCTGAAGAATTCTATGTAAAGTAATTAATAAAGTAGCGTGATATTGCCTTTGTCAAATGTGCCTGTATAATTCATACGTAGTGTTTACTTTAAGGTAAATTCTTTGTGAAAAGGATTTTAATTACTTACATAGAAAGAGAGATTTTAATTAGGCACTTAAACAGATAGAGCATTAAATGTATCAATTTATAAATTAAATATCTATCAAAACTTTTTTGAGTTTAAAAGTAGTTTTTAATGTTTTTTTTATGTAGTACCTGACTATAAATACAAAATTAAAAATTGAATTAAGTTTTAGCTTTACTTAGGATTTACATAGGTAACTACCTACTAACTAAAATTAAACTTTCACACAGAAGTACACTTTTCTATGTATCTATCTAAGAATATAAAAACGAAAATATATTTTCAAATATTGTTGATATTATAATATTAATAAAATAAATGATTCAAAGTTTCTACGTGATAAATTAAATAAAATCGACTACGTGTCAAGACTACGATAAGCATTTAAGTTAGGCAGCATTACCATATTATACACCTGTCTTTTGTTTAGCATATTTTTGTGGTTACTTTCCAAACGTTATAATCGTTATATGAAAAGTCAAACCTAAATCAGTAATAGTATAAAAAAATAATAAAACATCAGTTATAATTGCAAACCAGTTACGAGGCGGTCACATAAATGGGCGACACTTCATAGGCCACGCCCATCCGCCCACCTGAAGTCGAGTATGTTTTATACATATTAATTATATACCTACTTACTATAAACTTATATTACCAACCCTAATATTTATTGTTTATACTTTTATAATAAATACTACCTTAGACTAAATAATTATATAGACGGAGTCTGCCAAAATAAAAGTCAAAGTCAAAAATAGTAGCGTGATTTGCTGTTTATACTACTATTCTAGATTGGGCCTTACAAATCGTTTACTTTCTTAAAATAAAAAGAAGTTTTATATAATATGTAGTTAAATTAATACACAATTTTAATAACAAAATATGAATAATAAAAATAATACTAAATTCTTTTGTATTTTTTAAGCATTAGTTCTCTATCCCTTGAAAGAAAATTACCACAGGTGATATTAACTTATTTAATTTAATTTTATTATAATAAAATTCATCACTTTCATTTATTAACATTTATTTACTTATCACTCAGTATATAAATAGTAATTTGTATAGGTACTATTTTAAAACATTGTTTGGCTCATTTTAAGTTCTATAAAAAGTCTATAATACCTGTTCCTTAGTCTAAGAATAAGTAGGCACTACGTGCCTTGACATTTATTTGGATAGGTTTGTAACCTATTAGGACCGCAGGACCTATCTTTATTTGTTTTTGGCTCTTTTAGAGATTTCTTTACTTCTAGCATTTCTAATTAAATTTAGTAATATACCTACTAATGTTCCATAGGAATCGTTTGATAGTCAGGATAAATACGGGTAAACTATCTATACAGTTAGTATAACGTAACATCACGTTGTTCCATTCATTGTCAAATGTTGCTCTTTAAGTTGCTAATTAGTAAATTTATTAAAAACCACTTCAGATAAAAATATTTTCATCGATGTTGTCTGTGTCATAGATTTCAGCTATGACGAATACGTATTACCTATCTATGTATCCTATCTACCTAATACCTATTTCTATATGTATGTGTATCTATCACATAGGTAGTATGTAAATAGGTAGTAAAACCGACTTATTATTCATTTCTTTAGTATCACTTTAATTAGTGTGCAAACATAAATTATTTGAGAATTGCATTGAGAATGCTTAAAAGTACAGAATTACAATTCTAATCTGTTCCGAAAGCTTGAACAACATTTTTAATCTATTGGTCTAATAAATAGACACTTTCAGACTAAGTATTGATCTAAGATCTACAATAAATAGCGATAAGCCAAAGGCAAGGCAGGTATAGATACCTATTGAAGGTAATTATAATCTTGTAAGACAACTACAACCCTCTTGGTTTTTTGATAATTTGCTAGGTTTTGATTTTGCTGCGTTTTACAACATTACCCAAAATTATACTTAATCTATCTTTTTTAATGTATAAAATTAGTTATGACTTATGATATTGTGCTGTTTCACCACTTAAGGCGTCGCAATATGATTAATTGAAAAGTTAACCAAAAAGTTAATACTTATTTACTTACTTAGTTAGAAATTCGTTTTTCCAGATACATAAATAGAACCAGATCTCATTGTTATTTTCCCTATTTATTTACGAAACAGGTGGATGCCTCCCTCCTTTGCTCCCACGCCTACAGTTTAATGTTGAATAATGTCTAAGCGTAAATAGGATACCGACAGTCCGCCTAATGGATCGCCTCTTGCGGATTATAAATTACCGCGATGCAATATTTATGATTCCAATTACCGCTGCTCACCAAGTAAACATGGCCCTATTAAGCTTTTTTATTAAATAAAAATGAAAAAAAATATCATGGCAGTCTTACATTATAATTCGTCCTCAATTGAGATTATAAATTTGTTACAATTAATAAGCTCTATACATATAAATATTACATAGTATGGTCTAAGGAGGAAAATAAAAGATTCTTTCGTGGTGTGGACTAATCAAATGAAGTTCTTTCTTATTTTAGGGAATAGGTATATTTTCTCGAAATGAAACTATTTCAGGTAGAGTTCGAGACTGTATGACCATGTATGTTTAGATGTGTGTTTGCTAAAAGTATTTATTTAATTGTTAAGTAGGTACCTACCTACTTTATAAATACATATAATATGACTCATAAAGGTCATAAATATACATATATAACAAAATTATAAGCTTTCAAACAAACACAATGTTTTACATTCACGTGCATTCCATGGGTAGATTTTGTAGTAGTTAAAAAATCAAGATCTCATACGTGTACCTATTAGTAATTTGTATATAGCTTTATCTTTAGAAATTTATCTGATCAGCTAATTAATTGGGCATTCAAAAGGAAGAAGATATAATTTGTAGCTTAATTAAGCAATGAAGAGAAAATTTAAATAACAGAATGTATTTTAAATATTTTAAAACTTAATTCAATAGGTACCGTACTTAAAATTTTCTTTAATATCAATTATGTTCAGTAACAATGAAATAAAAAGTTGCATTAGAGTTAGCTTAAACTTAATGGTACCTTGAAATCTGAAATCGCTCTTTCAGTCTGAGTTTTTATAATTTAAGCATAGATAAAGATTATTTTTAACCTCCATACATTTAACAAAATCTATAGGTATATATAATAAAATTCTAAGCCGAATCTGTACATTAAATATTTTTTGGAAAAGCTTATTAAAATAGACATTATTTTCGATACAGAGGCCGAATCAACAGTTTTAGAATTTTTGTCTGTCTGTCTGTTACCGCATCACGGAAAAACCACTAGAGGGATTTAGATGAGGTATGGTGATAGCTGGTTATCCGGGTCAACATATAGGATACTTTTTAACGCGGGAAATAGCTTATTTTTAAGATAAAATACAAAAACTGCAATGTAAGAGTATACTAATATGTAAAACCTAAGAATTTGGTTTTTGGGCATCTGAACGCGGGCGGAGCAGCGGGCAATGCTAGTTTGAAATAAAGAGATTGTTACAAACATATTAAGTACATTGAAAATGTATTTTCAAAGTATCCAGCGACGATAGGTTCGCCAATAAACGTTGATTAATAGACCACTTTGTCTTTTCTTATGTCGACTGTAACGGAAACTTGAACATTACTTCGGTAATAAATTATAAGTCGTTTATTAGAACAAGGAAAACTATTGGCGGAGAAGAGTTTCCACCTAACTATGTAGGTATATATACCTATATATATTCCACAACTATTAAGTATATAAGTTTGCTACTTACTAATCATGTAGAGTATTGTAGGTTACTTTATAAAGATTGTTTATAAGGTACCTAACTATAACATTTATTACGGGAAGGAAAAAAGCAAGAACAAAAATATCTTATTCCTTTTCGCCAATGTTAGGATAACGTGAGCTTTGCTTAACTTCGATCGACTTATTTGTAACTTATATACATACTAGTGACCTACTCTCGCTTCGCTCAGGTGCGTCCCCAGATACGTTTTGTATAGACAAAATAGTTATTGTGAACGTACCTTAGGAGATAGACACATGCTATTGCCGACTTTTTTGTAGGTCTTTTTAAGGCCTACAATTTTCTAGTATCTACATTATTTTTTTTCTATTTCAAAAGTGTTTGCCAGCGTTAGCAATGTAAGCGCCCAAAAATATGTTTTTTAACGATATAGATACGATATTACAAATCCTAAAAATTTGAAAGAAAAGAAGTCTCAAAATTATAGCGAAAACCTAAAAATAATTATTATTTAAATAAAATCCGTTGCGTGGCTTAGAAGAAGTTAGTGGAGAAACAGACAGACGCAAACAGCGACTTTGCTTTATAATAAAGCATAATATGTTCAGAATTTTTTACCAATAGGTAAATGGAAGCAGTATCTCGAATAAAATAGATTTGAGGGGCTAGCATCCACTTTTACATACCGATCTATTTTCGATGGAGTTCAATTTAGGTTCCTAAAATAAATCGCTACTTTTCGTACCAAAAACCATTGTAAGTTGGCACGAAATTCCCAAACGATTCATTTTAGGTCGTAAATTAAATTTCTAGAGTCGATGGTAGGCCCTCTGATATTTTTACGAGACTGTGTGTCTAGTTGCATAAAGTGCGCTATATCATATATGCACTACATTTCCGTTACGAATCTCTATAGATTTGCATACAATATAATATGACGCTTGCATGCTTTGGACTCTGTAGAGTGGAAATATAACATTTTTATTTAGTTATTTGTTCTACGATGTAATATGACTTATAAACTAAATATTTTTATGTGTCTGGTTTTATATGCGTGTTTAGATTATTAATTTTGTAGCATTATAAGCGTATGTGTAGATTATGTAATATGTATACTGTATAGTGTATATGTATAATGTAATGTTATGCGCGCTAAGTGGCAGATACACATTAAAAAACTATATGGTTTTAATTTTAATTCAATAAATATTTGTACAAAATGCTAATTCTAGTGCCATTATAACTTTTTATTGTGATAAACTGAGATTTCATCACAGTTATATTGGATACAGTGACATATTTGAACATATATAGGTATAACATGTGAGGATCATAAATATGTTACAAAACCATAACCGTTCAAACAAACACAAAATATTTTACAGTCACGTGCATTTCATGGGTGGATTTTGTACAAAAAATATGTTTTGATAATTATTATATTTATGCAATGGCCGGGAACCGTTTTGGCCTCCCGCTGGCCCCGCTGCGCCTTAGCAATGTCGGCCCCTCTTTTATACCTCACTAAAAACTAAAACTCACAGAAAACTGTTTACTACATATTAAAACTATCGAAACAATCGTAATATAATCGCTGAGTTTGGTCACAAACACGAGCGTAATTTATATGCATATGACCAATAAAGCAATCAAATTCAAAGATGCTATTAATTTAAAATGTAAATTAAAATGCTATCCATGAAGTTTTAAGATTTAGATAAAGTTAGAATTAAAATAATATGTACTCATGTACCTTAAAATATTACAAATTTATATATCTATTAATTATTTATTTATTAGATAAGTATAAGATGAAGAAGTCAATTTGTTAGACATTTTACGAGTTTCAATATATTATGTTGTAAATATAAATTAATATCAAAGCAAAGCGAATAAAAACCGCAGGTTGCAAATTTTTATTACCCTTACTGTTGATATTTTGTAGACATAAACTTAGTATTCCTACAATTTTATAAAATGCAATTTTGTAATCAAACTACAAGTTAAATTGTCTTTTAAATGATGCGTAAAGTTTTACATTAAAAACTGCGGAGTCCAATGTATGTAATAAAATTAATGTTTGTATAGAATTATTCTTGTTGGCTTTTTTATTACTATAGGATATATGTATAAATAAATTGAATTGAAAACAGCAATTAACTTTTTTATAGTTAAAATTGATCCTTATTAATAAATGTAAATGTTTGTTTCTTGGTTTATTGGTCATTTATCTATTTGTCTTTAGATACATTCGTTAACTATTATAGAATAATCCTTGTAGATAACTTATTGTTCAAGTGACTAGAAACAAATGTACGCATTATTATAATTTTTTATCTAAAAAGGGATAAAGATGTGTTTTAGACAACCCGGATAGGCTGTATAAGTTAGCGGTTATTGCGTGGTTGTGATCGCAGTTGTTGACAACGCGCAGGCCGCGACCGGCGCGTCAGTTCACAGCTGTCTCTGCGGGATCCATTTTGAAAACGCGCTATTTTTTAAAAATGGAACCCGCAGAGACACGTCTAAAGCAATTAGTTATGAGAGCTCAGCACAGTATTCGATAATTTGTTTTGAACTAGCATGACTCCATGAACTGACGCGACTTCGGTTCAGTGGAAACAAATTATTATGCAATTTAATATTTTATGTATCATATTGTGCGAATATTCATATTATATCAAGTAATGTTTCTAAGCTGAAGAGTTTAGTTATTTGTTTTGAGCGCGAGAGCCTAGGAGCTACTAATCTAAACTCTCTCTTGGTTATATTAGACACAGTCTATCTATTTCTATGCAATATTTCGCTATGACCAAAGAGCGGGACCACTACCAGTAATCAATTTTAAACAATGTAGAATACTGTGACAATTGAAGTAAAAAAAACGATAGGCGATAAGAACGTTAGCAGCTATATAAACGCAGGTGAAACTGCTGAACACAAGTAGTAGTAATAAATAATAATTTCACACACTCGAAAAAAATTTAAAATCCTGCTTAAAATTCTGAATATTGTAGTCCTATAAATTAACATTTGCAGGCTCGAACGACCAGTGTAGAGCTATTTAAAATTTTCGTATTATACAAATATAAGAGGGATACTTCAAGGCGTGGCTTGATAGAAAGACCACATTTTTTTATTATATTACAAATGAAACGGAAAATGTAGTAAAAGGCTGCAAATAATAATGCTATAGAGTCCTTAGTGTCGACATTTTATAGGCACATTTGGTGACTTCTAAATTAACATGGTCGATCTTTAGCGGAACCCTGTGGGGAAAATGGCAGGGTTCCTGGGTCTCCCGCGAAGACCAAACAATGATTCGTGGCGTGAGCCGGAGACGCATACAGACCGACTGCGGACTATTCAATCTTTACAAATCAAACAAATTATATTTGTTGAAAAAAGTTCAGTTAAAACTCATTCAACTCTGTGATTGTAGAGTTATGAATACAAGACAATGCGTTCACTTATTATATGAGATTTTATTACTCTATACGTTACACCTATATAATCAAATTGCACTATAAAATTAAATATGTATTATATAAAAATTTAAAGAGAACCGTATTTAATATGTATTACTAACATAATATAAACTAGCTAAATGCTAATTGTTTTTGTTATAAAAAAATCTCGAGTTTCTTGATATAAAAAAAAACAGAATAATATTAAAAAGAAATTCAACAATATATTTTGTTTACTTTAATTTTATTTATAATAAAGTATATTAAGTTTAAAATGAGTCTAGTTTTTAAATAAGCTAATTTCCAATGTCACAGCTAGAAATCGAAATCAATCTCTATACGACTATATTCGTATGGAGCACGCGTTGCGTTAACTTCGATAACTTTACAAGTATCACTCGAACACGATTAGAGCAGTGATCTGAAATAAGTGAAATATAAATGAACACATAAGACGGCTATATAATAGCACTCGCGCGCACGTGACGTTTGTGAAAGAAGTGGCAGTACTCACCACCCTTAACTATTAAATGAAGAGCATTGAGTCTAAAGCATACGGAATTTTGTTCTGCTTGAATATTTTTCATACATATATATATTTATTTTAAAAGCATTTTTTTCCTTGCTTAATTGTTTCGTGAAGATTTTTTTTCAACTTGTATTACTACCTACCTACTTATTTATATGTTATTATTATTATATTATTTATATAGTATTATTACCTACTTCGGTATTTCATTGGCAAATGGAATTCTGTAAATTGGCATTTTATTTTAACTATGTATATCAAACTTATAATACTTACTGATTAGTATCAATACAATAATTGGCAATATTTACAGTATTGGTAATATTTATAATAGAATCAATAAATAACCAAGATGTAATCATAAAGTATTAGTAAATTCAAAATAATAAATCACATCGATTTTGTATGAATAATTAATTAAATAAAGATATTATAAAAATCAATTTAAAGGTAGATATATAATGAACTTATTTAATTAAGTAGTCTTTTGAATAGTAATAAGTTATTTTATGTTACGTCTTTGCATGTATGGTTTTTTATGTTTTTAAAATAACTTTGAATTGAGTTTTGTATACCTACTTATTGTTTCATGGAAAATGTTAAGGTGAAAAGATACGTGTAAAGTGCTTAATGTAAAATAATTATTATTCCCTATTCTTAAAAAATAAGAATATTTTATTTATAATATCATAAGCAACTTACGAACAATATCTTAGAAAATTTCAATTATTTTGAAGAATTTACACAATTACTTAAACACTCAATTGCTCGTGAGAAGATTTAACCGTTCTCTATAGAGCTTCGTCAATACGGTTCGAGTCAAAAGTCAGGGGAAAATGAATACCTTTAACATATTCTTTGATTTTGTGCGCAACAATAAAGATTCGGATAATTATACGCTTGAACAATGTGCGTCGCGAGTTGACTTCAATAACAAGAACTGAGCATTAGCCCTCTTTAGGAGTGTAGTGGAATGAGTACAAGAAAGTCACCTCATCCCGGGGGTCCGTGCACTTCCGTTTGGTTTCATATTTCTTTATTGTTTCGCCAGGGGTGGCGCCGCGACGAAACCGTCACGCGCTTTGTTGTCGCTCCTCAGAGATTGATTTGACATATTCGATACATTTTTATAGTCAAATGAAAAAAATATCAGTAATAAATCTCTAAATAGTTTTAATGAATGAAACTATGCTTTTATAATTGCTTAAATATTAAATGTTTAACTTAATTGATAATTTTCTCTACATTTCAAGTACCAACCACCTGTTGCTAAACAATACGTAGTTATACAATATTTTTTATGATTTGAATTCGATATTAAACTGATTTATTAGTCAGTTTAAAGTTGTATAAGTTCGGATTATTTTTTTCACATTTATTATGATATTCGTATAATTTTAATTACAACCATTTGAATTACATATGAATAATATTATAATAATTTAATTCAAGATAAAATATCTACTAAAAATCTCTAATTTTGTCTCCTAAAAATTTCTACCAATGCGCCTTTTTGCTGCATTTCAATCTCGGTATTAATGAACCCTTGATCGCCATTATTGTATTCCATAATAACTGTGATTTGGGAATAATCGCCGTTGCACTAAGCAGTTAGGTTAGGGGTCGCAAAAACACATGTGCTTAACACGATACCTGTGAGAACAGACGTTTGTAGAGCTTTTATTGCTGTTTTCTTTTGTTTTTGGTAAATGAATAGTGAAGTGGTAAAGTATAAAAAAGTAAAGTACATTTTTAAGTTATTGTATGATCATATTTTTACATGTAATTATAATTATTAGTTGTGAATATACACACACTCTTTATGTACCTACATCTGAAATAAATTATTTTTTAATTTTATTATATAAATATATTTAATTTATAAACTTTAGTTACCGCACAAAACAAATGACTCTCGATCTTATGAAAAACAGTACAAACTCGGAAACATTTATCTGCAACAAACCCGTTCTTTATTTTACAGCATCTTAATTCATCGCGCCGTTGTTTGGGGAGGTGGGGAGTTTTATTAAATTACAGCTTTCACAAATTATGTAGAAATAATAATTTGAACGGGCGCAGAGGCGGCGCTGTGGGGGGCTGCACTTTTAATTAAACCCTAAATTATTGTTCACCTTCATTAATTCTTGTGCTCCTGGTCGGGCCTTACTAATGAGTTTATGCTTTTTGTATAGTCTCTGTCTGTACTGCATCCTAATATACCCATATACGACCTAACTATACACAAAGTATAGTTTACTATAATTATAACCTTTTTGTTGGAGAACTATAGCTACGATCCATGCATATAAAATAAAACAGGTATAACATCCTATTTTATACAAATATTCTCTAGGTATAGGTATATTAAGTTTAGTACCGCGGGGTGTATTTCATCGAATTTTCCATGGTTATTTATTTATTTATTAAAGGTTCTTGTAATAAATTGCGTTAAGTGGGGGCGGCCGGAGCCCCGCCGGGCGCGGTAGGGGCGCTCATAACGTCGGGAAAAACGCGCGCGTACCATAAGTGCCTTTCTACGACGACAACGAGGTTATATTACGCCCATGTCTAGGGGTTAAGGCGATACTCGCGTAATTCACGTCAACGAGGTCAATTGTTTTTGCAGTGGCAATTTTACACGACACTTTCATAGCTGTTGTATTTATCAATTATTTAGTATTATCTTGTACCTACGTAGGTACATCCTGTTTATTTCTTTGACTTGATTTCATTCTTTGGCACATAAACTATATATATCTACTTATGTAAATTACATTAATTTGTTGCTATATTTCGTAATGATTAAATCTATTTGAATGTTAGGTATAATGTTGAATTCAAAACCAAATATAAATGTTCTTGTTCATGAGCTGTTTTCAATATAACTAAGACCGGTGTTCTTGCTTGAAATTTTTGCGAAGTACATGACGTACTCATAGTATTATCATTAGCAGATATCCAAACAAACAATCAAAATCTAAAAAAGTAATTAAGATATCTCCACAAAATAATCTAATTAACATGTGGTGTTAATTGTTAAAGAACCCTCGGTAAATCAGTTTCGCATTTGGCCGTAATTTTATTATATGTATTAACAATATCATTGTTTCTCTCATTTTACTTATAAAAACCTTTATACCATAATAATATAAATTAATAATATTTTTATATTATAATTTGTTATTTAAAATTATGCGAAAAGGTTTGATCATTTTCAAAGAATGAGATGTTCTGATGCCATTTTCTAAATTTAGCAGCTTAATTCATTGATTATTCATTGATTTTTTAAATTACAATAATATCGAAGTTCATTAAATAAACGGTAAATCCCGATTCAATAGACTTTTATAAATTAGAAATCTTAATAAGATAAACCATTTAGATAAACTATAGCCAATATTGAAAACGTAGAACGCATTTTAATCATATTCTTTTTAAAAAACATCTGCGAAGAATATATTCATCTAAAATATATTCAATATACAGTCAAAATCAATATTATTAATCAATTTGTAAGGATCGAAGCGTGGGCGTGCGGGGGCGTGTGCAGGCGTGGTGTATCCCATAATTGTTTTTAAACTTATACACACACAAAATTACATTTTTTGTTACAGCTTTTTATGGAATATAAACAATATGTGAAGATGAGAAAAAAAGAGTTGCAAGTGTCGATCGAAAATGTAACACTTAGGATATGATCCATTAGTCTATAAGGCGTTTAATCATTGATATTTTATGATTTAACGTTACGTCTTTAACACGTTCATTGCGTAAACAAAAACGGTGACATTCAGCTGGTGCAGTGGCAGTCCAAAAATGCACCCACTTGACTTTCTTATTGTGCGTGGTAGGCACTTTCGACCCGACACCTCCGGGAGGTATCTTACCTCTATTATCTTAGTCAAAGCGTATTGTACATTACAAATTTTTATATTTTTAAAATCCTCATGAATCACTTGTCTTTACATTGGCCCCGCCCCTGGATCCTCCAAACAAAAAAGGAGAAATTACTAATCGAAAATGTCAGGTCGATAAGGCCCGATACCGCACTAAAGTGTAATTTTTGTAGTGATGGGATAGTGAAAGAAAAGAAAATATTGAGTCATTAATTGTATTATTTTTTTATAAACACAAGCCAAGCCTTATTAATGTGTTAATTACACAAAAGCCAAAAATAATAATAATTAAGATATACCAAAATTAAATATTAGCAAAAAAATCTTAATAAAAATTTATTTAGATATGCCTATCTTTGTAACATGATAAGCAAAGAGACTGATTACACTTAAAACAGACTGTTTTTACTTTCTTTTTTGCTTCTGAGGAAGTCAATGTCAGTCTTAGCTTTTCGTAGCACCTTGCACAATTTCTTCTTGTTTTTTAAATATTTTTCTGTATTTATTTCGTTTTGGGAAGTTCAAAATTTGAACCAATGTATTCTTATCCGGTATCACTATCATTTTTTGTTTTTTACGATGCGCCATTGTCACGAAGTTTGCACGAAACCGACGAGCGAACGCGTGTCCTCCTCCCGTAGCAAGCACAACACTACTGGCGCCTCGACGCGTACGCATCTGTACAGTGGCAACAGGCTGCGAGCGGTCATGCACCAAAACAGGCCCGCCCCCGCACTGAGATAACTTTTTTTATGTTCTATGCGGCGGAGGTCGAGAAAGGCCTGCCGCGATATTAAATTGCTATATTTCTACATTGTTAGTCATAAATCGAAAACTATATTTGTCCCTGTCATACTCGTAGAAATTCCCAGGAAACAGGATGCGCATAAGCGAGAGAAACCTATTTTTCCTGTGCGCACATCGATTTGGTACCGCGTCGGGCCAATTGTGGGTGAACCGCAGTGAACGTGTTAATGATTTAAGTAGATGTTATGGTAGGACTAACGTGATTCTTACCTCGTAATACACATAACATCAGTCATAAAATTTGACTGAATATTGTTGATAAAATCAAGATATATTATCTATAGGTACATATAATAAAATTGTAACTAAACTGAATCTGTACATTAAATATTTTTTGGAAAATCTTATTGAAATAGACATTATTATCGATACAGAGGCCGAATCTATAGTTTTTTAGATTTTTTGTCTGTCTATCTGTCTGTCTGTTACCGTATCACGGAAAAACCACTCGAGGGATTTTGATGAAATTTGGTGTGATGGTAGCTGATTATCCGGGTCAACATATAGAATACTTTTTACTGTGGAAAAATATCAAATCTCTGAGAAATCTATACTAAACGTTAAAATAATCCCGAACCCGAGCGACGCGAGGTTGAGTTGCGTTAAGTTTACCTATATATTTCATAGTGAATAGAAGTAATTGCGTATAATATAATAATTTCAGTTCCCTCGAATACGGAAAGTCAATCAATGGGATTGATTGGTTTCATCTAGATAACGACCCCTCTGGAACTGCTCTATGACTCGCGTAGATTCGCAGCTGATTACCTTACTTGTATTCAGTGATCGATAATGAGAGATAACTAAATATTTCCCATACTTGTTTATTACGAATATAATAATAACAACATCATTACTGTTACCACAATAAATGGACAGAAAGTTGGGCCGACTAGTTTTCCTTTTTACAAGGTATACTTATTAAATTTTTCTTGTCTATTTTATAATAATTAACATTTTGTTATTTTGTCTATATGCTGATGACAATTTTATAAAACGCCTTGGCTGTTTAAAAAAAAAGAAGAAAATAATACTATATTTATCAAATAGAATATGGAATTATCTTTGACTAGTTCGAAAATATTTGATTAGGTATGTATAGTAAATGAAAACTACCAATCAGTTATTTTTTACTTTTTAGTGCTTTTGTTTAAAGTCGGTTTTTATTTTTTTGTTAAAAAGTTTTTATTATAAAAATTGTTTGAAAATTGGCAAAGATATCGCGTAATTTAACATACAAAAGGAAATACGACCGAGTACCTATTCTTTTTTGAAGTTGGTCAAAAATGCAAGGTCATTTAAAATTATATGGAGTAGATATTCCATCTTTTTATAAAAAAAAACTGAAATGTAAAACAGTGTAACTTGTACCTTTGGGGTTATTTGAAAATAGTAATATGTATTAATAAAAATATGACATACCTACCTTAGTTTAGGGGGAATGAATGATGAACTATATATATGAACTAGGAGCTGTAATAGTAAATAGGTTGCTACTAGCTATAAGGAAGAGGAGTGGTTGGAAATATAAGGATTAGCGTCAAGATGAACAAGGGAGTATGAGAATGCCCAAAAAGAAGGTTGCTTTTAATAGTATATTAGGTATATTAAGTATACTGTATCGTATTAATAGTTAGCTCAATTTAGTTAATCAAAAATGAAGGAATAAAAATAATTTTGAATAACTTAATAGATTAGTTAATTCGATTAACATAATTCATCTTTTACTAATATTAGGTAAGTGCTTACACCAACTTCAAAAAATTGTAAGCATTTTCTTTTGAATTATTGTGCGTAGTATCGTAGTTTAATTATTCCATCTTAATTTTAAGTTAATCGAGCTTTGAAGTCTGTTTTTTTTTAATTTATATTTATGCTATTTATACAAAAACGTATTAATAAAATAAATTTAATTCTCGACATAACTACTTTTTTATAAAATGTTTTAGTGTTAAATTGATAGTGATTGAATTTTGATTAGTTGATTTAATTTAATGTTATGAACTTCGTATTCAAAATAATCTGCTTAATTGTTACAATATCAGTGGGTAGTCTTATTGAAAAATCATAATATAACTATAAAGTAACACTTGTTTTAATAGTCTCATAAAACACAGTTTAAGTAATTAACATATTAATTTTGCGAAGGTTTTATATAATTCGGCTTTTTTTCTTTGCCAGAAAGCAAATTTAAATTACTCTAGGTTTGTACATATATTTTTGATATGGATTAAATTATATTTAAATTTACACTTTTCCGTCAAAAGTATACCTATAAATAAATTAATAAAATAAAAGTATAAAACAAACATCTAACCTTTCTTTGAGCTTCGCCGCAGTCGGATAAAAAGAAAAACTCCTAATTCTTTTTTCTTTATGTACCTACCTTACATAATTCTGCTAAGTAATAATTTGTTGATATTTTTATATACTTTTATTTAAATTATTTACCTATATGTTTTACACTTTTAGACATTTATTAACTATAATAAGTTAATAATTTTTAAATTTTTATTAGAGGTTTAAAGCTGGCTGTATAATGATGGTACATGCTAGCTATTAAGAATACATTGACATTTAAAAACAATAAAAGTGCTAAGCTCTTCTTAAAAGACATAACTTATCACCTCTACTGGTGACAGGAGGGCTGGCGCATTTTTCGCCCAAAGAATCGGCATTGCCATTCAACGGGGGAATGCGGCTAGCATTCTTGCCACTATTCCACGCGGACATGACTTGTACAGTATTAACTAAGTGTACATATGTTTTGTATATATAATTAAGTATATTTGTAATTTTCTTTTTTGTAAATAAAGTTTGATAAAATGAATATTTTTGGCGCTAAGCTAAGCTAGAAATATTATATAGATCACTATAAAAAGAATATAAACAAAATATTTTAAGTTTGAATACATATTATATGAAATATTATTGTAATAACATTTGTGAGATTTGTGTTAAGTTTTCAGTTCTGTTCGTCCTCTCTTTTTATGTTAGCAAAAAATATGGTAAGCCTGAAAAAATTTTTATTTTATTATTAGTAAAACTAAATAATCATAAATTTGTATCTGATTATTTATTACCTTACAGACAAACACTTTGTGGAATTCTTGTATTCTGTAAATGGAGATAAGTAGGTAGGTACTTTATAAAACGGATAACGCAGAGGTTCTTAAGTAATAGAGTAGATAAATTATTTAATATTCTTCTAGCTAATCCCGAGACAGCTTCACAACCATTCTTCTTAATTCTAGTCTATTCATTCTTTTTTCTTTTATTCATTCTAGACCGAAAATCTTAATAATTATTTGGCCAGATCAAAGAAGATCTTGCACTGAGTTTGATTTCTGATCAATCTGCACGTACCCAAATCGTACATGCAAACCACTTGACTAACGAGGCAGTTAAAAAAATTGTACATATTTATATATAGATAAAGTATATATTGGCATGATTATATTTATTACTTGTGTCAAAATTTTGTTAAAAAGTTAATATTTTCATAACGAAAAATGCCCCATATGCTGAGGGAAATTTTATATCAATTCTTAAAATGATACTTCGAAGCCGTACTTACTCTACGCATATGACACCTTTCGGGAAATGAATTTCCCGTAGAGATACAAAAAAGCTTTTATAAAAAAAAATATAATGTAAATATTGCCTGAAATAAATGATTAAATAAATAAAAAAATAAAAATAAATAAATCAGTCTTTTGCTGCAAACGAGCAGACGACCCACTTGATTTTATGGTTAACATAATTCGTCATAGTTCTGCATCATTGTTGTGAATGTATTGCCAGTTTTTATTAGAAATGATAAGATGACTTTGCCCCATGTTGTAGTGCTTAGGAAAACCTCAGAAAGATAACATTACAAAACTTTCTTTTACTTTCTTTTACCGCATACGTTAATATTTACTCGTGTGTTTGCACTTTGCAATGATTAAAATGATATCTGTTTGTTTTTTAACTACAGGCAAATAAATATACAGTATACACGTATTTGTTAACGTATGCGTATCTATACGTAAAATTAGAGCGCGCAGGCAGCTTCTGCGGACTTTTCACCTATTGTATTTTTATTTTCATTAAACATTAACTCTTCTTTCTGATTCTCAAAAATCTATTTATTAATAAATATGAGCACTGAGTACCCTATAAAATTTTATAAAATATTTAGTATGGGACTGTTCTTATATTTTTTTATATAGCGAATTTAAAATAGTTTATTTAGAATTGAAAAATAATATTTATCTTTGAATAGGCAGTTTTATTATGGAATAAAGTCCGCACAATCTAAATTTGTACCTTAACATCGATTTACTGTGCCTGGCTTTTTCGTGAATCTCGACTTTGGTTTCGTTTTTCAATCGATTGTACGATTTCTTAAATACAATCAATTCGTCGCGTTGTTACTGTGATAGCGCGGGCACTTTGATCTGTTTTTGTGGGCGGCCTCGGCGGCGGGATTGGCCCCGCAAGCCGTTAGTAGAATTACTAGCTTTTGTACTGAGCGATAGATACAACCACTCCTCAGTATAAGTATATATCAAATTACATATATTAAATGTCTATAGAATAGATATAGGTAGCTTACTGTGTATATAGTATATTTATATGTTATAACGCTAGAATAAACTTAGGGTAAACTTTTTTCTATCATTTGGTAATGGAGCATACTGGAGTAAAATAATCATTGTATCAAGAAATCCCATTAAAATAATGCTATTCTATTTTTATGGCAATGAATCGTGTGAATTAAAGTAATTACAAATAAGAACTGCTTTCTATACACTAATTGAAAATATTTATTAATGTAGATAAGGTAGAAAAAGTACGCCTATTCGAGTTTTGATGAGCTGTATCTCATTGTATACTTGATACCGCAAATCATCGAAAATTCGGGTTGAAATTTGGAGCAAAAAGGGCTGAGACGGTGCAATCGTCATCGTTTTATATCCGACTCCGTTTCGAATCGCTCCATTTCCATTTGCTTTTTGCTGCGGCATGTGGCAACACCGGCCTGCTCTGTCAATCTCTTATTATTAATTACCTTCTTTTATGCCTACACACTTCTATCGATCGTGTTGATTAAAATATCCTTATAATAGACCGGTACAATGACTTACAACTCTCATAATAAAAAAGTAAAACGTGCACAGAGTCGGCATCAATTAATTGTACGTAGGTACACATAGAATGTTTTTAGGGAATAGAAGACGTATAATGCAACTTAATATTAAGAATAGTAATGAATTTATTAGTAATTTAAAAATAGTAATTTAAAATAAATGGTAACAAATAAAAAGTATTCGAAAAAAGCTTTTACATAGGAAGACTACTGTTCGGAAGTCCTATAAATATGTACATTTTAAGGTTAAGTTTAGACATATGTCTCATTTAGATATTCCAATAAAAACAATACTTAAAATGCTTATTGAAAGTAATTATATATTCTGTAACTGAATAATAAAAGTTCATTAAATCGTGCACGCACCGCCAGTCAATGATGCGCGGGCGCCGAAAGACATGTATAAATTGCTCAATTTGGTTCCGAGCAAATGGCATATTAAATTATTATCGCTTATCATGTACGCTTGTATGAAGCTTCTTGGGTACGCTTCCCTGCGATCTCGGCGGGGGATTGCATGGTTTACCACATATGTTCGTGCAATTAATACACTTCACTCAGCTTAATTATTTATTTGATTCTATTATTGCAATTCGTACATTGCAAATATTGATTTAATATATTAATCTTAAACGATATAATACTAACTAATAGTAGCGACTCACCCTCGCTTCGCTCGGGTTCGTCCCTAGCTTGCTTATCAATACAAACTTTCATCCCTATTTTCACCCCCTTAGGGGATAATTTCCGGGATAAAAGTATCCTATGTCCTTCCCAGGGTCTGAAACTATCTTCTTACCAAATTTCATCTAAATCGGTTCAGTAGGTCCAGAGATTACCTCCTAAAACGTCACAAACTCACAAATTCACAAACTCATAAACTTTACCAATACTTACTTTACCAATATTTACTTTTACAATAATATTAGTATAGATAAGGTTGGTTATTATTTTGTACAACTATGTATAACTACGTGCAGTCCCTTAGCTTTTAGGTACGTGCTTATGTCAATTAAATTGACGATTCAAAAGTACTTATTATAAGTCTAATTGAGTAAAGTTTGGTGATAAAGTAACAACGTCAATATTATTAGGATTTTAAGTAAATTTACTTAGACTTCTATGTAATTGCAATGACCCGTTTATAATTCTAAAAATCCTCTCACCAAAAGTTGTCAGAGATAGTTCGGCGAAGTGAAATGAGGAAACTTACGTGTCTGAGAGTTTTCCTCGCAAGTTTTCAAAAGACATGTGAAGTTCGCTAACCCGCACTTGGCCAGCCTGGTAGACTATGGCCTGATCCCCCTCGTATTGAAGAGAGGCCCGTGCCCAGCAGTGGGACGTTTTAAAGGGCTGTATATGCAATAAAGTATTTACATATATATCTATGTATAATAACCTTTTATATAACAGATTAAAATTATTATTAATATTTAAGAAGTTTCTAAAAAAAATTATGGCTTAAACGATGAAGACTATTATTTCTCTTATAAATTATTTTTATCTCGGCAAAGAGACACAGAAACGAGATGACAACGTTACGAATCGGAATCTAATTTCAGTTGAAAGGTGGCAGCAAAAACTCGATCAGATGAGATACTGTCGGCGAGCTCATAGGGACCAAGATTTCCATGAGTCACGGCCCTTGGTTCGCCATCGAATTAATTACAGAAATTACAGTTACCATAAAGGCTACCATACCATAGGCTAGAGGTGAGTGCATAAATATGTCTTCGTCTACAAAGAGCAATATAGTAACTTAGTATTGCAGCAATTTTGAATTTGGATTTTCAGTGTATAAGGAACTTATTATTTATTTTCTCATCACTGAATTACAATATTGTTCCTTATAGGTATTCTCTATTCATATTTTACGGTAATAATGGATGTAAAAGTCTCTATTATCAATGTGACTATTAATTTACCAAAAAATAGTACAAAGGTATGGGCTATTGGAAATATATATTTATCAATTGAATCAAACTAATCTAATTCTATTTAAAGTTGCATTATTATTTAAAAATATTTAACTTATTCCTAATTTAATAGGCTTACTACACCCTGGCCTTGCCCAGATATTTAGTGTTTGTTACTTGCTAGTGTTTTTGTTCATGTTATATAAACTAATACAAGTATATCTATACATATTATAATAAAATTCTAACTGAATCGAATCTGTACAATAAAATTTTTTGGTCAATCTTATTAAAATAGTTATTATTATTGACACAGAGGCCGAATCTACAGTTTTAATATTTTTTGACTGTTTGTCTGTCTGTCTGGGAACGCAGCACGAGAAAACCACTGGAAAATTTTTGATGATGATGATAGCTGGTTATCCGAGTCAACATATAGGATGCTTTTTACTGCGGGAAAATATCTCATCTCTGAGAAACCTATATTAAGCGTTAAAACGTAACATATGCATGGTATATACTCGTACACCTTTACTTAGTTGCTCTACGTAGTGTATATATAAACTAACAAATTCTTTACATTTTCCACAACGCTCATAGGAAATCATTAAGTGAAATATTTGGTAAAATATTACAAAGAAAACTAAAAATATACTATATCTCCAATATAACAAAACATATTAAAATTCGTCTTGCAATTTTTATTATCACTACATATTAGACATCAATGCTCATGTTACATGTAGCAACTTACAATTTTATTAAAAGAAATATATTTATTTATAGTTACACACATTAAACATCAGTTAAAAGGTTCATATTTTAACTCGTAGGTATCATTATTTAATAATAGTAGCGACTATATTCAGTACACAATACATTACACTCATTGTTTTAAAAAAAATCATGTACCTACAAATTTCACTAAGTTATTGTTTTATTATACATATGTATAGATAACAATAAGAGCTTACTATCTACTATATAAACATCTCGTGTCACAGTGTTTGTGGTCGCACTTCTCCGAAACGGCTCTACCGATTAATGTTTTTTTTTTGTATATTTGGTAGGTATGACAATGGGTCGCAGTCTTTTTCACCCTCCTACCCTCATCCCCCATTTTTTAAGTAACTAGAGACGAGCCCGAGCGAAGCTAGGGTAAGTCACTAGTATTTTATTAAATAGTATTTAATTAAGAATCTGTGTACTACATATTAATAATATTAATATTTAATTCAATTATTTACATTCCTGGAGTAAAAAAATAAAGTAATAAAAGTAACAATACATAATATATTGTCTCAATCAGTAACTAGCAGCTAACAGTTAACACTCGCTTCGCTCGGGTTCGTCGATAATAATAAGATAAGGTGTTTAGGCTTATTAAAATGCCCATTCAATAAATAGGTCCTGAAGGTTTTTTAAGTTTTTAATTTTACAAAACATTGTTTAAAATATCAAATATTCGCTTAAATCTAAGAAAGTATTAAATTTTATGTGGTTGCGCAATAGACATAATTAAGACCACTTATTGAATAATCCATATACATAAATTCTAAGCAAATATGTACATACAGTAGGTACGTTCCTTGTAAAACTTAAAATAAAGAACAAGACAAGAACATAGAATTATACATTATGAACTCGTATTTCAAATACTTTGCCAAAATGCATCAATCAGAATTAGTACCTACCTAGATACAAAATAGATAAAAAAGTGTAGGAAAGACTAATAGGTACATAAGGCACCAATGAAAACTTTTACATCTAAGAGCTTTATTAATCCATGTATTTTAAGCGAATTATAATCATTTTTGTTTGAGTTTAATGCAGGGCCATCTGGTGGGATGTAATAAGAGCGGTGTCCCGCGGAGGCATTGTCCACAGTAATTTGTAGCTAGCATCACTAAAAACACCCAGATAAATAATAACGTTATTTATTTTAATGAAATGTTCTTTAGGGCACCACTCCGCTAACGTATGCTGGTCTATTTATAACAGATATAATATATAAAAGGTATAATCTAAATAATTTTAGTATAATTACTTATATATTTTTATATTCTAACAAGGTTTTAATTTTCAAAAATTAATAAAAACTTAAAAAGCTACACATTGTGTACCTATCACTTTGATAAATAATTTTTATATGAGTTTCTTTGAAAAACTCTACTTCTATGACACTTCATTTTATTGAAACTAAAGTCCTTAAGTAGGTATGTTTTTGTTCAAATTACACAGATTTTTCTTACCACTGTCATTTCATTCATCAAATTCAAAAATTAAATCCATTTATTTAAATTAATTGATTGGCAATTTCATATAAGTAGTTAGTAAATGTCCTAATAGTATCAATTGAAATATATAAACATATTTTAGCGAATCTTTGGCTTTTCTTGTTAAATACCTACAAAAATATGTGAATTAATATTTATTTTTAAAAAGCATGCATATGAATAATTATAGGATATGATTTATTTAGTGAGTTATTGACTATTAATTAAGTGGGTATGTTCGCCAAATTATTGTCGAACGATTTTCAATTGACTTAGAAAAAAAGGAGGTTATTAATACGACACGTATGTATGTAAGTATGTAATTGTATTATTGGAACTGCAAAATATTAACGTAATGATAATAATCTATTAGAGCTTCCCAACAAATACACAGAATTTTATAGGTGTATGTACCTATGTATGTATATATGTTTGTCCACGCATTACTCCGAAACTCGGATCGTGATCATTCTTGACGGTTCCAGCCAACAATACTTAATATGAATATCTAAAAGGTAAATATGACAAGGTATGAACTCTGATTTTATAGTTAAAATATAGTTATGCTTTACTTTGTATCGGCTTCGAGAATATATATACTTTTAAAATGACTTTAGGTAGGTTTCCGTTTGTAGTTAAAAATGAAATATTAAGCTTATACGGTAGACATTAAATTATATTTAGGTAGGTACTTACTAAGGTCTCAAATCTTTTACTTAGAACCATTTCATGCTATTTTAAGTTTCTTTCATTAATGAATAAGAATTCATTATGTTATTACAATTATCGGTAAGTATATTGAATTAATTTGAAAAGCAAAATGTTTCACGGATGCCTTAGAAATTAACTAAAAAGATAGATTAAGGAAATTCAAGTCTTCAAAGGTAAAAATCTCCTTAGGGTTATCTATACTTTGTCAAACTATTTTTATAATTTTAATCTTTCTATATTTTCATACTAAGAAACAGTTATAAAACAAACAGCTTTTTTCATGTCATTTGTTAGCGTAATAGGTACTAGGTAGGTACATAATATCTATTAAAATATCTGTAGGTACTGTTTCAACGATATATCACAGCATACCAACTAAAATAGTTCTCTATAGCCAAGTTCCAAGTATTCCTTCTTTATTTATTTAACGAGAAATCTTTTTAGCCACATACAAGAGGACCACATGCGATTTTAATTGACTTTAGGCATTTAAGCCTTAGAGGGGAGGCATTGTTATGCCATTCAGTAGAGTTTTTACTCATATGTGCGTTGCAAAGTTTTCACAATGAGGTGACCATTATGGTCAAGATCGAAACCCGTTCCGTTAAAAAGAATGCAGTAAAATCGATGTCACGAGCAAATAAAAACGACCGCAGTAAACTGAGCAAGTCAGATTACGCAAAAAGTTAATACACCAGAGAAGTGCTGAAAAGAAAATAATATTGATTACGTCTCTACCTTATGCGACCAAATAAATATTTGTAATATAGGTGATATATAATAAATGTAATTAATACATACAAACGCAAAAAATCAATTAAATTGTGAGGCAATAAATTTGAACTTACAACTGTTATATTTTGCCGGAGGGAGAAGTTTTAACGTCCGTACATTGTTTATTTTTACCAAGAAATCTAATTTTGTTTGCCATTTTTGATTGCATTTTAATGAAAATAAAAGTTTGGTTCTTTCGATTGTTGTGATAAAATTTTGAGAATTAATAGCGCGTGTCCCGCCCCGTTACATGCATTGCGGTAACCAATCCCGCTGCGTGGGCCGGAAGGCGTGCCGGCGTCGCGGCACGTGGAATGCAACTTTTTTACAAACTAATGACTTGAAATAGGAACAGCTAATTAATTGTGACAATTATACTACATTTATACTTTTTATTATTGTATCATTATTACTTGAAATAAAAAAAAATGATTATCTGGTGTCAGGCAAGTTATGCTCTTGCCTCTACCTATGGTGAGATGAAATTTTATATTTATAAAATGTTTAGTTTTTAATAATATACCTAAGTAAATCTAATAAGAATTGTATAAGAATTATGTGATCTTAAAAGTAACTAACAAATACATACTTTTACAGACTTAGTAGCTGTTATTTAAAAGTTAACCCATATGAGCTTTTTTTATTAACATTTTTAATTATAAAATTAATATTTTTAATCTAATTATAGGACAATTTTTAATCTAAATATAAACAATTACACGAAACGCAGCATGATGCGTATTAAATCAAAAGTGTTGACATGTGTTTTCTTTCTCACAGGAAAATACATTAGTTCTAACATTTCCCGCCCTTTGTTCTCCTTTTCTCACCTACACGATAACTATCTTGCGTAAAAGAATAACTAGATGTAGCGCCCTCGTAGCTAACGGCGAGGCTTTCAACGTAAATCTGATAAAGCAAGCGTTTTACGACACCAACACTAAGAAATTTTCTCTATGCGTTTCTTATCGGAGTTTCTAATGCTTAGTAACGAATCGTGCGAGTGGGAGCGGGATAGCGGTTTGTCACGAGCTTCGCCTCGGGGCTCTACCATTGGGCGAAAAAGCTCACGACGACCCGCCCTACTCTCGTCGCGCAGAGCTGCGTTCGCGCCTTCATCGTCTGTGCCGGTGCGTTTACAAAATATTTTCTAAGAAGCAGTATGTCGGCTGTGGCGAGGGGCGGCGTCGCGGGAGCCCGCAGTCATGCTGAGAGCCTCAGCGGAGTCGGTGGCCTCACGTTGCGCCTTTCAACGTTACGAGAAAAAATCGACGTGTGACAATTCGATCGAAAAACCGATGTCACCGAACACTCGGTCCCGCGCTCGAGCCGGCTGTGAAATCAAAACAAGATCTTTATAACGACGCGCCATCTGTGATATCGATAGTTTCATGAGGATACTGAAATTTATTTTCCCGTAGATAATAAATACATTGAGTGGAGTGTTTTCCTTAACGTCTGTGCTTAGATAGCTACCAATAATAGCATTTGTGTTAAGTTTTTGATATTTAGATCTGAACTGGATTAATGTTATTGATTGACAGGTATGTGGATGTTGTTTTCCTAATTTAACTGCTAATATTATGGACCATAGAAGTTGGGATATTTCTAATCACCCCATGCTTAAAGGTTGATGGCGTGATAAATTTTGAATATTTCATTTAGCCATTGTAGTTTTAAAAGCAAATAAAATAATTACATACATAGTTAGGTACATAATTACGAATATTACTTAAAAATATAGTTAAAAGAAAATTACTATCTATGATATCATTAATAACAGTTGAGTGTTCATTCTAAGTATTCATAAATCATAATAATATGTTATTTAATATAATTCAATTATGCGTTAAGATTTATTATTATTATATGAAGATTTATAAAAAAAATGCAATGAAATTCAATAAAATATTTCTTATTAATTATTTTTAACTAACTAGAGTAAGAATGGCTTACCTATGTTCTTATAATATTTTTCTACAAGCTTTTCTGTAAATACAACTTTTAATACAAAAATTTCCCCGACGGAGAACAATTCCGTATACCGTAGGTATTCTAATATGAGAAAAATGCATTATTATGTAGAAAGTATTTGAAAAAAATACAGGACTATTAGATAGATATAGGTGCTATTGTTAAAAGCCTTAGAAACTATTAAAATACATATAGGTCGGTACGTTAGTATAATCTATCTATACAGATAACTAGAATTGAAATGTCTTTTCGTAATATTAAAATAACAGCTTTTTACTAAATGCATATAAAATTATATATGGTACTTTATACATTATATATATATTAAAACACATTTTTTAACATTTTTGTCTGTCTGTCTGTTAATTCTGGCTAATCTCCGAAACGGTTGAACTGATTTTGACGGGACTTTCACTAGCAGATTGCTAATATTATAAGTATTAACTTAGGGTACTTTTATTTTAGAAAAAGAATTACGGTTTTGCTCAAAAAAATTAAAACGTATATCGAATATCGAATCCGAGCGAAGCGAAGGTAAGTTGCTAGTTTCAAATAAATTAGGAATTTCTTACAATATTTAAATAATTAAAATGGTTCCATCATTTTCAATTCATATTTTTTGTATATCATATTTTTCCAGTTTTTTTTAATTGAATGAAGATAAGCCAACCACATTATTATATAGGTACTTAGGTACATATTTAGGTTGAAATCTTAAAGTTTTTAATTTTAGTAGATTATGTATAGGTACATATAATAAACTTGTAACTAAGCCGAATATGTTCATTAAATACTTTTTGGAAAATCTTATTGAAATAAACATTATTATCGATACAGAGGCCGAATCTATAGTTTTTAGAATGTTTGTCTGTCTGTCTGTTACCGCATCACAGAAAAACCACTGGAGGGATTTTGATGGAATTTGGTATGATGATAGCTGGTTATCCAGGTCAACATGTAGGATACTTTTTACCCCGGGAAAATATCTCATTTCTGAGCAAAAATGCAAAAACTGCATTGTAAGAGTACCTATACTAACTGTAAGACCTAAGAATTTGGTTTTTGGACATCTGAACGCAGGCGGAGCAGCGGGTAATGCTAGTTATTATATAAATATGTTAACCTTATGAGATTTAAAAGTTTATGAAAATTATTTTTGTGAAGTGGTTTCCCAATTTTTTTAATATTACTTCATAAGGATGTTAGCAACTAGGCCGTACCAAACTGTATATAATTAATATGAATTTTATATAAAAGTATCTTTTCGGAATTTTCGCGGATTTATTTTGATTTTTGGTTCCCGAAGTGTCGAATGCTTTACAACAATCATGGTCACGGGAGAGACTAAAGCTTAACTTTAAGAAATCTCGAATCATTCATTATATAGTTGTTAAAAACAGCAACCTACCCACAAAAGTATACAAAAATTTTCAAAAATACAAAAATATATTTCTTAAGGTTAAGCACCTATTATAAAGTTAATAAGTTTTATGATTAAATATTAAATATTATTTATTTAATTTTAGTTGCTGTTATTTTGATCTATGCAGTAAGAACTAACTACATCTAGCGGCCTATTATTTGAATTTGTAGTATTTGATTTTAATATGTTAATTACAGGATCCCATGACGATGGTAGTACCCAGATAAATTCCGTTATTGAAATTTGGATGATTTTTAACCCCCCACTCAAAAACGACGGGATGTTATTAGTTTAACGTGTCTCTCTCTCTCTCTGTGTGTGTGTGTGTGTGTTAGTTTTTTTTGTTTGAAAGGTGAATTAGTCGGGAGTGTTCTGAGCTATGTTTGATGAAAATCGGTCCAAGATGGTCAGGGTTTTTTAAATTTTTATTTCGATTTACGCAAATATTTGACATTTTAAATCAAACTATTTTTTCGGATTGTTTCTTATAATCTAATCATTTTAGAATAAAAATTTACTAAGACATAAAAAGATATTGCTTACACACTAGTTATCTAACGTACCTTAGTTAACGACTTATACCAGTTTCTAAAAAAGAAATAAGTAGGTTTATAAATATTAAACTTTGTATGTACCTATTGTACATAAGTATACTAGTACCTACCTATATGATATATAGCCTGTAGGTTTTATATTGATACTATATTTTGAACCACATTGCTAAAATATCAACAACTGATTTAATATATAATGCAATTAAGAGTTTCAAGTATATAAATAGATATTATAACCCTATAAAAATTCTATCAATAAATTTATATGAAAATAATAAGAATTGAAATTATCGGGGTTTCCACTCAGATTAAATTAGATAGGTATAAAGAAAAAGTTGAAAAAAAAAATATTTTACAGCAAAATTACTTCAATGTTTAAAATATTCATGATAATCTTCATCGATGCACCGACATCTCTAATTATTATTATTATCTATATATATCTAATAGGCATTAATCATAAATACTAGCTCATCTTCTGTGTATTTTCTCCATTCATCTCCTTTCATGTGTTATAGAGTAATTGAAACTGTCAAACTTGTTTGATGTTGAAAATATAATAAATATGAAAAGACATTCTATTTATTGAACTTGTTACCAGCAATAACATAATGTTGCCTATTATGGAACAGATGTCTAAATAATTAATTATTTTTCTAATTAAAATCATTTTATAGTATATCCAATATACATTATTGATATATAAACATTTTTATCTGTAAATCGTAAAATAAAATGCAGTTAATTGGATATAGGTTCATTATTAGATAATTATACAATGTCTAGATACCCTGTAAAATAATATTATATACAATTAACTATGCAAGAGATTTAATAAATTTAAAAAAAAATATAATAATTAAGTATAGTAGGTACTTATTACAGGCAGTAGTACAGATAATATTCGGGGATAGTCTCGATATCGGCTCAGAGTGAAAAAGAGAATCGTGAATCGCTATAGGTACATATATTCAGCTTACACCGCAAAAAGAATTACGCTAAATTTGCATGGTTAAAAGTTATTGGAATATTAATTTCATTTTCCTATATTTTTTTTTACAATCCATTTTATAATTTATTTCTACCATATATGTATGTATAATATATTTTTCCAGACATAAAATGGAATAAATTAAGTTTGGTCTATGAGAGGTAGAAACTATATTTGAAGTTTATTTATATTTAAGGATTTAATATATTGTAGCATAGAGAATATATAGCACTAATCTAAATTAGCATTTCACTTACTCTAAAATTTTTATTTCGTAAAAAAAAATTTCTATTTCTTTTCATTGCTTTATTTTTTCTAGACATAAAATAGCATAAATGTGGCTGTCAGCGCAAAAGTAGCATTTAATCCACTGACAGCTATTTTGGAGAAAATAGCTGTTAAATATTTTCGTATATTTTCAAACTTAATAATAGTTTGTCATTTAGCGCTCGCTAACTTGAGTTTCATAGGTGTTTTTGCGTCTTTATTTTTTGCGTTTTTATTATTTTCTTTTGAACTAAATTTGTTATCTAGGAATCTAATAACTATTTATTAAAAATACCTGTAGGTTAGGCCATTTTTGTATTTTAAATATTTTAAAATTTTTTGAAATATTTTTGAGGGTTAGGCCAAATAGTATGTAACTTTTCTCCCGCTGATATGATTCTAAATTTTATGTAAGATAAATTAATGCCTACGCATCGCATCTCATTCAGCCTAAACCATATGGCAACAATGGCAATGTACTTGCATACACTGAGTTGCACTGAGTGGTTTAGGCTATTTTCGCGTTTCCAAAAAGTTAAAAAATTAAAGTGCAAAAACAAATGTTTAAGCTGATTTTTTATTTATAAATAAAATTGCACCCAGGTCTTTTGTAAATAAAACTTTACTATATTTAGAATACTTTGTGGTAGGGTATGAAATTATCAAGATAAATATGTCTTTTCATTATCTTGATAATTATCCGATAATTATCAAACAGATATAAACTTAGCAATCCTTGTGTAAATAAAAATAAAATGTGTAAAAATAAATAAATTATACACTTGAAACAATCAAGGTAATCTTTTATTATATTATTATATTTTGACATATACAAACTTGGAAATAAAAACAGAATAAGTTTAACTAACTATATAAGACACTATTTAATGAAATTAAAGGTGTCTGCCCACTACACCGTCTCATACTGTGACCGTGCTGGGACCATGTCAGACAGAAACATATTCTTTGTATCAAAAAGTATGAGATTATGCCCACTATATGCCTATGGCACGCGACTTTGCCGAGCCGGTGCGCGCAGACGGTGAAACGGTGAGCATACGGGTTTACTTGCGTATGATATCCATTCTAAACCCGTTTTAAGCATGTTGCCGCTTGTCTTCTAGTGGTAATATTTTCTTTTAAATCATATTTTTTTTAAAGATGTGAACCTAGTAACGTCGTGATCGACTGATGTTATTCTTACCGGTGGTAGGACTCTGTCAAGCCCCCCCCCCCCAACGTGCGTTCACCTTGTCGTGGTGGGGGGCTCCATAGTGCCCCGGCAATACAACCAGGCGCGAAGTCAAGAAACGCACATGGAGGTGGCCCGCTTCGGTGGGCGGTGGGAGGTAGCCCTCTTCGGAGGGCGGTGTACCATGCGGGTTGCTCCTGGTACTTCTCTGATAGCAGAGTGGACCTTGGAGCAACCCCGTGGTTGTTGTGGTCTGCTTCGGCAGACCTGCCGTCGGAGCTTCGTAGTTGAATGCGTAAGAGATCCTGCGACGCCCCATTAAGACGGGGGAAGGTTTTGTTGGGTTTTAGTGGGTAGTACTGGCTTCGCCGGTGAGTCTCACACTTTGTGCGTAAATGCATTTCCCAACGTTAAAAAAAGCCTGAGGAGTCCGACTGGACCACCCCCTTATCTATTTCTCCCGCCGAGCAACAATGATTACATTGTAGTGTTCCGGTTTGAAGAATAAAGTAGCCAGCGCAATTACAGGCAAGAGGTATATCATCTTAGTCCTCACAGTGACAACGCACCTGCGGTTCTGCATTTTTGTTACATAAAACCTAAGTGCATGAACCGTAGGTGTTATGGGCGATAGGTACCGCTTACCATCAGGTGGGCTGTCTGCTCGTTTGTCACTGAATACCATAAAAAAAACTTTCTCTTTCTTCCTCGTCTAAAACAATGGCTATCATTGTTAATTCTCTGTAGGACAATGGTCTAATAGCCATCGTATAGATATAGGAAATAATAGTCATAACAAAAATATTCACTCGCTCTTCATGACGCGGCTGCCTCACGCAAAAACACAGGTGAACTACTACGACTAAGAAAACAGGATCCACCCGGATATGACACGCGGATGATACGCGAATGATACGTTCTAGTAGGCACAGTAGTCCGTGTTGCTTGTTTCTGTGCCTGATACGTTCATAGCACGGTCATGGTATGAGACGGTGTAGTGGGCAGACTCCTTAATGAGTGGAATATCATCCTCATCCTCCTCAAGTGCTTTAACTTAGTTTACTGATTGAGTTTTTTGAGCTGATTGAGAGAGGTCAGTTTGCTTATCAACAATTTAAATAGTTACGAATTAAATATTTTCAATTATATTTATCAATGATAATTATCAACCCATATTTATCTTGATAATTATCAATGATAATTATCGTTTCGAACCCTGCTTTGTGGTAATGTGGGTTAGGCTATTCTTGCACTGACGATCTGAAATTAAGTAGAGTTTATGTGAGATAGAGTCTATGTAAGTACCTATATATAGACAGATAAAAACAATAAACACATATCATTTAACTAAACCGATATTTTTAAATAAAACGATAATATCAAAAAAAAAAAACATTCATCGATCATATCACGATTCTTTCAAAGAAATTATAATTACAATGAATTTATTCATTTTATCCGAATGAGTTCATATTGTAGAAGGTAAAAGTGATTGCCGTACCAATTGTTTCTATAATAATATTTATATTTATTATGTTATAAAAAAAATGTTGCTGGAAATATTTTCATGAGATACCTCAACCTTAGTAAAAAAGAAAAGGTTATTATGAATAATATATTATGTAAATGTTTTATTATAATATTATACGATTAAATAAATAAATAATACGAAAAACATTTTAAACAAATTTCAAATTGCTGAATTTAATATGTTAAAAATTAAAATATAGTACCTACTTATATTATTATATGTATGAAAATATACCTACTAGGTACATATTATTATATTTTTATTATTTTAAATCTTATTATAAAATTTACTTGTCACATAAATTATAAATAATTGTTTAAAATATTATGATTTTAAGTTTATTAAAGTATAATAATTTCCAAATTATGCATACAATTTTGCCATGAACGAAGTGGCTAATTCGTTCATGAATTTTGCGTATCTAATTCTGTTTCGTTAAAAAACTACTCGTTCATGTATGTATTAGACTTGATTCTTCTTCTTTCTTTCATCAGATTTTTATCTATAATACACAAATAAGTAAATTTATACATATAATAAAATTCTGAGTCGAATCTGTACATTAATTATTTTTTGGAAAATCTTATTGAAAAAGTCATTATTATTGATACCGAGGCCGACTCTATAGTTTTTAGAATTTTTCTTTGTCTGTGTGTCTGTGACCGCATCACGAGAAAACCACTGGACAGATTTTGATGAGGTATGATGATAGCTGTTTATCCGGGTCAATTTAAAGGATACTTTTTACTTTTTATCTCTTCTCTGAGAAATCTATACCAAACGATACAACGTGACGAACCCGAGCGGAGCGAGGGTGAGTCGCTAGTTGTACATATATCTATAAATACGCATTTAAAGACTTTTCTAAGGTTTCCCAAATTTCCAGGTTTAATTTTTCTAGTTTTTATTTTCCAAAAATGTTATACAGTCTTTTAAGAACATTTTAATTACAAAATTAGTCAATTCTGTCAATCCGTTCTCAAGTGATGTAGGTACCTATTTACCAACGAACAAAATTTCATTTTTATTATACTCAAAAACTTTGATAGCGTATTAAACTAGACAAGATAAAGTATTAGTCATACTGAAATGACGTGTGAATGTAACGTTTAATTTATATACACTTATACAGTAGGTATGTATAATATGTTTTATTTTTCTGTAGGTATGTATGTACCTAGGTATGGTTTACCTTTCACTTTAATTTACAATTAACTTGACACAATATAAGTAGATTTAATGATATAATTGTAACATTGGATTAACTAAATAGTGATTCACGTGAATATAGAGTGAACATGCTCGGGGCATTTTATAATGTAAAATATGATCAGTCTACAAAGTCCCTTTTGTTTGAATTAGGTAGGTACAATAAGTAATAAGTTTTTTTAAATCACGAAAAAAGTATAAATAATTCATTATTTCACCCGCTCCAAAACCCTTCCGATCATAAAAATGAAAAAAATATTTATATTCGCTTATGAAACTTCAAAGTCCTTTCAAAAGGCTATTCAATATTTAAGATAATATTACAAATGATATTATTTACACTAAAATTGTTTATATAATATGATAAGTCGTAACTTATCATCATACGGTAATAAAATTGCAATATAGCAAAATAAAATACCTTATTAAAAAATGAAATACTATTAACCTTTGCAATTTTATATCGAAGAAAATATTTAAACAAATCGATTTAACTACACAGCTTTAAAAAATTAGCCTTTTATTCATCTAATGTGATTAGAGTTTATTTCAGAAACTGTAGAGAACGGTTAAAACAGCTGCGAAATCTTATTTGCAGGCTAATAGCTTCACGTGGGAGGACTTAAGAGATATAATGCTTTGAAGGTTGTTAGAATTTTAGTAATCCTATTGCCTGATGTCTGTGAGTGGAGATCTGTCAACCCGTTGCTTTGTGACGCAGCGGTCCCGCGGCGGGGAGTCGTAGATAATACAGATTAGATGTATATCTGAAGGCATGACATTGTTTAGCTGCCTCAGGTAGGTCTCCTGACGAAGACCACGCGAAATGAAGTGCTCGAAACAATGCACAAACAATGTTATTAGCTGTAATGCGATTATCTTCCTTAAAACTGTTTCAGATTAAATATTTGATTTATGAATGCCAAAAACTGTACCTACATAAAAAAATGTTTAAAAATATTTGTGTTTATAGATGGGTTATTTGATGGATTACAAAATTGATTTAAACACGTATGTACATACGTAGACTTTACGTACATACATACATATATAGCATATTATATATTGCCAAGATTTTATTATACGAAAATATTTTTAAAATGATGATATTATACAATAACTAGGTATTTCAAATTTTTACCTATTTTAAAAACAGTTGTGAACATCCATATGTAAACAAAAGTAATTTAGTTCTTAAGCAAAGATTAAAGTAGTCTCACCTACAGCTTCGAGAAACTGGTTTTATCATTCATAAAACTATTTTAATAAACTATCGATGCTAAACCTTAGTAATAAAAGAGATTGGAGCCTGTCTAACAAATAAACTAAAATTAAATATACACGAGCACAATTGGAATTTTTGTCTCAGGCATATAAAAGTGTCCTATAAATTTACCCACAGTTTAATTTAATGTCCAAAAGTACCTGCCTCACATTTTTTTATTATAAATAAACGTTCGATGCCGGTTATGGGTGCTCGAATGTGTATTATTATTTTGAGAAATGGCTTTAAATTTGTCCCGAGAGGTTACGATCACCTTGCTTCGGAACTGGATTCATATTTAACCCTACTTATACGAGGAATGCTACGGCGAATCTAATTTTATTACAGTCATGTAATTAATATACTAATTTTATTTTATTTCTTTATAACAGGTCGACATAGAAAAATTGAAGAATGCTGGAATGAAAAATTCATTGGACTGAGAAATCTTAAATTTATTGTCATCGGTCTCGAAGACCACTAGTTCAGAAGCATCGTCATCAGCGGGAGGGTCCCGCCGCGTGGATGGTGGCGGGTGAATGGGGCTATGCGCCGGTGTCGGCCACCCCCGCCATGAACGCCTTCTTGGAGACCAACCATGCGCACCTCGCGACCTACGGGCTGAGGGTGTCGCCCCAGCCGGGATGTGGCGTCGGACCACAGCCCCGGGCCGCTGCGCCGCATCCTCCTCCGCACCACCCACCGCACTACCAGCCGTACCCTCTCCACTCCTACCAGACGGGTTATCTACGAGACTACGGTGGTTGTGGCGAACTTTTCCCCCAACAACCAATAGAACAGAGTTGGGATTGGCGAGGCGACGTACACTATCAAGGCGGAGCACCGCCGCTCGTCCCTCACGCGCACGCACATGCACCGCACGCCTTCCTACGATATGTACGAGCCCCACCGCGTCGTGATATGAGATGTCAGTGGCTAGATCCAGAACAGCCACCACCTAGAAAACTATGTAACAAATTATTTTCGAGCATGCATGAAATTGTGACACATTTAACGGTGGAGCATGTCGGTGGACCAGAGTGTACGACACACGCGTGCTTTTGGCAAGGATGCTCTAGGAATGGAAGGCCTTTTAAAGCCAAATACAAACTTGTGAACCATATACGCGTGCATACCGGGGAGAAACCATTTCCTTGCCCTTTTCCTGGTTGCGGTAAAGTGTTTGCAAGATCAGAAAACCTCAAAATACATAAGAGAACCCATACAGGTAAGAGAAATCAGTACGCTAATATTTTTCTGCGCAATGAAAATTAATCTAGGTAATGCCAGAGGTTTTGATATTAAGGGTTTGATATTTACAAAACACCAATGTCTATCAATAATAGGTATACATAAGTATAGTCTGTATAAATCCTTTAAATGGTGCCCAAAAAATGGAAATATTATATTTTCCCCATAATATTATTATAATACTTATACATAAAGATACAACTGACACGACTTAATTAAAAGATATATTTAAAAAAAAAACTAAATATATACTACATACTCGTATATACTACATCTAAGAATTTAAAATTAAATTATTTAAAATATGCTATTATTTGACCTCGTTAATCTAAAGTTTACAACCAATAACTGTCACTATATAGTAAGATGTCGTCGCTATCCGATTGTACATGATTGCGTCGATCTGGCGAAACGTTTCGTTTCTCATTAAATCATAATCAACCGCCCCCCGCTGCTGTTGCTGGTCGCTGAGGCTTTACAGATGCTCTGTGCGATATGAGGCAAGTCCCACAATAGAACACCAATACTGGATAAACGTAATAGTATCGAATACAAAGTATCATTTAAAAATCTTTGTCACACGTTCTGAACACAAACAAAGCGTCTAACGGGGCCCTTGTAATAACCTCAGTCTTCTTGTGGAGTCCGTTTCTTGGTATGGTCAATCGACAAAAGTCGTCCGAGACATAACTCCATTTTCAATTTATTATTAGTGGAAAGATTCATCGGCATTGTGTACTGTGGAATAAAAAAATATGCCATAAATTAAAATGTCTAGTTCCGTCGGCTCTCTTCCTCGCTGCCGTCTCTCTCGCACGCTCGAGCATTGTAAGTAGTGTATTGATACTTAAAACTTTAAATATCGATTTTTAAGGACTGGTCCAGGAATTCGTTCAGCGTGACGAGAGTACGGACATCTGCTATTATATTTTTTTTAACCTTTACTGTCTAGTATTGCGTCCCAACTTTTGTCCTGTGCCCCCGTCAACTATTATCTCATACGGGCTTGTGAATAGAGCGATGTTTTTTGTGGGTAAGTTTGAAGAATTGTTTTATGGGTGACTATAAATAACTCTGAATGTCCATTAAGCAACAGAGAACTGGAAGCTTAGAGCTGTATAACATTAATTAGTTGAGTGCAAATAATATTAGAACTGCTGAGCTAAACCACAGAACAGTTATAACTCTATTAATGGCCAATTTAATTGCTTGGCTAGAATTGTTTTTAAAAATATTGTTTTTTTAACAATGGTAATCTATCAGTGATATTCTAAGCAATCCAAATTATACATGTAATCCAAATAATCCAAAGTATATATACATATACACCTAATTTTTTTTCTAACTTAAACAAATGACTAAATAAATTTAAAAAATCAGTTTTTTTTTCACCCACGGTCAATGTAACTAAGTAACAATAGAAATACACATTTTATAACCTTAGAATAATAACGCTATTATACTAAGTTTATAACTAACTTAAGTCATCAAAATCGAAGATGAATTAGAAGTATCAATATTTTAATACATTCAATAAATATTTGCCTCTGAGTAATTGATATCTATTCATAAGAAGGAAACGTGTTTAAAAATTTATTTATTAGCGTTCCTAACGGTTGAGTCTTAATGTTTTTAACATTGAATTAGTATAAAAAAATTGACATTATAAAATAGTTCCTACTACATAACATATAATTTAAAAAATGTATGTATACTCAACAATGTTACTTCCTTACCCACTTTATACTGTTCATAATTTTGCATTAATTTAATATAAATTTATCAAATTTTAATAATTTCGCTGGATTTGGTGTCTAGTTAAAAATACGTAATTCATCCAAATTTGCCAAGCAGTCTATTTAATAAGAACTTATTATATCCTTACAATTATTGTATCATCAAATATAAAATAGGAAAATGAAATAATAATATAATTAAAAATAAATAAACTAATACCAGACATATTTATTATGAATCGATATTCATATTTTTTATGTGCAACAAAATTTTGTCCGTTTTGATGTTATCGAGTTTCGGTGGCGATTCGAATCTTCCATGTAACCGATATTTTTATAAACTCGTCCCGGAGTCCAAGCGTAACGTGACACCATGGAAATCAGTAGCAAAATTTATTTGCTATAACACCGTGACGTATCAATTTGTTATATGATTTATATCTATATTGTATTAATAGATTATATATTTGATACTTATTTATGCTTTAATACCTTTAATAGATTTACAATAAAATATAATGTACGGGTGCGATGGTATCACAGTTCGGAGGCCAAGATCTTCGTTGAAAACGATATTTTTATAAGCTCGAATGGAACAACGCGTCCGCGTCGTCCGAATGTAATGCGACACCGCATGGAAGTCAGTAGCAGAATTTATTTGCCGCATCGTCTCTGTAACGTATCAATTTGTTTAAACGATTTACATCTAAACATTGGATATCATTTTGACCATTAAATCACTGCTTTGAAATTTAACAAACCGGTATTTTTGTTATAATTTATAATACAATTATTGAAATAGTAGACTTATTAAGAAACACAGATAAAATTTTAAAACAAAATACCTATAGGTACCTGTATTGTTAATTTTCGCATAATATTCTCATGCTGTCAAACTGTCAGAACCGTAAAGGTCATTAGGTAACATGCTGAAAAAATCCATAACTGATTAAAGACTAAAAAACTCACAACTAAAATGAAAATAACATCGAATTAGACGAATAGTTGGCAAATACCCGTGTAAGTAATAGCTGGCCGCAGGGCTGACCCGCGCGTCAAGCCGCCGGCGGCGACCCGCCCACACCGCGACGATTACTTCATTGTGTTTAGACTTTGAAAGCTCGAGTTATTTTACACCTGCTCATTGTTTTATAAGATCTAGTTAGTTGAATACATTCCATTATAGTCTTATATAATACGAGCTCTATGAATTTATTAACCTAACTTTACCTACTTTGAAGAAATTACAAGAAAATTGAATTAAATTGCAGTTAATTTTGATAGCTTGTTATATTCGATACATAATAAATAAATAAAATCTTTTTAAATAACAGAATTTTCCTGCACTAATTTAAAATTAAATACATAAAATATTTTGCTACTCTTTAGGTATTTGCTCTTTAGTACTAGGTATATAATATTTAATAGGTATATAAATATTTTGAACTATTTTGAACACAGATAACTAATTAGGGTTCAATTTTCAAAACAAATTAAAACAAGATCGCTTTAGTTCTTTAACAAGTCGCTTTAAAAGTTTTCACTGAATCGACACAACTAGGGGGATGTACAATAGCGTAATTATGATATGATTTTGAAGACGACCCCCGATCAAACGCAGTGCTTGTCTAATATGCCGTATAAAATGACGCTTTCAAAATATTTTGCAAACAATACGGAACCCTTCACGCTCCGCCCCTGTGGTCGATATTGTACGCACCCGTCGAGTGCAGCTCTTCAAGGTTTATTGCTTACTAACATATGCGCAATGCATGGTAAAAATACTATTTTAATGATGAATCGTATTCCCGCTTGTATGTCATACGACAGCCGCGGAAATCTATATCTAAGTTGTATAGGTACTTAATATATTAGGTTGTAAAATTTGATTGTTTGAACCGGTCCGATGTAAAAAAAAATTTTTTTGTGTATTTATTAGGCTTTCTCACATAACACTAGGACCTATGAAAGTGGAGTAATTCCACAAAAAAAACGACGCGGGCGGAGCCGCGAGAAAACGCTAATATATAATACTAGCATTGCCCGCGGCTCCGCCCGCGTTCAGATGATCAAAAACCAAATTCTTAGGTTTTACATATTCGTATACTCTTACATTGCAGTTTTTGTATTTTTTCTCAGAAATGAGATATTTTCCCGCGGTAAAAAGTATCCTATATGTTCACCCGGATAACTAGCTATCACCATACCAAATTTCATCAAAATCTCTCCAGTGTTGTTTCCGTGATGCGGTAACAGACAGACAGACAGACAGATAGACAAAAATTCTAAAAACTATAGATTCGGCTTCTGTATCGATAATAATGTCTATTTCAATAAGATTTTCCAAAAAATATTTCATTTACAGATTCGGCTTAGTTACAATTTTATTATATGTCTAGATTTCACGGAATTTCTTCTAACGGAATTGTTAGATTAGTATATTATTTAGAACTTTATAGTACCAAATTAATTAGATTATTCTGTTACATCTATGGTTATTACTAATCTATACTAATATTATAAAGAGGTAAAGTTTGTGAATTTGTGAGGTTGTAATCTCTGGATCTACTGAACCGATTTGGATGAATTTTGGTAAGAAGATAGTTTGAAACCCTGGGAAGGACATAGGATACTTTTTATCCGGGACATAATCCCTTAAGGGGGTGAAGATGGGGATGAAAGTTTGTATTTGGAAGCAAGCTAGGGACAAACCCGAGCGAAGCGAAGGTGAGTCGCTAGTATAACATAAAGCTTAAGAGTTTTGTAGATTGAACGCGGGCGGGCGTAGCCGCGGGCTTTGCAAGTCTATCTACTTATAATAAAATTCTAACTGAATCGAATCTGTACATTAAATATTTTTTGGAAAATCTTATTGAAACAGTCATTATTATCGATACAGAGGCCGAATCTATAGATTTTTAGAATTTTTGTCTCTCTGTATGTCTGTCTGTCTGGAAACGCAATACGAGAAAACCACTCGACAGATTTTGATTAAATTTGGTATGATGATAGCAGGTAACCCGGGTCAACATATAGGATACATTTTACTGCGGAAGAATATATCATCTCTGTGAAATCTATACCTACTAAAGAGTAAATGTCGCTAGTTAACTATAAATATATAGTATTATCTACATAGACTTTAAAAACTAACTTTATTAATAGCCCTTTCAAATAGTTACTAAGTATGTCTTATAATAACAAATACGGTCTGATACTTTTATGCGGAGTTATAAATATACTTCTAAATTGATGCTATTATATCTACCTAGGTACTTAGATATAAAAATATTATTTTACCTTTTGTCATAAAAGCATAATATTTTCTCGTTTTACCCATATAGAGAAAAAAAAGTTAATATTTCTAGAAGCTTGTACTTAGCTTTTTAGTTTTTATACTACATATTTGTATGGCCATGGTTTCTATATTAATTTCACATATTATAAGAATATTCATTATTTACTATTAAAAGCTTTTTTGGTATAAAAAATTTAATTTTAGCTAAAATGAGCTTAATCACAACAAAAGTAATAAACGGCCATTTTATATCCACATATGATAATGATGTAACCCTATAATAGTTGGGTGAATTTAAAAAGGTGTTTATGTGAGGCCGCCATCTGCCCTGGACTTATAAATTGTATAAAAAATATTATAAATACAATAAAACGCCAGTGGATGCGTAACATTTGGAAGGGGACTCGGGTCCAGCACTTCTAAAAGTTCGCGTTGTTTGTTTCGTACTTGTAAAAAGAAACAGATTTAAAAAATATGTAATATCAAGAAATAAAACTTACATAAATTTTATTAGTTCAAAATTTTAAAAAAGTATCTTTATGCCGCACAATGTCTACTAGAATGTCTTAATGTAAACGTATCAGCAAAAAGTATTATAAATGAATTAATTATTATTAATTCTACTGGAGGGGCGTGGCTCAGTCATGATACAATACCTACCTACATTACAACCCTCACATAAAAATTTTAACGTACTATTCGGCACACTACTTACCTAGACATCAAAGTTCACGAGCTCGTCACAACAGTCGCTCGCCAGTTCGCCACCCTATGCATCCGTCATGTGATATTGTCTCGTATGTAAAAATAAAAGCTTTAAGCGGTTTACGTTTTTATCTGCTTTGTTATTGAGGCCCCTCATTGTATACCCGACAACAAGACGAGGTGACGACACCCAACGCACATTGCCCATACGACTCACATAAATACCGAGCCCTCGAACGCTATTTAAATAACAAAGGTAGCGAATCAGAACCGGGTTTAACCATACGATTCAAAAGCTTCAGATCTGATTTTGGCACCTGATTGAAGAAATATTCGAACTCCTAGCCGGTAAAAACACGTCCGTTCCATTCCAGTGAATTGTAATTTCGCCAAGCGTCACCGACAACGGCGCGAACAGAACTTCGGAGAGCTTGCAAAAACTGAGTTTGTGGCGCGGGTGGGTTTCGGAACTGGATATATTGTTTACCGCATCCATTCGCATTGAATAGTTCTTTAATACCTTATTTTGCACGTCGTATAAATATTTATGTGAATATCTAATAGAATGGACATTAGCATTAAACTTCTGAAATGCTCGTCATTAAAGATTCAAACGAGCAGCATCATTTATGATTAATTTAATATACTTTATTAAACTAATTAATTCCAATCGTAAGGTCGGCATCATGAAAAATACATCTCAGATACCATCATCTATATGTGGATAAATCGAGTGGGCGTATATTTTTTGCTAAACCGTAATGTGCTTATATCTACCACCCGCATCGATCAACCCTTGATGAATAATGAATTAAATAGAACCAGATAAGAAAATTTTCCTTCAATGAGTTTTTCTTAGCAGATTTTTTATGATGCGATCGAGCGATGTACCCGATTTAAAGCTTTCCAGCCACTCTCTTGTACATTATCATAGATTGATATTGTAAAAAAAAGATGAACATGGTGAAGGTAACATTACAATTGATATTCTGAAAAAAATAGCCTTAAACAAATTTAAACGTAAAGATTACTTTATATGTCAGCGCTTAAACTTTTTGCGTTTTACATTGAATAGAATGTAGACTAATACTAGAATAACAGATACAATATTATATTATATAAGTTTAGATATATGTATATAAAAACTAGCGTTACGTTTTAAAGTTTAGTATGGACTAGCATTGCCCGCGGCTCCGCCCGCGTTCAGATGACCGAAAACCAAATTCTTAGGTTTTACATATTAGTTTATTCTTATATTGCAGTTTTTTGTATTTTTTCTCAGAAATGAGATATTTTCCCGCGGTAAAAAGTATTCTATATGTTGACCCGGATAACCAGCTATCACCATACCAAATTTCATCAAAATCCCTCCAGTGGTTTTCTGTGATGCGGTAGGTAACAAACAGACAGACAGACAGACAGACAAAAATTCTAAAAACTATAGATTCGGCCTTTGTATCGATAATAATGTTTATTTCAATAAAGTTTTCCAAAAAATATTTAATGTGCAGATTCGGCTTAGGTACAATTTTATTATATGTATAGATTTCTCAGAGATGAGATATTTTCCCGTAGTAAAAAGTATCCTATATGTTGAGCCGGGTACTAGCTATCATCATACCAAATTTCATCAAAATCTGTTCAGTGATTTTCTTGTGATGCGATCTCAGACAGACAGACAAAAATTCTACAAAACTATAGATTCGGCCTCTGTATCGATAATAATGATTATTTCAATAAGATTTTCCAAAAATATTTAAGGTACAGATTCTACTCAGTTAGAATTTTATTATATGTACCTATAGATATGGAAATACTATTATATATTTTTATTTTGAGATATATATATATATAAATATCTCAAAATATAATAATTTGAAAACTAGTTTCAAAGCTTTCTCTTTATTTATCGTTGAATTATTTGATAAGCAGTTGTTTTGATTAATCATATAATCGCACAGAACACATAAACTGTTGGTATTTTAGTACGTTTTAAATTTAAATACTGAAGAGGCCAAGTGATCTATTCATGACGCACGTTATTTTATTGCGATACATGCACAAAAGTCTAGTGCCAAAGCAGCATAAATTGTGCGCGATTGCAGTGTAGGTACCAACCAACAATAGTTTTAACTGCATATACTCCGACACAGACTACCTACGCCTCTTTTGCTCTTCTATCTTATTACCGTCCTCCCTTTTGACACTTTAGTACCTCGGCTTGTATTTTATAATGACAGAAAAGCTTTCGTAGTATAAAGCATGCGCAACGAACAAATCATAAAATTAATATGCACTCTGAAGAATTAATTAAAATTGTATTACATAACAGAACAGAGTTGCATTGACTTAGAGAATTAATTTTAAGCATTTATATAAGTACATATATAGTTAAGAAAGAAATAAGCAAATAGCATAGCTGTTAAATAAAATGAGCTATCAGGCGTTTTCAAAGCGCGGCGAAAAACAGTTTTCTCTTTGAAGCAGCTAACTGCGCGAAATTCTTTCGTCTTGTAGGGCGACGGCGGAGGGTCTCACTGCATCATTCATGTGTTTTTTCACTGACACCTTGTCGCTATCAATATGTATGGTGAAGGTATGTAGTGTGTACGCGATTATTGACATCTTGGATCTGGTATATCCAGAAAAGTAAAAGATTTAGTTTGTAAGCTGGAAAAAAATCTAGCCAATGTGACAGAAACGTAGAGCATTTTACCGTTTTGTTTAGGATCGATAAAAATGTTGTCTACTTGGTTATTTAAAATAATATTTTCAGTATCATACCTATACCTAGGTAAGAATGATTTTATAATTTCCAATTTGTATATTAAAAAAGTATCATTTTATATAAGGTTATAAGAAATAATTTATACACGAAATTTGTTCAGTAAGAATTTTACAGCAACAGTCGTTTCTATATTTTAAATAATTATTAGCTATATTTTAATAGATCCTCTAAACCTAAAGTAATAAAGTGTTAAATACAAGTATCAAGCAGTCACCTTAGCAGTAACACGTTCTGTGTCGATGAGTTTTTAAGAAAAATTCTCAACATTTTACATCGCCAAAAACTTTTGATAGACATTCGAAGACAAGCATCGGATAACAATCGAAATGTTAACATGACAATAAGAAAAGAACAATGGACAGTTTAGGTACTTCTTTTTATAAAACACTTCAGCCATTCTGTAGGTAAAATGGATGTTTAACAGGATTTAGAAAAAAAATAAGAATATAACAACAGTGCATGCTTTGTAAACTATGCGACAGTTTATAATACAAGCTATAACTCGCGATTTTGCGCGCATGACTTAAAACCTTTTTTGTGTTCCATCATATGATGGACATTCTTGCATATTATTTTATTATATTTTTCCTTTCCTTTATTATATATTCCTTTTTCCTTTATTATATATTTCCTTAAATTTTCTATTTTATTTTTAAAGTAATACATTCAGGCTGTGGGACAATGTGCCATTAAATTACCTACTTTGCTTATTCCATATTAAGAAAACCTATTTACCTACTAAAATTATAACAAATATCCTTATCGAAAACAGAAAAGGAAGATAATTAAATACTTTTTTAGATTTATGCGAATATTTGACATTTTAAATTAAATTGTTTCGTTTGTTTTTTGTTTTCCGACGTTTAGGTACTTTACAGTAATCAGCTCACGTGACCATGATTGCTGTGTAAAGCAATCAATGTAGATCTCTTCGAAAAGAAAATCTAAATTCGAAACGATAGCTTTATATAAGGAAATAAATAATTTAATCACTGTAGGGACCAAGCAATCCATTCCCCACTTTTCGCCTGTTTATAGACGACGCTCTAATGTTATTTAGCTACTCAATGTTACGAATCGTATCTACCCTTTTACTTACAGAAACGATAATGAAATTAGAGACGATAGGACACTTAACTCATTTATCTAAACCACTAATAATTGCCATTGTAAATCTGAAATGAAGTTTAACAATGCAAATATAATAATTAACAAATAAAAGACGATCTATTAAATATTGACTATACGATAAATAACTTTTAATCATTAGAAATAGGACGGCATTCTAAGAATGTGGACAACTTTCATAAAAAGACAATAGAGTTAGAGCACAAAATGATATTAATATTTTTTAGAAATATTAGCTTCTATCAAAAATGTGCCCAAGGGCTGAAATGTGAGCACGTGTGGGTGTTGAGTCTGTTTATGGTATGCATTCATAAGTCATCCGATTTATTGGACAGCCAACGTAACGCCGCAGAATTAGAATATTTATATGTTCCGAACATTAGACCTTAATGATTTTGAATCTATGGCTTTATAACACAAACATTTTGCTCGAGGCCTTTAACGCTATTGCTAATTTGGAAATTAATACTCAAATGTCTTACTGTGATTATACAATTTGTTTTCTGAAATATCTTTAAAACCCGTCAAAAACCATAGAACGTAATTATCAAAAGTATTTTTAATACTATATTTAGGGTTCATATTATAAACTAGTGTCTTCAGAATTTTTCCTCAAATAAAAATGTTGTTTATGATATATTTCTGGTTATTTTTTATCGCTCGGATCCCAGCGATGATGCCGGTTAGGGCTGTCAAAACGCCTGACGGACGGATTGACGAGCGAACCCGCTTGCCTGTCGTTTTGTTCTTATACTGTTGCACGCAGGTGTATCGCACCGCATCATTCAACATTATGCCCTGGGAACAGAATCCGATAAGTTCCGCCAACTTTATATTCACTACAGCAACGTTTAAGCAACTTCTTTCTGTTTTATACTACTACTAGAAATATGTCATAAATGAACAATTTTAATGTAGCTTCTTTTTCGTGTAATTGCTAAGTTAAAATAAAAGTTTAACATTGTCTAATAAAAGAAAATAAATTGTTTCCTGTAAGTCCATGAAAATAAAGGCGTTGTAAGATTTCCATTTCTCTTTATATCGGTGGATAGAAATATCTCTACTGCGCATTCTCAACAGATAGTTATCAGAGCAAGACGGATGGTGTTTTCACAGTTTCCTCGAGAACAATAGCTGTGGCAGTTTAATTTACTTCTGTATTGCCAGACTGGCAAATGTGATACTAAATCACTAAGCTGTGTAGAAATGGATATAGAGACTATGTGTCAATACGATCAAGAATTCAAAATTACATCATATAGGAACATATTGTACGCTATTGATTACATAGTTAATTGAAGACTTAATATTAATAATTCAATTATTACTTAATTCATTTTAATAGCAAAGTTGTTAATTGCAATTATAGACAACCATTGATAATTTTTAATTCGTTTCATTTTAAGTACATATTTCATTTTAATTTATCTCACGATATACGATTACATTTGATGAATAATATTATATTTACCAGAAAGATATGACTGTGCAGTTTGTGGGCTGTGTTGTTGCTACATTTACTATTATATTTTTATTGGGATGCTTTTGTATGAGTTGGCAGATATTTATCGGGTATTGGAACATTATTCGGTCTGCTCATAATCGTCCGCATAAAGCACCTTGTCACACGGTCGTTGGGCGCCGAATGCGCCGACCCTGTATATTCTTTTTGTACTCACGGGACAAGGGCCTGTTTCTTCGAGAAGTGGAAAAAATGAAGATATTAATATATCTTTCTAATTCGAAATACGTTTCGGATAAAGGAAGGTCATAAATCATTATACCTTGTATGAAATTATTTTTAAATATGCGAGAGAAAATCGGTTTTCGGAGAATTGTCGATATCGTCAATCAGTTACGTAAATAGATGATCTTATATTATCTATGTGATGTTTATGGGGAGTAATAATTGTTAACTATAGTGAGGTGTTATATTGCGCTTATCATTAAACAGGTAAATGTAGGTTAGCTAGAAACATTCACCTTACAAGTCAAACTAGATTTTATTTAATGTAGTGATTAGTTTTATAGGTCAGTCAAAACATGGTGTGCGTCCATGTTGAAAGAAGACGATTGTGTCAACAAAATGCCAGTCATCGTCCTCTCATTAGCCGCCTGTCTATTGGAGATTGAATTAACTCGAATATGCTTCAGTCTGTAATAGCTATTAACCGATTAAACAATACCCATTACGCTTCGTTTTAAATATCAAATGTAATAAGATTAAAAATGTACACTCATAATGGTACCTAGTATCTATATAATCGAACTAAAGCATTTATAAATTATTTTTTCCCCGTTGAAAATGATGAAAATTCCCTGATGAAAAATGACATTTTATAGATAACTAATGATATTAAATGGCGAATATATCTAATAATACTTACTTAGTATTTACGTTTTACTTGCAATTCAGCTTTATACAGCTCCTATGATATAACGATAAATATTATGCAAAACATTTAGGTACTTGCGTTGTATCAAATAAGAGATCGCTTAATAAATTTGCAGTTTTATAATTTCAACTTTGACATTATTTAATAACATCCGTATAGCAGATGAAGAATATCATAAATCATAATAACTATTATTAACTGTTGATTGCTGTCTTCTGTCTTTTTAATATGTGATTTGCTCAAATAAATTGAAAATAGATAGATACGTGACAATTAACACACTCACACCCGGTGCAACTCGATAACTTGCAACTGTTTTTTCTCAAAACTCACCTAAAGCCATTTACGCAATTTGGGTGCAAAGGCCGAGTGTGTCAGGTTACACATCACCCGCAAGACTTGCTATTTCTAAAAAGCTTGTTTTCTCAGCAGCGCGCGCTTAAGTAGCGAATGGTAATCTAATACTGCGGCTATTCCGTCTAAGCGACGTGCCAACTCAGAAACAGCTTATAAAATAAAATGAAATTTAATTCGATCTGACTAAAACATACCATTGCTTTAATGTTTTTTTAAGATTCTTCATAATTAATTGTCAAAATAGTGTGTCGGATTCTTAAACATTTAGGTTGTTTAACATCGTGGAAAATAAGGCAAAGATAACATTTCACATCGATAATAATGTTACAAAAAAGTGTCTTTGGTGGGTGATACAGGCGTTTAAGATAAGCATCTGACCCTAGCCCGTGTCCCGGCTTGGCATGCTACGAATTCACGATGTGCATTCCCAACTCATGTTGTTTTCTGTTTTTGTTTTATCATTAAATATATAGGTACAACGTCGCTTACAAAAATACGAACATATATTATGTAACAACCATTTATTATTCTCTCAATAATCAAGTTTAAGATAGAAAAAGTTTTTACTATGTATGGAGAGTACCGTTAAAAAAAACAATATTGACATTGAAAAATGATAATTGCTTAAAAATTACTAGATAAAATAATGCATTTTACCTGTTCCATATAGTGTGTAGTTTACATAGAATGAATGCTATTTGTGATGAACTGAGCTTAACCGAGGCGCGTGCGCAGCGATAACACATCACACGCTAATAGATTTTTTGTGACATCTTCTGAGATGAGACGCCCGATTAGTAATTAGACGGGCGACACATGTTTTGTGATCTTTTATCTTGTATTAGGGTCATCAATGCCTAAAACCCAGACCGCCGACTCCAAAATTAGACCATTTTATTTTATTTATTACGTGCATTTCCTTTTATGAGATGCTTAATTTAAGTTGCCATAAAAAATATCTGATTTTAAAACTACCTAAGTATCGATGCTATTATACGTATGTGAATATCGTGCCATAATAATGCTATTTATTTGTAAAGATATGAATTAAAGAAAGGAAGTATCAACATTCATAGATGTCGAACTTGATGCGTTCATTCAGAATATCGACACTGTAACAAAATTGCGGTGGAGAATATCTAAAAAGCCCTATTATTGGTGCGTTAACAAACACTTGAGATTAGCATCTGTAGCTCCTCAACGCGATCTTCAAGTTTCAACAACAATACGGGGGATTACAACCGAAGAGGTTTATTTGTAAACATGACAAAGAAAAGCGTATTGTTGTGGGCTGTGTACACTGCGGACACACTAGTCACTGCCTACTTGTAATTTTATTGAATGGTTTCATATCACATACGATTCGGTGAACTCGTAAAGGTTTATCACAATATAAATGCTCGAAAAGTTGATAATATAAAATAGGGTTGCAAAAAATGTATTACAATATCGTAAGTATTATAATAAAGATTTAAGTTCTGGAATCCACGTTTTTATATTCGAGAGCAAATAAGCAAATGTACCTGATGAAATATTTTATTTATTGTATCTACTAAATGTAAATAAAATCAAAGAGCAATACCTAATTTTATGTTATCGGTTTAATTAATTCAAAGTGTCAAAGCGAGATGTTACAGCTGGTTAATATTTAGATGTGGTGCACCAAAAGATTAAATTGGTTCACCATAATCATCACGTCATAAGCAGAGTCATTCAAGTTTCTTTTGTCAAAGCTATCCCAATTTGTTTGTGTCGATAAATGTAAATATAGCTTTAGTGCAGACGTTAGAGTTCAATTTACCATATCTGATATACTTTTAGCATTGTTGTAAAGTGTGACAAAGTCTGCTTATAAATATGATTTATAGCAGTGTTAAGTATCCCTCACAATTGTTACGAATATTTATTTATATACGTAAACTTAAACAACGAGCAAATCTGGTTATTTATGACATGATTGGTTATTTGCTATCGTCCCATCGATGTTTTTATTTGAACTTATTAATATTTATTTATAGATTGCTAAGACGATTGTTGTTCTCTTAGGTTTTTATATCAAACTGATCATTATGTCTTCTCTACAGTAAATAAAGAAGAAATGCTCATGTTTAACGCAAAATGAATAATTTTATTTTTAAATAATTGATGAACATTTTTTTTATTATATTGGATGTGCCCTATTAATTTAAAATATAAATAATGTATGATATATCAACTCCACAAATTTTATTTATATTTTCAGGTGAAAAACCATTCAAATGTGAGTACGCAGGCTGCGACCGCCGATTTGCCAATTCTTCCGATAGGAAGAAGCATTCGCACGTGCACACATCAGACAAGCCTTACAACTGCCGCGTGCACGGCTGCGACAAGTCGTACACGCACCCTTCGTCTCTACGTAAGCATATGAAGGTGCATGGTGCTGCTGGTGACGCGTCTCCGCGCTACGATAGTGATGGGGACGATTCCTCCTCGGCCGGAAGTGTCAGTGTGACGGCCGGTGCGGCCAGTCCGCCCGCCCCCGTCCCACCCCCGCCTTCATTGGCGCCGGCGCCTCCTCACCATACGCAACACCACCCAACAATAACGGACAAACTTGAAAGTCTTAACGATAAGTACCTTAACCCACACGACCAAAAATCCTATGAAAGACCTCCCGTACCACCACACCATAACCAGCCTCCTCCCCCACATCTTACGAACATAGGCGGTAACGTCATGGATAATAAGATTGGATTCGGGGGACACTGGAGCCAGTACCAGCAGCCGGCTCCCTCTGTCCCGCACGGCGTGCCGGACTGGTGGTGTCCCTCGCAGGAGTCCTACCACCACCATCACTTGATGCATCACTCCGGCGCCGCCGCCGCCTACTGACCGCATCGCGCTTAGGGAACTCTTCATTCGACGCTCAGAAACCATCTTTATCCGCGTAGTTAATTTAATTTATCATCTATCCGCCTAGATCTTATTTAAATTCAACAAATAACATATTAAATGTTTTATGTGAACGATAATGATGCGATATGACGTGGAATGAAAAGTTCTCTAACGCGCCACAGAGCTATGCCTATGAGAATGCATTACGCTTATTAACATTTAGATTAATAATATTCTGATCGATTTTAAAGCAGTTTTACTCAACGCCAGTTTTACAGCCGTCCGAAATTTCATATAAATTGAATCCTACTGTGTGAAAAGAATATACATAGCAAACAATATAGCTAAGAAATATTAAAACTACATGGAACGTGTACGTGAAACAACAGAGTTGTAAACAATGATCGCTAGCTGTCGAAAGCTTTACAAAATGTGTATTTTCTGTAAACACAGTGTTAGTGCAGAAATGTCTTATTATACTTAACAAGATATTCCTTTGCATTGTTTGCGACCTTTGTAATGTTGGAGACGTTGCTGTTCAGGTTGGATTTTTGTCAACTGCTTTGTTGACAGTGATTTATTGCAGCCTTTCTATAGATACTATTCATAAGTGCAAAAGTCTATGATGTACAAAAGTTTTTATTATTTAATTAAAAAGCTATACTTAATTATATTTTTCATTTGAACAAATAACAACACTTAATTTTGTATGTATAAAGCGTAAAACAAGTTTGATTTGTTACTAAATGTAGTTTTCAGATGAGTTAATGGCCAAAGTACCGAAGTCTAAGTATAATTATTGTACATTTGTAGTTTTTAAGAACTAGTTTATTTTGTGTAAAAAATATTATATAATATAGGAATGCCCAGTGATAATAGAGTAAGTGATTGATTTATTGTAAATTACTATCTGTGTCGTTGCTAATAAATTGTGCTATGTATTCCAGAATTTAATGTCTTATATATACACCTTTTTATATATTTAAAAATTACATAACTATTTTTTCACGAACACACACTTTAACTAGATAGAAAAATTGTATTTATGTATGTATAATTAATTGACTGAAAGAAAAAGATGTATTTTAAGTTACTTTAAGAGAAACCTGTTGTCTTTTCTACGGCCATGTAAATAGCGGAGATAAATAAAAGCATATTTCAATTAAAATGCATTTCAATTATATGTAAAAGTTGGTTTTGTTAGTAAAGCTTAACATTTTGTAGTTAATGTATACATGGAGTAAATTTACATTTTAATTAACATAAAGATATTAAAAATAATTTGTCGTAAACATAAATACTTAATTTCATGACAAAATAATATATTAATTTTTTCCTCTGAAGTATAACCGTACAAAGCTCTGAGGCCTCCGAGCGAAGGCTTACAAGATTGATCACTCGTGGCACGAAATCTAAAATGGAAATCCAATTCTCGCGATCATTTCGATCGGATTCCGATCAAAAAACCTAACTCCGTGACGGTACTACAATAAAACACCACAATAACAAAACGAAGAACAATCATATTCCAAAACAGAATTGAATTTATCATTGAGAAGAAACGAGAGAAAGAAATGATAAATGATGTATTGAGCGCGAGGAGCGTCGGTGCGAGGGAGACGGTAGAGAGTCCGCGTTGAATTCGACTGTACCGTCCGCATCTGCACCGATGATTTATCGTTTCTCAACAGGGATTGGCCGATGCGGTACTTGAGATTTATAGATCCTTATGGTGCATGCGCGGTAGGAGCGTTTTCTTATTATAAATCTCACTCCTGCGCAGCACTCGCCGGAACATCCTCGGCTGTACGGGAGAAATTAAAAAATAAGTTAACATATTGCGATCGTACTTGTCTCGACAGACTCGAGGAACATGAGGGATAATTGGCCTCAGAGTTAATGGGCTCGATCACGATCACGTAGTTTTGTTACTCATACTTTAATATTATTCGAACAGCCGCATATAATTGATTACTACATATATATTTATGATTATAAAAAGAACACATAACGGATAAAGGTTAGGTTATCTTTTCTTCATAATAACAATAAAATGAGTATGTATTGCTAATTTGTTTCATGCGATCATCCATAAAGCCCACGAAAATAATTCTAAGAACGTTTGATAGGTATCTACACAAAATAAATATTGAAAGATTAACTTGAGTAGCTAATGCTCACAAACAAACGAAATTATTAATATTTATTTTTTTTCTAATCAGTCTTCACATCAAATATGGTACAAAATCATAAACATTGTAATTTATTATAGGATTATTTAAGAGACAAATCAATGAATATAGTTTTGAGGATAACCGCACAATAACATAATACCTACTCAAACATTAGTATCTTTAACTATATAGGTATACTTAGCTTCTCATAAATATATTAATAGCCAGTTTCAGGGTTATAAATCATAATTATTTAAATAGTACTTTTGATAATAATTTGTATACATGAAAATTTATGTAAATTGACTAAAGATGCCCAAAAATTGGTATAAATGTAGAGTTACATAATCTTCCAACAATAAACATAATAGACACATCTCAGAACATCATCTACATGCATATACATACCTGTTAAATTCCATATTGACTATACAATCAAAAATGACTCTAAATTAATTTCTTACATAGCGTCGTTGACAGTCCTCACTCCTCATACAGTGACTACGTCATGGACAGTTCCTATCTTTATAGACCACTAGCAGAACCCGCGGCTTTGCTCGCGCTAAAACTACAAAAAAATCTCAATAAAGCTAGTTTCATACAAACTTTCATCCTTTAATTTACCCTCTTATAGGATGAATTTCGAAAAATCCTAAAACATGTATTTATTTCTGATCGAAAACCTTTTTTTGATTGTATTATAAAGTGTTTTCCTAATTCACAAATTAGGTAAACTCCCGCGGTGAAAAGAAGCCTATGTCACTCTCCATCCTTCCAACTATCTCCACACAAAAAATCACGACAATCCGTCACTCCGTTTTGATAAGAAAGAAGGACAAACAAACAAACAAACAAACAAACAAACAAACAAACAAACAAACAAACAAACACACTTTCACATTTATAATATTTGTATGGATTTACATAGTGTAAAAAGCGTATTAAAGCATGACCATTACACTTCAACGTATAAAAATTCAGCTGCTATTTGCTAATAAAGTAGTTGAAAATAGAAATTTTAAGAATTATGAAAATTGCAATGAGTAATTAAACCGATATGCCATTCTGTCTTTCTATTCTTCAACTATTGTAGATTGACATCTTATCTAAGCCCCATGGTCTAGTTAAACAAAGTCACACAAATCCAAGTTCATCTACGTGCTTATTGTTGAATATGACTCCGTCGCCGGTCGCCGGTCGCCCGTCGGCCGCCGGTGCGTCCCCACGTAGATAAGATCTCTGCAACTGACACCTGGCTCCGCCCCTCACAACCCCGACTATTACCTTTTTGTTTACGCACCCATGTGTATTAAATAGAAAAATAATACCCCTCATAACGCCCACGCCTACGCTCGGATACTTGGAAGTGAAATGTCAATCAGATGATTTGAAGTTAATTGCATACGGCAAAAATGTTGAGCTGCGACGAATTATAAACTGTTAAACAGTTTTAGTTAAATAAAAATATTCCATATAAGTACTTACAATTGTGATATTATACCATTGGGTAAATGTATGGTATGTACTTAGTATGATTCGACGAAATATTTTCCATACGAAGTTGCCATAATTCGCGAATTCGTTTTCTTTACACACCGTTTATATCTTATACTTTGTATTCATCCCTTTTTAACGTCCCAATGCTGGGCACGGGCCTCCCTTCAATACGTGGGCAATCAGTCCATAGTCCACCACGCTGGCCAAGTGCGGCATGACGGACTTCACATGTATTTCGAAAACTTGCTCTGTTCTCTCAGACATACAGGTTTCCTCACGATGTTTTCCTTCACCGTAAGACAAGTGGTAATAAATGTTAGAAATGATTCGCACATGGAAATATCAGAGGTGCGAGACCCAGGATTTGAACCCGCTTCCCTCGGTTTCCGAAGCGAGCGCGTTACCACCGGGCTACCACTGCCTTATTATATATCTTATACTTTAGTATCCAAAAAAATTACAATAATGTAAATATTTTTTAGAGATGATGTTTTTAGGAATGCTTTTTAATTTTTACCAAAATAGTTACTTAAAAGCTTACTTTCACCTATTAAAATTTACTTACCTTATAAATATAAATTATGTGGTGAACCGAACAGGCCAATGAAAAAAATATACTTACAAGAAATGCAAAACATTTCAACGACGAAAACAACGAAAAAAACATTATATAAATACTCTTCAAGAATATTTTAAAATTCAGCAGGTTGCATGATGCATTTTACAATAATTTAACGGTAAAAAAATCCGTTTAGTTTAGGTACGATTGGCCTAGTGGCTAGGTGCTGCGATCGGAGGATTGCAGATCATATGAATTGAAAAAAAATGTCTGCATACATTGCCCAAAAAAATCCTCGTAACACTGAGTTGAAATTAAATTTTGCAACCCTATGTTGCTCTCATTATTCCCACACCATAACCTCTCGTTGGTCTGTCATCTCATCGAAGTAAGCAATTTAGGATACAGAGTACAGCACTTGCTTTCGCGCACCCAACTGTGCACTGTTATATCTCCCGTGTAGATAGATATTGGTCATGGCAGACCGAAACAAAGTTAAGAGGACATTACTATTATGATGAATATTAATTATTATATTGTAAAGTTAGATTTGACAAGAACTTTTATCCCATCCTTAATTATTTCCTGAACATACAGTTCAACAGAAGTGGCAAATAAGCTTTTTAAATGTTGGCTAAAATAAAAATCGACTAAACAAGATGTATATAATATAAAAATATACTTACAAGAAATGCAAAACATTTCAACGACGAAAACTACGAAAAAAACATTATATAAATACTCTTCAAGAATATTTTAAAATTCAGCAGGTTGCATGATGCATTTTACAATAATTTAACGGTAAAAAAATCCATTAAGTTTAGTTTAGGTACGATTGGCCTAGTGGCTAGGTGCTGCGATCGGAGGATTGCAGATCATATGAATTGAAAAAAAATGTCTGCATACATTGCCCAAAAAAATCCTCGTAACAGTGAGTTGAAATTAAATTTTGCAACCCTATGTTGCTCTCATTATTCCCATACCATAACCTCTCGTTGGTCTGTCATCTCATCGAAGTAAGAGATTTAGGATACAGAGTACAGCACTTGCTTTCGCGCACCCAACTGTGCACTGTTATATCTCCCGTGTAGATAGATATTGGTCATGGCAGACCGAAACAAAGTTAAGAGGACATTACTATTATGATGAATATTAATTATTATATTGTAAAGTTAGATTTGACAAGAACTTTTATCCCATCCTTAATTATTTCCTGAACATACAGTTCAACAGAAGTGGCAAATAAGCTTTTTAAATGTTGGCTAAAATAAAAATCGACTAAACAAGATGTATATAATATAAAAATTAACGTACCATTTTACATTGTAAATTTTTTAGGCCTTTGCAAATTGTTCTAAGATGCAGCCATGATCAAGAAGTTTGAGATTTCGGATTAGGTATAGCAGCTCTTTATCATAGCGAACGGCATCTAAAGAAATGCTCCGATTGAAAGACAATCAGCGTTACGCAAAAAATCTCATGATAAATCCTGTCAACTAAAATTGCAAATATATTCGCGTAAGGTGCAAAAAAGAATGTATGATAAAATACAATAGAGTTTGAATTCTGATGCATGCAACCCGGGCGGTCGTTTTTCGAGCAGACCCTTTCTGTAAAAGTCTGAAATCTTTATTTATTAGAATCGGCAAATTATTAAAAGTAGAGTGTTTTATGTTAGCCGTATATGTTATGCGAAGGAAAACTAAATCAAACCGTTTTAAATAGAATAAAAAATAGGATTACATTGTGACAAACGAAGTAGATGCATATCAACAGAGTAAAAAAGAAGTTCAGTATATTGCCAATTTGTCGAAATAAAATCGATATTTTAAACTAATATTTATTACTTGTCAACTTGTTCAATAATAATATCGATAATATTATTTTTACATATTAACTTCTTATTATATTGTTAAATATCTAGTTTCTTTTCAACCGACTTCAAAAAGGAGGAGGTTCTCAATTCGACTGTTTTTTTTTATGTTTGTTACCTCAGAACTCCGTCATTTATTAACCAATTTGGACAATTTTTATGTTGTTTGAAAGTGTATACTTCCAGATTGATCCCATTTAAATTTCAAAAAAAAATACCACCCCTAGGGGTGGAAAAACAACTAATGATGAATTTAACCTACTTCTAATTGTCATATTGACTTGAAACTTTGCAAGTATTTCTATTTCCGTTGATAGTACAGTATTTCGGTGTTGTTGACCTGATCTGATGGCAAGGCCAGAAGGTGGATAGGTGCAACTCTTCAACGACTAATAGTAGATACTTTGAGTTTGGGCTTATTCTGTTTGATTTGACAAGCCTAACACGTTAGAATGCTTACTTTGCTTACTGTCTACACTAAAAAGGGAAAAATAAAAACTTTTTAACAAAAAAATAAAAACCGACTTCAAACAAAAGCACTAAAAAGTAAAAAATAACTGATTGGCAGTTTTCATTTACTATACATACCTAATCAAATGTTTTCGAAGTCGGTGTGCTTTGGCTAAGTAATTAAAGCCTACCTATTAAATACATACCTAATCAAATATTTTCGAAATCGGTGCCAGCCCATACAAAGCAAAGCACACCGACTTCGAAAACATTTGATTAGGTATGTATAGTAAATGAAAACTACCAATCAGTTATTTTTTACTTTTTAGTGCTTTTGTTTGAAGTTGGTTTTTATTTTTTTGTTAAAAAGTTTTTATTTTTCTAAAGATATTTTTTGTATAGTTTATACCCACTCAATATAATAGTTAAACAACTTTATTATCGTTTTGTCTTAGTTGCCCGTATATTACAAGGAGAATTTAGAGTTATATATGTACATATTATGTGTAATGGCAGCTTAATTTGTACTTCTTTTAAAATTACTAATTAATATTAAAAGTTAGATTTTCAAGAAGTGTTCTAAATAAACCAAATATCTTAAACAAGATAAAACTTTTAAGCTCATATTTCTTATTATACGCAATTGTATCATAAATTAAAGTTAATTTTATGATATTCATTAAAGATCAGTTTATCATGTTATTTGGAAATATCTTTCAAAATTTTCCCTAGATTACGCACAAACGACTTTATATAGTTGGCCTTCATTAATTTTATGACACACAGTACATAACTTGTTTACTTAAAGATAGAAATGTATTAATACAGATGTCAATAAGTTGTTTGTTATGAAGGACCTTTAAGGCAATGCCTACATTTAGGAATTTAAATTTTCATTCATAACAAACATTATTAAAGTAACGTCTTTATCGCGATTTGCACCTGCCAGTTACAGTTAAAACGTCGCTGAGCGATAAAATTTAAAATGGAACATCTCAATCGTGTTTTGAATACCAATGAAAATGTACGGAAGGAAGGATAGTATGATAGCGTCGAAGCGGCGGGGGCACATTGTTTCGCTATCGGGACAACTGTTTTGACGGCCGCCTATCGCGACAGATATGCGATCTCACGTCGCCACTAAAGATAAAAGGAAACTAACTTACCCCATAGAATATAACTAATAGTATCCTATTTCTTATACGTATATTGTTTTTAAAATTAGTAAAAAAACTAAAATGTCTGGTCTGTGTCTGGCTAGCATAAGGGAAGGAGGTTCAATCTCACACGGGGCCGAATTGGCATTAACTATGTAAATGTTGATATCAATCTGATGACGACAAAATAAGTCGTTTAGTAGAAATTGAACGACTACTATATCTCTCTACTCGCAAAAATATATGTAGAAAGATGAAATAAGATAGTAATTAATGATATGACCGTTTGTGCGTGTTACATTAATACAAATACCAACGCACAACTTTTATGATAATAAAACTTACAAGCTGTACCAACATATAAGTGATTATTTGTACATGTACATATGTACATATATAAGATGAGACGAAATACAAATTATGATTAATAAGACTACCATTTTATATTCTTGTCTACGAGTACCTCTATGTGTTATTATGGTAAGCATAGAGTTTCATCAACACATACGTTTTCTAATAAATTTTTATTTAATAATAAGTAATATTAGCAACTCGAGTTATCTACTCAACGAATACTTAAACTTAAATTTTTTTTCATTTGAGTAAGCAAGTGGACATTATTTAAAAAATAGACAGAGGCTGAAATTTTTATAATATTTATATAGAATTTACATCTTAGCATGTAGTTGAATTAAATGTTAGTGATATTTAATCGATGGGAGTAATAGTAGGGGAGCCCACGATGCTAAATGGGGATTAACTCGAGCGTCGTAGAGACCTATTGGGATGCAAAGCTTAGATGATAGGAAGAAAAAAATGTTATATGATATATACCTTTACATCGGTGGGGGAAGCGGCTATAGATTTTTAAATATGTAAAAAAAACTGTTGCATAGACATCCTCGAGCGCGTCAGATATTGATAGCATCAATGCCCTACGTATTTTTAATAATGTACGTATGTTAATCTGATCGTTTGCATGATGCGGGTGGTTGTATTTAAGGGTTGAAAATGAAAAAAAAAAAAATTAATCGAGCGCGTCAGATTTTCTAAGGGAGTGTTAAGTGCACCAAAAAAAAAGCTCTCATTCACTAATCTGACGATTTTGATGGGACGCAAACTCGCGGCCATTTTCATAATATGCAAAAAAAATCGCCCTTTTGAAATACTCAAGCGCGTCAGATTAAGATATATATGGTTCATCTGTATGTTCTAAACGTACTGTCTCATAATCTGACGATTATCTAGAGGGATTCGCCTGATCTGACAAAAAAAAATTAGAAAAACGGTTCACCTTAAAGGCCATACCTGCAACTTCCCGCTAATTCCATTCCTGGGCGCTTAAAATTGTACTTATGACATTTTTGAGCTCAAAATATAATTTATGTGATATTTTGAGCTCGCTGAGTTCAAAGAAATAATATTTCTATGCATTTGAGCTCTCCCAGCTCGAAAGTCTGATAGAAGTTTCATAGAACACTATTTTTGGAATTTTCAAACCGCAATAACTTTTGAATAGATCAAGCAATTTTCACGCGGTTGACGCCACTCGACGCAGTTTTATCATCCTCATAAGTTATTTTCAGGTTTTAATTGATCGAACCAAAAATTTCGGAGTAATCCCGAAAAAATTAATGTCACTCGTATTAAATATTTATAAACTTTAATTCACACAAATAATATTAAAATAGCAAACAAAGCCAAAACGTTGGAAACACGTTGTAAACAGTATGCTACGAACGAGTCTTTATGATCAGCTGTGATGGCGTCATGGCGGCAGAAACCAGAGTGGGGACGGAGTGAGAGAGTAATAGATAGAGAAAGAGTGAGAGAGGAATAGACACGCGGAGAAGGAAATGTAAGTATCACGCAGCTGCACGCATTTAACTTTATCGACGAATTTTTGTTATATCGGCTTGCGGAAATCGTCAGATTATATATTTTTCATTATTCTTGAATTATTTCCTTCAAAAAAAAAAAATTTAGCTACGCTCGAGAATGTCGAAGTGACGTTTTTTTTTACAACTTTGTTGCCCTCCCCTTTTTTTACGTCACTCTCAAATTGTCAGATTATTGGAATATACACTTTTTAGGATGTAATTAACTCACCCTACCTTAATCTGACGCGCTCGAGAATTTCTGATAGTCAATTTTTTTTTACTAATCTGATCCTGTATCCTTCACGGGCGGCCTTATATATGGGCCTCATGTTTTGTGGAGGTACTTAACCGGGCACAAGGTATCCCCCTGTATATTAATCTGCCGCGCTTTAGTAAATCCCGAAATCCCCGCTTGGGCTCCCCTACTATAATTGATACGTTAAGTCACGAATGCAGGACTAGCTGCATTGCGGTATTGACAAGTTATTTTATAGGAGTTACATATATGTTTGGGGTATTTGTCAATACTTTGATAGTTTTATACTCGCAAGTAGTTCTCGTTAATTCTATATAAATATTTTTCTTTGCCATCTATTTTATTGCTAATTGCTATTGCTATTACCTTAAATACCCCCAATTATTATCCCCGTGTTATATAGCATAAGAATAAAGAAACAAAACAAAATAGATAGATAGATAGTTAAGAACGAATGCGGACGAATGATAGAAAGATATAGTATGCGGAATGAAAGTACGAGAAGCATAAAAGCGAGAACTGGCATGAAAGAAGCAGAAAACACAGACTCCTTCCCCCATGTTAAAGGTTTAGTATAAAAAAAAAACCCAAGCGAAGCCAAGAGACGAACAGGGAGGTGGCCCACTTCGGAAGGCGGTGTACCATGTGGGTTGTTCATACAACCCCTTGGTTGTGTGGTCTGCTTCGTTAGACCTGCCATCGGGGCATCGTTGTTCAGTGCGTAAGGGATCCTGCGACGCTCCATTAAGACGGGAGAGGTGCTGTTGCGATTTAATGGGAAGTACTTGCTTTTCTAGCCAATGAGTCCCCCACTGTAGTAGTAGTATGCGTAAATGCATTTCCCAACATTAAAAGAAAACGTCAAAATCGGGTTAATATCATCCTTAATGTATATAATCATACCCTTATTATCTCATAAATATTTATAACTATTTAAATTATTAATAAATATTTAATGTTTACCCAAATATATTTCTATTTAAAAATATAAAAATATTTAATTCAAAATAGACAAAAAGCAATCTGAACCAAGTTGCGGATTCACTTTTTATAACTTATGTTTCCCCTTTGCTTACACAGAGGGATATAATTCACACAAATCTTTATTTTTCTTTGTTCGGAGGGTGCAGGCCTCCCGCGGGGTGCTGATGATGAGTTATGAGGAGTAGGCCTAGGCCGGAACCCGGAAGTCGCTCCTCTACGCCTGGCCATCCCGCCCCACTTCCGATACCAATCGACGGGCTTTAACATTAACATTGCTGTATTATTTCATAATTTATTGATCATTTTGAGACTTCTCGTGTATCGTACGGAGTTTGCGATGGTATTTTCTTCTTTGTAGGGACTTTTATTTTGTGACATATAGCGCCTGATCGTTTTGATAAGCAACGCATGATTTGTTGTGTTGTTTTGTAACCTATAAGAAAATATTAGTATTCTATACACCTACTTCATTTTTTAAATAACAAACTAAATACAGTGTACTTTATTTCTTACTACAAACAGTATTACAAATAGTTAAGTTTTAGAATATTAAGTGAAAGTCTTTTAGGAAATGCGATTAATTTGAAAGAATTTGCACTACATACTTATTATAATCTATTCTAGGTATTTTTTTATCTAAGTAAATATTTATACTTATTGGGGCATTAATATTTCTTTTAAAACTTACATATTTTGATCATCATCCATATCGACCCATGCTGTAAAAATAAAAGGCAAAACATGATCAAAATTGTTTGCGATCATATAATCCATTCATTGGCAAACCTAAAACCATAGCTTAGTGATGTTCATAAGTGCGTGTAGGGAGCGTGTCGACGATATTCGGCGCAACGGAGACCAGCGAGCAACAATATTCATAAATAATTTCAACAATACGTGGCTGAGGAGCCACGTGGCGGTGCCTCCTGCCTGCTGCCTGCCACCCTCGCCAAGCAATCATTTACACTTATTAAATGTACTCTGAAACTTTTGATATTTAGTTTGCTTGGCAGTTGCTTTCTTTAGCTAGAAATTATCTTTGAGGGACTACAAAAATACTAAAAAAGTCCCTCAAAGGTAAAAAAATCTAGCCGATAATCATATACGGTCTAGTGGAACACAATCAACTAGAACTTTATAAAACCAGGTGGAAATAATCTTATTTAATTTACTAATAGTCACTAAATTTAATTTAACTTTCACCTACAACAAGATTTTGATATTTAAAAAAAATACGTTATGAAGAATTTTGGATTTTTTTGTGATAGTCTAAGTAAATACACACTAAACACATGAAATAGCTTTTAAAAATATATAAATTATAAACATTAATAATTTAATAGCTATTTTAAAGGTAATCTAATGCTAGTATCGGAATCTAAATGGACCTGCTCGACCTGTTGGTTACTCATTCTGAAACTGATATAGACCAATTAAGTCAAATGATTTTATAAACATATACAAGGTCGATCAATTATTTTAAAATTTAGATATTGATTTTATATTATTTTTGTATATCTCGATTTGCTTAGATATTTCTATTTATTAAGGTTAAATATATAGTTGTCAAAAAGTTATTCTAGTACATTTACTGTAATAACCTAGTTCTTTAAACCGCAACAGTATAATTAAATGAGACAATGATGATGAGTGTTACTTAAAAATTTTAGTAGAATTGTAAAATCACCGTAACATTTTACCATAGTATTTTTTCCACCGCATAGAAGCTGCGTGGACTTAGACTACACCACAAACATGAAAAACGCCACTAAATCTGAACTTAAAAATAAAGAAGGTACCTAAAGCTAAACCTATATCCTATAAATCCCATTATTAATATATTTATAAATCTGAAAGTTTCTCACTCAATCACGTCGGAATAGCTGAATTGATCTAGATGTTTGGCACAGAGAGATATGTAGATTATTGTCTGGAATAGCACATAGGGTACTTTTTATCCTGGAAGATGTATGGTTCCCGTAGGATATCCATACTAACCATTTAAACAATTTAAAATTTTTAACTTTTACTTTTTCTTATTTCTGAGAATTTACTTTAACTCTTATAAAATTGTGTTCTCTTGTAAGTGGTGTATAAGAATTTGCTCTACCCACGTTTCCGAACCTGTGGGTATGTTAATGGTACTATACCTACCAGTTTTTTTTTCGGGGCGGCTATACAATAAACCTACTAAAGTTTAGAAATGCATATCTAAGCTACAAACAAACAAACATTTATTTTTACTATTATGAAATATAGATGACATTTATAACAATTATATACCTATTCATTATAAAAATATACACATGTTAAATTTTTTTGTTAATTATTCTTCTTCTCTCTTCTTGTTAAATATCTTCTTTTTTAAAAACAATAAAATCGTTTTTACATTTTTTATGTTATTCTTTTTAATATTTTACGCACATTTCGCATATTAAATTGCATTGCGTTAACAATCCCTTTGCGTATAGTCTATAAAGGGAGGCACCCCTGTATGTAAACATTGGTTTAACCGAGTTCAAATAGGATGGAAAATGATTTAATGACACTGCAACGATTTAGTATTCACGCGGAAAAAGATACGAATAAATACATATACGTAAATAAATAAAACAATTGATATTTGTTTAGTTTATCTTATAAACGATGATTTAAAAAGTTGTCGACGAGGATGGGATTCGAACCCACGCGTGCAGAGCACATTGGATTAGCAGTCCAACGCCTTAACCACTCGGCCACCTCGTCTTGAGAGTGAGTTACGAAATACAATACAATATTACTCACACAATTAAAATTTAATATATCTATCTCTTAAAAATAATGAATTAACATAAATACTATTATACGATTATATTATTCTATTAATTTACTATTATAATCTTTTATTTTTTTTATTAAATTTCTCTGCGAACTTTTTAGAATTTGGTACCTACTTAATTGCATATTTGACATTGGACAACACACACACACATTGAATATGTAACAAAGATTTGCATTTATAACATTACGGAATTTCTCAGAGCGGATTCTAGGTTTTTTTTCCGACATAATACAAAAATATCAACATATTGGTTGTGGCTTATCGTCAGAATAATTTTTAAAATTATAGCCTGTCACCCTTCTAGAATAGTAAAAACCTTATAAAAATGAGTCCAGTAGTTTCTGAGGGTGGACTTTAATATAAACAAACCGTAATGATTATTATCGATTAGTTTGTTTCAAGGATTTAGATTAGGAATCTAGTCCGATTATTATTATTAAATGTATTTGTATCACTTGAGCTATAATAATCAATCTATTGTATAACGTAATATCTACTTATGTTTTAAATTTTTTCCATAATTAGAAATCATCGATATCATATTGTATAATATACAGGGTATGCTTAAAATAGGTTTTGCCCGTTTTTTATACATTTGAAAAAGTACATTTGTCTCTAAAAGAGTTAAATTTTGAATGTACCGAAAATACGTGTTTCATTAAATGTGTCAAAGAGCACGCTGATTTTGATAGCACTCAGCGAAAAGGTAGCTTTCTGTAAGTGAAAGAATTTTCAGAATCGGATCAGTAATTTCTGAGATTGCAGCTACATACAAACTTACAAACGTAAAGTGATAACTTTGTAATATAATAATGAAATAATAAATTAATAAATCATTAAAATACTTAAACCCAAGAATAGTTACGAAGAGGTTTGTCATTTAATGTCATTTAAAATATACTTTATGAGAAAGGAGCAGAATTACCATATTAATAATTAATATTAATTAAATGTATCTTAATTTTAATTAAATTTTAATAATATTAAGTCTTTTATTATGTTCATTATAATACTACATAATAATTATATAAAACTAAACAGTGCGACGAAACACAATGAAGATATCTTAGTAATTTTTATATTAAATCAATAAAACACAAAGTTAACGACAATCACAAATTATCTTAAAATAAAAAAACGCTTAGTAATAAAGTTTATTAAACCTGCCAAATAAATACCTTTTGTCAAAACATGTAGTTGAGGTAGTCACCAGAAATACGAGGAGTTTAAGCGGAAAATATGTTTGTAATAAAAATGTATACGACAAATGACATTAACTCATGATAAGGCATCTGATATTTGATAGGTAAAAATTAAAATATATTTAACGGTACAATAATACTAATTATTAATAAATATGTGTTATTAAATTATCTATTAACACATTACTAGTATTGTCCGCGGCTCCGCCCGCGTTCAGATGGCCAAAAACCAACTTCTTAGGTTTTACATATTAGTATACTCTTACATTAATGCATGCATTGCATTGATGCAGTTTTTGCATTTTTTCTCAGAAATGAGATATTCTCCCGCGGTAATAAGTATTCTATATGTTGCCCAGATAAGCAGCCATTACCATGCCAAACTTCATCAAAATCCCTCCGGTGATTTTTCCGTGATGCGGTAACAGACAGACCGATAGACAGACAGACAAAAATTCTAAAAACTATTGATTCTGCCTATGTATCGAAAATAATGTCTATTTTAATAAAAATTTACAAAAAATATTTAACGTACAGATTCGGCTTCGTTAGAATTTCATTATATGTATAGATAAGAGATATTTAGGTATATATATCTCTAACTTAAATAAGGTTTTACTAATGTTTATTCACACAGTGTATCTAATTACTTAGACACTGTACGTAGGGTATCACAAAGTACTTATTGAGCGATAACACCTCGCTTCATTACCTTCACTAACAACAGAAGGGCCGGCCCAGTTTTACTCAAATAAAAGGCATTACGATTCAGCCGTTTGAAACGTGGCCAGACTGACTTTATAGTGATTTAACTAAATATTTTTGTTAATACTCTTTATATCTAATATTGTATTTAAATGAGAAAGTTTGTTTGTTGGTTTGTCTTTTTCACAAAGCATGTGTTTATTTGCATAGTTACATAGATTATGGATTATAGAGTGCTATAGACAATTTTTTTTTCCGATAGGTATATTAAGTGGTTAGTGACTGATATTAGTATACTATGAGTAGGTACCTAGCTGCACTAAATACCCACTACAGAAAAAAAGACGCCTTTGCTTTAGGATCTCAGCGTAGAGTTTGTAAACAAATATACATTACTAACTTGTACGTATTCGTATATTAATTTACCAGAAATCCGCTCTACATTTTCCGTTTGCTTGAGATCACGCATGTTATGTAGCAAATGGCCTTTTATTTGGCCCATTACTTTGTTAAGTGTATTGAGATTATAACAAAATTTAATTACTTTAATAAAATAGGCTCGTTTTATAAGAATATAATATATGTATATAAGTATATGTTCTAATAAAATGTGTCTATTTTATTTCCAATTAGTATATCAAAAATACATAAGTAGTGGAAATAGATTGATTTCTACCTACCTATAATTTGTCAATGACTAATTATTGACAAAGTGGCAATATAAGTATGTATTAAATATATATAAAAAAGAAAGGTCTTAACGAAGGTTTGTCACTTTGAAATGTTGGCACATACGAACCTATAAACGGAGAAGGATTTGACACTATTTTACTAAAACTCCCCACTAGATCACGCTGCAGCACAAGAATTTTTTTTTTATTCTTAACTACCACGAAAATTGGTATTTAAGTATTGAGAATATTTTCGCGTTATACCTATGTATATGCAGACGAAGCCAACATAGACTAATACTTAAATAATATATTAACATATATTTATATATATATATATATATATATATATATATATATATATATATATATATATATATACATATACATAACGTACTTTCATTATAAAGTTTTCCAATGAGTACCTACGAAGTACCATATGCTAAGTGTCTGGAAAGTCAGTACACTCAGCAATCAGTATAAACAAATGCACCGAGGCGCCAGTGACACGTCGCGCTTGAATATGACAAATAACATCAAAATGAAACTACACGAATACCAACATAAAATAAAAATGTCAAAAATTTAAATTAAGGATTAAAATATTTAAATTTAGTGCGGGCGTCCCGCTCAAGCTCCGGCGACGGCCGCGCCTGCCGGCCCGGAGCCTGGACGAGATGTTGGTATGGAAATGGACTTGCTCTCTCATTTTATTTATTGATTAGTTATTACTAATTACTAATATTAAATATATATATATAAACAGATTATTCAAAATATACGAGTATGCGTAACATCTGTTTTTACAACATCTGTTTCTTTTGAAATAAATTATGTTTCATTTTCTAAAACTTCTATACCTAAAGCTTCTTTTTAATTTATTGTCATTATACATTAAATATTTTATCATAAAAAAGTAGGCACTTCATAATTACAATTCTATCGGACTGTCGGATTACTTTTATTACATATAATGTGAAAACTTGTGTGTGTGAATGTTTGTTATTTTTTATATTTGGTAAATTAGTAGTTTTACAATAATATTTTAATAAAATTTAAACATAAATATATAACTTTTCCCATAACCATTTTCACTTAAATATATAAACCCTTCTCCACACTACTTCAACACGTCCCAATACTATAAATTAATGGAGTGTACTCCGCCAGAAATTTTAAATATTTGAAAGCATTATACAGTTTAGAAAAAAATCAAAATCTCCAACAACATAATATATTACATAAATAAATAATACAATCATAAAGTAGTTATAAATGTAGTGTTTATAAAACGTAATTGCGGTTTTATGGTCCATATATTTTGGGGAAGGATGGCGCGTCACTGCGTCACTGCGCATCGAACATCGGGAAGAGTGACTGTAATAGTCTTGAATAAGACGATTTGTTTTAATTAAGAGACGTAACGCCCATCTATACTAAATAAACAAAATCAATGGTGTTTGTTTATGTAATGATCTGACTCGAAACAATAGGTAATTAATAGCCCTTCATAATGATACCTTTTTGTAGAGTCTTTGCAAAAACTTAAAATGATATAGTGTCAAAGCCTTAATTTGAAAAAATACTTGGCATGAAATTGTCTCAAATCAAATTACCTATATGATTTTTTAAGTTAAGAAGAAATATGCATATACATATATACATATATATATATATATATATATATATATATATATATATATATATATATATATAGTCTGTTAACATCTTAGATAAGACTATCTTTTCGAATTTCGTTGTTTTACTTTTTTTTTCCTTTCAAATTATTATACAAATTTGTGACCTCGTAAACTTTTAAGACGTCATAAACCTTAGTCTCCCCCGTAACCATATTTGCTCTTAAAGCATTCAAAACGTCAGCAGCAAAACATCAGAAATAAATAAAAATGATACCACGACAATATCCGAAAATACAATTAAAAATCTTTAAGAAAGAATTTAGATAAAACCCGTAACTTAATGAAACACTCAAAGTACATGCCACAGATATACTACCATTTCTAATTCTCAAACAAACGGTTATTAAATCCATATCTTCCACATGAGGGCCAGGAGGGAAACATCTAAATTAGTCGCAGGTAGGATCTGCCTGTGACGGCTTATAATCACACCCCCTTGCTGCGGCCGACAGCGACCTTTGTGCACTAATCGTAGCTACAGTATCGGTACTGGCGTTGACATCGAAAATGAGGAAATATAATTTCTTTTTGACAGGATATTAAAGAAACAGCAATTCGTGATTTAATCATGTAAACTAAAACTAGGTTCAATATCGTGATCTCTTATTTATTTAAATAGTGAATTTATTAAAAGAGATTGTTTTATTAGATATAATACGTAGATACTATATACACCAGTAAGTAGGTAGGAAGTAGCTTTGTTAAAAATATTAGTTTAACCTAGTTAATTCTCGTTAATGTTTCAAACTGGTAAATAAATGTTAGTAAGTATAACATTATTAGACTAAAATAGGTAATTCTTAAAGGAAATGCCTGCGTTTAAATCGTTTTTAATCAGAGAACATAAGTCATTAGGTTGAATATAATAATAGAATACGTTTTATTGTTCCTAAACACGCTAGCAACAAGTAATTCCTAAATGTATTTTTTCAACTACTTTCATAAAGAGAACTTAGCGAGCTCTACCTATTGACTACATTAAATAGATGACGTTTTGTATAATTCTTAATTACATTACAGTTGTTTTTATTTGCACAATTGTTCAAACATTCTAAAGTAGACACCTACGATATGATAAGTAAAAAAATGTCAATGTCAAAATCCAATGAAACCGTAACATAGATAAATATTATCTATATATATAAAAGAAAGTCGTGTTAGTTACTTCGCTTATAACTCAAGAACGGCTGAACCGATTTAGCTGAAAATTGGCAGGGAGGTAGTTTAGAGCCAGGAGAAGGACATAGGATACTTTTTATCCCGTTCGACCGCGTTCCAATTTTTATGATATTTTAATTTTTGGATTTCTCTTAGTCCGGAATAGGTAAGTATTAAAACATATAATTAAAATGTGAGAAAGAAAGATTTTTTCTTTTTATATCTATTTAAAACGTACCTAGCGACGAACCCGAGCGAAGCGAGGGTGAGCCGCTAGTATTAGATAAAATGGATTATAAAATGGATTTAGTGCATATCTTATTTTATTGAAATACCTGGCTACTACCTTACCGTACTACCTTAGCAGAGCAACAAATATGCACTGCAATCTTATACAAATATTGAAAAAAAATAGCGACTCACCCTCGCTCCGCTCGGGTTCGTCCCTGCTTCAGTTTTAACGTTTAGTATAGATTTCTCAGAGATGAGACATTTTCCCACAGTAAAAAGTATCCTATATGTTGACCCTATACGTGTAAATCCTATAAGTATTATATATGTTGGATAATCAATTATCATCATACCGAATTCATCATCAAAATCCCTCCAATGGTTTTTCCGTGATGCGGTCACAGATAGACAGAAAACAATTCTAAAAACTATAGATTCGGTCTCTGTAACGATAATAATGTCTATTTCGATAAGATTATCCAAAAAAATTTAATGTACAGATTCGGCTCAGTTACAATTTTATTATATGTGTAGATGTTTTCAAAGGCGATGAAGGTTAAATAAAATAAGTAAAGTTCAAATCTAAATAACTGAAGCAAAGATATTTTCCTAAGTTTAATATCTACTATAACATATGTATATTTGCCTATCTTATAAATAATAAGAACAAAAATCATATTATCTATACGAAATTTGAATTAAAAGAAATAATCAATTTGTTGTTTCGTATTTACTTAAAAAATCATACGTTGGTTGCCTAGCAACACTGTTGGTAAACGTAAATATTGCTACAAATATACGCCCGACGTCCCTGAATCAATTTCCCAAGGTTTATTTGCTTTCAATCCTCAATTATCTGACGGCAGTGAAAGCTGGCTGAAAGGAAAAGGGCTCTGGAGGTGAAGGTGAGGGTGTCAGGGTGGTATCGATTGCCACGCCCACCCGCCGCGCGTTGCTACGCGACGCCCGCCCTTATCCAGGCTAGAGTCTTGAATGTAAGTATGTAGATCTCGCCGTGCTATGACGTTTTTCCGACGGAACTTTTGAACGTCACAGTATTTTTTGTATTTTTGTTATTATTTTGCAGATAATAGTTACTAAATTGAATAAATTAACCGAATAACCTTCATTCGGATAATGTTACTTTTTTATAAGATTTTGGTTAAAGAAGTAGATCAATATGAAGCATGAATATTATTTTTATTCACATATTTTAAAGTTTAAACAATTAGATACTTTTTGCAATTTTTATAATTTTAATTCTATAATATAATGGGGGCTATTAGTGATTGAATGGTACCTATATTAAATTAATTATTATTATAATGTTAGTACTTAAATAATTATTATGATTATAAAGTAATTAACTAAGACAAATCTGTTAATCGAATTTAGTATCTGCGGATCTAAAGTGAAGAGAAGGATACCATTACACTATACGAGACAGAAGATCATCTATTAAAACTATAATATAAAACATGTTAACCATAAAACATTTAAAAAATGGAATCCTATTACAACCCTAAAACCAAGTGTTATTTATGACATTTTATCTTAAATGACCATAATCTTTTGTCGCAGCCGCAGTTTTTAAGAAAAAAATAAAAAAACATTGATTGCATAAGCCGCCGTAGTTCAGATATGCGATTTCTTTATAGATCCGACCTTAATGGTTTGAAAAGATTTAGAATCTTAGAGATATTATCGCGTTATTTAATTTTTTAATTAGTTTTTATTAATACAATGTAACATAGTTGTTGAAATTGGTTGTACCGTCTTAAATTCATAAACAATCCACCATAATCTGTCTGTCTGTTACCGCATCATAGAAAAGCCACTGAAGAGATTTTGATGAAATTTGGTATGATGATAGCTGGTTATCCGGGTCAACCTATAGGATACCTTTTCGGGGGAAAATATCTCATTCCTGACAAAAAAAATACAAAAACTGCATTGTAAGAGTATACTAATATGTAAAACCTAAGAATTTGGTTTTTGGTCATCTGAACACGGGCGGAGCCGCGGGCAATGCTAGTGAAAATTAAAGTTTAAAATTGACAACGAAACTTTTTCATAAGTACATTATGGTACATGTCTAATCAGTATACATCATTTTGTATTAATATAATAATATTTATTTCTACCATATAGAGATAAATTATTAAAAATAAACAACATTAATATCATCTAACTACAAACAAAAAATCAAAAGTGAAGAGATAACATCTCGAATCAAACATACAAAGATAAAATATGTTATACACCTATCATATTAAAATTATAACCTATAATTTAATTTTCAAAACGGCTGCATAAAAACCAAAGGTTCGGTGATGTCAGGTGAAAAAAATAAAAAAAAGCTGGTCGCACATTTGTTTTTTTAGTGTTAGTTAACCCGCGTTACAGTTTGGTGGTTCGGAATAGATAAATGACTCGTGTTCTAAGAAAATCTACTATATATTATAGTTATATTATTTATACTTAAAATAATGGTCGTATAAAATATTGTACCTATATGCTTTGAGTTATAAAATTTACATTAGATATTTGTTATCTTACTAATAATTTTTAATTCTCATTGTATGTTCTTGTTTAATAATTAAATAATAAAATACTTATACTATAATAAATTTATTAAGTAACTTAGAAGAATATAGTAAATTTAAGTGAAAAACGAGTACATTTAAGCGATCAAGAATATTGATTATTATCTCTAGATTCTAGGACTTCGTCACAAAAATTAGTATATTTTAATACCTAGAAAATTACTTAAGCTAAATACATATATCGATTGAAGAAAACGATTTATCGAAGTACGTTGGTACTTATTTAAGAATAATTTCTACGAAATAGAATAATAAGTATATCAAAATATTAACACCCATGACTGGAGTACAAACATTCGTGCTCATCACACAAATGAATGCCCCCAGCGGGACTCGAACCCGCGACCGCTGGCACAGCAAGTAGGGTCACTACCAACTGAGCCAAACGTGATTATATCAAAAATAATATAAAATTATCAATGTTGACAATGTATCAATACTATTTTCCCACGACAAGCTGCTTTAGGTACGGTGATGACGGATGACTTCCCTGACAGATTCTCTTTGGCGATCAGATTCAGTTAAAAAAAATCTCTTTTCCATCCTACGTGCCTTCAATACAATGGATACTTCTTGAAGATTGAATTTTAATTACTATTTAGTGAGCATTTTTAACAATGTAACTAATGGTAAATAGACTAAAAAATTATATGTGTGCTCTATGGGGACATGTTTCCCAATTTAATGGAATTTATTGAAGTGATAATTATTAATATTTAATGATGAATACGGTTAAAAGTTGATGTCACTGTGAGTTAATCTTTTCTTAATTTATTTTCTTGATCCTCTCAAATATTATAATCAAAACCGTTATATCCATTAACAGGTGGTGAAGTTTTGAGGTGAACAATGGTATTCAGATCCACCTCCAACAATGGACTGCTCGATCTACAAGTCGGCGCAACAGATGCAACAATACAGGCTCGAATGATTAATTGTACGAAACTACAAACGCTTTACATGCAGGAATAAAAAATATAACAAAATGAAACAAAACATTTTCGCCTTTTGTTTATTGCGACGACGCCAACTTGTCTGCACCAAACTGATTCGAATTTCGAACTTCGATCATTAATTATATTTTGTCTTACTCACGCATTTCATTTTCGAGTCGATATGATCTATAGATCGGGTCTATGGGTCTATCGATCACGCGCTTCGGAATATAAATTTATTCATTTAGTCATATGTTTTTGCGGACGAGTTTTGTTGTGCCCAGAGACTTTAAAATTAATGGTCTACTTTGGTAAATATAATTTAATGATTTGTAATTTCAAAAATAAAAACATATAACTTGATAATACATACCTAGTTGAAATTAAGTTTAATTATTTAAACTTAAGATGTGAATAATTTTACTAGTGATTACAATTACATGTTATAAATATAGAAGAATAATTCTAAAATCAAACAGCACTTATAGAAAAAGACTTTATCAAAAGTAACTAATTATCTGTAAACAATATTTCATTTTCGAGGATGACATGACGCGAGACAAAAAACGAAAGGTCGAAATGACCGCGCCAAAACCAAAACGCTCCGTTCAAAACAAATAAAAGCTAAACAAAAAATGAAGTCTGTTAATAAGCTGGATGACATTTGGGAATTTAAAAAATTTATCCTAAGCATTATTAATAGCTCTCGTGGAATGAGTTCTATATGATTATTAAAATGAGAAGACAACAATTACTTACCTACCCTAAGAGCGAACTCCATCAATTAACCAAAGCACTGTTTCGGTTACGTGTATAGATACAACTCGATGTGTGTAGGTATATTTTATTGTTTTATTGCTCCGACATGACGTTTTATAAACGTTATTCGTCGAGCCAGTCTTGTTTCGTCCCGAAGATTGCTTCTTCGTAACAAGCCTCGGATGGCGTGATAGCAAATAATTTTATAAGGACCTTTAACAATATGTCAAGCCCGCTCGTATTCACTTTTTTCTTGCTTTCAATAAATAATACGTACGGTCATAAGTTTACATTGTTCGATTCCGAGCGAGACGCAGCTTTGAAACGATATTTCTCAAAATTTCTTTATTTTTATACAAAAAAGCTACAAAGCGGATTCTTTATGCATTTCGAGGATGCATTTGTTATTATGGGAGAATGATAATGTGATTATTGTTTTGCGAGCTTTAAGATGATTGATAGTCGATTGTCACGGATAATGAAGTATTTTGAAGTCTTTAAATTTTGAAGGCTTCACAATAAGATGAAACATCAATTAATTTATAACCACCTTGATTGATTTTGGTAGTGAACTATAAAATAATAACTAAATTGAGCATAGGTATTTTATATATTTTTATAATTATCAAAATATGTATATTAAAATTACCTACATATACTTATTACGCATGCACCTTGGATATAGATGCATTATTACTCCAGGTCATAATTTATCTGTGTACTAAAATTCATTCAAATCCGTCAGCTGATTCAGCGTGAAGGAGTGACAAACATACTCACATACAAACTTTCGCATTTATAATAGTATTACGATAAGCAATATTAAACGCATTAAACATATTTTAAATAATTGTCTTTTGAAACAAATAAAAACAGTTACTCGTACGTCACAATAATAAATATTTTTCCTAAATACACCACCTTTGTCGTTGAACTAAGGCAACTGAAAATAAAACCTCTCCAATATTCTAGATTGAAAAGGAGGTCTCGAATGCCACTATAAGACACTAGGTACTAAATCAGAAGTCAATAATTTGAATTTTACCAAAAATTATAGCCTCTGTTATTAATAATCACAAGGTAAAGTTTCGATATCATCAGTTCTATTCATAATGACGGCTCTCAGGACAATGTCGGCCAAATTAATAATCCACGCCTGTTCTATACGTAATTTTAATTTAAGTCTATTGGTGCTTTCGTCACGCTCTCTCATAAGAATGCCGATTTTTTTCTGTTTATAGAATTGTTATTGTTGTAGCTCGTGTCGATCTTTCTATTGTGGGGAGCGGCGATTGACCGATAGCCCAACTATTAAGTCCCAATAACATTTATACACGCGGAACTTAACAAAATACAACGAGTCAGAGAAAAAATATTGTAACGCAATATTCATCTTTATATCTCACTTATAACGACTATAATCGAATCATATTAATGATAAATAAAGTCCATTATTTTATATTACCTACTAACATTTTTAATCGATATTTTATCTACGTTACTTTGATAAGGTCATAGCCTCTGACCTGTTGCTTTCGATGTCTCAATAGGCCACGTTTTAACATTAATTCATTATTAACTCACAAATCTTAAGAATAAATAAGTAGCTATACTTAAACTTTGTTATTTAATAATAATAATAATTCTTTATTACAGACCCTTGATGAGCACAAATTACAAATGGAAACTAGGTGGCAATGATTATGTTCTCCTGACCGATGCATCATTCGCGCACGCATCATTCTTGTGCAATGTATTGTACCTGAAAGTTAGACCATCTGAAGGAAGAATTAAGAAGGAGAGGTGCATCCTGCGGTGATCCTGACTGACTGATACGGCCTAAGCCGCTGATCGTAGAAACGTGAAATTTGGAGAACGTATTCCTTTTATGATGTAGGTATCCGATTAGAAAGGATTTTTCGAAAATCAGTCAACCAATCAGTGGGTAACATAGGGGATTAAAGATTGTATGAAACTCTGTCAGTCTTAATGTGAAATACACAGAAAGTGGTGTTTAGCTATAAAATAAAAAATAAGAAATATATTTATTTGATTTTTTTCGAAATTCATCTCTTAAAGGGGTGAAAGGGGGTAATAAAGTTTATATGGGGATAGAATTATTTATGATCAGAATTACTTGAAACTTGGTATTAATTTTCGTCAATATGTACTTACTACTACGTACAACTCTGTAATTAATATGTAAAAAAGTACCAAAATTTAAAAAAACAAATTCACTTTCTTAAAAGTGATCTCCTCATAGCCTTAAATATAAAGATTGTGATTTAACCAATTTTGATCATCTTATTGGGAACAAATGTTATCCATTTTCTTTGCATCGTGGCATTGTAAAATTTGTCATTTCAATTTTTTAAATAAAATGAAAAACATTTACAATATACTGAGAGCTATAGTGATCGCGACATCTGGCGGGAAAAAAAGGAAAAAATTTTCCCCGTTGAATAGTAATAAAGTACTCTACACAAAGTAATCTCCACGTACATTTCTGAAGCGTTACAGACTACCCCCGAGAAATGGGGGGACGCAAAGCGTTGAAAAATAGTTTTTACAATTTTCGGTTTACTGTGACGTTCTATCGAAAAATATTTTCTACAAAAGTTGTACGTCTAGTAAAAATCTACAACTTTTATAAATAACACTTTTTACGAAAACCTCAAAGTTTTCGAGACATTTACAGAAAACTCGGTTTTCAACTTTTTCTTGGTTTTTAAATTTTTAATTTCTAGAATAATCTTTTGATTTTCATGAAAATAAGGGAATGTAATCTTCGAAATACATATAATAAATAAAAAAAATTGAAATGTTTAGCCATTTCCGAGAAAAGTATGTTTTATAGTCTCGAGAGGCTGAAAATCCAACCCTGCTTCAAGTGGACGTTTACATTTAAAAAAAATTTCATTCAATTTTCAAATAGGGCTCATTCTTTTCGTCTTGAACTGTATTTAAAAAAAATAAAAATATTGTATCGTCATAGTCATCCTCCAAAAACACCCTTAAAAATTGTAAAAAGTGGAGAAATCAATAATTTTTACTTTGTAAACTACATTTTTTTGAATTATCATTGAAGAAGTGTGCCTTTTTTTGACTAAAAGTTTATAAACTGATTACACCAATGTATTTTTCGAGAAAAAACCAAAAAGAAGTATCCTTAAGTATTTAATTTGACGCTTATAATTTATACAATGTCGCCGTAAACATTCGCAATTTGACGAGTCGTGACAAAATAATAAAAGTTGGAATTCACGTAAAGTATACTATTGCTTTTGTAATTTTTTTTTGTAGGGGGGCATTTGACGAATTTTTATTCTTTATATACCTGCTAACATTTTTAAATCATAAAACTTCAGGTTTTCAATATATATTTTTCTAATCAAAGTAAACAGATCCGATTGGTCTAAGTAATGCTTCAGGCTCAGGCAGAAAAATGTTATCCTATGCCATCAAGCGACTTCTTCGTATAGTTAGTCCAGTACTAACACGTGTAAAACAACTGACCGTGACCAAAAGATTTGAACATAGTAATTCTCACGTCAGGCGCTGCGGCGATTCAGAAAACAGAACTTTGTCGTTGCTAGATCAGGCATATTCTGAAATGCAAATTTCAATATAATATAAGCTCTAATACCTAGCTCTCATGTCTATTTATACCTTCATCATAATAGCTGCATCATTATAAAAAAAATAAAGAATGGCATATTATCTTTGGCTTATTAATTCAAAAAAAATGTTTCCTTTAAATCGCAACGGTCCCTTTTCTTAAAAAGAAAAACAAATCAAACATAATGGTAGGCGGGGCTGCTCCTCCCTGGATGACCAACCCGCCTATTAACCACTTAGCCAAATCACTTCTGTATCAAATAATTTATGTGAAATGCCCTGAAGGAATTTTTTATCTGATCGAAATTTTATTTATTAAGGAAATGTCACTAACGTTATTTATTTATTTTTCTTTTTAATACTAAATTAAATATATTTTCTACGTTAGTGATAACAATAAAGGTATAATTTATAGTCTTTTAAAGTTATATGTAAATACAACTTTAATTATAAAATATTAAGGAAATGATTTTATTAGAAACTCGTAAAGCACTCGTTATACATGTATACATAAATATTTTATTGGTATAAGTACAATTAAATTAGATCCTTATAGAAGGGTAAAATCTAAATAGATCTTCAGGGAGCTATCTGTTCCACGCTACTATAGGGGACATTATTGAATTTCTCGCAACCACTTGACACTCTGTGGGAACTTATAGTAAGGACATTATGTTATGATACTCTGCTATTTTTCTTCTCTTCTTTAAATGTTTCTTCTACTTTAAATGTTAAAATAGTTAAATGTTAAAAACATATAAAAATTTGTACGTACATACATGGCTTTAATTTTTTTAAACATGTATGTTAAAGATGTATATAAGTACCTACTTATTATTATTGTATTGCCAACATATAAACATAAAAGTATAAAAAACTAGAAAACTTAACGAAATTTAATTAAAAAATGGTCAACATCTCCATAATCTGTAATAAGCTTTGGCTGCGATATTAGTTTTCATTCGTTGTTCCTAAATCCTCTAAATCAAAAAATAATCAACTTTTTTATTCAGCAGTAAATCTAGTTAGCTAATAAAGTCGCCTTACCATTCACCCTTGCAGCAATCAATGTCTAATTCCGTATTCGCAGCTTACGACAATGATTAACGACAAACTTTATTAATTCGATCTGCTGGGATTAGAGGATGCCACATAGGAGGGTAGGTGAAAAAACAAACGAATTTTGCAGGGGATCTGGCGTCGAGGGATCTTTTAAATATCCTCAAATAGGGTCGCCTCTTTGCCTACAATCTATACTAATATGATAAATATGAAAGTGTGTTTATTTGTTTGTCCTTCTTTTACGTTGAAACGAAGTGACTGATTGGCGTAATTTTTTGTGTGAATATATAATAATATAGCATACGTCACTTTTTATCGCGGGAGGTTATCTTATTGTCATGGGAAAACACGTTATAAGACAATCCAAGAAAATATTTATCAGAATTACTTGAAACTTAGTATTAATGCTTTTCAATACAATTAAATACATACGTGTTTAAGCATTTTTCGAAATTCATGACATAGGGGGCGTTAAATTGGAGATGAAAGTTTCTATGAAATCTACCTTTTTAGAGATTTTTATGTAGTTTAGCTCGAGCGAAGCCGCGGATTCTGCTAGTAATAATATAAATTGTATTCATTGGCTCAAGTATTGACGATACATATCTTTTTTTCCTATTTTAGTAATTTAATTATTAAATTAATTTTATGAAACCAAAAAGGTATAATTACTGTTGTTCCATTATTTGTACCATTCTTACTATAGTATAATCAGCTTATTATAGTTTATTAAAACAATATCATAATTCAACACAATGACCTAAAGTAAAATCTTATACTGAGCGTTATCAAGTTACTTAAATGAGATTAGACACGCGCAACACTTATCTATGTAAATCGATAGGTATAGGACGAGTACATACATATGTATAATAAAATAGTAACAATGCGAAATCTGTACATGAATCATTTTTTTAAAAACAATGACTGTAACGTATTGTGTACGGAATATTAACCCCAAAACAATAGTTGTCATAGTTGTTGTCTATTTATCTGTATGTCTGAGTGCATTTCACGCAAAAAGTAGGTAATAAGTGAATTTTAACCACGCAATGGATTTTGTTACGGTTTACATTAATAAAAAGAGCGAAAAACGAGGAAAGTTTGTATGTATAATATGTAAATATTTCGTACAAGATGGCTGAACTATGACGCTGTTTTGTCAAAAAACACTGAACACACGTGTAACATGGAAAACGCTGGCTAATCCTTAAGGGTTATACATCAAAAGAACGTACTAGAAAATTGTATGTCTTAAAAAGGCTTTTAGAAAGTCTGCGACAGCATGTATCTATCTATTAAGGTACATTCGCAATAACTATTTTTATCTATTTAAAACTTACCTAGACGACTCATCTAGGCATAGGAACGCTCAACGCAAATGAAGCGAGGTCGCTAGTAGGTACATAAAAAAAATCATAGAGTCAAAATATTGCTTTAGATATTTTTTGAAAATATAATGTACTTGGTAGATTATTAGTATCTATATATTAGAAATCAAAATATATTTTTTTCAGTTTTTTTTGGAATTCTAAACACCCAACCCTAGTTCATCAAATCACTGTGCTAACACGGAGCTTTGTTACCTACTTTTAGGGACATAGATACTTGTTTTTAATAAACATATTTATTTATCAGTACCAGGTGTAATCGTTATTGCTGATTTTATTTTACAACTAAGTCATGATTTTGATAGTTAATAAACAGTATGTATAGAAAGAATTAATATCTTAGATAGCATTTTAGATACTAGGATAGATATGTATAGGCTAATATAAAACAGGATAGAGTCAAGCCATAAGAAAATATTAAAAAAAAAACTTGTGAGTATACACTGTACTTATGTACGCACGTAAGAAGTTATACTTCTTTGGCGTAAGATAAAAAAGTGAAATATGAATTGCGAAATTGTCAAAGTAAAAAAACACAAACTTATCGAAATGAAGCTTGTAAAAATAACAAATAATTAGTATACTAACCTTTTCCATTCAAACATGTGTTTCCGGCATATCGAATCCATTATTGTCATATCCACGCTTTTCATTCATTTTTCTTTATCACTACGATCTAATTATAATAATTTTCCTCATCAAACAAAAAATCCTTGAAATTGTTACATAAAACTGATGAATATGTAACGATGATACATAAATATAATAATATTTATAAAAATATTATTATTATTTATTTTTTGTTTAAAATAAAGGGTGCGTGTAACCTTTACTCGCGGTGGAAGTGAAACTTTTTTGGCAAATATCGCAATTCAATTAAAACAAATCAATAATTAAATACATATTAGGCAAATTACAATCATATATGTATAGAATATCATTTAAGGAAAGAATAATACATATATTAGATAAGAGTAATAATAATATAATAGGTATATTGTCAGACAATAACAACGGTTACCATGGCAACAAACAGTTATCATGTCGCTTTTTGGCTGTCGGTGTGCGCATTGTAAAAATTTTATTTTCATAATTTTTGTCTAACGTCCCTAAAGAAGTACTTACCTATTTACCTTAAAAAATAAGTTTCACAATGTGATGCCAATCAATTTAGCTGTAACAATCACTACAGTTAATTAACGTAAGTACCTACTACGTAATAATTTTCTAACATATAGAATAACAGCATATGTTATATCAGTTTTTAGATTAAAATAGTCAAATGCTGTCAGTCAATGGTTCAAGCATCAGAGATAGATTGCTATCATATGACATAATAATCGCTTAGGTACATTGACTTCAATTATCACAAAAATTAAATACAAGAATAATGTTACATACAGAATATGACCTCGGTTACCTACAAATTCTATATTTTAAAAGTTAGTTTTAATGTCAACGATTTCGACAAGTAAACAATACTCTCCATTTAAAATAAAATAAAAAAAGTTACATGGGAAATATTTACTATACTAGTTTTTGCTCGCTGACCGGCTTTCGTCGCAGGGCATATTCAAATTATAATTATTAATAGTAATCTACTAAGTATGTGTTATTAATTATTATTAAATAGGATAAAAGTATTTTAAAACAATTCTATTCTTTTTACTGTAACTACCTATAGATTAAAAGAGTTTGACCTTTGAATCTAAGTATATGATTATCATCATAGAAAATATATTTCTGCCAATCTTTTATAATGAAAAGTCTCTTTTTATCAAAAAGAACAATAATAACGTAATGATAACTTGCCAGTGACACATGTTGATTGCTTAGGTACCTACTTTATTGATATTACTGCAAAATAAAAGGTGCATTAAGTTTACATTTATTACTTAACGAGCGACTCACGTACGAGTAGGTACGTTTTAACGGTTAGTACGAAATACAAATCTTTGAATTTCTCCGCTTTTCTGTACTATAATATGCAAGTATTATACATATAAACCTTCCTCTTGAATCACTCTAGGTCTACTAAAAAAACCGCATCAAAATCCGTTGCGTAGTTTTAACGATCTAAGCATACATGGGTATGCTATATATGTATATACTATGTAGTGAAGAGTAAGTAGGAACATTGTATAAGTATTACATATCAGTGTCATCAAAGTATTGGTGGTCAACCACACTCTTATCTACCGCTCACTGTACCATATCTTAAGTATCTGGCTTATCTGAAACATAAGAAGAAGGTATACTCAGTAACTAAAATTGTATAATATATTAAAAAGATTTATTAAATTGATTATGTGAGTAATATTTTACTAAATTTTGCACTTACATACGAATTCGCTATTCAGCAAAATATAAAATTATTATTATACCAGTAGGTAGTGTCCTAAAGACATGAGATAATATTCTAACGTTGATTTGTATGATGAATCTATTATAACAATCGATCGATATTATCGATATTATTACAATTTTATTTAATCTAGTACCTCATTTATATTTAAAAAAATGTTGATTTCAATTTTCATACTCTCGCAGAAATTGTTGTATACCTACATATTTAACTTTATTATGATGTGAGCTTAGAAGATCATAATTTTAAAATATTCTTTAAAACGACGCGCTCAAATTAATTGTGATCTAGAAAATAAATAAAAAAACACTAAAAAGTAAAATATAGCTGATTGGTAGTTTTCATTTACTATTAGATAAATTCGAAGTCGATGTGCTTTGATTTATAATTTATATCGCCTGGCATTGACTTCAAAAATATCTGATTAGGTTTCTATAGTAAATGAAAACTGCCAATCACTTATTTTTTTCTTTTTACTTTCCTTTTTTTGAAGTCGGTTTTTATTTCATTTTAAGTTTTTATTTTTTCCTTTTTAGTGGAGACAGTAGTAGCAAAATAAGAAGAAAGTATTTTAAATATTCAGTTATCAGTATGTGAAAAATCAATCATTCCCTATTCTCTAAACTTATTATATTTAGGTGGATTTTTTTTTCAAATATAAATGGGACCATTTTGGTATAAACCTCTTCCGAACAAAAAAAGGGTTTTGTCAATCCGTCTATATATGTCGGAGTTATGCCTGAACATACATAAAAAAATATATAAACATCCGAATTGAGAACTTCCTCCTTTTTTGAAGTTGGTTAAAAATATACATGCTATAAAAATATGAATTAACACTTAGTAACTAATTATAATCACAACTTTTGTATTAACGTACTTGTAATATATGTATGTACTTGTGTCTTGTATCTTTTAAATGAACAGGAAAACATTTTAGTTGTCTTTGCATTGTGATATTTTGTTATATATGATTTCCTCCTATCGTGGAGTCATTTTATCTTAAGTGTTAGTGTTAAGTAGACTGTAGATGTGTGTTTTACTTTACATTTAAAAAATAAATAAACAATATATTTTAAACATTTAAGTCCATGTCTGTAAATATAGATTAAGTTGATATTTAAAAGTCAATAGTTCGTGAATCTTTATTTTTCCCAAGAGATACCTACATTGCATGACGTTCGCTTTTAAAATGGTAAGTGATAAAATTTTACATATTATTCAACTCATAGATTATTTACACTTTTTTGTGTAATACCTATTTATTTTATAATAAGTGTATGCATAAAAATTATTTAATACTCGAAATATCTATAAATCTCAATTATTTTTAACTAAGAGTAGTTTTTAACCTATTCTTGAAAACATGAATGGCAAGTAACATAGAGGCCGTTACAAGGATATATTTATGCTTATGTATAATCAAAGCAAAGGAACAAAGGCGTTTATTTTAGTGTTACAATTTGATGCATATATTATCTATAGTTGAAATTACTACAAATATAAATTAAATATAAAATTGTAAATATGTAATTATAGATACTTTTACTAAATATTTTTTACTTAATATTTATTCTTTGCAGAGGAGGATGAAAATTTTAAGTATTACTGGAATATTGTTGGTGCTGGTGGCAGGTGGCTTGACGACGATTGTATTAGCAGTCCCTGCAACGCAGGTTTCTGATGCAGGGCGTCACCGGGGGCCTGATTCATGCACGCCGGTTATTATTGCACATCGCGGCGCTAGCGGGTACGCCCCTGAACATACTCTCGGATCATACGCCCTTGCTATTACTATGGGGGCAGATTATGTTGAACCAGATCTTGTGATAACAAAAGATGGCCAGCTAATAGCGAGACACGATAACGAACTGGGGCTAACTACAGATGTCGCTTCCCATCCAGAATATCTTCATCGTCGAAAAACTCAAACTATTGATGGAAAAGAAGTCATTGGTTGGTTCACAGAAGATTTTACATTAGAAGAAATCAAAACATTGAGAGCAATAGAACGCATTCCGGATATAAGGCCAGGAAATGCACGAATGGATGGCACTTTCGAAATACCAACATTTCAAGAAATTATAAATTTAGTAAAAGGATTACAAATAAGTCTACGAAAAACTATTGGACTTTATCCTGAAATAAAACATAGCAGTCACTTTAAGAACTTAGGATTGCCGATGGAGCAACTTCTGGTAAACACCTTACATAGAAATGGTTACGTCGATTCTGATTCATCCGTTTATATTCAATCTTTTGAAGTAAATAATTTAAAGGAACTTAAGAAACTTACCAAACTCAGGTTAATACAACTATATGAAAGTGATATGACGCTTCAACCGGCAGATCAAGTTTTAGAGCGTAGCGGTCTCACCTACGGCAATATGTCAACACCAGAAGGGTTAGCTGAGGTCGCAAGGTATGCTGCAGCTGTAGGACCAGACAAGACCACTATTATTCCTAGAGATGCCGACAACAATCTCGGGGAACCGACAAGTTTTGTTGCAAATGCTCATGCTAATGGACTTAAAGTTCATCCTTATACCTACCGGGCCGAGAATGTATTCCTTCCTAAAGAATACCAAAGTGAAGACCCATCAGAATCGGTAAGAGGAAATTTGGCAGGAGAAATACAAAGGTATATCGATGCCGGTATAGACGGACTCTTTTCCGATCAACCTGATGTTGTCTTACGCTTGCGGGGTCCATGTTTGTAATGTTTGATATGCCACTAATTTAAGTTTTTTAGTGGTTAATAAATATAATATTTATTTATTATTACCTACTTAATATACTACTAAGCATATATACATAGGTGCGATATACATTGGTATATCACACTTTTGTCTGTTGTATATGTAAGATGAATTGTTGTGGGTTGTGTTATAAGGTGTTTTCCCGTGGGAATGACATAATCTCCAAGTAACCTATGTCACTTTCTAGCCCTCCAACTATCTCCACAACTATTCGTCATTCTATCTCGAAGTGAAAGAAGGACAAAAAAGACAAACACTTTTTCACATTTATAATATTAGTATAGATGTTATTTATAAAGTACTCAGTAGGTACATATGTACTAATTATGGTCTATACTTAAAATGTGGTTGAATGAATAATTTAGATTGTAATTGCACAAAAACAAGTTTTATACTAACAATAAGAGTGTAGGCATACCTACTTAGTTACTACTTACTAAGTACTTAATATTTTATGTAAATAAAAAAAACAGTATTTATAAACACACTACTAATAAATAGGTATGTATATATTTTAACAAAAAGAGATTAAAAGATAAGCTAGCAAAGATAAGCATAAATATGTATGTACTAAGCAAAGATAAGGTTTGATATGGATTAATTAGTGTAAATAGACGCATATAATAAAAACTATTTCAAGTTGATCTGTTTACTTTCCTATATATTTTATCATTTATCTCTTTATTTTCCTATAGCCAGTGGACAGTACTAGCTCTTCTAGCCGGTGAGTCTCACATAACCACCTGTATGTATACAGGTGGTATGCGTAAATCATTAAATGCGTTTCCATTTCCCAATATTAATAGTCTACCAAATGAAAATAGATTCACAATTAGGGAAGATTTTACATAATCATACGAATCTAATACCTCGTCCTTTTAGAAATTGTCAAAAATCTGTCATTGAATTTCAAATAACAAGGTAACGGTCAACCCACATACGGATAAGCTACCTAAGGTGCTCGTTACCTGTATAAGTGGATTACATTTTATTACATTGAACTTTTTGATGCTTATCACCAAATTTAATGAAATTCTTTTCAATCTAGCAATAATAATCAACCTTTCGAAAGAATGTCAGCTACCTATAACTAAAATTATTATTGCATATTTAGCTATTCTGCGGCTCCTAGTGCGTGTGTAACACGTAGAACATGGAGCTCAAGCTGGATCTTTTACTTAGATAGAAAAAATTACTAACAATAAGTCGTTTATATTAATATCTTTACTAATAATAAAGTATAATACTTTTTAATCAAGTTGAATGTTTTAACTATTGTGTTTGTTTGAAAGCGCTTATCTCCAGAATTATCAGTCCTGTTTGATTTTTATTTTAAGCGAGTGGATCCGCTGGTAAACGCTAGTACTAGTATAGTATTATATTATCTGTGGACTGTGACGCTAGTCTATACTAATTTTATAAAGATTTAGTTTGTGAGTTTGTGACGTTGTAGGGGGTAATCTCTGGATCTACTGAACCGATTTAGATCTTCGGTAAGAAGATAGTTTGAGACCCTGGGAAGGACATAGGATATTTTTTATCGCGAAAATCATCCCTTAAGGGGGTGAAAATTGGGATGAAAGTTTGTATGGGGAATCAACCTAGGGCCGAATACGAGCAAAGCGACGGTAAGTCGCTAGTTTTCAATAAAGCGCTCTTAAATTCTTTAAAGCCGTTATTGACGCATTATTATCACAGACAAACAGAAAAAGTCACAGATAAATAAAAATGCTTAAAAACTGATAATTTGATTCATCATTATTATCTCTTTGGATTTCACGGGCTCGAAGGAGCCTAGTCCTTTGGAAGGTTTACGTGGGGAGAGATTCAAGTTTGTTTAATATGACGCATCAGCCGGGCTCCATCTATTAGTAATCCATAGGGGGTTGTTCAAAGATGGCCTCCGGACAATGCGTACGGGTACTATGGAAAATATGGAAAACTAAAAGGGAGGGAGGGTTATGGAGTTTGATGTACTACAAAATTGGGCTATGGATGAGACGAGAGAGTCCGGTAGGACGTCTACTTTCTCAATAGTCTCAGATTGAATATTTGTCGGACAGTAACTTGCCTCCCACTAAATGGGCCCACGCGAAGTGGCATAGTGCCTTAGGCTCTATATCGGCGTGGTCGGATAAGGGTGTCGAGAGGTGTACACCGATTTCACCATTTTTCAGATTGAGCACTTCCACCCTTTCAAGCACATTGCTCTTGCGCTCCACTCTGGATGGCCAATAATCGCAAGCCAGAGGCGGCGGGCATATGTTGTTATTCCCGGGAAACGGGAGTGGTATAAGTTATAACCACTCATCAACTGCTCGCGAAAAGCTGCCCTGAGTCAGCTAATATACAGCGCTGGATTTACACTAGGGGCACTCGGTGCTAGTGCCCAGGGCGGCAAATTTTTAAGGGCGGCAAAATTCGGAGGGTGGGGAAAAATTGTCTTCACGGTATCGAAAATGTTTTTTTACTTTCCAAAAAATTAAAATTAACTACCTACTCCATTTTTCGAATAATTGAAATCATTTATAAATTATTTTTTGCATTTTTCAAAAAAAATATAATTTAAAAAAAAAACTTTATCGAAAATTTACCCATTTTATGCAAAATTTCTATAAGAGGGCGGCATTTTTTACTATGCCCAGGCGCGGCGCTGTGGTTAAATCCAGCACTGCTAATATATTATTCACTCGTGAATATCAAAAAAACGCGCGGACCGAGTCGCAGACCATAGCTAGTACGAATTATAAGACGTTCATTAATACACATTCCATAGGCATTATGTATGAAAAGAAAGCGAAGTGGTAGGTATTAAAATAATTTTAAAATTAAAGGTTAATAATTATCTGATAACATAATAACATGAGTATCCTTATTAGATTTTTTGCACTATATTATCTTAATTGAGTAGCAAGAATGGATTTGATCAGTCGTGTGAGTTGTCTGTTATATGTTTGTGTTTTATTAATCTTTAATTTAGCATCGGTTATTTCTGCCTCTGAACCAATATGGAGGCAAAGGATTCGTGGTCCTGATGATTGTAAACCAGTTGTAGTTGCGCACCGGGGGGCAAGCGGGTATGTCCCGGAACATACGATTGGTGCTTATGCTATGGCAATTACCATGGGAGCTGACTATGTAGAACCCGATCTAGTGATGACACGCGACGGTATTCTTATATCAAGACATGAAAACGAATTGAGTCGTACTACCGACGTTGTTGAAAGGCCAGAATTCGCTGCAAAGCGTCGGACACAAAATATAGACAGAAGAAATATTACTGGCTGGTTTAGTGAGGATTTTACCTTAAGTGAAATAAAGACTTTAAGAGCCGTGGAAGCCGTACCTCGTATACGGCCAGGAAATGCAAGACTTAATAAAGCGTATGATATTCCAACTTTTCAGGAAATAATAGATCTAGTTAAAGCTCTAGAATTGAGTGAGAATCGCACGATTGGTATTTACCCAGAAATAAAATATGCAACACACTTTCAACGCCTTGGATTGGCAATGGAACCAAAAATAGTTGAAATATTCCATAAGAACGGATACATAGGGAAGAGCGCACCTGTTTACATTCAGTCGTTTGAAGTAAATAATTTAAAAGAACTTAAAAAAATGACAAATCTTAGATTATTACAATTATTTGGAAATAAATTAGACATGCCATTTGACCAAGCAGAACTCGGCACTGGTTTAACCTTTGGTGATATGGCTACTCCTGCAGGATTAGCAAATGTAGCCAAATATGCTGCTGCAGTTGGACCTGACAAGGGATATATTATACCACGAACCCTAACAAATAAATTAGGTTCACCGACAACTTTTGTTAGAGACGCTCATGCTGTCGGCCTGCAGGTACATCCGTGGACATTTCGAGCTGAAAATTTTTACTTACCTATAGAATTCCAAAGTAGTAATGCAATTTACGAATTTGGAGACAGCGTTGGTGAAATTAAAGCATTTCTGGAAGCAGAAATAGATGGCTTATTCGTTGATCATCCTGATATACTAGTACGAGTACGAGGTCCGTGTTAGGATTAGCCACTGTGTACAATAAACCGTTAAAAGTGAAATATATAAATATCAATAAATAGATGTTTAATGGCGTAATGTTTCCTTTTAATTTATCTTTAACAGTTAAAAAAATATCTTATTTGTAGTTTTTTTATGTATATGTAAATATTTGTTTAAATTAAATTACATATCTATTTCGTTAGAAATTAAAGAAATGTTTTATTTAATTTCTGAGTTTTCTCAATAAAAGTTTTGTTCTTCGAGCCGAGCCTACGACGATGTGACTTTAATAGAATTTTAGTTAGGACAAAATCATTTTGCAAACTTATTTATAGCGTACATAAAAACAGGCTTAATTAGATAATTATTAGACATTATTTTAAATGAATTTCTTGTATTCTGATGATATTATTAGTATTGCGTAAGCGATTATTAATATTAGCAATGGGCTAATGCAGAATGCTGTAACTTATTTATTAAGTATAAAAATAACTATCGATATCTAATATCGATATATATTACTTGAAACTTTATTAGAATATTTTATGCAAATGATATTTCATCATTTGCATGTTCATTGAATAGGGATTCTCGTGGATTCAGTTAACATACTTATAATTAATAAGGTGAAAGTGGTTAGAAATGATAATAAGTACCTACTTAAAATAAGTACGAATATCTAACAATAAAGTTGCTTGTCGTTACTGCTGAAATTCTGACGTGCCGGTGTAGTGCTGAACGACTGAAGTTTTATAGTTCAATCCCAAAAGCGTGAAGAGCGATACTAAAATTGTAGACAATGTTTTTGACAAAGACAGCTGGAGAGGATAGGCTTTTAATACATAGTAAAACAGCATAAGGCAATTCATATATTACAACACAATTAACAATACACATAGATATGTTAATGTTATTTATCACACTTGAATTATTATTTCGTCAATATTAATATTCGATATTATAATTTAATAGTACTTCACTATAAGTTGACAAGACGAAATTTCAAATCATTACGGACACTCACCAGTCAAAGTCTATCACTCGAATATTGTATCTAGGAAAACCAGGTAAGCTTAAACTAAATATAAATTAAAATTTATATTATATATTGATAAAATAAAGTTATTATTGAACTGTAAAGAAACAGAACTGTCAATGTCTTGTTGTGTCACAGTCATGCTATTCAGTATTCAGTATTCACATCAAATCATGTTTGTCAAAATTAGTTCCCTGAAAGTAAATTGTTAGTGATTTTGTTGTTATTAAATTTTGATTTTACAATTTAACAAAGAAAATAACTATTTACGAATTAATAACAAATAAGAAATTATGTGAAGAAACGAAATGTGGACATTAGCAGTTTAATACCTTCTTTAGACATGATACGGCAATCATTAAAATTCCGAAAGACTGTAACCATCGTTTGTGTTTTATCTTTGCGTGAGTACATAAAATATATTTTAATGTATTTTGGCTATATAAAGCTAACTATTATGACCATTTTTAAACCTGAAAACTATAAGCTTGGTGGCTTAGTCGATTTAAATAAATGTACATATAATTATTCAAATTATTATTTTGCAGTTATCTTTATATTTCTTATTCTTAGGCAAGATAAAATAAATAATATTGATACTGGGAGACAACACCAAAGAGTCGACCATGATGTTCAAGATCTAGCATACAGAGATTTTAAGCCAAAGAGAAATGATTATAGCCACAATCAAAATATTTTAAACAACATGGAGACTAATAAAGTTGATGATAATACAAAACAAGAACTTCAAGAAGCAAGAGCCCGCATTGACCAGCTAGAAAAGAAAATAGCCATTTTAGAAGGAAGAATACCACAAAAATATCCAGATGTGAAGTACCTTGGCTATAAAGAGAGAAAAAGAATATTGGTAAAATAACCTAATCTTTAAGTTTATTACAAAAAGTATTGTATTGTAATCTATACATAGAATAAAATTCTAACTCAGCTGATATAATTAATATTTTTTGGAAAATCTTATGAAATATTTGTTATTACCGATACAGAGACTGAATCTATAGTTTTTAGAATCATTTTCTGTCTATCTGGGAATGCATCAAGAGAAAACCACTTTGGATGAAACCAAAGATTTGGATATGATGGTTGTTATTGTACTTTGTTGATGAACCCAAGCAGAGCGAGGGTGAATCGCTAATATATGATAAAAATAATTGAATAATCTCTCTTGATTGACTTTAAATTAATCTTATCCAAAATCTTATGAAAAGTTTAATTTTATTATTATTATTTTAGATAATAGTCTTCCTTTTTGCACAAACAGGTTACAGGAGGTGCTGGATTTGTTGGATCTCACCTTGTAGATATTCTGATGATACAAGGCCATGAAGTCATTGTTGTAGATAACTTCTTTACTGGTCGTAAGAGAAATGTTGAGCATTGGTTTGGCCATAGGAATTTTGAAATGATTCATCATGATATAGTTAACCCATTATACATAGAGGTATGACATAACTGTATTTTAGCTGCAATTGCAAAAACCCTTAGTTTCTTTATTAATCAAAAACATGAGATTTGCCATTTTAATAGTGTGTAATTTGTTATATTTTAAATACTGTAAAAAATTTTTTTAATAATTATAAATATTTTTTTTTTTATATTAATATTTAATGTTATAATTTTTTTAGGCAGATGAAATTTACCACTTGGCTAGTCCAGCAAGCCCACCTCATTATATGCAAAACCCTGTTAAAACAATTAAAACAAATACCCTGGGAACAATAAATATGCTTGGTAAACATAACAAATACAAATTATAAGTTATATAGTTTATGATTTTGGAACATTTACAAAGTTCAATGGGTTTTACTCTGTTTTAAATATTCCATTATTTTAATTTTAGTTTTTATAATTTTTTGTAGTTTTTTAGGCAATAACTATTTATAAAATTTAAACATCCACATTTTTACAATTTTTTTTTGTTAATTTTTTTATGCATGGTTATTTATTGCTTATTGTTCTTTTAACTGCCTCGGTGGTGTAGTGGCTAGCATGTACGGCTGCACACCCGGAGGTCCTGGGTGCGAGACCTGGGTCGGGCCAAGTTTAGTTATTGAGTCTTTCTGTATAGTAAGCCTCAGTAGCAGCCCGGAGTTGGGAAGTTGGCAGTGTTTCACCGCCGTGCCTCGGAGAGCACGTAAAGCCGTCGGTCCTGCGTCTTAACGCTCACTGGTCGTGTCGAGTGGTCGTCCCACCAGAGAATGAGAGTGACAGGAATAGAGAGTGCACGTTGTGTCTGCGCGTACACTTGTGCACTATAATATCTCCTGCGCAGTTGGCTAGTCACAATGAGATTGGCCGCCGTGGCCGGAATCGGTCAGGAGAACATTTTCATCATTGTTCTTTATTTTACTTTTTACACATTTATAAAGTTTTTTTTTTCATACGATAGATATGTACTCGTAGTATAAGTGTCCGAACAGCTGTTTATACTGCATGTTGAGTTAGCCTATAAGTACACCATGTGTAGTGTAAAAAATATTCTATACGGAATTATGTATGAAAGTAAAAAATAGTGTATACTATGTTGGCTTCCTATATAATAAATAAAAAAAAGTTATATTAACCAAATTAATTGAACTTTGCTTCGAGATATTTAGTTAATTAAAATTAGTGTAGTAAACTTTTATTAGTGAAGTGTTCTTTGGGTAATTTTCTTTGTTTTAAGGATTGGCCAGAAGAGTTGGAGCAAAGATTTTGATAGCAAGTACATCAGAAGTGTACGGGGACCCTATGGTGCATCCCCAACCAGAATCATATTGGGGGCATGTCAATCCAATAGGTTAGTGATTTTATGAATGATTAATTATGATTTGTCTATGGCCTCACCAACTTGTATTTCTTTTTACATTTTATCAACAATCCATAAAGATAACCCCATTGTTTTTTATTAGTTCGGAAACTCCTTTTACGGGTTTTATGGGTGGGTTTTACGAGAAGTATGTGGGACTTCTGTCAGGAGGAGCACGAGAGAGTACCCACTAAAACCACCACGGTGATCCCTATTGCAAGAGACAGGGCCACGGGATCTCTTGCGCTTTCGACCGCGACTCTGTCAGCGTTACCCGATGTCGGGCTGAAACTAGCAATTTAGAAAAACCCCTTAAATTGTTCCACTATAGCCAAACGAATCGACAGGACGATGTGCAGGGATCACTTTCAGCAGCACATCGTCCTCCCCCAATAAAGATAACCTCTACATAATATGCCAGCAAATTAAATGACCTATGAGATGTATAAAACTTTAGTCTCCTATGACCATAATTGCTGTAAAGCATTCGAAACGTTGGAAACCAAAAATCAAAGTAAATCGGAAAAAATACTTTTATTTATAGTGTCAAATATTCACGTAAATCTGAGAAAGTATTACACAATACTGAAATTATTGCTTCATATACTTGGCAGGACCACGTGCATGTTACGACGAAGGCAAGAGAGTAGCGGAAACATTGGCATATTCTTATGCTAAACAAGAAAATGTGTCAGTGCGAGTGGCGAGGATATTTAACACATATGGGCCAAGAATGCACATCTCCGATGGACGTGTCGTTTCTAACTTCGTCATGCAAGCTCTTCAGAACTTGACTATTACTGTGAGTTTTGCTTATATATACTTTTTTTTATTCTTATACATTTTCCTCGATGTTACAATCAAAACCTTATCATCATGCTTGATTGGTTAAAGGTTAGTTTGTATATATTATGTATTTTTGTTTTAAATTGGTATTTGGACCATGTTATATTATAATAATATTGACTCTCGTTAGTTGTTGTCGTGAAGCATCAAAAACGGCTGTCTTATTATATATTTGTAGATTGGACTTTCTTATGGAATTAATAGAATTTTAGTCAAGATATAGACTCAATAACATATTTAAGTGCTCTTACAGAATGTGCGACATGAATTAATTTAAGTAATACTTATCCAATAAATGTTTAGTTCTTGTATTAATTTTTACGTTATTGCCAATAGGTGATTATTTAAAAATAATTTATTTATTTATTACATAGGTATTTATTTTACAAAATATGTATAAGTTGTTATTATGTATATAGAACAAATGAAATACGTATATTTAATTAATCGTAGTTGATATTCCAAATTAAGTGCGTCTTTGAATGAGTAATAAACACAATGTGCTTAGATTACTTTCCTATTTATAATAGTAACTAGCGACTCACCCTCGCTTCGCTCGGGTTCGTCCCTAGCTTGCTTCCCAATACAAACTTTTATCCCTATGTTCACTCCCTTAAGGGATGATAAAAAGTATCCTTTGTCCTTCCCAGGGTCTCAAAGTATCTTATTTCATCTAAATCGGTTCAGTAGTTCCAGAGATTACCCACTAAAACCTCACAAAATCACAAACTCACAAACTTTACCTCTTTATAATTTTATAAGTATAGATTAGTATAGTAGTTCAATAATAGTTAGTTGCCTATAGTTTGAAGTGCTTCTGATATATTCATGAGTACAGGTAATTCTTATCTAATGAAAATGAACTTGAAAATTGTTAATATTGTAATAAAATATACGATACTTTACAATGTACGATATATTATCACGATACTTTTATGTGTATTTCACGTTTTTTTTTCACTATCAAAGAATTACTTAATTTACTTTTATTGCAAATATATGTCTTGCAAAAACCAAATATGAATTTCCCTTGATTTTTTTGAAGATCATTAGTATATGATTAATAATATGCGAAACCTTGATAAGTTTGATTTTTCTTTACGTAAAAGTTTATTTATTTTTTAAAATATACTTTTAGGGTTCCGTTTCCAAAGGCTAAAAAGAAACTCTCACCACATCCGTCTGTACGCAAGTCACATCCATTTAACTCAGACTTTTAGAGCTACATTGCTGAAATTTTGTATTTAAGTGTCTTATGTGGACTGCTAGATAATTCTGTATTCAAATTATAAATAATAAGAAAATAAATTTGACACTCCACACACTTACTACTCGTCTTACGGTGAAGAAAAACATCGTGAAGAAACCGGTATACCTGAGAGTACCTAGCAAGTTTTAGAAGGACATGTGAAGTCCGCCAACCCGCACTAGGCCAGCGTGGTGGACTATGACCTGATCTCTCTTGTATTGAAGGGAGGTCCGTGCCCAGCAGTGGGACTTTAAAAAGGGCTGAATACATACGTTGGGTATTTTTTTACTTATATCCCGTTTTACGCGTTCGGGCGTGAAATTCAAGCACCGATTTTCAGGAAATACAATTATTAAATTAATTAAATATGTTGGGACATTAATACACAACACAATCTAATTCCACGGTACCAAAGCTACGAGGCTCGTGTTATGAATACCAGATATTTGATACACTACACATATATAACTCGAACCCGCGAACGTTCGCACAGCAAGTAGGGTCACTACAAACTAAGCCAAACGTGTCGTCAAATTAAACTGACCAGACCACTAAATACAGGTCTACGGCAACGGCAAGCAGACGCGCTCCTTCTGCTACGTGTCGGACCTGGTGGACGGACTGCTGGCGCTCATGGCGTCCAGCTACACGTTGCCTGTCAACATTGGGAATCCCGTGGAACATACTATAGAAGGCAAGAAAAACTGTTTTAGAACTATTCTACATATGTGTTTTATGATTACATTGTATTATACTTGTTTCTAGTATAAAAAATAAATACTGAGAGCCATCAATTAATGAAATATGAATTCATCTCAATATATCAATAGGTACACCTTTAAGGAAAGTAGTTGTAACTTATTGTGTTACAATATGTTCCAATGTTTTTGTGGTATGCTTATTATTGACTTTATTGCTATCTTAAACTTGGAGGGTATTTATTTATTCTATTGAAAAGATACACCATCAAACAGTGCTGGATTTACACAAGGGGTACTCGGGGCTAGTGCCCAGGGCGTCAAATTTTCGGGGTATTTTCGAAAGATAAATAAAAATAATCTTCGCGTTGTCGAAAATGATTTTTTTATTTTCCGAAAAATGTATAATAAAGAAATTAACTACTTTTTTGCATTAATCAAAGATTGATTGAAAAATTAACTTTATCGAAACTTTATCGATATAATGCAAAATTTCGATAATGGGACAGCATTTCTTACATTGCTCAGGAACGGCGCTAAGGTTGAATCCAATACTGCCATCGACTATATATTGACACTAGTTCTTGTACAATTTACATTCAATTCGGTACGATTAGCCTTTACATGTGTATACATAGAATAGGTACTATGTTATTCTATGTACGGCCCCTGTTTAATTAATCCGTCCACGACCGCGGACACGCCGGCGTCAGTTAACAATAGATTTCTTAGAAATTTAATTAATTTCTTAGAAATATACTTGGAGGAGTTAAAACAAATGAGCTGTTCAAAATGTGCGAGGTCTAAGTAACTTTTGCAACATACTAATAATCACTGAAACTGCTTAAGAATCTAGGATAAAAGTCTATAACGCTCTTTGGTCCAAAAGCAAAACTATGCAATAAAATACGTAAATCTGTGCTATGAAAGAAGAAACGAACAAACACATTAACTCACTTACATACATATGATACTAATAGTGATTGATATTATTATAAATTTTCAGAATTTGCTGTTATAATAAAGAATCTAGTCCCCGGATGTCGTAGTATGGTGGCCACAGGCGCGGCCGTCGAGGATGATCCTCAGAGGCGTAGACCAGATATTACCCTGGCAAAAACCCACCTCCACTGGTCACCTAAGGTACGTTATCTATATAAAATAACATTTTTATTTGTGGCAAATTGCAAATCAGACAGTTGGAATGCTTGGAAAAGCAAGATAAGCGGGTTCGAATGCAAGGGGCAATGAGACCTCATTTTCAGATATTTTCATGTGCGAATCATTTTGAACATGATTCACTCGCTTTACGGTGAAGAAAAATTTATTATGAGGAAACCATGTCTGAGAGAGCCTAGTAAGCTTTTGTAAGAAATGTGAACTGTGAAGTTCACCTACTCACTTTTGGCCAGCGTGGTGGACTATGGCTTCATCCAGGATACCGGGTTTTAATACTATCAACTTTATTATAACGCGCCACTAGATAGCGTTATAATGCAGTAGCATAAACATCGTCAAAGCGATCGCCCTTAAAATTTGTATTTGCTTTAAAAAATATTTTCTATATTATATGGCCTTTTTCAATGCTGGGAAATGCATTTATGCATACCACCTGCATCCATACAGGTTTTTATGTGGGACTCACCAGCTATAAAATCTAGTACTACCCACTCTCCCTCCCTTAATGGCGCGTTGTCGTTGTTTTGTGTTATTTTTACCCGACTGCGAGGAAAGGGTTATGTTTTTCGGGCCTATCTTTGTATTTTTGTTTGTAATATTCTTTATCCCCTCGTATCTTCCAAACCACTCGATGGATTTCTTAATTAAGGTATCGTTAGATTGGTCTCATTAGTCCAAATATTCTTAATATAGATAGATAGGTGATATAAAAAAAATATGAGGGCTGGTAGATACCATAATGTGAAAAAGAAAAAAATGAAAATCGACGAACTATGTCTAGTGGGGTATCGTTGAATAGTTATTTACAAATCATTTTTGGTTTCTTTAATCATTTTTCATTTCAAAGAACAGTTACGATATATAATGATTCAAAGTTGGTTAACAACCATTCTCGCTAATTTTCCTATTTATAAAGCTGTAAATAAATAAATATACTATAAAAATAAAAGACCCGGCTGCATAACTAAAAAGATAAAACCAAGTTCATAATGGAATATAGTATTATGCAGTCGGAAACATACATACAAGTATTTACATCTTGCGGCAAGGATGAAATGTGTATGTGAACGCGTTCTCATCTTTTTAGTTAGCTTTTACGCAGTCGGATTTTTTATTTTCATCAGCTATCTGCCAGTGAAAGTCCCGTCGAAATCAGTCCAGCCGTTTCGGAGATTAACCAGAACAAACAGACAGATAGACATTTTTTTTTATAAGTTCCATTTATATAATTTAATATGCATTTAGTAAAAAGCTATGATCTTGATATTACAAACAGACACTTCAATTTTATTTAACTGTTTAGATAAATATGGGCTAAGTTATAATAATGAAAAACATGAATAAGGAATTTTAATTTTTATTACATTGTTAGCTCTAAAAAAACGTTTTCACATTCATAGTCCACGACGTGTAATGCACACACTAATAATTATAATAACTGCAGATTTCATTTTTTACTTTATTTCAAATGTTATATTAAAATAATATTAGATTTTTTATATTTCAGGTATCTTTACAAGACGGACTTCAAAGAACAATAGACTATTTTAGAGAAGAATTATCTAGAACGACATTCTACAATAACCAGACATACATAGACATTAAAGTGAAAAACTCTCATTGATAGCGATGACTGTTTATTCCTCTACAAATGTGATATTAGCATTATGTACCTACATCACCTAAAATATCAAACATTTTCAATTACTTCTTTTAAAAATCTCATAAACTATTGTGTGATGTTCATTGTAACTATAATAATATTGTATTAAATAGCTATTGGTAGTTTTAGAGCGAGAGTTTAATATTTGTAAGACTTTTGCGGAATGGAAATATTTTTAACCCTTTTGACAAGGTTATATTTTAGGTAACATAGCACACAAGTTTTTTTTTATATACTAACTAATGTCTGATTATTTCCATTACAGAGAGTCTCTTCACACTGAATATTTATTTTAACCATAATAATTGTGCATTTTTTTATTTTACTTGAAGTTAATGTCATTGAAAATGTGACAATTACTAAAGCAAATTCAGCACATACATAAATGTGTGAAAAGATCCTTACATGAGACTAGCAGATGTTTACAAATTTACATTTTTATTGTTTGCAATTACAATATAACAATATATAATTACAATACAACATTAATAATAAAGTGGTTGATACTTGAATATTTTTTTTAGTATATTGAATTAATTATGTTTGACAATGTTTTTTGTGGTCGAATTTCTAAATAAAATGTCATTGTTGTTAAATAATATTCTTTTTTATTTAGTCTTTTATTTACAACATACACTTGGCAATGTATTCCAATTGTATTTATAAGATTTTCTAAAAAAAGTTTCAGTCTTACAAAGTTTAGTACCTTGTGAATATACTAGTGTTCTGTACATTTGGAACATGTCACTTGGAGTTTGTTTATGACGAGCAAACATATTAGAATCACATCCTCTAGATTTCCATTCGGTGTCAAATCTTATATCATGGACTCTATTGATCCCATCCAATGCAGCAGTCCATACCCCCATGGAAACATCTTCAGAGTTGTAATGGCTATAAAAATATTTATTCTATATTAAAAAATAAATGATGATATTTTATATTAATTTATAAGTTCAAATTTTTTCAGTCAATTTTATTTGCCTATCCCGTCATGTTTATAAAGTGAATCATAATACAGACATGTAAATGTAGGGTGGACTCAATTTCCGCACTTAAACTCTAGGTTGGTCCTTTGTGCATTCTGAATCCAGGCTAATCAAGCAAGCCCAGGTCCGCCCAGCGCAATACAGACATTATTTTTAGAATCAGCTGGTTTCTTCAGTTTTTCATGACTTTAATAATATATTAAAAACAACTGTCATACCTTAATAAATCTGAATTTCTTGCTACATACTGCACAATGCTCTGTGATATTATATAGCTACCACCAAGAGCATAAGGCAAATAAGTATCACAAAGGAACCATTCTTTTTCCTGCCATTTTCCATTTAAATATACTTTTGCCCGTCCATCAAAGTATCCCCAATATAAGCCCTTATATGAAGGCAAGATTTTCTGCAAAAATCAAATCATAGTATATTTCTTTGAAAAATCAGTTTTGATAGTTTTTGGTAAAATTTACTTTTTTATTGTTAATAATATTATTTTATTTATATTAAGTTTACCTTATAAGACACAAATTGACTTATAGATGGATCATTCATTTCTGGAGCAAAAGCTTCTAGGTCTCTTACAATCAAATCAATTCTGACAAAAGAATCATCATCGCATTTTACTACATATTTCATTTTTTTTAAATTGTTGTTTAGCCATTTTAAAGACAATATTAGCTTTGAAGTCAAATTAATATAATTGTCTTCAAAATCTTCCAATATTAATATATCATTACTGTGACTAAATTCAGAAGTAATTTTTTTTAGACTTTGGTCATCTAAGCCTTTAGTACCTAATACAAAAAAACATTTAATAAGATCCTTCTTAATACTTTTTCCAGACCTTGTGTAGTTCCACTTGTAAAATCTTTCACCATTTTCTACCAATATATTATTAATAAAATTAGCCCAAGTAGCTCGGATAGCATCTCGTTTTAGTTCGTTCCCTGGACTACTTAGAATAAGGACAGCATATTCCACCGTATCAAACGTATTGGAAGTTCCTTTATCATTACTACGAACTGACTGTGCTGATGCACATTCCATTTTAGTAAAGTTCAAAGTTATACAACAACCCAAATAGAAAAAGAAAATACTAGCAAGTATCATGCTTCTATATCGTTTCAGAAATATAAAAACCATGTTAATCCGTCATAGCAAAATTATTTAATTTAGTATATGTTTATGCATATCTTTGTAATTATTATTAGACTCAAGAGTCATATCACCGATATCACAAACTGGGACCCATGATTTTGTTTTATTTTATTTTTATCAAATTAGTTTTTAATTTGATTATTATCCATTCAATAACCATATCCAATAACCATGTATCATTGACTCTAAATTGAAGTTTGAAAATTCTAATTTCTAATGTCTTCCTGCTTCAATGACGGTTGACGGAAGACCATTGACCAGTGACCACAGAGAGTGATGCCAATTGCAAGATTACGATTTCCCATAATCCCCAAATCTTAATCGAAACCTCCCCAAAACTGAGGTTTTAAAGAAAAAAAAACCCACTAAATGTAGAATATTTATTTATTAATTAAATACAATTTTATATTATTTCAGCAATAGCTTCCTTTACTGGGTCAACATCTTCACATGCGTCGTCTGCAGTTCCGTCCATTTTTTAAGAGTTAAATCTGCTTATTAGCATCTTTCAGCTTAGTTTAAAATCAATACATCCATCTAGCACTGTATATCTTATTTTCAAAATGGATTCGATAGTGTGGATAGCTAATCTATTTCGTAATTTGTCTTTGATAATAGCTACTTGAGAGAATGCTCTCATAACAATTTCGTTAGATAATGGTAATGACGAAATAACTAATACCAATTTGCTGACATGACCATTTGTTCTGTATAGTTATTGGTTTGATTTGATTGGGTTCAGTTAATATATTTATGGTTGAACTGTACAATCTTTGTCATCGATTTAAGGGAGGAGAGAGGGTGGGGTAGGAGTGGAAGGGTGAGAGGGACTCAAAGGGGAGTTTTTAAAGGGAAAAGGAAAAAACGCGGAGGCTAATAGTTTTCGAGTTATTTAATTTATAAAATGGCTCAGCTCATGAAACGACATCCCTTAGTAGACTCTTGATTTTTTTATGTGCAAAGTACTTATTATATTGAGTAATCCCGCAAAGTTTTAATTGACGGAACAAATACTTTCGGAGATAAAAAATATCAAAGTTTGATAAATATAACCTCAATTCTGCACTACTTTATGGTTTTTGGCAGAAGTGTTGGTATTTTAGGGAGTTTTAATTATGTGTTTTGATTTTGCAAGACAGAAGTGTTGCCATTATAGAGAGTTTTAATTACGCGTTTTAATTTTGCAAATAATAAGTTGACGCGTATTTTAATTTTTATTTGAAAATTCTCAATATTTTATTTGGTTTAAACAATTTCACAGTTATTTCAGATTTTTTTGGGTCAATAATAACGAAAATTTTGATTTTGTGTAAATATAAAGTTATTTTCGTTTATTTTAATTACTTATCTAAAAGGCCTATTTAATGTAAATAAATGATTTATCATTATCACTAATATGTGATATCAATAAAATTTGCCCTTTACATTAAGTCATTAATTTTGACAAGTTATGTAAGAAGTTTGTGGTTAGGTTACAACTTAGGTAATTGTCGTCTAGATCTTGGTTAGGTTAGGTTAGAACAATTAAAACCGCCGCGTGCCGCGGCAGTGGCCGGCGAGTGCCATAAACTCTAAATTTCATGCAAAATCGAAGTAAGCACTCGACATAACATAACCTCAAAGTGATTTTTTTTTAAATTCTTTAAAAAAAAACTTTTCCGCTACTTTTCTTTTGCGGGGGGGGGGTGATCTACAACACCCTCCCCACCCCTCTACCCCCCAAATATATAGGTTTAAGATGTGGTGAAATTACATACAAAGGTGAAACTTGAAATTTTTTTTTTTGAGAGAACTATTTCTTTCCGCGGTCTCAAACTTTATATATAGGCTTCTAATAGAGAGATCTATTAGTGAAAAAAATATGAAGTTTCAACTCGATGTCATAGATTGTACAGTTGAGCCATATTTTTAATTATCACGGCTTTTCTCAGATCACAAAGTTCGGTAATAAAAATCCCCAAATATTCCCCTTAACTATAAGAATACCCCCAATTTTGGGAGGGATTCTCCCCAATCTGACAACAGTGACCATACATGATTAAGAAAATTCACGGTATGTCAAAGTCATTAACAGTTAACATTATATAAAATAATATTATACATCTGTGGAACTGAAAATTGTGTTTTCCATTAAAGAAAAAAAATTGTAAACATTTATTTTAGCAGTTGAGCCTTTAGAGGAATATAATTATATATCGTATAACATAATATTATCTAATACACTTACGTAAGAATCACTAATAAGAGTTACTTATTCATGTCTGTGAAGATTTCACTTCTTTTAAAGTTTTTTTTTTCTTTAATATAGATGAAGAACTCTGGTCAGGAAAATCACTTTAGATTGAATTTGATGAGTAATTCTGCTTTCATTAAAATGGAGCATTTATTAGTACCGTCAAGTATTCTTCGAAAAAGGAGAAAGAGCTTGTCCCGAACGGGACATTTAGTTTTGGGGTGAAAATCGGGACGTCCCGAAAAATTAGAACGTCAGGCAACGCTGCGTTTAATAATAATAATAATAATAGCTTTTATTCAGACAGTATTTCCTTAAAATTTTATCTTAATTACATATTGGTTACACTTTTAGTTTTAACACTGTAGAATAAGTTATAACATTGAATGCAAATGCATGCTGCTACGTGATCTTAAAAGGAATTTGCTCCTACTGTCGCTTTCAACTCACCGTTATCGTCTTACTACACTGATAAAAATTTCCAGAACGGAAGTTATTAAACCAAATACGCACCGCTCGTCCATTTGGTGTATCTTCCTTGTGGTCATTGATGTTGTGCGTAGTGTGCATTGGTGCCAAGATAGAATGCTATGTGAAAATACCACAAAAAATTTTTTTTTCATGATCACATTAACAGCTAAATCAAAAATGTATTGAAAAACTGACTTATAAAACGAAATTTCATAGCTATATTATCGTTTAATTTGGGTTTCCAAATCAATACTTTGATATGAAACTTATTTAAGAGAGAGAGAGAGGAAAAAAAGGATCGGTATTTGTAAATTGTAACTTAAACGGTTGTTACGGAAGTGTATAAATTTTCAATTAAAAATTATTTAAACCATTATGTTTTCAAAGGATAAATTAAATATTATATAAAATTTAATTATATTATTATTTTATATATATATATATATATCGAGGGTATTCTGGCAGAACCAAATAAGTGCAAAAACTTAAAAAATTTAGTTAGAAACATAGGATACTTAGTTTTCGACGCATTTTTTATCTGGCAAAACCATATAACTGCCGATGCTTTCACAACGGTTTTTTCCTCTGGATAAAGAAAATAACTTGCACTTTTTTTCTATAAATTTAAAAGCAAAAAGTGATATGGACTCTTAAAAAACAAAATAAAAAGTTTATTACAGTGACAACGGAATAAAACAATTTAATTTCTTTACCCACAAAAACACTTATAGGTAATTGTATTTTATATTATCAGGTAAAACAAAATATCGGATCATATATTTTGTTTCTCATTGTTAAAATGAACTGATTTCTTTGTTTTATTGACAGGCAGAACAGAATAAGCGAGTTTGTTTTGTTTTGCATAATACAAGTAATGCAATTTGATCTCTTCTATAGAGATATATGGCTTAATTAGTCTGTTTTGCTTGATAACGTTTTTGTATATTAGTGTCAGTTAAAAGTCGTCACGTGCTCATGTGTTTATTTCATCGAGATCTCAAAAAGGGCATATCCAGAGGAAAAATGTTTGTAATGCAGAAAAGGTAAAGGCAAGGAAAGAGCTAACAAAGATCATAAGTTTCTTTCGGTTTCGTTCGACTTGCAGGCTGTACTTCAGATCCCTCATTGCAAAAGTGAGCCTGTTGTATTATTCTCGAGCTGTGGGTGTTTAATCTCACTTTTATGAAGCAGATCTGTCCAATAATGCGTACTGTTTTCTATGGTCCTAACTGAACGGTAAAAAAGGTAGCTGCAGAATTGGAACGATTTTATTACATTTAACATTTAGCTAATTGTATTACAGCAAATGTAACTAAAATAAGCCTTTTTCCGATACTTGCTCAGGTCAAAATAAGAATCAATATGTGGCAGCAATTCTTTTTTGACTGTTCAGAAAATTGAAGATTTACAGATTATAAAGCAAACATTTTTATAATACAGACATACATACACGGAGGCCGATTCCATGCATAGTGCTATTGAATCTCAACAGAAAGATACATCAGTATATTCAATGCAAGACTGGATTTCAATATGCGAACGTGCAAGGCGTAGGAAAGCACATCCTGTTCAACAGAAGAAGATAGTCAAGGAGCCATACAAGATGAAAGAGTTTAAATACCATGGGTTTTATGATTTAAAAGATCTGGCTTGTTATTCATAACAACGATAAGGACAAGGAAGGAAATTGCTTAAAATCATTGGCTTAAAATCAAACGTCTGAGGTTTGTAAATGGGGAGAAAAGAATTTACTTCAATTATGACACGAGTGAGACTTTTAATTACATAGATGTTACCGGTAAAGAAGGAAAAACTAGAGCAACACGAACAAAAAGAAAGGAACAGGATGAATTATCAACAAATTAAAAAAAATGTATAAAAAATCATTACCTATATCCGAAGCAAAAAAAAGGATTTACTTAATTTAGTTAAAAAAAATATAATACCAGAAGAATTGGTAATTGCCTTGGTATAAAAATCTGAAGACGGTTAGAGTTCCTGAAGAGGCTGAAGAAGAGGATGAGTTATCTTGGGAAGAAACTATTACGAAATTTCCTTTACTCGTGTTTTTTCTTAATAATATCTCATATCATTTTATGTACAGGATTAAACTGTTTAAATTTAAGAAAGCTTGCAATAAATAAAATGAATATCGCCTATTTGTTTTTTTAATGCACTAATTCCCAAAAAAAATACAGGTAGAAACAGATAACTGAGAAAAAAATTATTCTACCGCCTTAATTGGAATATTATTTCAAATAATTTTAACATCAACTTATTTAATACGGGACAGTGAACTGTTTCTAAAATAGTAGGTAAAGATTAATGTGCGTTTAAGAGATTTACAGCTTATTTATGTATTTCAGGTAAAACAAAATAACTGCAATACCTTCACGCCAACTTTTCCCTTTTTTTTACTTTTTATGGCAATTATTGCATAAATTAATATATCAAAACAATCTTAGATAATGTGTCTAAGTACAAGTAGTAAAAATTTTCTGTAATTATGCTTCGTCGTTGACTTATGATCATCCAAAACTTTAAATGCGTTTATCTCAATATAACAGTATCACTACTTATCTGGTTCTCCCAGAATACCCTCGATATATATATACACTTTTTTCATATATATGTAAATGAGCGATGGAATCATGTTAATTGAATATTGCTGAAAAAATATTTAGTTGGAATCATTTTTTTTTACATTTTTTCCACCAAAAAAATGACATTATTTATTATTTGTATTATTAGAATATATAATTTATTGAATCATTACTTTATACATTATTGATTGACAATTAAATTTTATCTTAGCACCATCTGTATGAATAAATTACGTGAATAACAAAATAAATATTGTTTTATTTTGTAAATTAAAAAAAAAAATTAGTTTCTTTCTTGTCCGAATTACTTAAAACATAAATTGAATTTTATAAAAAGTACTAATGATCTACTGAAGATTTACTTCTTGCGCGTGTTTACACTGATATTCGAACTTTTTTTTTATTATAATATATATATTTATTATAATTTAAAAAAAAATAAGCTAATAATTATTTAGAAAAAAATATGTAAATTTTGCTCATAGCCTGATCAATTTTCAAAACTTATTTGTTCTTAAATCTTTATGGCACATTTTAGTACTCTATAGTAACTTCCTTAATTTTCTATTCATGGTTGTCACTCCACACATAGGTTAACTTTTTTTATCTGTGGCTCTTGACAGTGACATTTTGTTCAAAAATATTAATAAGAATTTTTTTTATGTCACTGTAAGACGTAAGTCACTTTAGTTGCAATTTTTATGTAGTGGTGGTTAGGTTATTTTAGCGGTGCAATTTTTTTCGTTTTATTAAAATATTATTATATTAAAATCAAGTTACTTAAGAAACTCTTTTTATCCAAAGATTACTGTAACTTAAACACAGTCTAATATCTGTTAATTTATATTTAAAAACAAGTTTTTAAGGGTAGTAATAAAAAATTGGCACGAAATTGTAACAAACAATATATTTCAAGTAGCATCATGCAAATGTTTGTTAAATTCTAAAATTACTCATGGTGTATAGACATCAACTTAAAAGGTATTTAATTATGATCTAAACATAGTTTAATATTATGTATTACCTTGTAAATATTTGTTTTAAAACACGCAATATTTATATACCCGCTAAGTGTAATTTTTAGGAGTGTTTTAATATATTATTTGAATAACGTCATACATGAATTTTTCATTAATGTTTTCTCTAGAATAAATGGAGTCTACGAAGAAAAAAGGACGTCCACAACATCCAAGGGCCAAGGCTAACCCATTGTCTGCATTGACTTTTGCGTAAGATTATTATTTGTCTCTTCTATTACATGGCCTAATATATAGATAGAATATCCTTATATAAATATAAATCAATACAAGAAGTATAATATGAAATTCAAAATTAATATAGTTTCCTTGACAACAACAATTTAGTAATAAGAAATTATTACTTTTTAAAGTAGGTACCTATATTGTTTTAAACATTGATCTTCTCCGGACATAAGTTGTTATAGAACTTGTTATTTCAGATGGACTCTACCAATATTTTGGAGTGGCTTGAAAAAGGAATTAGAAGAATGTGAATTATATGAACCCTTAGAAGAACATGCCTCAGGTAATGATATTTATATAACTTTTTGAAAAGGGCAACCCTGCATGAATATTTGTGTATTTAAAATTTAATAATATACATATATAAAGTGGTAACACGCTCGCTTGGGAAACCGAGTGAAGCGGGTTCAAATCCCGGGTCTTGCACCTCTGATATTTTCATGTGCGAATCATTTCTAACATGATTACCACTTGCCTTACGGTGAAGGAAAACATCGTGAGGCAACCTGTATGTCTGAGAGAGAATTTAAAGGCCCGGCCCAGCAGTGGGACATCAAAAAGGGCTGAATACAAAGGTATTGCTGTAAAATTACCATTTATAGCCATTTAATAAGCAGTACAATTAGATACTTGTATAATACTTTCTTAGATTTACGCGAAGGTTTGACATTATTAAATAAAACTATCTTTTCAGATTATTTCGCGGATTTATTTTGATTTTTGGTTCCCCAAACCAACCAAAAATCAAAATAAATCCATGAAATAATCCGAAAAGATAGTTTTACTTAATAGATACTTGTATATTTTGAAGATCTTAAAAATAGCACACTTATATAAAAATAATCTAGTACATTTAATACTTTCTTACATTTACGTGAATATTTGACATTTTAAATAAAACTATCTTTTTGGATTATTACACAGGTTTATTTTTAATTTTTGGTTCCCGAACTTTCGAATGCTTTACAGTTTACAGCAATAATGGCCATGGGAGAGAGTAAGGTTTGAGAAGTCTCTAAGGTGTTATATACTTGTTACAGACTGTGCCTACCCACAACAATGATTTCAAAAATCAATTTTACAAAAATGATTCAAAAAATTCAAAAATGCACTAAAGTACCCTACAATATTTGTTTATTTTAATCTAAACATTTGAATTTTGTAATAAGTATTATAATTAAATATATCAATACTATTTATTTAATTTTAGCTGTTATTATTATAAATATTACAATTTTTTAAAAACTGATTTAGTGTTGCTATTATTATATTATGTATAATCATAAAGAATATTAAAAATTAAAAATATTAATTATTTATTTAAGCAATATTATTATTGTTTTATATGTGATTTAAGAAAGCTAAAATATTAATTTAGATTGCTATTATTTAAAGTTAAAATATTAAGCAACACTATTGCTACCTTTATAGACAAAAAATATTAATCAGAATTACTGTTGGGAAGCAAAAATCAATATAAATCCATGAAATAATCTGAAAAGATAGTATTATTTAACATCTAGTACATTTTTGATAATTATAAAATTTTAAACTAGTTTGAATATTTTTTTTAGTAATTTAAATATACTAGTAAATTGCACTAAATTCTTATCAATAAATGTTCCAAAACATAATGTACATTGTACAATGTATTCTTAGGAAAATAATGTTGAGTATGTCTTTGTGAATTTTAATCCATTATTGAACATTGTGTTGATAGACGATAGTAATAAAAATCAACAAATAAATATTTGCAATATTTGTGAGCTTATCATGAATTGGAAAGAATAAGAGTTTTTAAGATTTCTTGGAGACACGGAAGTGATTCATGTTTCTTATTTATTATTATCAATATGTTATAGGGATGTATCCCAAATTAGTTTTATATTATGTCTCTCTCTAACCTTATAATGCAAAAACCTATGGATCAACCTAAAATTATGTATACACATTCAAAATTGAAATATATTATACAACTATCCTTTAGTTTCGTGTAGGTCAATTTGAAGCTATCACAGGCTAGGAATAAACTTTTGCTAAAAATAGCCCATGAGAAATTCAGTAGTTCCTGTTTTGGGTATCAAATAACAGCATAAAAAAATAAAAATACAACATAACATATAATAGGTATCGCATACAATTTTAGCTTATTATCACACATTTATAAACTTAAATCCAATAATATGCTTAAATAATATTTTTATTTTTTTAATTTGAAATTTCAAAATTTTGAAATGTATACTGGAGTCCATAAAACATTTATTAACCGAGGAATACCTAATTATTTATACACACGATTGTATTTGACGACACGTTTGGTTCAGTTTGTAGTGTACTTGCTGTGCCAGCGGCCGCGGGTTCGAGTCCCGCTGGGGGCATTCATTTGTGTGATGAGCACAAATGTTTGTACTCCAGTCATGGGAGTGTTTATAATATAATGTATGTATTTAGTAATATAATAGTATAATACGTGTAGTGTATCAACTGTCTGTTCTCCGTATTGCCGGCCTCGTAGCTTACAATGGGACTAGATGGCACTATGTGTTAATGTCCCAACACTATATATTATATATGTTATATAATGTTAATGTTTTTCACTATATGTTAATGTCCCAATACTAATATTATAAAGAGGTAAAGTTTGTGAGTTTGTGACGTTGTAGGGGGTAATCTCTGGATCTACTGAACCGTTTTAGATGAAAGTACCTGGGCGACCGAGCCTTGCTCGGAGTGTTTGGCCAAAAAAATACATTAAAAAGAAAAAACTAAGAATTTGAATAACTACAAAAAAAAAAAACAAAATTAAAAACTTTGTGTCCGACCGGGATACGAACCCAGACACCTGTGGTTGTCAAATTTGCGCATTGGCCGCTTGACCATGATGCTTATACTCGTATCTGAGCATGCGAAATTATCGAACATAATATTTTGCGTGGAATTATTAATTATTAATTTATTGAAATAATGCAAAAAGAATCATAATAATAATAAAGCTCTATTTATTTATTCATTTATTTATTATAAAGGCTTACTAAATAATTTACATAAAAACATTTTTTTAACATTATAATTTTACCTATTTGTATATAAATTTAATTTAAAAGTATGCACAGCTTTTTATAAAAGTATTCCATTAAAATTTTATTTGGTTAAGAGTATATAAGGAGCCATTTTAGTTGTACAATAAACAAAAGAAGAAAAAAAAACTAATCTAAATATTTAAATACACTTTTTTTTTAAATAAATTTAAACTATCAGAAAAAATGTCTATATCACATTGCTGAAATATAAAATTATATAATTTAGTGACTATTTATTAACTTATAATTTTTTAACTAATAATTTTGTAATCTGGAATTAAATTATTTTACAAATCTTTAATATTATTGGAAATTATATTGTATATATATAAATTATCATTAACAAATAAATAAACAATGACAGTAAATTAAATAATTCAATTGAGTAAATACTAAACATTTCACAATAATACATATAAATAAAACTTCTTTCCATACATTAATTCTGACAATAGTTATAAATTAGGTATTTAATTTCATAATTAAATGTATTTATTTAGTAAATGTCTTTTTCGTGTATAGACCCCTGTCGGTTAAAAGCCTCCTCCAAAGTAGTCCTGCATAGAGCTCTCCGTTGGAGATTATGCTTGTATGATTGCAAAGGGTTTCTTTTCAAATTTTGTTTCCAATATACTATAATTTGTTTCTGATATGCCTATAAAGTTTATAATTTTATCTTTGTGTTCTTTTGATTTGTTGTAGGAAATGCTGCTTTTAATTCTAGAAGTTTTTCTGGTGAAGATATATATTACCTTTGTTCATTGTATGTCTGTTTTTCTTTGGAGGGTTACGGTCGAACTCCCCCACAGTGACCGGCTGTACTGGGGGATAAAAATGAGGAGGTTCCTACTGTGTTTAATATACTGTATCTTGCTGTGTTGTTTTTAGTTCTTCCTGGTTATCATTTGTGTGGTTGAAAGTTAATTTTGGTTTTTGTAATATAAAGTCTTTAATATTAGCAGGTTTGGTTTTCTTTGTATGTTATTTATTTGTTAGTTTTTGTTTATAATTGAGGTAAGGCGTTTCTGAAGATACAGGCAGACTTCTTTTATTTGAGTATTAGCGAGAAGTGTTCTTATTATTATCCACAATAATTAGTTTATCATATTTAATGAAAGCTGTTTTGCCAAGGTCTTTTTCTTTATCTTCAGTTGGGCTTGTAACTCCTTGCGTTTATTTAAGACTTTATTTTTTCCTCTAGTTCATGATAGGATTTTTCACCTTTTTCTACTCTGAACATAACCAAGTTCTTGCGCCTAATATGTCTTTCAAAATTTTTTATTGAGGATTTTTTTATTTCTAAGTGTTTAAATTTCTCATTTAAGTATATTATTGTTGATTGTATTTTTAATGTCTTCTTTCATTTCTAACATTTCTGTTTTCTGCTGTCTTATTTCTTGTTGCATGTTTATTAGCAACTTTTTTATCTCCTCCATCTTAAGTGTGAAGTCGGAAGTAGAAAAGCTGATTGAAAAAGAGCACCAATTATACCTAGTTGAATTGCAATTTTATACAGAGTATTAGTTTTTGAGGTTATAAACTTATGTTTTAATATTTTACGCTTCCACTTCACAAATTATTTTGTTTTATTGTCATCACACACAGAAAAGATGGTTTTGCACTGATAGTATCTGTATGTTATGTTTCTCACTTTTGTATTTGTTTGGTAGGTGAATTTTTAAAAGCTCATTTGTTCTTCAACACATCAAGACTTGGTGATGTGTACCTACATATTGCCCATAGGTTTTATCGATTAATATTTCTTAAAATTATTATTAAATTAATTAGAATTTTCTTTAGATTATTTTCACTTAAATATTTTTAAACTTGATGTAAATACGGACACGATATTGACAGTTGTACAGTGGCGCCTCCCACCCACCAGAAGTGACAACTGACAATGCAAAAATTGTGAAAATGCAAAAGAAAACCGCATGAAAATTCGAAAACACGCGTTTTTCCAGACATAAGACTAATCTAGATCGATTTATCGCCCCCGAAACCCTTTGTATACTAAATTTCATGAAAATCGTTGGAGCCGTTTTCGAGATTCAGATTATATATTGAGATATATATATATATATATATATATATATATATATATATACAAGAATAGCTCGTTTAAATATATAAGATTTGGTAAGAAGAGACCCTGGGAAGGACATAGGATCGACTTGTTATCCCGGAAGTCATCCCTTAAGTGAGTGAAAATGCGGGTGAAAGTTTGTATTGGAAAGCAAAGAGGGTGAGTCGCTAGTTCTTTATAATATCAAAAAGGGTAGCAGAGAGGTTGAAGTACTCAATACATTATATGTAATATTGCGTCAGAATTCAAATCCAGATTCATTACCATCACATTTTGTTAACAATGCTGAATGTTTTGTATGATTTAATTAAATGATGACAACTATGAGTGACCATTGCATTATCTGCATGATTAAAAACGCCCACTTACTTACACAGTGTTGTTCAGTTCATTTGTATCTGAACCTTGATGTTTCTATGAAATGTATATTGCACAATCCACATTCTTTAATAGTAGTTTCAGGTAAATGGTGCTAATAAATAATAACATGAGTCACTTCTCTCAGCGATGTACATACCTACATATGTATGTTACTCATAATATAATTATCTTATTACGGTATGCTTAAGAGCAAACAATATACAAATATTTAACACAATTAGATCAGGGCTGAAGCCTTTGAAAATGATAAAAAGTGAAAAATGAAAATAAATAATAGTACGATGAAACCTATTAGAAAAGGAAAAGAATGTAACAAAAATGAAAGGAAAAATAATTTACGGGCGATCTCAGGTCGGGTAGTGGGAGGTGGTGAGTTAGTTTTTAAGGGTAAAAAACGGTTTATCTCGATATTCGGCAAAACTACAAGTCCTATGGAAAAAAGTTAAACGGAAAAGTTGTAGGTAATAAAAAGATCTACAACTTTTGTATTTACACTTTTTTCACATAACCTCAAAATTTATGTAAAAAATTCAAATAACCAAGTTTTTGGTTTTTTATTTTTATCTTTTACAAAAAAAAACTTTTCACGAAATTTAGTGAAAACTTATCTTTTTATTACGTCCCAAACATACTGTAATTTTTTTATTTAAAATATTTATTTTTTTACCTTATTTTGACTTAATATCGAAAAAGCGCCCTAATTTTCAGTCGAAAATTCTCGCGTCAAAATATCTGCCCTTTTAAAAAAGCCGGTAGGCTTTTTGTTCGTTGAAATTTATAACCTAATCTTATTATATTATAATATTGTGTCATAAATTACTTACGATTTTGTCATATTACATCCATACTAATATTATAAATGTCAAAGTGTGTTTGTTTGTTTGTTTGTTTGTCTGTCCTTCTTTCACGTCGAAACGGAATTATGTATTGGCGTGATTTTTTGTATGGAGATACTTAGAGGGCTGGAGAGTGACATAGGTTTTTTATCATGGGAGATTATCTCTTTCCCACGGAAGAACACGTTATAACACAACCCAAAAAAATATTTGTGACCAGAATTACTTGAAACTTGGTATTAATCAGGGTATGAAATTATCAAGATAAATGTATCTTTTGATAACTATCAAGATAATTATCCGATAATTATCAGATAATTATCCGATAATTATCAAACAGATATAATCTTAGCAATCCTTGTGTAGGTATTGGTATTTGACTATTTGCCTACCATAATTTACGTTAGAATAAACTATACACCTTTAACAATCAAGGTAATCTTTTATTAGTATTATTTTTTCATTATTTTGACATATACAAACTTGGAAATAAAAAGAGAATTAATTTAATCATCTATATAAACACTATTTAATTAAATTTAAGGTCTCTACCCACTACACCGTCTCATTACTCATACCATGACATTGCTAGGACCGTGTCAGGCAAAAAATATTCTTGTATTGAAAAATATGAGACTATGGCCACTAGACCGTTCCGTCACCGACCAATACCGTCGCGTGCCGTGCATGGAAAGTTAACAATAATTGTCGGCAAGAATATATTGCCGGTGCCCATACGCTCCGTCCTGGCACGCGACGTTGCTGAACCGGTGAGCGCCGACGGCGAAACGGTGAGCACACGGGTTATAACTGCGTATGATGACCGTTTTAAGCCAGTTATAAACGTGATGTTGCTTGTCTTCTATTGATAATATTTTCTTTTATTTTTTTTTAAAACGGCTTGAACTTAGTAACGTCGTGATTGACTGATGTTATTTTCTTTCTTCCTTGTCTAAAACAATGGCTATCATTGTTAATTCTCTGTCGGACAACTTTCTAATAGCCATCGTATAGGTATAGGAAATAATTTTCGTAACAAAAATATTCCCACTTTCTGACGCGGCTGCCTCACGCGAAAACACAGGTGAACTACTACGACTGAGAAAACTTTAACTATGTATACGGATATGACACGCGGATGATACGCGGCGCATACGTTCTAGTAGGCAACACGGACTACTATTAGTCCGTGTCGCTTGTTTCAGGGAATGAAACGTTCATAGCACGGTCATGGTATGAGACGGTGTAGTGGGCAGACTCATTATTGATTGGAATATCATCCTCATCCTCCTCAACTGCATTAACTGAGTTTACTGATTGAGCAGAATTGATTTTTTGAGCTGATTGAGAGAGTTCAATTAGCTGACCGACAATTTGTTTGACTGAGTTACAAATTAAATATGTATTTTTAATTATATTTATCAAAGATAATTATTAACCCGTATTTATCATGATAATTATCGTTTCGAACCCTGGCTATTAATGCTCTTCAATACAATTAAATAATTACGTGTTTAAGCATTTTTCGAAATTTATCCCATAGGGGATGAAAGTTTGTATGAAACCTACCTTTTTCGAGTTTTTTTGTAGTGCGCGAGCGCAGCCGCGGGTTCTGCTAGTAATATATATTTAAGTGCACTTGACTGATTTGAGAAATAGATTTAAACAAATGTTATATAAAGATATGTATTGAATTGTACAAGGTCCCCTTGGAGATAAGTTTGCTCGTTTGTGGGAGGAGGAAGTCGCTAGCGCCGAAGGAAAGCGAACGCCGAGCCTCCTCAGAGTGATCCTCAGAGCGTACGCCGCAAGATGTATGCTGTATGGTTTTGTACTATTTTTGATGGAATGTGGAATTCGGTGAGTACTAGTTCTTTAATATTATTCTAAAAATTTGCTTTTAAAATCATAAGTTTGTATTTTCTCTTTAAAAAAATAAATCTAAATGAAAACTCAATAGAATGGATTAATTTTTGTTCTCTATTAATATACCTAATTACTTATATTTTAATTATTTTAAGGTAAATGCAATACGTGTTAATATTATTTAAATTTATTGCACAAATTCCTATTACGATCTATACTTCTTTAGTATACACTATACATATTATATACAAATACTTCTCGCTAGTGTACAATGTGTATAAATAACGTTTGTTACAACTTTTTCTTAAAACTATTTAAAATAAAATTCTGCCAAAGATTAGATAACTGTGTCAATTTTAAAGCTTAAGTGCATCTTACGTGTCTAGTGCTAACCTGTGTAAGCGACATTGATTTATAAAAGACTACATTCTTGCAACCACTTATGACTCGCGTTACATGGCAATGTAGAACATTACGTGAGGCTTCCAGTATATTTGATTACACCATTTCAACCATTTCAAATGATAATTTATAAAATACGCGCAATGAAGGATGATTGGAAATGGGATAAAAATTAAAAGCTTTCACCTTACACTTTATAAAAGTATTTTTTAACGAATATGCAACAACGAACTCGATAGTGTTGATAAATTATTATTATTATTATATGTACAGTTTTTATGAAACAATTTTTTATCACCGTCTTAAAATTGACGGTACTCTTCTCATCATTTTTTCGTATTAATAATACTTTGCAAGTATGTCTCTAAGCTTGTATTAGAATTTGTAACTTAAATAATAGTATAGGTAATTAAAGCATAACTATTTAGTTCTTTTTCTATGTGCTACACGTTTCTTTGCTAAGATTACCATGGTTACGACTTCCAGCGAATTTCAGACTTTTTGAAGTTTCTTTACTTTTAAAATGATGAGCTTGATGTTGAGGTTTTGCTCAGCTCTATTTTTTTTCTGTTAGCAATTATAGTGGCCAACGAAAATAATGAAGTCTCCCAAATAATAATCAGTCAGCAAACAATATCATATTCGTAAATCTAGAATTAGTTTCATAAATCAAATTTAATTTATTTTTGGCAAACTGTAAAATACATTCTAGCTTGCTTATTAGCTTTAATTATAAAGCTATAATAATTGATTGTAAAATACTATAAATAAATGTAATAATACAAAGAAAGGGTTTCTGCCAAACAAAACGGACCTAACGAGAAGGCTTCGCTAAGCTTTTACCTTCTCAGTTCTCACTTAACATGATCCGAATCGGACCTGCCTAAAACGTAAATGTCGAGCTAGTAGATACTTTTTTTCCTTCTAATTACTACTATAACCTTATTAATATTACTCTTTCACAAAAAAAACACTGAATGTATTTTGATGAAACTTTATAGTAATATAGCTTTAATACATCAGAATAACACATAACATACTATAATTTTTAACACAATATAATTTTTAATACATAATTGAACAACGCGTACGGAACCGCGGGATCAATATACTATAACTAATTGTATCTTGTATTTGTTACTGTGACTATTTATTTTACAAAGTTATACATCGGTATGTACCGAATGTGTACAAATCGTACAATTGACCTTTGTACTTATTCTCTGATTGGTACCGGCTTTTTAAAGCCGACAAAAACAGTATCAATGTGACAATTGACAAACTATTAAAAAATTGGCGAATCATTAAGTATATTCGCTTCCTTAACTTTTATCCACTGTACAATCTGCAGCGACTTTGTCCCCAAAATTATGATAAGTTAGGAGAAATATTATGTATAACCATTGTATTTAGTTATGACCTTTAGTTTTATAAACTTATGAACTTACAAATATATTACGTTATACATCTTTGCGTTATCTTGCAAGCAAGGCCGAATATAAAGTAATTTAACCCGTCTGAATATTTCGTCGGCAGTTTCGAAGATAGCCCGTTTGAATAAAAAGACCCACAAATATAGAAAATACTTGTTTAGCTACAATGGACCATAACTGTTCGACGTAACTAGGGCCGACCTCGGCGTTACACACAATACAATAAATAAATCTATACGTATATTATAAATGTGAAAGTTTGTGAGTATGGATGTATGTTTGTTACTCTTTCACGCCAGAACGGTTGAACGGATCTAGATGAAATTTAGCACAGAGTTAGATTATAGTCTGGAATAACACATAGCCTACTTTTTATACCGAAAAAATGTACGGTTCCCGTGGGATAGGTTTGTTTTTATTTTCCTAGAGGCGAACCCGAGCGAAGAGAGAGTGAGTCGCTAGTAAGACTTATAATTAGTTATGTGTAGATTATTTTTGCTTATTAATTATTATTATATATCTATACACATAAAACTATAAGGTCAACGCCCTACTTTTACTGACGGACAAGGTGAAGAGTGAAGATTACTTTGTCAACATAATTGAAGTAATACATTGGTGACGCTACGACATTTTATTAATGGCCGTCAAAACAAAGTGAGTCAACCACAGCTTTGTATAACCCCTAACCTTAATATCGTAATATTTTACAGGAGCTCTAGTATTATATTAATTAAATATACATATATTTTTATATTAATCAATAGTTGTTTTCTGAACACTGTAATGGTTTATTTAAATACCATTAAGTAGGTATCTACTATTGTACCTGTATAAAATGTTTAGTTATGTTTAATTTTCTTAAGTAATATCTAAGATTTTGACCATAGGTACCTAAATATTATATGTTAATGTAGCTTTAAAATGAATAATCTGCAACACGTCTTCTCTATTCTTAAGTATTTTAGATATTTGTGATATTTAATTAAGCTGAAATGACAACCATACAAACCGCGAATTTAAATGATATAATAGTCCAAAAATGGAAATATCACGGCGCTAAGTCTAGATATTACTGTTTTTGTTATCTAACATCTGTATAATGGGGTGTTCTGATGAAATTTTGATGTGGTGCTACCGTGGCGTTTTTACCGTCACAGCTTTTGTCATGTTTGGATGCGCTCCACAGATGCTTGGCATGCCTTAAATGTGACTTACATTCTACACTCTTATCCATTTCTGCCTCGCACGTGCACTGTGACGCTGTAATATAAGATTCTCCAAAAACCCAACCAAAAGAAATGTTATAAACCAAATTATTGTATGCGCACGCAAAAACCTAAGAGTCTGTGTCACATCATTTTGACTTGACAGTGACAACTGACATTCGCTTATCTATGCGCCGGCGATCCCGGCTGTCGGGTTTCCGTTGGAACCTTTGAATTATACGCCGCGTGTTTGATTCATCTCGGTAATTTTGCCCTTTTTTGTGATGGTTTTTTGTGCGGCATATCTTAGATTGGACTGTTAAATAAGACGTGCAAATAACATATTGATAATTGTACATTTTGATGAGCACGGGGCCCGTTTTGAGTGCATAATTGCATCGCCCACGTGCCGACGTAAAACTTGTAAAATAAGAATCAATTGACTTTATTTTGTACTTATATGAAAGTGAACTGACAATTCAGTGTAAACTTGTGCGTATTTGAGTGCCTACGCCGTATGTCGGCCTTCTAGGCGCTTCCTGGAGCATCTTCATCCTGCCACCTTCAGTTGAGTATAATCAGTTAGCATTAGACGTTATGATTGGCCAATTGTAGTTTAATGGTAATTAGATTTATACCTAAGGCAGCATCATTGAAGGAGAAGAACGCAAGGTACCTTTTTTTTTGATATATATAAGCGCTGTGTATCGCAGTCATATGTTCGTCCCCCTTGAACCTGGAGACATTTCACGCTTCCACTCATCACTCTGGTAAAACCCCAGGTCGGATGTAACAAGAAAGGAAATGCACCCTCCTCCCCATCTCCCCTTATGTTGCAGATGTCTATAAATGGGTTGGATAAATTAAAACGTTCATGGTTTCATTATGAGAAATTAACTTTCTTAAATAAAAGTAAGCAAGATCGTCTTATAGCACATCCAGCTATCCTGGCAAGTATTCCATAGTAGAGACGTACATGCGGCACGCCGCAGCCCGCACCCTACATTTGATCACTGCACAGGGTCGTACTACTTGACATATACCAGTATATAATTTTCTAATTACCATTATTTCTTGTCTGCTTTCCAAGTTCCTATTTTCCGCTTATCTAAAATTAAACTTAAAAAAAATATTAACGCTTGCGGCTTCAAGCGCTTATATTTCTATTTATAATATAATACTAGGGACTTCCCCTTCGCTCTCGGGTGATCGGGTGCGTCCCTGTGTACTTACGCGGATTACAGTTACAATTTTAAGGGTTTTAATTTTTTTGCGCGGAGCCCTGATTCTTTTTCCAAAACAAAAGTAGCCTTTTTTTTTTTTTTTTTTTTTTTTTTTTTTTATACGTCAGGAAACCCTGTTGCCGGGTACCCGCCGCCTGGGGAAAAACGACGGGTTATGTGGGGCTCCTGCCGCGCCAAGATGGTAGACGCGCGGCAGCCTACCCACTAAAACCTGACGGTGTCCACCTTACTCGCCTTAGGGTCGGGGTCACGGGAACCAAGAAATCATCCGCGACCCCGACGGCGATTGCCCAACGGCACGACTCGGTGTCGGAGGGTGGAAGCAATACCCTCTACGACCCTTCTGGAGTGGCGCGCGGCGGACACCGCGCGCGCCTACTCGGGCCAGGCTGTTAGGCGGCAGACTTCCCCAAGTCTACCGCCCTCTGGCCGGTGTTAGGGGGGGAGGCGGCGATCGTGGGCCGCTCTCCGGCGCCCGGTCCTCTTGCGGCGGATGGCGAGATCGGAAGTCGCCTCCCTTTCTCTCTCCGCCGCCTCCTTCTGCGACATCACGTCCTCGCAGAAGGACAGGACGGCAGCCCATGACCTTTCGTCACCGACCATGGCGGAAATCACGGCCGGCAACGTCAGGTCAGCCCCCACAACACTGCGAAGCGCCTCGCGCTCCAACTCCCAAGCTGGACACTCTGCCAGCACATGCTGGGCGGACTCGTCGACGCAGTCGTGGCAGTGGTGGCAGCGTGGATCCGGCTCTCTTCCGGCGACGCGGCACAGGTATCCGCCGAAGCACCCGTGCCCCGTGAGGACCTGCGTCAGCCGAAAAGTGAGGACACCGTGACGCCTCGCCAACCACTGCCTGAGGACAGGGCGAACGGCATCGATGGTCCTACGTCCAGCCGAAGGGTGCTCCAATCTACTGAGCCACCCTTCCAATGCGGCATCCCGCTCCTCGCTCTCGTGCGCGTCTGGACTGAGGTTCCTGGACGCATGGTCTCGACGCCGACGGTAGATCGACGCCAAAGAAAGCGCATCCAGGTCCCAGGGTAATACTCCAGCCAGCACGCACGCTGCTTCGCCCGAGATGGTCCGGTACCCTCGCACGATTCTTGTCGCCATTACTCTTTGCGACTGCCGCAAGACAGCCACATTTTCGCGGCAGAGAGCGTCTGCCCATACCGGGGCACCGTAGAGCGCCATGGACCTTAAGACTTCCAGGTAAAGGCGCCTACTAGAGCAGTTCGGCCCGCTTATATTCGGCAGCAGTCTGCTAAGTGCGCCCGCCGTCTTCATCAATTTTGGCGCAAGAGCCTTAAAATGTGCCTTGAAATTCCACCGGCTGTCGAGCACGAGTCCAAGGTACTTCATCGTACTCGACAGGCCGATGTGGACTCCGCCCACCACAATATGTGTGTCTGGTGGTGGTGCTCTTCGAGCGCCGCGAAAGCAGAGTGCCTTCGACTTCTCTAGAGCAACCTCTAGCCCTAACCTCCTTATTTTTCCGACAACGTGGGCCACTCCCGCCGTTGCTAGTATCGCCGCCTCATTATAATTCTTCGCCCGCGCCAGGACCAGCGTGTCGTCGGCGTAGCAAACTACGCTGACTCCCCGCAGTGTGCTACTCCGCAGAACCCAGTCGTAACCGATGTTCCACAGGAGGGGCCCGAGAACCGAACCCTGTGGAACACCGCACAACACTTCTCTTCTCCCCCAGCCGTTCCGCTCAGGGAAGACCACAGACCTATCGGACAGGTACGCCCCGATAACGCGTCGCAGGTAGGTTGGCACCCTGTAGTAATGGAGCGCCTCCTTGATGCAAGCCCAGGGCAGAGAGTTAAAGGCGTTTGCGATGTCCAGGGACACCGCAAAAACTACTTCCCCCTGGGAGACCGCATCCTGCGCGCGGGACTTGACCCGCCGAATGGCATCCACGGATGAGCGACCACCGCGGAAGCCAAACTGCGCGTCTGATAGGTCCGGACCGACCTCCGTCATGTGCTTAGTCAGGCGTTCGACTACAATGCGCTCAAAAAGCTTGGCCATCTCGTTAAGTAGCACTATGGGACGGTAGGCGGAGGGAGACTCCGCTGGACGCCCTTTCTTTCTGAGGAGGACTAGCCTGCCTGTCTTCCACCTCTGTGGAATTATGGCTTGAGCCAGACAGGCAGTGAATAGTCCCTTCACACAAGGCGCTAAAGCGTCCATCATCAGTGCTAACGCGTGACCCGGCACTCCGTCCGGCCCCGGGGTAACAGACTTTCCCCGCAGGCGCACGACCGCAGCTGCCATCTCTTCCTCGTCAACCTCCGGCACGTGATCCACGTCTTCGAGCAGCGCGCGTGGACCAATCTGTGGCGGCATGAAGTCCCGACGTGGAAATAGGATCTCCAGAACATTGTGCAGTTTTTCGCTGTCAAGTGTTTCCGTGATTGGAGGGGCCCAGGGGCGAAGCTTATTCATTACCATCCTGTACGGTGTGCCCCATGGATCTCTGTCGAGCCCCTCCAGCATTTCGGCCCTCCCCTCGGCTATAGCCCTGGCGATTTGTGCTTGTAAGCGGGTTTTCGCCTCCATATAATTGGCGTATCTAGCGTCCTCCTCTGCAATATCTCGGTGCGCTCTCCTACGGCAGTGGGAGTAGAGACGTCTGGCAGCGACGCAGTCTTCACGCAATTGCGCGATTTCTGCCGTCCACCACCAGACTTGCTGCCTTTGGGGGCGACGCCCAGACCGAGGCATCGCAGCGTCGCATATGCGCTTGGCTAGGTCCTCTATGCGTTTTGCTGCCTCTTCTGGGGATGTTGTTTGTTGAGGCAGCCAGGAGGCTACCGTCGCCGCCTCCTTGAGTACTTCTGGGTTGAGGCGCTTCAGCTGCCACCTCGGACCCTCCTCCCTCAGGGTTCGGCTAGGGCTTGGCGGCACCGCCGGATGCGTGGAGACCTCGTATCGAATGTAGAGATGGTCCGACAAGGTCTCCACATCGTCCAGCACTCGCCAGCCGTGAACACGGCTCGCTAAGGCAGGGTTCGCGAGCGTTACGTCCACTATGGACCCGCCCTGCCGTCGCACGCACGTGTTGACCGTTCCCTGGTTTAATACTGTCAGGCCGGTGGCAACAACCCACTCTTCTAATAGTCGCCCGCGAGCGTCACTTCTTGGGCAACCCCATGCTCCCGATTTTGCGTTTAAATCGCCTGCCAACAAACAAACAACAAACTTACTTTTGTTTTTGTTAAAACAAAAGTAGCCTAGGTTATTCTAACTCGGCTAAGTTACTCTTTATAAAATCAGCTATCTGCTAGTTAAAGTCCCGTCAAAATCTGTCCAGCCATTCGGAGATTAGCCGGAACAAACAGACAAAGAAAGTTTAAAAGAAAGTACTGTAAAAATTACTATGTTCTATGTTCAATTTCCTTATTTATGAATAAAGTTATTATTATTATTATAAAGTTGTTGTTTTCTTTTAAATACCTGTATAATTTCATACGAATTTAGTAAAAAACTATTATTTTAAAATTATAAACAGACACTTCAATTTTATTTGTCTATATAGATAACTTATTAAAATAATCTCCACTGAAATTCAACTTAATATTGTCCAAAGTCCAAAACCCGCGCACACTAACAAAGAGACTGACAGACAAATGATTTTAAAAACTGTTTTTATGATGACACAGTTACTAATTTAGTCATGTAGATATTCCTTGACATTGATTTCTTCTGTTGTTCTGTGAAAAGTTCTTTCGAGGCTTCTTACTGACGTCAGTGTTGTTTTAGCGGTAAGTTACTATACTCTATTCGCTGAGTGAACTATGCAAAGCACTTTCTCTGTCCCACATTAGCATACAAACTGATAAGGTCAGAAAATTGTCTAGCTCCGCCCACTAACGCTTGCAACTGGTTTGGAAAGATAAGGCTCGTTCATGTTGCTAATAGTGATTGCAATCCGGCGTCATTTTCAGTCCGGCCGGATACGACCGGATTCCCATCAATCCGGCCGGATCCGGTCGGATCCGGCCGGATTGATTGATCAAGATGGTTTTTGCTTTTTAGTACAAAATAAGTGAGTTAATCAAGTGTCACTGCACTTATATGTAAGTAGTTTATAAAAAATAAATCACAAATATATAAATCGACTTTATTTCCTAACCAATGTTAAGACAAATAGACAACAAGAAAACAATTAAAATTTAGTAGTGTAGGTAACTAGTAATAATTTTACGACGTAACGAGTAGCTCAGTCTTTCTAGATTTCACTTTCACAGATAGATCAATTTATAAGTAACAATATTAATTATCAAGTAACTATAATATCTAATAGATACAATTAACCTTACGTAATTAACTGAAATGAGATCAAAATCATTATTAAAGTATTTGAGAATGCTAACAAACAAGTCTTATAGGTATTTATGATTATGACAGATACCATCATGATTTGATGAATCTGTCGAACGAATGAATGGCAAAAATTATCACAATAATGAGTTTAGAACTCTTTAGTTTAAACAACTTACGGTAAATAATTATTTTAAGTAATAATTGTAAAAAATATAAGTATTAAAAGAAAATCAATATTGATTTTGAAAATAAGATCGTAGAAAACAAACACAACACATTTAAAGTACGTACTCATGCAACAGCTATATTATTTTCCCACAAACTGCTAGCACCGGATCCGGTCTTCGGATCCGGTATATTGTTACCGGATCCGGTAACCATTAAATGATGCCGGATCCGCCGGATTACCGGATCCGTTTTTCCGGATTGCAATCCCTAGTTGCTAATGCTTTAGTGAAGAATTATTAATAATCTATACTATAATAAAACAGTAGAGGTCGAATGTCTGTACATAGCAAAAAAATGCTAAAAACTGAGTAGATGGAGGGGATGTAAGAAGACAAATAGAACTAATCTAGATTTTTTCAATTTTTTTTGTTTCTCTGTCTGTTTGTACGGGCTAATCTCCTAAACTATTGGACCGATTTAAATGAAATTTTGCATGGTCGTACCTTATATCCTTTTTTGTTTTTTTTTTATCGTTGGGAAGTGGGCCACCTCCCTGTGCGTTTCTTGGCTTCGCGCCCGGTTGGGTTGCCGGGCACTACTGAGCCCCCACCACGACAAGGTGAACGCACGTTGGGGGGGTCGTACCTTATATCTTCGGTCAACATGTAAGATACTTTTCATTCCGGAAAATTAAAGAGTTCCCGTGGGATAGTTACAGAACTATAGTAACTTATACAGCTTAGTACACAACAACTTATGCACCTAATTTAGTAAAATTTGGCATGCTGATACCTTATGTTGCCGGTCAAACAACAGGTTACTTTTCGTCCTGGAAAAATGAACGGTTTCCGTGGGATAGATCTGTTTTTGTTTGTTCGTAACGTATAATGTACACAATATAGACCCCAAAACAATAGTTATTAAAAAAATTGTCTGTTTGTCTGCTTGCCTGTATGTCTGTTTGTATGTTTGTACGGGCTAATTTCCGAAACTGTTGGTCCGATTTAAATGAAATTTCGCATGGTGACACCTTATATCCCCGGTCAACATCTTAGATACGTTTGATCTCAGAAAATTAAAGAGTTCCCGTGGGATAGTTAAAAAACTATAGTATCTTATATAGCTTAGTACACAACAACTTATGCACCTATTTTAGTAAAATTTAACATTCTGATACCTTATATTGCCGGTCAAATAACAGGTTACTTTTCATCCCGGAACAATGAACGGTTCCCATGGAAACTAATAGATCTCTATTAGTATTTTTCTATTATATTTCTGTGAGCGGCTAGTAATATATAAATAAAAATGAATGTTGGTAAGCGCTCACGAAGACCACTCAAGAATGGTTGGACTAATTCGGTTCGGTTTTTTTTATGTGCCTTAAGGTCCACGGAAGGTTTTAATAAAGAGAAAAAAATGAAATATTTTAAATTTACGAAAAAAAAATTATATGGCTAACGCTGGCTAATAACTATTTGTATCAATTTAAGACGTATCTAGCGACGAACCCGAGCGAAGCGAGGGTGAGCCGCTAGTTTGTAATAAAATCAACATATAAATAAAATCAACATTAAAATAAAATTAACTGAATTTTTAAATATCTGTATACATTATTTATTAATTTTCGCTTTCCGACGTATCACTGTCATCTCCTACATTGATATATAATAATTCAAGTAACTACATGAGAGACGTTTGAACGATACGGAATGTAACGACGGACTAATTATCACTTGCTTTGTAATCGCGGCCTAAGTGTCTTATGTGCAACTAATCACTTGGAAGCGCAAAATCTCAGTCACGGTAATGTAATGCATACAGTATTCCAACTCGAGCCTGTCCTTGAAATAATTACCTACAGCCGAGCGGCACGTACCCACGCGACAGGGCTGCCCGCCGGCCAGTATTTTAATTTCATCTACCTACTTGAGTTTCTTTCTAGTTTTGTGATTTCAAATATTATATATTTTATATTTTAAAAAATATTATTAGTAGATTTAACTAAAAAATCTCAAATTTATAAGGGTGGTATGTGACCCTTATAAATTTGAGATTTAAAAATATTTGCACCTCGATTGAGACATAAGAAAAGCTTTATTGTTAAATTTAATAGTATAAAGAATCCGCATTCGAATAAAAAGTTTGATTAAAAATACATAAATTTTTATTTTTAATTTAATTAATTAGTTTTTATTTTTAAAACATACGATGTCTCGATACTTTTGTTGTTTGACATAATAGCGAATTTACGAGAGGAATAAAATGTTTATTTTTGTATCCAATTATAAAAGTTACATAACATAACCGTCTTATAAAATTTTCGTATCAAATTATACGATGTGGCAGCCCCGCACGGTTGTTTACCGAGGGTATACCGAACGCAACGCGCGTAGGTATAATTCAATTTCCGACCTTTTGTATGAAGATGGAATACTGTATGTAACATTACCGTGTCTCAGTGCTTCGTTCATTCGGCGAATACAGTATCTAGGTACCTTACATATCATGTCTATTTGCACACAATCACCTGAATAAACTAATCTATCGACCTCGACCGCCTTCATTGTTTATAGAGCATTTTAAATATATGCATGATCTTAAATGATATGAATCGTCTCTTCCTACTACTCCTTTATAAAGTGTCATAAGTGATAAGATAATCCATTCGGTACTCACTTCACTAGACTAATTATAAAAAAAATATATGACTTCACTAGCGGCTCACCCTCGTTTCGCTCGGGTTCGCATCTAGACACACAAAAACAAATCTATCCCACTGGAACCGTACATTTTTCTGGAATAAAAGTAGCCTATTTGTTATTCTGATGTATGAACTGTATTATTGTAAAGTTTCATTAAAATCCAATCAGTAGTTTTTGTGTACTAAGTTGTATAAGTTACTATAGTTTCTTAACTATCCCACGGGAACTCTCTAATTTTCCGGGATGAAGAGTATCTAAAATGTTGACCGGAGATAAGAGTATCACCATGCAAATTTTCATTTAAATCGGACCAACATTTTCGGAGATTAGCTCGAACAAACAGACAGAGAAAATAAAAAAATGGATTTGTTCTATTTCTCTTCTTCTCGGTTTTTAGATTTTTTTGTACTGGGAAGCGTACATTTTTCCGGGATGATATATAGCCTATAGCCTTCCTACATAAACGGGCTATATAATGCAAAAAGAATTTTTCAAATCGGATTAGTATGGGATTAGCGCGTTCAAACAAACAAACAAACAAACAAACAATCAAACAAACAAACAAACAAACAAACAAACAAACTCTGCCTCTTTATAATATGAGTATAGATATCAATTTCTATGATGTTAAATAAAATTAGAGGCACAATGTTTTATAAGTTATCACTCTTGCGATAAGCTTTAAAATTATATCAATATTTAACTTGTTCTGCAAGGACAACGTGTGTTGCTTATAATCAATAAAAGAAACTCTAAGAAAGTAAATTTCAAGTTAAATCAATAAAATTTTAAAACTAAATGAATGAATTTTACTCTAATCTATTAGTACAATACAAACAGCAATTGTAAGAGTTTGTTGTGAGTAAATAATAATTCATTCTCTTTAACTTTCACGCTTACGTTGTGAGATATTATGGGATTTCGTCGAATCGTTTAATGAACATTAAGCAATTTTGTACCAATTTTATAGAAATAATTATATTAAATTTTACTTATAATCGAAAAATAATTACTTTTGAATTATGAATATTAGTAAATTTTTATAATTATACTAGCATTGCCCAAATTTTTATAATTATACTGGCTTTACATATTAGTATACTCTTACATTGCATTTTTGTATTTTTTCTCAGAAATGAGATATTTTCCCGCGGTAAAAAGTATCCTATATGTTGACCCGGATAACTGGCTATCACCATACCAAATATTATCAAAATCCCTCCAGTGGTTTTTCTGTGATGCGGTAACAGACAGACAGACAAAAATTCTAAAAACTATAGATTCGGCCTCTGTATCGATAATAAAGTCTATTTCAATAAGATTTTCCAAAAAATATTTAATGTACAGATTCGGCTTAGTTACAATTTTATTATATGTATAGATAATCATGACAATTATAATCAATATTGTTGCAAAAAAATTCGAATTAGTACGTAGTAGAAGTACGTTTGACAGTCGGGAGTGCATGATTGATTGATGCGCACTGATGCGCATGATTGGCCTATCTAATGCCCTCGTTAGATGACTATGTGTATGTATTGGTAAATTGTGCTATAATATTGTACAAATTTTAATTAAAATCTAAACATTATATTTAAGCGAGTTTGAATTGCTGTTTTATTGCCTGCTAATAAAACCTACTACCAAAAGGTATTAAAAAAATATATGTTATGTACAGGATAGGTGCAGTTCTATCTTTATAATATGTGTATCATGTATGTATGGTATCTCTTTTGAATAAGTGTAGATAACACATTGTCATAGTTGGATAACTCTGTCTCTAGTGTTCAACAACTTCGATTGCTTGGTTGTTTCATCGGTTACTTCGGGCAAGAAAACCAGGTTTCTATGCATACTCGGCTTCTGGATCTCCGGAACAAAGTATTACGTATGCAAAACGACACACTCACAGAGTGAGCCATTAATTACGATCAATTAATGTAGCAACTAGACGTATATCTATATGTAAAAATATGAGCGTACATATATTTTTTTGTTTAGATACTTATATTATACCAATTATCGTATAGAAATATTGTAGGTCAAGCAGGAAAACGTCTACGAAAATCGTCTTCATAAAATATATATATATGTATATAATTATATTGCACATTTTTATATATTTTATTCAAAATTATAAGCATTTAAAATTGTATTATAGTTTTTATTTATCAATGTAATGCATATCAAATTTTATGGATTATTATAATAAGTAATATTTTCATTAAAAATTTATTTAGAATATTGAAGAAATATTTTTTTTATATAAGTATAAAATAATAGCAAGTTAAGGTGGAGAAGCATAGATTTATGACTAAGCTGTACTATGTAATTACATAGTACATAAAATATTTACTCAATGTCGTTTCGACTAACTATGCCCAGTTAGGTCTTGATTGTTATTAACAAGAGATTGGTCTCAATGAACAGTTAATTTATTCGTGCAAGGCCTATAAAAGGAGTATGTTTATTTTGAAATTATTTTATTATATTATTTAATAATAGTTACTGTATGTGTATAAAATATAACTGTATTAAGCTAAAGTAGTCGAGTAAAGTCATTTAACTTTATTAGTAAATGTTAGATAAAAAATTACTATGTTACATGCTAATGGTATACTATATATATAGATAGTACTTAAATATACAGAAATATTGACTAAGTTTTCTTAAGTATTAGTAGATATCTCAACTCATCGGGACTTCCCATGTTGCATAACAGTTGACATCTTACCTTATATTTGCGGTTCGTAATGGAACATATGTATTTAATATGTATGTACATTGACTGAATCAGTCTTAGATATAGAGTATCTATTCTGAATTAGTATAAATCCCAATTATATGTACTTTTAATATATGTATTATAGTATGAATATTTTTTTTATTAAAATTACTACACTGTTTGTGTTGGAATATATTTTCTTACAATGATCATTTTTTACACCAGAATCGCGCAGCCCGTTTTCCTCGGATGGCTGGTTGAATACTACAGTCCTGGTCAGCATACGGTGGAGAGAAAAGATGCTTATATATATGCGGCGGCAGTGGTTCTATGTTCTGCGATTAACGTATTTGTAGTTCATCCCTATATGATGGCTATTCTGCACATGGGCATGAAGTTCAGGGTCGCTTGCTGTTCGCTTATATATAGAAAGGTGAGTTTTTCTTAAATTTTAGAGTAAAGAATACACAAGCTATTTTTTATAAACTATTCGCGTTTAAAAAGTATACAAATAAATAAAAAATGTAATAGATAGCAAGTTCGTACTTAATTGTATAAACATAAAATAAGTTTATAAATATAAGTGTAAATATATAAATATAAGTTTGTTTGATCCTACTTATATAAACGAAAATCATGTAAAATACACACCGAATTGAGAACTTAAAAAGATAAGTCCTTGTACGAATATGTACTCGTAGCGGATATCCACGTCATTTGTCCATCTGTCTCATTTAATTGCTGAAAATAGCACTAATTCTGTTGTTTTGCCCTAATCAGTTATAAAAATGTATGTAAGGGCATAATTAATATTAAAATAGAAATCATTATACCAAGCATCTTAGGGGGTTTCAGATTTTAAAAAAGGTATAATAGAAAAATAAAAATTAGGAGAAGTCAATGACTAGAAACGAGTATTCATTGTGCCGTTAATGGCGTGCGAAGTAACATTAGACCGAGACTCCTGTCCGGTGCTATTAACAATGAAACTGAAAAATATGTTAAAATCTTCATTATACGAGTTTATCTTTATAATATTATTAGTTAAAAATCATCAATAACACTTTAAATACTTTTTAAATACTAAATTTACTGACCTATCATATAATGTACATAGGTATATTATGTAATATCTACATATTATGTATGTATCACTATGATAATTCACATTATTGTAAGTTGTGTGCAAGTCATCGTTACCTTATGTCATGTGTGACGTAGCTCTATAAATGCCATATTAATTTCTTGATTGGCCATGAATTGAATTTAAATTTAGATGGGACCTGTTAGTTTCATACTCAAACAAAAATGGTAAATAAGTACCGCTTATGCAGAAATAATTTTCCATTCTTTAGCTTATAGTTACGTCACATGTTACATAAGTTTTTTAACTTGACGCCACGCTTGGCTCAGTTTGTAGTAACGCTACTTGCTGTGCCAGCGGTCGCGGGTTCGAGTCCCGCTAGGGGCATTCATTTGTGTGATGAGCATGAATGTTTGTACTCCAGTCATGGGTATTTATATTTATAATATGTATGTTTTTAAAGATATATAAGTGTAGTATATCAACTATCTGGTATCCGTAACACAAGTTCATTGTTGCTTCGTATAATAAAAATATCAATTAATTGTAGAACATAATAAAAATGATGCTTTTTACATATACCTATTGTATAAATAAAATACACAAGACATTTTTATGTTATATCCTATACAACGACATTAGAAAGAAAATAGTCGCCAAAGAAGTAGTTTATTTTTAACGCTTGGCTTTCACATAAAATAAAAGAATATTTTTTATTATTTTTGACCGTATTTTATTAAATTAAAATAGTAAAAAGTATTTTTTAACCTTGTCTTTACGTTGTAACCAGTCTCTTAGGTTATCGAAAACAGCGCTCGGTGAAACCACTGTTGGGCAAGTGGTGAATCTTCTGTCCAACGATGTGAACCGTTTCGACGTTGCCGTCATTTTTGTGCACTACCTTTGGATCGGGCCCTTGGCGACAGTAATTATTACGTTCTTCATGTGGAAAGAGATCAATTGGGCAGCATTAGTTGGCGTAGGGTTCATGCTGGCATTCATACCATTACAGGGTAAGTTATCTTTTTTCATGTTTGCATAATATGTTAAAAGTCTGAAGGAATAAAAATGTACTTAATTAAACATTACGTACAAATTGATTTATATATGTGAAATCATGCATTATGTTTCCTTCTGGGTTATATAGAAATATTGCGCGTATTGTTTCCAAGATATCCAGGCACCTATATTTTGCCTTAAAGACTGAAAGAGACAAATTATAATCATAGTATATCCGCGTTGACGTCATACACAGCGCAAGACGTCATTACCTACATAATAACAGTTATGTACTTAATATAAACCAGTGTAATGCAGTGCAGAATACGTTAAGTGTTTTAACTTTAATAATATTTTATATTACCCATCAAAAACATAAATGTGAAAATGGGAGCCAAGTTCAATATTAAGAATATGCGTGTGGACTTCGCTGATAAAATAATTGAGATCTAAATGGGTGCCAAGTTCTTTAAATAATCCTTATTTTTTTTAAAAGAACTTACAACAACTAAAATAAATTAAAAACACAGTTTCTTGTTTTTTCTGCTAGAAAAATAGAACTTCTTAAATTTCGTCGTATTGTCGTCGTCTTCCGGTCGTATGTCGAATTATTTACACAGAGTAGATAACTCACCACCACCACCAAGTCACTACCACGTCACCAAGTCAAATCTTGAACTTCAATTTATCCCAAGTTGTTTATGTTTTTGATGGGATGTCATGACTTTTTTAAAGGAACTATTATTATTTATAATTCCAAAGTGACTTGTAAATCCAATCTTTTTTTCATAATTTTGCGACTATACGTTAGCGGATAAGGCGAAATAGGAAAATGTGATTAATCATCATGGAACCGTTTCTCCTGAGAAAGAAAAAGTTTTTGCAATTACTATGATTGCTATTGCTATTATATTTCAGAAGATACTAGTTGTTAACGTTAACCTATTGCTATTATGTTTTGGAAGGCGTAAAATGTTAATAAAAATTATTATTTTTTTTCAAATTTTAAAAATTTACTATTTCGGATTTTTCCTTTGTAAGCACACGATTACCCACCTGGACACTAAATTTTAACTTTCTAGGTCATCTGGAAGTGGGTTAGGTTTTACTACTATATGTCAGTCAGTCAGTCAGTGATAAAAATACCGATTTTTAGACGTTAATATCTCAATAACCGTTTGAGCTGTATTTATGAAATTGGATATTCTAGTTAATCTAAGGGGATTTAATAAATGAATCAAATTTCGTGAGTTTACGTTAAATAGATTTTGAATTATTACGAGGTGAAAAGTGGCTCCAAATGGTTCGTGTAAATATACACAAGGTGCTGCGTCGCCAGTTCCTTTGGCTTGAACTTAGCTGGACACGCTACCGCGTGTCTTGATTACACGTATTACACTTTACACTATTTTAAAATCAATATTGACTAGTTCTACTATAATATTACTTTAGGATATTGTGACTGCGTCTTCCTCAATATGATAAAGTGCTTATATCACATAACTGTTTATATTATGTAAAGTGCCTTGAAATATTCGATTATTTCGCTTTAGGAAAATAAACAAAGCAAAATGTTGTCGCTTAGTGAAACGCCATTGACTTGAAACGAATTCCAAACTATTGATCGTTTCTTATCTATTAGCACAGCAATGTACTAATATATACACGAAGCCAGATTGTTAACTTTTTTTTGCAGTAGAAATGTATCTTTAGAATAAAGTAATAAAAAGTTATTTTCGTTGATGCTAATTAAAATGAATCCTTGAAAGTATTAAACGTTTCTTGATTACTTACATATATTTAAATTAATAACTACTAAGATACCTAAGTAGGTACTTATTTATAAGATTTTATCTACGCGCAACTAACTTCTTTATATATTTTTTTCTTAGTTACTAATTTTAACAGATTTGTTCTAAAATGTCTCCTGTTGAGACAGTGTTCAAAAATTATATTCTTAAAATATATCTCACAACTAATTAATATAACCTACTAAATTAAAAGAGCTCATTTTATCAGTTTAGCTGTGAAAACTTAACGAACAATCACAATTAAGTTTGTTATGTGGAAATGATATAAATTATTATTAATATAAATTAAAATTAAAAACTTGAATTTAAGATTGCGATTAAATGAAAAACTTCCTGATGACATTTCATTCTCCGCGATACAATTAATAAAGATTGAGGTTTTTTTAATACAATCTAGAATTATTTTCGTTAATTATATTGGTTAGGTTTTATCTAATTGTTTGTTTTGACCTTTTCATCTCATTAGGTGGTGTTTTTAAAAAACGTGCTTTCCAAAATAATAAAAAAAAAATAACCCTTGTGCATTCTGCATTGATAATGGATGATAAACGTTTCAATAATTAAAATATATTTTTTTCTTTTACAATTATGTTTTAAATTATTTAAATATTTAGATAAAAAATAAAGATTAATTCTACGTGACATTGACGAAGTAATCTGTGCTCAATGGGCACGCTTTGAAGCCATTAACAAGAGAATTGAATTGAAATATAAAGAAATGATATCAATAACACATACATGTATTAGGAATTGGGACATGCAGTACGAATGGCAGTACCTGGAACTCCAAAGCCAATACTGACGTGGATTGAGAGAGGCCCGGTTCATTCAATACCGTTGACTCCCGTTAGCATGTTCTATTGTTGATAAAATAAGAAAAGGACAGAAAATCTTGGCTGCTGTGAGCATTTTTAGTTCTATGAGAACTGAAACTTTTTAAAATACTAATAAAAGTGTCGTACATGTTTATTCAGCTGCAGCTAGGCGATGCGATTAACAGACAGACAAAAAAAATGTAAAAATTATTGATTTTGGTTCTATTACATCGTAAACCCCATACAAACACAAATAGAATTTTTTTCAACGTGTCACACTATTGACCCCGTTATGGTTTAGTACGAGCGTTATTTTTATTTATAACCTAAATGCTCAAAAGCTCGATAACTTTTCATAAAATATAACAAAAAATGTAGTAATTTTTTTAAATATATTAGCATATGACAAATTATCTTGTCATATGCTAATATATTCGAAATATATTCTATATGCTAATATATTCAATATTATCATAATAACATTTAGAGCGTAACAAAAATGTCCCACGACAGAAAAGTCATTCAGTGCATTGATCTATTTAAAAACAAACTCCGATAATAACAAGGGCGTCTTTAAACACATAAGTACTAATTTATATTCCACAATTATGCAACGGTTATTGACTTGGTTATAGAGTTACGTTTTTATTACATATTTTGAAGTATTTTATTGTTTTAATATCTATTTTATTGCAGTTTCTTGCGCAGTAATCTTTATTTCATAATTTTGTATCATTATTGACTTTTGTTTACCTTTGCTCTTTACGAGACCAAGAATACAAAAATAAATATTTTCGTTTATTTACGTTACAAAGTTTCTTCAGTAGCGATTAATACATACTAGTATTATAAATGTGAAAGTTTGTGAGGATGGATGGATGGATGTTTGTTACTCTTTTACGTCACAACGGCTAAACGGATCTGGATGAAGTTTGGCACAGAGATAGATTATAGTCTGGAATAGCACATAGGTAACATTTACTCCCGAAAAATTTAGGGTTCCCGTAGGATAGATTTGTTTTTATCTATGGACGAACTCGAAGCGAAGGTGCGTCGCTAGTATGTTATATGTATACGAATTAGTATCTTATTATATACTAGCGACTCACCCTCGCTCCGCTCGGATTCGTCCCTAGTTACATTTAAACGTTTAGTATTGATTTCTCAGAGATGAGATATTTTCCCGCAGTAAAAAATATCCTATGTATATGTTGACCCAGATAACCAGCTGTCATCATACCAAATGTCATCAAAATCTATCCAGTGGAAATCTATCCAGTGGTTTTCTCATGATGCGGTAACAGATAGGCAAAGATTCTAAAAACTATAGATTCGGCCTCTATATCGATAATAAAGTCTATTTCAAAAAGATTTTCCAAAAAATATTTAATGGTCAGATTTGGCGTAGTTACAATTTTATTACATGTACCTACCTATAGATATATGTGTAGACTTAAGATAATCATTTTTTAATAAGTGCATCCTATAACCATTGGATTGGGCCCAAGTTAGCAGTATTTTAAACACAGATTAAGAGTGAAACCTATGGTTTTAACAAGTATCACATACGAGTGATATTTGTTAAAACCACAGATTTATATTTTATTTATTGTAACGTCAGTGTGGCGCCGCCCTACTTTCGTGCTTATAAATTTGCTGGTATCGAATTTGATACGGTGTGGTCTAAATAATAGAAATAGTTAATACTCATACAGATATTATTCTCGGATCAGTTAAGATGGAAAGCGTATTATTTAATGAATTTATGGAAAGTGGTTTTTTGACTTTGGAAAGCATTAGAAGAACAGACATCGTGATGTAATTACGAACGGGCCGAGTATAAAACTTACAAAACTATTCCCTATCCCTTTCCTATAATGTAGCATATGGCACTTTTGACCAAATTCTCTACGGGATAAGGCCGTTCTTCTTATATTATCACACACATACGAAAACTTTTGCTTCATAGGATATGTTATAATCATAAGTTGCTTATGAACATCTCTCCTAAATCCGTAATTAAAACCCCGTTAAAACTGGCTCAGCTGGTATTATCTGATATCGACAGCCTTACAAGCTTGTTTATTACGATTCTAAACTTTTCTTTTGTCATACAAACAACCATATTAAGCGTACATTATGGAAGGGCGATTTAAATAATTACAGACAGACATTTCAAATTTATTCCTAGGTATTAGTATGTTTATCAATATGGACCAATATAAAACTGGTCCATGGATTCAGAGAAATCAGTGTTCGATTATTGCTCGGCGTGAGAATTTTGTATTCATGAAAATATATGTATTATTTGTATAGCATACATCCATACATACTAATATTATAAATGTGAAAGTGTGATTGTTTGTTTGTCTTTCTTTCACGCCGAAAAGGGCTGGAGAGTGAAATAGGCTACTTTTTATCGCGGGAGATTACTTAATTCCCACAGGAAAACACGTTACAATACAATCCAAAAAAATATTTATAATCAGAATTACTTGAAACTTGGTATATATACTGTTCAATAAAATTAAATAAATACGTGTCTAAGCATTTTCAAAAGTCATCCTATAAGGTGGTAAAACAGGGGATGAAAGTTTGTATGAAACTACCTTTTTAGAGATTTTTTTGTAATTTTTGCGAAGCCGCGGGTTCTGCTAGTATTTTGATAGTCTGGTCACGACAAAACACCAAGATCCAACATCTACTGTCTATCATACATTATTTTCATATAAATTAACAAAAAAAGAAAAATAGGTTAATATCATTATTTTTATCTCTATCTATTAATTATATGTACGTTTTAACCACGGTAATGTAATGCATTATTACCGTGTTTTAACGGTTAGTATGAAATACAAATCTTTGAATTTCTCGGCTTTGCTGTAATATACCTATATTATACATATAAACCTTCTTCTTGAATCACTCTATCTATTGCTGAAAACTGCATTAAAATCTGTTGAGTAGTTTAAAAGATCTAAGCGAACAGACAGCGGAAGTGACTTCATTTTATACAGTGTAAAGATTGAGATTTGAAACGATGACATTGATGACATGTTTTTCTTTATTTTTTACACAGCATATCTAGGCAAGCGTACATCCGTGTTACGATTAAAAACGGCATTACGTACGGATGAGCGCGTCAGACTTATGAACGAAATCCTATCGGGGATCCAGGTCATTAAGATGTACACGTGGGAAAAACCCTTCGCGGATCTTGTTGCTAAGGCGAGGAAGTAAGTGATTATATTTAATTTTGGTTATAATTAACAAAACCTAAAAGTATATTCACGAAGGCACATAGCATAAAACAGTCAAAGCTATATTACAGGATATCGGAGTCCGGGTTAATCGATAGTCTATGGCAAGGATGAAATCTCTCGAACAAATAAGTATTGTATCTTATAATTAATGAAAACCATGTAATCCTACAATTTACACGTATCGACTCGAATTAATATCATGGAACAAACGCTCGATTAATTCGATAAAATAGTGATGGTGTTTTATATTTTTAGTTGATTCGATTCCCGATTGTGTAATGTATTTATTATATAACTATTAAATATAGCAATGTTTTCTTTAAGTAAATCTTGATTACTTTAATATTTAAGGTACTTTTCGTCCATGTCCCATCCATTTGTTCCATCCTGTATACGTACATGTTTTACACTTGTTGGGAGTCTTGTTACGTGCATGTATGTACATATGCATGTCTCGGACAGCACATACTAATTAGTAATTACTATGTTCCTTCGACGTTTTGTAATTTTTTTTTACTTACAGCTGTTTTAGTTTTGACCAGTCAGACACTTGAAGTTTTATTTTCCTATTTATTAACCAAAATTACTTTTAAACATATGTATATATTTTTATGGTCACCTCTTAAAACAAAAGGTTTGAAAGAAAAAAAATAAAGGCACACGAATTTGCGACTTGAATCCGCCATTTTAATTTTTAATTATTTCTTAAAACTTTGGCTAATTGCTATACACGTTTATTAATAATTATTACCAAACCAAATCTAGACACGAGACTAGACTTAGACTTTAAACCAAAGACAAGTTAAATGTTTTATAGATAATTTTATTGAATTCTCATGTTTTATTGCAGGCAAGAAATAAAACAGATCCGAGCTACATCTTACATCCGCGGAGTGTTGACTTCTTTCATAATGTTTACTACTCGGATTTGTTTATTCTTTTCAATTCTCGCATACGTGATGGAAAATAACGTTATAAGCGCCAAACAAGTGTTCGTGGTTACTAGCTTCTATAATGTTCTTAGGCAGACAATGACTGTATTTTTCCCACAAGGTGAGTTTTTTTTAATTATATTATATAAATATTATTGTTATATTTTATTATTTATAATTAAGACGTCGCGGCGGCCGGCGTTGTCTATTGCACTAAAAGTTTAAAGACTGAAATAAGACATGCTTTTAACTGACATCGATGTATTAGAAAAACTAGATCATAAACTCAAAGATTATACTATACTATACATATAGTAGCTGTGAAAGAGTCATAGTATTTAACACCTTTTTTTAATGTCGGGAAATGCATTTACGCATACAACCTGCAGACTTACAGGTGGTTATGTGGGACTCACCGGCTAGAAAAACCAGTACTACCCATTGAAACAACTGGCTTAATCATCAGAACAGAAAATTATGAGCTCGATGGTATAAAATTATTACATAAATTAAGTATACAATAATTTAAAAAAGATAATTAGAAAAAGGATAAAATCGACGTGCTCACAAAACTAAATTATTACTAAATTATTTCTACATAGGTTAAGTGTACATATATTGTATTTTCAGGTATAGCTCAAGTAGCTGAAGCAACAATCTCTATAAAGCGTCTGCAAAGCTTCATGTTATATGAAGACACTAGCAAACCAGTACCAGGACTTGCTGAAATTCTTACATCTACTAAGAAGAAAGACAAAGAATTAAAAAAAGAACCAAGAGAATCTGCCACATCTATAAAAGCAGGCTTGGAAACTGATGATGTAACAAAGCCTTTGAAAGAAGAAGATATAAAGAAAATGGACGAAGCTATTGGCAAAGAAAATGGTGAGTGCGATGCAGTAATTTAACTTATACATTCAATAATAGAGATATTAGTAATCTATACATATAATAAAATTAAAACTAAGCCGAATGTGTACATTAAATATTATTTGGATATATGGATTATCGATACCGAGGCCGAATCTATAGTTTTTAGAATTTTTGTCTATCTGTTACCGCATCACAGAAAAACCACTGGAGGGATTTTGATGAAATTAGGTATGGTGATAGCTGGCTATCCGGGTCAACATATAGGATAATTTGGGCCGCGGGAAAATATCTCATTACTGAGAAAAAATACAAAAAATGCTATGTAAGAGTATACTAATATGTAAAACCTAAGAATTTTGTTTTTGGTTATCCTAGTGCGGGCGGAGCCGCGGGCCATGCTAGTGACAAATTAAAATAAAAGAAAACCCGACCAATTTCTCCCTCTTCCTGCTTCTTCTACTTCCTACTTCCTTTCCTACCTCCCGACTAATTCGCCTTTCAAAGAAAACAAAATCAAAATCGGTTCATCTGTTGGGGAGCTACGGTGCCACAGATAGACACACGTAGACACGTTAAACGTGTCCCGTGTACTATTCCCGTCGTTTTTACATCAGGGGTTAAAAATATTTATACTAAGGACGTACATATATGTCGCAGGGAAATTGTAAGAAGTGAAAAGGAGACGGTTGATAATACTCCGGGTAGTTATAAATTCACTAGTGAAATTGTAATTTCACGGTTTTCACAATTTCCCTGCGACATATATGTATATTGTGTACTACAACGAAACGTTTTGACATGGGTAACTGATCTTTCTTTCTTTGAATGGAACTGCTAGGGATGCATTATAAGAAGCAATACATACAATACAATAATATGGCTCGTCAAAACTTAGAATAATCTTCTATAAGTCTGAACTTTTTAAAATAGGGAGGTAGTTTAGAGCCAGGAGAAGGACATAGGATACTTTTTATCCCGTTCGACCGCGTTCCAATTTTTATGATATTTTAATTTTTGGATTTCTCTTAGTCCGGAATAGGTAAGTATTAAAACATATAATTAAAATGTGAGAAAGAAAGATTTTTTCTTTTTATATCTATTTAAAACGTACCTAGCGACGAACCCGAGCGAAGCGAGGGTGAGCCGCTAGTAATCTAATAGAATAAAAAATCCGAACATTTTTATGAAAACTACAAATGTTTGGAAAACCCACAACTCCACAATATATTTTATTAATCTTTTATTCTTTTCCACTATATTTACTGTCAGAATTTTAATTACATTTTTTTTTTATATTTTATTATGAGATTTCTTCTTATTGTTTTTATTAACATCTTCATACCGATTATGTAAATAAATTATAGATATAATAAGAGGGAATGACGCAGCCATGACAAGGTTAAACCACCCCGTGTTCAATTCAATTTAATATAATACAATAGCGATTATTAATAGAAAATAATGTCCTTATTCCGCATTCATTATTCCTAATTGAGCGTGCAAAATCCGTATTTAATGCAATATTATATTTTTTTTCACCGCGTGAAAGCTAAGCGCCAATAGAGGCATCTCGTCAGGCACCCAAGCTATTAATAGTGCTGACGTCATTAAATGCATTTTGTTCTTACGTATTTTAATGCCGGTTCCGCACGCTTGTCAAACCTCGACAAGCCGTCCCAAATTTAAACTTGTGGAGAGGATGTTTGGTTTGCCTTGTGTAGGTTTGCAAGCACTTATCACCGTTCATAATATTATGTCGGTTTTTGCACACAAATCAAAGGAAGTTTGCGACAAGCGCTTGTAATGCAATATACAACGATAAAACTTATAATGCAAAGTTCGATAAATTTCAAAAAATACTGAGTTTTTAGCTGAGCTTTTTTTCCGTTTCCTTTCATATTCTTTAGTGTCACTTTGTTTATTTTTATAATAGAAACAAAATTAACCACACAACATACAACACAAGCTCGACGTCTATCTTAAATGAAATAAACTTTATTCAATTAGACTTATAGTCCTTGTTTCTCGGAGACACGCGAACGCAATTGCTTATCGCAAGCATGTGCTGTCGATGTTTGTCTCTTCAAAAGCCAAACGTTTGTAGTTGTTTCAAGCTTGTACCATAAATAGCAAGCGTGTGGATCCGGCGTAACAATATTTATATAATTACATAGTATTTTTTCATTCCATTTCATTTGATTAGTAACATTAGTAAGAAAAATAATAATTTCTATATTTCGATCATTTCTGTGATATCAAATGCGAATTAGCTCTATTCTTACTCTCGGTTCGCTCAGGTGCGTCGCTCTAGGGATGAATGATTTAGAAACGCCAAGACTGCTATGATACAAAAAAAACTTTTTGGCCCAAGAACCTTCGTAGGTGTACGCAGAATAACTAAACAAAATTTCATCAATACGATCAATCAAGGACAAATAAATACTATGAAACATTTTTTTAATGGGTTAAACTGTTGAAACTCGTAAAATATATATTATTTTCCGTGAAAATATACTGGCTAGTACTCTCTAATCTAAGACTAATAATATAAATACTATCATAATGTTTGCATGAACAATATGGTATTTATTAAGTGGGTTAATTATGTGTACTCTGTAATTATGAACCATATTGTGAATAGTTACAATCTTATACATATGTACTCGCATTATACGCTTAACTGAAATGTAGGACTAGGGCATGTTTGTTTACTTACCTACTGAAGGCTCTTTTTTGTATTTTGTAATTTAAATAAACGATTTTTCCTATAACTAACAATTTTCTACTTTTTTTAAGTACAAAAGTCTTTTTGTCTAGAAGCTAAATGCAATTTTTTTTTAATTTTATAATTTCGGTTTGATTCAAGTTTTTATTAAGGACTTTATTTGGTTTGTTTTTAAATCCAACTAAACTTGAAATTGCTTGTTTTATTTAAAAATATAATAACAATCATTATAGTATATCGAAAAGTTATAATACCTAACGGGTGTCATATTTGATGGGTGCCGAGAGTAGGATAGCCGTCTATAAATATCGTTTCGCTGAATGATCGTATATCAAACTTCTATTCGATTAATCTATACAGATAAATAAAATTGAAGTTTCTATTTGTCATGTCAAAATAACAGCTTTTTACTAAATGTAATAATTCAAAAAATACACGGTACATATACCAAAACAATATATTTTACAATCTTTGTCTGTCTGTCTGTGTGTCTGTTTGTTCCGGCTAATCTCTGAAATGGCTGGACCAATTTTGACGGGCCTTTCACTGGCAGATAGCTGATATAATAAGGAGTAACTTAGGCAACTTTTATTTTGGAAAAAAATATAGGGTCCCACGAAAAAAATTAAAACCAATGAAAAATTTAATAATAACCGATTCAAATAGGGAAGCTGTAAACGTACTCTAGAGACGAACCCGAGCGAAGCGAGGGTGAGCTCGCTAGTGTTATTAAAACATAGCCAATTATATCGGCTAGCTACCACATCTTTCTTTCCCTTCACTCATTATATCTATATGATGGCATAAAATGTTATTAAATCGATGCTAGTTAGTGAACATTCACGAAAACTAAATTATAACCATTTCAAATATAGCAATATGGTAGCGAAATAGTGACTTATAAACACATTTGTTTCCAGATAAAAATAATGCACCGCTAGAATCGGGAGAGGAGGATAACGAGGAGCTGGCGACGCGGGTGGAGGAGGACTCGCGCGGCGTGCGCCTCAAGCACGCCACGGCCAAGTGGATCACGTCCCACGCTGAGAACACTCTCACCGACTTGTCGCTCACCATCAAACCTGGCAAGTGAGTAATGGACTATAATATACTTATTAGGACTATGAACATTTAAAAAAAAACAAATTAGCCAAAACGGTCCAGCCGTGACATGAAGTGACGTGTTTATCATCGAACAGCATTTTATTTTTATTATTTAAATAAAATTCAATCAATGTACCATCAATGTATCATTGGTTCCTGAATACAGTTTCCAACTCCTGGCTGCTATTGAGAATTTAAGGACAAAAAATCCAGTTTCTATTCCTCGCATGAGTGAGGCTGACCTTATCACATAGAATAGAAATAATACTGACATACAAAAGTTGTACTCCTTTGATCTTGTGGGAATGCCGCCGCTTCAATAGCCCAAAAATTTGCAGGGCTCTGTGCTTATTTTAAATTCCTCTGTGTTCTGAATTTACCAACAGTTTTGTTAGGTACATTTATTGTACTAACAACTGTTTCAATTTCCGTTTGTAGTGTATATTGTATGCATATATTTTGCCTTCTGTAATACATATTGTTGAACGTGTGACAAATATATAAAACGTACCAATAATTGTAACAGGTAATACACCGGAGCCATAAATGTTCGTTCATATGTACATTGCGCAAAAGAATTAAATACGCGCTATGAGCTTTTTTTATTTCGAGACAATCTAGTATATGCTAGCGTAACGTAAGTAACATTCGAAAGCGCGCGGCGAACCCAATTGTTAGACAATTTCATGCTTATCACGGTAGTTTGAGGAAAGTGACGGAAGTCTCACAGCATATTCTGCAAACGTACCATAGACGGTAACTAATAGACAGACAAGGTCCAATACATACTGACAACTGACGTCCTCGTCTGAGATTATGCATGCGCGAAGACACAAGTGCGCTCACTATTCTTTTTCACTCTCAAAGTTTGATGAAACTATACTGTAACGCGGCCGGCGAGAGATTAGGTGCCGGACCGATGGCTTTACGAGGCACGGGATTAAAACACCGCCAACATTCCAACACATGGCTGCTATTCTTTCTTTCTTAACAGAAGAACTAATTAGTTAAGACTTGGCGTGACTCGGGACTCGAACCCAGAACCTCCAAATTTACAGCCACATAGTATTATGTATGTTGCATAATATGTACATACATTTAATATACTGAGAGATGCATATTACATAATGTGAAAATTGAACGGTGTTTCAGAATTCATTAAAATTACCGATAATTAACATAAAAAATTCAATTATAAAACTTATTAAAATTATAAAAAATCTTAAAATTGAGATTAACAAATATTGTAAGGTACTTTGGTGCCTTTTTTATTTTTTTAAATTCATTTTGTTATTTTGTGGGTAGGCTGTCTGTAACAACTATATAATGCCTTTGAGACATTTAAAACCTTAGTCTCTCCCGTGACCATGATTTCTGTAAAGCATTTGAAACGTCGGTAGCTGAAAATCAAAATAAATCTGCGAAAAGATACTTTTATTTAAAAATAAAAAAATCTACTTGTAAAATAACTTAAAGTAATCCTTCACAGGTTAATAGCAGTAATAGGTCCAGTGGGAGCGGGAAAATCGTCACTCCTGCACGTGCTACTCAAAGAACTCCCACTACAGTCCGGTAGCGTTCATATCGGCGGTACTATATCGTACGCAAGTCAGGAACCATGGCTATTTGCAGGTAGCATATTTTTTTACATATTTAACCATTGCCTATAAAAAACAGGTTTTTAATAAACATACTAACTCCTCGCAATTTTTGTTAATAATATTATATAATTTTTTTTTAAAAGTCAACTTACATATTAAATGTCTTTCGTTATGAATAGAAATGATATAGTATTCCTGCGTCAATTAAATATTAAATTATATTTTGCTCTTTTTTGACTTAAGAAGAGTTTCTTACTTCTTTTTTTAATAAATTAACTATGTCTGGCAAAGATATTCATTTCCAGGAAATAAAACCTAAAGGTGTAATTCTTTGTTAGCACAACATGTTTATATTTTAAAGCCACTACAACATTAACGTTACAGGTAGTGTGCGTCAGAACATACTGTTCGGGCAGGCGATGGACAGGCCGCGCTACAACGCCGTGGTGCGTCGCTGCGCGCTCGATAGAGACTTTTCACTGTTTCCGAACGGCGATAAGACGGTCGTGGGCGAGAGAGGTGTCAGTCTTAGTGGAGGTAATTGAACGGTATAATCCCCTTCACCGATTCATATCATTCAGACTGGCCATTGTGTGTAGGACATGAAGCCCGGTGGGAGTGGGATCAATTGCAGGATCGATGGCTTTAAAGAATTTCTTCACAAAAAAAACTAAATAACTAAACTTAACTCGATTGGGGAAACCAACCCAGGATCTCCAAATCTGCAGCCGTTACCCGCCAGACTACTGATGCAGTTGTATTCAACCCTTTTTAATGTCAAATCACTGAGCATGGGTCTCCCTGTAATACGAAGGTGATCAGATCATAGGTCCACCACGCTGGCCAAGCGTGGGTAGGTAGACTTCACATGTCTCCCTAAAACATCTCTCAGCCATGCAGGTTCCCTCACGATGTTTTCTTTCACCAATTAGACAAGTTACAATCATGTTTGAAAATGATTCGCGCATGAAAATATCTGAAGTGCCGAGACCTGGGACTAGAACTCGCTTCACTCGGTTTCCTAAACGAGCGCGTTACCACTGGGTAACTACAGTCATATTGTAACAGTGACGCATATTGCAATATTGTAGTGCACTTAAAATAGTACTTAATTATCACAAACGAGCACGCAATAACGATCGAGCGTCGCCCCGCAGGCCAGCGCGCGCGCATCTCGCTGGCGCGCGCGGTGTACAAGCGCGCGGACATCTACCTGCTGGACGACCCGCTGTCGGCCGTGGACGCGCACGTGGGCCGCCACCTGTTCGAGTCCTGCGTGGTGGGCTACCTGCGCAACGCCACGCGCGTGCTCGTCACCCACCAGCTGCAGTTCCTCAGAGACGTGGAACAGGTTGGTGGATGTTCTTCTTACCACATTGTAGAAATCAATTAGGTAATCGCATTTGATTTGAATGGAAATGTTGCCAAAAGACAGGGTTATCAAAAATATCAATTCAATTTTCTAGTTAATAAATAATAGCTTCAAAGCCAGTTGAACACAGATTACTTCGCCCACACACACCTAAAATGGGGAAGACACGAAATAGATTGAGTCAATAATGTTTGGTGAAGTTATAGCGCTGCAATGCCATCTCTTGTCAAGTTACAGTTATACTCGACAACCCTGAAGCCATTTCCCGGCTGTCATATTACATTGCTCTTTCTTAACTATAATGTTCTAATAAGACTTTCTTATATTTACACGAACATTTGACATTGTAAATAAAACTATCTTTCCGGAGACCCATCTCTTCCGTGACCATGATTGCTGTAAAACATTCGAAACGTCGGGAACCACAAATCAAAATAAATCCGAAAAGATAGTTTTATTTATAACTACCGACTCACCCTCGCTTCGCTCGGGGTCGTCCCTACTGTATGTATACAAATTCCCTATTTGAATTGGATATTATATAATTTTTCATTGGTATTAATTTTTTTTCGTAGGACCCTACTTTTATTTCTAAAATAAAAGACGCTTCAAAGTGTGCCAGTTAAACATAGATTACTACGCCAATGTTACAGAGAATGGTGGCAATTCAGTATTCATAACATTTCATTTTCATATTCTTTAACATTTTCTTAGATTATCATATTGAAGAACGGCTCAATAGCTGCCGCGGGTGACTTTGAAACTCTTAGCGCGTCCGGGCTGGACTTCGCCTCGTTGCTGGCGCAGGGGGAACAAGAGAAGAGAGAAGATGAGAAACCCACGGAAGAGAAGTCTAATATCGACATGGAAGACTCGGTATTGCAAGGAAGCTTCAGGAAACGGCAAATGAGCATACATTCTGTAAGTATCTATTTAATTCGTTTTTAGATTTAAGCATGATAAATACGGTTGTGAATCTTATATTTCTGTGAAAATTTACTATTTGTTTTTATCAACTAGTAGTGACCTACGTGCCCTTGTATTTATCAACCATATGACGGAAGTTTTTAAAATACGTGTTATTTCCGACTTAGTTGATAAATATCCCTGTATAGCTTATTTTCGAAATATATTTATAACTTATAACCTCTTTTTCTATCGGTGAATTTTGTAAAAAGTCCTTGCTGTAGTTTCTGAGATTAGCCCGAATAAACTTAAGGTCAGCGCAGCTGGGGATTGTTTTAAAATTAAAATAATAAAAATATAATATAATAATAATACTTATTGTACTATATAAAGTGTCTATATAAGGGGTTAAAGTGAGTAAAGCAAGTTGTACAAAAAGTGTGGAAAAATAAGTTGAACTACTATCTCCTAAACTAAGCCAGAGCCTGTATTTTAGGTGACAGTTGTTCCGCTTTCACAATTGAATTTACAACTATTTATATGTCATGCGAGTGCTTCAATAATATCAACAACTTATATTATAAATATGCATCATATTTGGATAAAAGAAAAAGAAGAAGATTTTATTTTTACATCAAAATATATAAATGTGAAGATACGAGTAGGTAAAGAATGACATCTGACAAAATAGTTAATTATATTAAATACATTAATTAAGCTCAATGTTCCATGTCCGAATTACACTCTGACAATGAATCATGAACTAAGATAAAATAAATCATTCACTTTTTTCATATATTAAACTTTGTGGTTAGATTTGTTTATATGTATAACAATATTATTCGAATGTTGTGTACCGATATAATTGAACAGCAAATTTTAAATTATATTTTAAGTTTAAATGTTCTCTAGTTGTAATGTTTTAATTTGTGTTTCTGTGCATAAAGAAATAAAATAAAAATAAATATGTTCAGGTAAGCTCAGTAGATAACCTAACAGCAACAGCGCCGCCAGAGGGCGGGCGCGAAGCGGCAGAGACGCGGTCGGCGGGCGCGGTCTCGAGCAAGGTGTACGGCGCGTACCTGCGCGCCAGCGGGCACCCGCTGCTGGTGGCGCTGATGGTGCTGGTGGCGGTGCTGGCGCAGCTGCTGGGCTCCGGCTCCGACTGGTGGACAAGCTACTGGTAAGCAGCTTACCTATCAACTTTTTTTTTCAATTTGTTTTAATTTGTCCAGTCTAGTGTTTTTTTTTACTTTTCTTTCGATGTTCCTAGGCAGTGCGTTCTTTGTAATTACAGGAGTAAAGGGTTATCGAATTGAAATTTAAATTTAGTTGCGCAAAGTAATTAATCAAGTCTACTCTATCGTACACGCGTAATGGAATAACAAATATCTAAAGGCTTATACAAAGTAGTACACAAGTGTAGTTTAGAACAGATTGCAATTTTGTTTATTTTGTTATTTAATTTGTCAAAAATATAGATAAGGTGAAAATATTAGTCATTAATCTTATAATTATTTTATATTATCATGTTCGTATCTTTATTATTCCGACACTGTTTCATTCGTAGGGTAAATCAAGAAGAGGATCATCCATCATCGGTATTGAACGAACTAGACGGAAGAAACGTGTCGAACCCACTTATGATCTATGACAACTTCACCCACTCCTTACCTAAAGATGCTGCATTCAAATCCGGGCTTACTAGATATGACTGCATTTATATATACACAGGTAAGAAGTAAAACAACATATATTTCATTATACATTACATACATATATAATGTGGTTGAAATCGCAACTCAGAATGCAATTCTTATTTGCCTAATTTATATTATTTATTATAACTACTCTATGAAGATTCCAATAAATAGGCGTCGGTTTGTCTATCTTTTGTCTTAGTAAAAGGATCAAACCTTAGTATTAATTCTGCAGGTAAGGAATTCAATATATAATTATTAGTTTCTACTTTCTTAGAGTCTGCCTTCGAGTATATTCTATTCCAGTAGTTCTGCTAGTGTCCATATCGGTAACCACGTATGTATATTGTATGTAGATGTACTGGTATTCAAGGTTAGACTTAATTTTGATTCTTTAAAAAGTTATTACTGTTAGTGAGCAATAATAACAGTATAAACCGTTTACTTTGAATCTACTTCCTATAATATGCTTAGAGGGATGCATTGTTTATAATTATTTTTTTTATAAAATGTGTTTTCTACATCGAATATCATGCACACTTTATTAATTTCCTTGTATTTGTATGATGTCATATTGATTAAGATTTGTTCGTGTACAAATTTCAGCAATGGTGTTGGCACTAGTGGTAGTGTCCCTGCTTCGGTCGTTCATGTTCTTCTCCATGGCGATGGACGCGTCCACGCGCCTCCACAACACCATGTTCGCGGCCATCACGCGCGCGCCCATGCGCTTCTTCCACACCAACCCCTCGGGCCGCATTCTGAACAGGTTCTCCAAGGACATGGGCGCCGTGGATGAGGTCCTGCCCGCTGCTTTACTTGATGTATTGCAGGTTAGTGTGAAAACATTGTATTCATTAATAGATACAACGTTACAATAGAATGGTGGTACTAGTTTTTGTTGTAGTTTTTTTTATAATTTGATACCCTAGTACTCATGACAATTTTTATTCGCTTGCGTGCCAGTTTCTTTCTGACGTTAATTAAAGTTGTTATGCTTTTTAATAGTTAACACGTTTTTATCGAATAAAAAAAAAACATAATATAACACTCGCCTTTAAGTGTTTCCTATTAATGAAAGAATTATATACTCTTATATTAGAATCGGATCAGTACAGATCCTTACATCCAAAGTTAAAAACTTTATCTCTATAAAATATTAAATTAGATTTTAGAAGTGATTTACTATTTACAGATAGGGTTGTCACTGATCGGTATAGTGGTGGTGGTGGCGGTGGTGAACTACTGGCTGCTGGTGCCTACGGTGGCCATCGGGCTCGTGTTCTACGGCCTGCGCATCTTCTACCTCGCCTCCAGCCGCAGCATCAAGCGCCTCGAGGGTGTGAGTGAGTCATCTCTGAGGCTAATGCCGTTTAGTGATCCTTGCTATGTTTGTTTTTTTTATCTATTATTAAATATTTGTTTCTAGTCATAGTTTTTTGTTTAGTAAATTTTTCGTATATTTGTTTTTTTTTTTGGATTAAAAGTGGAAAGATGTTAAAGATATCCTTTCCGTATTGCTTATTTCATACTATATTTTGACAGCTTTTTGACTTGTGTAACAGAGTTTGTAGAATACTATTGCTTGAATTCATACCCGTTTTATCTAACAGATTTGTCACATTAAGCATTTCGTTTACGTTTTAATCTTATTTTTTTAATTGGGTATTAGTTTTCACTTTACATACTTAAAGTAGTAAAGCACACTTTATATAGCTAGTTTCGTATAAAAATTTAAAACAATAATCAATTAAATATTATTATTACATGTGAATTATAATATAAAATATTACTTATTTGGCAGTCGAAAATTTTCCTTAATTATTGAAATCTTATTTAGAAAATTTTTTATGTAATAAATATAACATGTTATATACATTAAGTTACTGTCAAAACTCAAAATATTTTAAAATAATGTTAAACGTTTTCCCGCAGCACGTAGCCCTGTGTTCTCGCACCTCAACGCGTCGCTGCAGGGCATTACGACGATACGCGCGTTCGGCGCGCAGGAGGCTCTCATACGGGAGTTCGACAACCATCAGGACCTTCATAGCTCGGCTTGGTAAGTTGCTCACTTATTACAGTCTCAGTGCTTATTTGTCTAGACGTGGGCTTACCAAAAGATTTTGAATACAGAATTATTGACCAATGTATGTATGTATAAATGCCAATTCTATTAGTATAAATTTTATTTTAAAGCTTAAGAGATGTATTTTATCAATATATATAATCTTACATATAAAGCTTTGTTTTAAAAATAGGCGAAAAAACTATGTACTGTGAAAACAACTAATAATGCTAGTTTGAACCATAGAAATAAAGAGTAAACTGAGTATATTTCATCTAAAAATGGCGGAAAGGCACAACAAACAAAACGAATGTGAGGAGATATTCATAACCATTTTAAATTCCATTATAATTTTCAATAATATTATAGATTTTTTACATTCCATTTATAAATTGAAATTGGAATAAAAGACGGGTATCGGCGGCACTTTCGCTTTCTTTCTTTGTCAATTTTATGACAGTAATGCTCAGTGCATTCTCTACGTCTATGGTATAAACAAATAAATACAACATTTCTATTATTTAATTAAATATAATATAAGAGAAATTTGTTTTAGGTATCTGTTCATAGCAAGTTCCCGTGCCTTCGGTTTCTGGCTAGACCTTGTGTGCGTGGTGTACATAGGCGTGGTAACGCTTAGTTTCCTTGTGTTTGGACAAGGTGAGGCAGATCATATTTATGATTTGACATAATTTTTTATTTAATATAAATTTCCATCTGATTAAAAAGTATCATATAGATGGTATTGCTGTCTAGTAAAAGATGAAATCGAAAATTACACGCTCAGAGAGAGAAGGTCGCTGTTGAAGTTTTTTGCGGTAGCAATTACTTTATTTATTTTTAAAATCATGTATATAGAATAATACAAATAAAATGTATCCCAACAGAGGAGTACGGCGGCAACGTGGGGCTGGCCGTCACGCAGGCGATGGGGCTGACGGGCATGTTCCAGTGGGGCATGCGCCAGTCCACCGAGCTGGAGAACCAGATGACAAGCGTTGAGAGGTCAGAGCCTTATTTAATCTAAACGCAGAAATAAGTTTGTAAAATTATATTTATTACGGTTCCATTTTTTTGTTCATATGAAAAACGTACTTTTTTGTATTCAACATTCTCAAGTCGTGTGCTTATATACACGGATGTACAGCACTTTAAGTGTTTTTATGGCTAGTTCATTGCGCAAACATAACTAAACCACAAAGTTTATCTTATCCAAAAATATATATTATAAAATAATAAATCGTCATTTTGTTATTTAAATGTAGTCATAATAAAACTTTTTATAACTTGAAATTGAAGGCCATTAGGGCCTCAGAGTGCACGACGATTTTTAATCATCATGAACGTACATCTGCGTACTTATAAATTTCGCGTTAATAAATTAAAAAAAAACTCATCGATCGATGTAAACTCGCGACAAGCGTGAGTTGAGAGAGCATACACTGCGCATCAGACGGGGGTCTAACGTGCGCCAAAACGTACGCGTTAAAAAATCGTCGTATGTCTCTCAAACAGGGTTGCCAGTTGCCAGTAGAGACAACTGCTGCCAGTAGAGGCAACTTATTTCATACCGCTGGGTCACTCAAATTATAACAAATCAAATTTTATTATACAAATGAACAAAACTGGTGAGAATTACTCTGCTACAAATAAAAAAAAAAACAATAAAAATACGTAATAACTTAAAATGATGATGATGATGATCATACATAAAATAACTATATTTTGCAATTTTCGCATCCAATTATACGATCTGGCACCCCTCAAACGACAAATCTAAACACAATAAGACATTCAACAGAATACAAGAATACTCGAACATAGAATCTGAGCCGCCACTTGAATCAGAGCCCAAAAAGAAGCCACCGCCATCCTGGCCGGAGACGGGGCACTTGCAGTTCCGCCACGTGTACCTCTACTACGCGCCGGAGGAGCCCCCCGTGTTGAAGGACCTCACCCTGGACATACTGCCCAAGGAGAAAGTCGGCATCGTCGGCCGGACTGGGGCGGGAAAGTCCTCCCTTATCAATGCTTTGTTTAGGTATTGTTCTGTATTTTATATATGTGCTAAATCAATTTTTTAATTTAAGTTCAAAATAATTTAGATTTGTGTAAAAAATACAGATGTTTCTGGTAAGTTCAAATATATAGCACAGCAGTCCCCAAAGTTCTGCAAACATGCTTTAGACCCTCATAAATAAAAGACTCCTATAAAACTTTCAAAAACTTTTTTTTTCATTTTTAGAGGGGACTGTTGAAGTGTACTAAAATTGAACTGTATGGATTTTTTTATACAAAATCTAATTTTTAAGGCGAGAACTTATAACCCTTTTAAATTTCTTCAATAAATAAAGTCATAAAAATAACTCAAAAAATAAAGGCACGGAAAAATCGTCTGTGGCGTTCGTTAATAAAAGTATTGTAAGTATTTAAAACTGTAAATTTATTCTTAATATTTATTATACATATTTTACCAGATTGGCAAAAATTGAAGGCGAAATAATAATAGACGGTCGCGAGACGTCAACGTTGGGTCTCCACGAACTGCGCAGTCAGGTGTCCATCATACCGCAGGAGCCCGTGCTGTTCTCGGGCACCATGAGACACAATTTGGACCCCTTTGATGAATATCCTGACCAAGTTCTGTGGAGAGCCTTAGAAGAGGTGAGCGAATATTAAAATGTGTATGTAATAAAAAGCCTAATTACTGGTTAGTGTTACCAACAAATGGGTCGGCAGTACTCCCTAATTGAAGTACTTAATAGAAGTTTCATTCGGTAAGTGAGAGGTTACAAGTGTTGCTCCCAGTATGCTCGTTTGTCTGTATTAAAATATTTGTATCGTAATTTAAAATGAATGTTATTAAAAAAATTGGTAATATTTATCAGCATTTACGTAATATAATCTGAATGTTACTTAGCAGAAAGTTTTTTGAGTATTACCTTTATTGATATTGGGTATCGGCTGCTTAAAACTAACTCACTATAAGATGATGTGTTTTAGGAATATTAAGCATTCGTTTATTACTAGAACATGTTCATTTACATTATAAGAACATTTTATGTAAATATAAACAAGGTGGAGCTGAAGGAGGCCGTGATGGAGCTGCCGGCGGGGCTGAGCTCGCGCATGTCGGAGGGCGGCAGCAACTTCAGCGTGGGGCAGCGCCAGCTCGTGTGCCTCGCGCGCGCCATAGTGCGCCGCAACCGCCTGCTCGTGCTCGACGAGGCCACCGCCAACGTCGACCCGCAGTCAGTATACACACACACACACGCACACACACACACGCACGCACACACACACGCACACACACACGCACACACACACGCACACATACACGCATATGCGCACAGACAAACGCGCGCGCGTTCGCACATATGCATGCGTATAATATATAAAATTACATTATACCTAATGACTCTATTTGCGGCTTTGTCCGTATTTATGCATACTTTCAATTACAATTAGACCAGTTAAATGGTCTTAGTAGTTATACTAAGCATAATCTTGGCACGTATTCCGTCAATTGAAATCACTCATAGTTTTACTTTGTTTTCAGACTATTTTTAAAACTAAAATCCCATTAAAATCTACATGGAAACATAATGTCATGAAAAAATACATTGTGCATGTAATCCGATTAGTTTCATTACGTATATGGTCGAATATACTTTTACGAGGTGCTTCACAAAAAAGCTTACAAAGGATAACTCCGAGCCAAAGAAAAGGCTTTTTTGAAAAGTACTTCTCCAGTCTTTTCAGTCTGCCATTCAAAAATTTATGAATAATATAATAATAGTCAAAATATCTTTCAAACCATCTACCTTAAAAATATAAGCCTATTTTTTATTAAAAGTTAAAAAAAAACATTTTATAAAAAAAACAACGTCTGTGTTGATTAGTAAAAAAATTATATAAATTTCAAACATTACTTCTACCAAAAAATATTTTTCAATTTGTATTTTTTTCTGTAGGACGGACGCCTTAATACAAGCGACAATAAGAAATAAATTTGCTGACTGCACTGTGCTCACCATCGCACATAGACTGCACACTGTTATGGATTCTGATAAGGTAACTTTTTAATTTCTCTTTAAATATTTAAAAACAATAAATTATATGTACTGTGTAATTTCGTTATGTATGTTAATAAAGTAATGATGAGAATTTTTATTGTGTATAAGAAAAAGCAATATAGAATTATACAGCATCTAAATATTTGTATTCATCGAATCTGCAGTATTTGGCATAGCAGGAAATGACAAAATATGCCTTATAAATTACAATAAACTCAATAAAAAAAGTAAGGAATTAAATTTGCTGATACGTATGTATTTAGCCGAAACGTAACCATTTTTTATTGCAAACATTTAAAAAAAATCACCTGGAAATTTTTATGTGAAATGTAACACTAGAAATCTTAATATATGAAAGTTGCAAATACTTATGAAAGTGTATAAAAAGTGATTAAAAGTATAAAGGATTTACTTTTATTTTACACATTGTAATTTAATATAGTATATTAATCTTATTTTACTTGCGTATGCTCTATTTTATGTAAATTGAAAGTGATTAAGGTCCCACAAGTGTACAAAATGGCTGGTTAAGCTCGTAAATATTAGAGGTTTTATAGTTTCCAAAATGTATAATATTGTGTAATTCTTAAGCTCTTTTTCTAAATCATGTAAAATTTATTAATACGCCATTAGCGTTGAAGGTTTAGCATTTTTCTGTTGCACGATAAATTGTATTGGATCTATAGCGTTGTAAATATAGTTTAAAACCAATGTTTGTAGGTGTTGGTAATGGACGCGGGCCAGATGGTGGAGTACGACCATCCGCACGTGTTGCTGCAGAAGGAGAACGGCGTGCTGCGCGGCATGCTCGAGCAGACCGGCCGCGCCACCGCCGACGCGCTCGCACGCGTCGCCGCGCAGGTACGCCTCGCCGCTCACTTCACCTCACCTCGCCTCACCTCACCTCACCTCGCCTCGCCTCGCCTCGCCTCGCCTCACCTCACCTCACCTCGCCTCACCTCACCTCACCTCACCTCACCTCACCTCACCTCACTTCACTCAGCTGACTTATACTAGCCATGTCATCTGATAAAATCCGAATAAAAAAATGTCATATTTAAAATAATTCGCATAATACCTATAGTGTATTCTTTTGGTATTACAGAGGTATCTGTCTTAATTAAATCTATGTACAGATTATGCAACACTATATGACGACGACATACATACATTGTTGTAATTAATAATTATATATCTACGGGGATAAAATGTGCCTTAAAACAGCTAACTTAAAAATACATATAATATTACATATTAACATTATATATTTGTTGTATATGTTGACAAATCATGCAATTATAAATATGTATATTTTTTTACAGGAATATAACAAGAAATACTCACAAGCAGAAGATACGAACTGATGCTTGCAGGATGAGTCCAGATGATAAAATTATTTAATTAGCGAATATTGTAACTACTTCGAATATTGAATGATCTTAGTATGTGATTAATTTAGGACGAAATATATTGCTGTGCTTGAACTGTAAACCCGTTTACACTTAAATAGGAGCTAATTTTATTTTTACTTCTGTTGTCATTTATACAACAGCTCCTAAATTATTGTTAGTTATTTTTATTTTTAATCAAGTGAATTAATTATTTGTAATTTTACAAACGACAAGTGAGATTTTATTGATTTTAATTTAGGTTATTATTTAAATCAAATTGTGTGCCGTTTTCATACAAAATTTACAATAACAAACTTTTTTGAGGCTTTACACTGCTCAAATGTTGAAAATAGTTCCTGAAATATAACATTGTACTGTACTACGTTAAATTTCGATTATAAGGTGCTAGTACGTTTTGTGTACTTAATTTTAAGCAAGATTTTAATTTCATGCATTATGTCATCCCTCGTCTTGCGTTAATTTATTTGTACTTAGTTATGTGTTTTCCTTGTGATTATCAGTTACCGTTTTGTAAACGAAGTTTGATTACATTGTGGGAACTTTAAGTTATTGTTAAAGTTTCGCCGAATTATTCCTAATGTTACAAAAAAATAATTTGTGATAATGAATACAATGTGTCCAGTGCCTGGCTACTTACGTTTAAAGTGAATCTTTTGTTAATTATTATAAATAAATACAATTTTTATATTTGCACAAAGACTTTTATATTTCCTCCTTAAATAGCAGATATGTAGTGATTTAAATAACAATACAATATGCTCCTTATTTTTCATACTACGCGACATTTGGAAACTAAAAACAGCAAAGACGCAAAATTTCTTAGTAGTCTCGATACAATGAATATCAAAAGAATATAAAAAATGGAGCAGTGTTTATCACATATGTATACGCCTCGACAATCTCCTTCGCTTTGGATATTGAGTTTTTTGTAAACAAAACGTGAGAAGTACTCGCTATTCAATTTTCATTGTAGCATAGTGTGGGTGATACAAACCGTTCCTTTTCACTAATGAATGTTCCTATAATACAAACATGGCGTATTATTTGAGCTGTAACTAAAATTTGATGAGTGTATTGTACTAAAATATTTATTAATAACTCTAGGATGTCAAATAAATTTAAAGTACATATTTGAAAATTGAGCCAAATTATAAAAAAAAAAACATTGCGTAAGTACTTTTTGTACATTATTTGTTTTTTGTTCTTAAGTGAATTATATGTATAGATTGATCGAATGTTGTCACTGACCATTTCATTGGTTCTGCCAATGAAAATAAAAAAAAAATGTACGAGGTGTAAACCTGTGTTACTGGGTACCCCAGACTCATCCATCAGGAAAATGTTAGATAAATCAATAGTACAAAAACAAAATTAAATTGACAATTGTCACCCGCACCATGCTACAACGAAAATAGTATATCTTATGTCCAATTTCGCACTTAAAATGGTTTAAACCAATTCGTATACAAATCATAAATAAAATAAATATGTTGGGACATTAACACACAGCACCACCTATTTCCATGGTAAGCTACGAGGCTTGTGTTATGGATACTAGGTAGTTGATACCCTACAAATATATAACTAAATACATACATATTATAAATATAAGCACCCACGACTCGAGTACAAACATTCGTGCTCATCACACAAATGAATGCCCAGCGGGACTCGAATCGACCGCTGGCATAACAAGTAGGGTCACTACAAACTGAGCCAAATGTGTCGTCTAATTTATTTAAGATATAAGTCATTAATCATGTGAACTTAAAAGATGGAAAAATTGTGAGCGAAAATTTTCATAATTTCTAAAATCCACCTCAATGCATCCGCCAGGTGCGATCTACTTACACTAAATTCTAAATTTGATTTGAATGTTTTTAATAATATATAACATATTGAAAACAAATTAAGAATTTTGGTACAAGGGTTAATGAATTAAAAAACAGTTTTACTTAATTATACTTCAAATTTTAATATATCTCCCTCGTGAGATGTAAATAAAAGAACAATTAAAGTATAAACACTTTATTTTTGCATTTATGCAAGTTTTTACAGTAAATTTATATCAACTTATGGCTATCATGTAAAATTTTATGGAATGTAATGAGTATATCATACTACAAAAGATAGAAAACTGGTTTACATACTATTCGCAATACAAATATGGTAGAATTTTGCACCAATTCAAATTTCTAATTAATTTAATATCCAAAGTTCTCAAACTGAGATATGGCAGTGTGTTAAGTTTAATACCGATAGGTAAAATATTTTATACAAGAAAATCTGAAATTATCTATAATACTTATTCATTTTAATGAATTCTAACAAATAGCATGATACAATCGTTTTAACAAGGGATAGTGTGATACGTGGAAGTTGACGCTAGATATAAAAGATTCCTCTATACACATAATATGCGCCACGTATATATGTCGCAGTAAGATGGTTAAAAACGTAACATAATAATAACAAACGATGTCGTTCTGTACTCATGTGCTTACCTGATTAAAACGGACGGGTGCGTATTTTGTAAAAATATTTTATTAGGTGATTTATTTTTCAAATACAAAAATAAAAGCTAATAAATTGTTTTATTTTATCCTTTGGTTGGTATTTAACTATTTCAGTAGATTACATTAGTTATAAATATCATTCGGGCTATATATGTGTTAATACTAATGTATGTATTCAGCCCTTTTTAACATCCCATTGCCGGGCACGGGTCTCCCTTCAGTACTAGAGGGATCAGGCCATAGTCCACCACGCCGGCCATGTGCGGGTTGGAGGCCTTCACATGTCTTTTGAAAACTGGCTAAGTTCTCTCAGACATGCAGGTTTCCTCACGATGTTTTCCTTCACCGTTAAGACAAGTGGTAATCATATCGGAAATGATTTGATTACTACTAATATTGTTATGTATATCACGGTTTTTACTATCTTACTGACACATATCAAACCAGAAGAGAGAATATCCACCTCATCAGAGATCAATTCACATAACACGAACTACAATGACGTGTGTATTTTATAAACATTGGTACATATTTTCAATATGAAAATGAATATTCCAAATTTCTAAAAAAAATTACAATGCCTACCAGCCTTTATTATTATGTTTTGATGTTGCGTTGTGGCCATAATGAAGATTTAAAATTACTTAGAATAAAGTCTGGTCTGAATTCTTTCTTAACTATAACTATTTAATAAATGTAGCCTTCAGTTATATAATTTAAAAATTAATTATAGTAACCGATACAGAACTAGAAGGGTGAAAAAAAGGACTATAAGTCGATACCGATAAGGCACACATTTCATGTGTACATACATATGTCGGGTCAACGATTGAGATCAGTAACGGTTAAAATAATTAATTCAAATCAGTACAAAAACAAATTATTATCTTTGGAACACTATTCAGTCCCTTTTCTTATTACTTAATTACATTATTAAACCGTTGCAAAAATATTATCTTACAATGATTAATATTATCATTAAAACTTTACACACTGCTGCCTACTACACGCCTACGCGCAACGCGCATCGATTATCACAGACCTCAAAACTGTCACAACATTTTTGTAATTCAGACACGTTTTTAATAAGGAAATAAAATTATAGAATTAATTCTACTAAACTAAAGAAATGGACAGAATCACGAACTAAATTAATACTCTTTTTTTATGATCGAACAATTATACACAGACATAAATAAAATAAATAGAGTACAACCGAAACTTTAAATAATAATTGTCATGCTCGCAATTTCCCTTTGGCACGAGAAAGAGAAATGAAAGGTAAATATTTTAGACAAGAAATAGTGTTGAGATCTCAGAAAACTGTATACAGATTTCGAGTTGCCCTAACTTACTAGCTACAATACCGTTAATGTGATCAAGAAGGTCCACCGTCCGCGGCCCACTCACACTCTGCACACACACGCGCACGCGCACTCACACCAGCGCCGTCAGACTCCCTGAACGAGAGTTTTTGCTGTTTTCCGTCTCGATCGTGCTCAATATTTCCTGTACACAAATATACATTATACGTTTTTGATGTGTACTATAAAGGAATATTTCAAAAATAATTTCATATCAGCTGACCCAACAGCGGGCCATAATATCTATCTTTTTTATTTTAATAATGATAATTATCTTTAATAATTATCACGATAATTATCATGATAAACATGGGTTGATAATTATGTTTGATAAATATAATTGAAAATATTTCATTTGTAACTCTTCAAATTGTCGATCAGCACACTGAACTCTCTCAATCAGCTCAAAAAACTCAATCAGCAAACTGAGTTAATGCAGTTGAGGAGGATGAGGATGATATTCCACTCATTAAGGAGTCTGCCTACTACACCGTCTCATACCATGACTGTGCTATGAACGTATCAAGCGACACGGACTACTATGCCCACTAGAACGTATCATTCGCACAACCGCATATCATCCGCGTGTCATATCCGTATAGTTCCCGTTTTCTCAGTCGTAGTAGTTCACCTGTGTTTTCGCGTGAGGGAGCCGCGTCAGGAAGAGCGAGTGAATATTTTTGTTACGAAAATTATTTCCTATACCTATACGATGGTCATTAGAAACTTGTCCGACGGAAAATTAGCAATGATAGCCATTGTTTTAGACGAGGAAGAAAGAGAATAACATCAGTCGATCACGACGTTATTAGGTTCATGCCGTTTTAAAAAAAAAATTACAAGAAAATATTATCACTAGAAGACAAGTGACAACATGTTTATAACGGGCTTAGAACGGCTTCTTGCCGACAAATATTGTTAACTTTCCATGCACGGTACGCGACGGTGTTGGTTGGTGACGGAAAGGTCTTGGTCGGTGATGGAACGGTTTAGTGGACATAGTCTCATACTTTTCAATACAAAAGATATTTTTTTGCCTGACACGGCCCTAGCACGGTTATGGTATGAGACGATATAGTAGGCAGAGACCTTTAATTTAATTAAAGTGTCTATATAGTTAAATTTATTCTGTTTTTATTTCCAAGTTTGTATATGTCAAAATAGTGAAATAATAATAATAATAATAAAAGATTACTTTGATTGTTAAAAGTGTATAATTTATTCTAACGTAAATTATGATATGCAAGTAGTCAACTACCAATACCTACACAAGGATTGCTAGGTTTATATCTGTTTGATAATTATCGGATAATTATCTGATAATTATCTTGATAATTTCATACCCTGATAATTTGACTATCAAATTATCTCGCGGTTCACACGAGACACCTACTAAATTGCAACAATGAAGCAGCTCTTAGTTTTAGGTAAGATGACTGACATATCAGGTGTCTAAAAACAAAGGCGGCAAAGTCCCATATAATGTCAAACGTCGATTATTCGATTTTGTCCTTCGCGTTATTTAAGTTTCTTAGTTAACTGACTTGTTTTAGCATTAATATACAGCTTAAAATAAATGGTATCAAATTCATACTCATATAAATAAATTGTAACAGTAAATATGTAATATATTTTAAATGTTACTAGTTTTTTTTAGACCCCTGATATGATCAAGGTGAAATTATAAGGGTTCCTATATGTAAGGTTATATGTCTTTTGGTTACGGAACCCTAAAAAATAGTGTAGTGTGCGTACCTCCCGCGGGTCCTTCCCCGGCGGCGGCGCGGGCGGCAGCGGCAGCGCCAGGCGCAGCGCGGTCCAGAAGGCGCGCTCGTGCACGTGGCGCCACGCCACCAGCCGCGTGCGCCGCAGCACCGCCACCAGGCTCTCGCCCGACTCCTTCGCCTCGCGCTTCAGCTTCGGTAGGTCCTGTTAAAACCGCTTTTGTTATATAATCTAACAAACAAACCTGTCCCACGGGCATCGTATCTTTTTTCGGGATAAAAAATAGTCTATATGTCATTCCAGGCTACAATCTATCTCTGTGTTAAATTTTATCCAGATCCGTTCAGCGGTTCTGGTGGTGGTGAAAGAGTAACAAACATCCATACTTACAAACTTTCACGTTTATAATATTAGTATAGATTTAACCACAGATAATATAATTCCACAAGCATCTAATCCATATAGTCGATAACGTAGATAACGAAGGCGTCTAGACAGGGCCATCATGCAGGGTGAGCGAAGTAAGACGCGGGTGAGCTGTCATACGTACTTTTATATGACAGTTACGGGAATCGTGAAATCACTGTAATATGCCACAAGATGGCACTGCAGCGGTTTTATGTATAAACTGTTCCCTTTGAAGATTCTTATTTGAATATACCTTGCATTTGGAGTGATTTCCGTTAAAATCAAAGTCTACCTACTGTATGGGGTTTTGTATTGTAGAATTTTGTTAATGGGAATCGAGTAATAAGAACCCATTATTTCTTTATTGCTTGTGTTGATTTATAAATTAGAACATTATATTTAATTACATTATTAGAATTAAGTTCTTTTCTTTCAATAATTTTACATAATATACGACGAAACGTTTGGTTCAGTCTGTAGCGATCCTACTTGCTGTGCAAGCGGTCGCGAGTTCGAGTTTCACTGGGGGCATTCATTTGTGTGATGAACACGAACGTTTATACTCCAGTCATAGGTGTTTATATTTATAATATGTATGTATTTAAAGTTATATATGTACTATAGGGTATCAACTATCTGATACCCATAACGCAAGCCTTGTAGCTTACCAGGGAACTAGGTGGTGCTGTGTGTTAATGTCTCAACATATTTATTTATGTATATATAGGAAAACTATAAATACTATGCGCCTTCTATTGACGTTTAATGGGCTTATTTTTCCTTTCTGAATATAGCTTACACAAAGTATTTTCAACCGACTTCAAAAAGGAGGAGGTTCTCAATTCGACTGTATGTTTTTTTTTATGTTTGTTACCTCAGAACTCCGTCATTTATTAACCGATTTGGACAGTTTTTGTTTTGTTTGAAAGGGTATACTTCCAGATTGGTCCCATTTAAATTTCAAAAAAAAAAATACCACCCCTAAGGGTGGAAAAACAACTAATGATGAATTTAACCTACTTCTAATTGTCATATTGACTAGAAACTTTGCAAGTATTTCTATTTCCGTTGATAGTACAGTGGTTCGGTGTTGTTGACCTGATCTGATGGCAAGGCCAGAAGGTGGATAGGTGCAACTCTTCAACGACTAATAGTAGATACTTTGAGTTTGGGCTTATTTTGTTTGATTTGACAAGCCTAACACGTTAGAATGCTTACTTTGCTACTACTGTCTACACTAAAAAGGGAAAAATAAAAACTTTTTAACAAAAAAATAAAAACCGACTTCAAACAAAAGCACTAAAAAATAAAAAATAACAGATTGGTAGTTTTCATTTACTATACATACCTAATCAAATATTTTCGAAGTCGGTGTGCTTTGGCTAAGTAATTAAAGCCTACCTATTAAATACATACCTAATCAAATATTTTCGAAATCGGTGCCAGACCATACAAAGCAAAGCACACCGACTTCGAAAATATTTGATTAGGTATGTATAGTAAATGAAAACTACCAATCAGTTATTTTTTATTTTTTAGTGCTTTTGTTTGAAGTCGGTTTTTATTTTTTTGTTAAAAAGTTTTTATAATACTTTCGGTTAGTATTAAGTTTCACATGAGCCTCAAGCGAGATCAAATATAAGAGTATAAAGAGGTGTGTGAGGTGTGGTGTGTGCACCTGCAGCAGCACGACGACGGGCGGCACGGGCAGCGCGCGCAGCTGGCGCAGCGCCGTCAGCAGCTGCGGCGGCGCGTACTGCGCCGGCGACAGCACCGCCACCAGCGAGCGGCAGCGCGCCGCCTCGCCCACCACCTCGCTGTACCCTGCGACACACAACACATACATTATATTTACTTTCAAAATATATAGTAACACATATATTATGTAATGTGTATTTAATATTTCAAAGTTTAAATGATCAAAACTATAAGAAACAAGTTTATTTTTGAATTGTTCGCATTTTTATTCTGATTTCTAGTTCCCGGCGTATAAGCGTGTGGGAACTACGTATGTGCAGTGCCTCACAATTGTCGGGCTGCGTGGAGAGCGTGGCGGCGTGCACGCGGTACTTGTACTTGAGCGCGAGCGTGGGCAGCAGCGCGCCGCGCACCAGCTCGCCGTCCACCGCCGTGCAGCACACCAGCACGTCGAACTCTTTCTCTAGCACTGCCAACACAAACATAACCCATCATTATATGTATATGACAATTACATAATTAAAATTGACTTCAAAGATTTAATTACATTGTTAGTCCAAATTTACAATTGGAGCTGATAAGAAGTGTTAACAAAATATCCAGCATATACCTCTAGCCCTGTGCGCGGCGGTGGCAGCGCGCGCGCGGGCGTGGCGCGCGGCCAGCAGCAGGCGCGGCGTGCAGCGGCGGTGCGCGGCCGCCAGCGACAGCAGCAGCAGCGCGCCCGCCGCGCCGCCCAGCGCCAGCGCGCGCCACGGCACCGTCCCGCCGCCGCACCACGACGACGTGTGCGACAACCCGTTATCTAAGCAAATGATCCGTTATCTAAGCAAATAATCCGTTATCTTCAATAAACCTTGATATTTTTAAAATAGCAGTGTTAGGTTTATTTAATTTTACAGCCATTTTAATTCTGTACTAGATGATCCGGCATATGTTGCCAGCTTGCAATTTCAATTATGTATTTTTAATATTTGAGGCCATACAAAAATTGTATAGAAAAAAAACACTTTCAATTTCTTTCGAAGTTCCTTTTTTTTTAGAAAATATTACGAATATTTTAAAATACAAATTCTTCTGTACGTGTGTTTGTCACCTTACTCCTCCTAAAGGGCTGGACCGATTTGGATGAATGTTTATGTGTATATTTCAATGGGCTCTTGGATGGTTTTGAAAACATTATTGGTACCCGGTAGGTGGCGCCGCTGTCGGTGTGTCAAAGAGTTTGTTTTTTTTAATAGTTTGAACGCCGGCGAAGCCACGAGTGCTGCTAGTTATACACATATACCTAGATGTAATAGTCTAAATAAAAATTTGCTACGTTTAATTTCCATCAATCGATTGAATTTAAAGATAGGTACAGTAAGGCCCCGATGGTGAGCTCTATCTACCTTATCTAATATGAACGTGCTTTCATTTAAAGCGATAGATTAATTAGTAATAACTATATGTATAGTAGATTTTGTAGATGAAAATGTTTGTGAAAAAGTGTTAAATTTAATATTTCTTTAAACAAAAATTCAGTTATCCAATGGAAACCACTGTTAGAAGCGAAATATAAAAAAAAAGCTTTATTAATTCTTTACGAATTCCTAAGCTTTATAAGATTATCTCAATATAAAAACTTTCTATTTTATCTTTAACTAAAGTAAGAGGTAGAAGTAAAGTCTCACATTATATAGTTGAAAGATTGAACAATGAACATCTTTTAATTTATTTTCATAAGGAGTGTTTAAAAAGTAATAAATAAACCTCAAAATCCCAAACTTTAGCTGAAATAAAATTATAAAAAAAAAGTGCGTCTTCATTATTATTTTTTTACCTAAACATGCTTAAAGGCTATTCTTATTAAAGGGCATCGTTAAATTATACGAATATTAACCTTAAAACTCTATCAGTCCATTAAAAGTTACGAAACTAATCTACGAACAAATATAGCTTAGTCGTTATAAAATGAATTTCTTAAAAATCACGTCACTGCTAAATGTGAAGTAATATAATCGGTATTTAATACCTGCCGTGATAAATTTAAAGTAGTCAACTTACATTTATAATGTAGGGTGACGTAGTTCCTGGACACCACGTCGTTGCTGTGCACGACGCACACGTACGTGCCGTAGTCCTGCGCCGACACTCGCTTTATGCTCAAATATGAACCGATTATATCATCTACATCATCCCTGAAAACAAATATGCTGTTGAAACGCTTACAATGTATAACATTTATGTATACATGTATTATAAATTGTATTACAAATTGAACTGATTTTTCTTTTTTAATTAATATGAGGATTATATTTCGCAGAAGCAATACATTTCGCTTTTTCTAAATATAATCTTAAAGAGTATAAATAGATAATTATTTTAAAAAAATAACGGACAGCAACGAACAAAGACTTTCATTATTATGCGTAGTCATCTCCTCTTTAGTGTTTTTCAGTCAATTACCTAGCAGGAAAAGTTAGCCCAATATTTTTTTTCGCACTCGAGTTTCGAATTCAAGACCACATACATAAATTTTAACTACTACTGTAGTATACAAAATTATCACTAAACCAACGAATCGAAACACACGCAAAGCTAACGGTTCCCTAATAAACTTGATAAGTCATTGTACATGAAAAGCCATCATTCGTTATCACGAGCAATCATAATCATAGAGAGAGAGCCTCATTTTTCCTTAACTCGGGCAAATTGAACTGGTCATTTCGTTAATGGATACTGGGTATAATAGACGTAATAGAGATGACATTACGTGCGCGCATTTCCGTGGAAACTTCAGACATGAGAAGGCAGGCAAGCGTTTAATGCATCAGTTATTCCCTGAATCATGTTCTAGGAATAAAATGAATTTGCAATATTTATTATAGCGAATCATCCTGCACCTGTCCATTTAACACTACGAAATTAGTACACCTATTATGAATACCACATATGATTGATCACTATTAAAATGTTAATTCGAACAAACTTAGTATAATTTTTCTATGAAATATAGTTGAGAATATTAAAATTAGTACTTCCGAAGGTTTTTTCATTATCAAGTGTATGCACTATGCATCTTTAAACTACAATAACCTTTTCTGTAATCATACGAGTATAAGCTGCTTTATAAGGAACTAGCGGACCCGACAGACGTTGTCCTGTCTACACGTCTTTAATTTGAAAATTTCAAACTTTTTTTAATAATTTTTTTGATGAAAATTATTATTCAAATTGTGAATCTAAACCATTCCCAGATCCCCTTGAACACACACAAAAAATTTCATCAAAATCGGTCCACTCGTTTGAGAGAAGTTCAGTGACATACACACTCACAGAAGAATTATATATATAAAGATATGATATTTGTTCGATATAGAGACGAGTAAAAACTGGAAGTTGCATGAAATGAACCGTAGTATTATTTAAATATATCCAATGATAAACTGATTGTAAAGAAGCAGAAAACAAGTGACGTGTCACTTCTTTTCCAGTGAAGCTATAGATGCAGATAATAGCTATCCGTAAGCCTTTAGTTCTACGCGTTTTATAATTTTAGAAGCCCTGCAATGGATTATATAGAACTTACCTTGTAGTCTTGATCTCGGTTTGTGTGGATAAAAGGTCACCCTCTGTGTTGTTAGGCCACACTTTCCGCCATCGAAGGTCGCTTGTTGCATCCGCTAAATAAGATCGACCTGCATACGTAATACATACAATATTTATATATAAAGAAATTTAATTGAAAAATGAGTACAGAGATAAAACGTTATTATAACACATGCGCGTAAATTATGTGGTTGTATAATTGTTCTTTGCTATAAAAATTCAATCATAAATACTTAAACAGTTCTAGTGAACAGATGTTTTTAGATGCCACGCTGTTCTAAGAAAATTGCGATTGCTTTTAATGTAAAACATTGAATTCATTATGATGTTATGTTAATTTAAAATGTACTAAACACAAAAAAAAAATATTTTTAAAAGTGCATATTATGTTGAGAGGGTTTAGAGTTTCGTTGCATTATTTATTACATCGCGTTAAAAATAATGCAACACCTAATAACATTAATCCAGTATGTAGATTCCCTTACTTTAATAGGAGTCGTTATGAGTAGCGTCTAAAAATAATCTGAGCTAATTCTTCGAAAATTGCTGGCAGGGATCATTGATACAATAAATAAGGAGCGTATATATAGTTATTATTAGGTAGTATTTATTCGAAAGTGCAGGTTTACCAATCAACGCTTCGCAGAAGAGGCGCAGCTCGCTCCCTTCCTCCACCCACTGGTCCTTCGAAATGAACATTGTTTTCGGCGCATCCGTTGGTTTTTCTGTGAAGAACGTCATTTGATTTGTTTAATTAGACAATGCGTAGATATCTGTTAAGTATTTATGCGAAAGCCATGAAAAGTTTACCTGTTCTTGTTTATTAAAGTGAAACTTTCGTATTGAGAATGTTACTTTCTTTAAACTACATAAAATGGTAACGGAAGAATCTAAGCGTTACTTTCAAATGAAAAAGAAATGGTTTTGAAACCAGTGCTAGAAAAAAAGTACCAACTTAATATTTTTATATAGGAATTGTCACTATTTGCTTACATAAACAACTACATTAGGTATATAAATGATCAAGTTATTTTTTACAAATAATAACATATTTCTAAATGTTTTACCTAAAATATCAAGTCTAACAGTGTGCGTTTCGCTATGAGTTTCATTGCCGAGTCTGCAAGTGTAGTTGCCAGAGTCAGCACGTGCTGCGCGCCTTGTATACAGTGTTTGATTCGCAGCCTCTGGGTATAGGATAAGGTTGGACACCCCAGCAGACCACGGGTATGCCACTCCATCTTTAAACCTAGTAAAAAAAATATGTTAGGTACTTACTTAAAGACAAGACAAGCACAGGTGACATATTACTATACTAGTACAGATGCCCCATCCCGTACAAAAAAATGGACAAGGCTATTTTAAATAAAACTATCTTTTCGGATTTTGTCGCGGATTTATTTGGATTTTTGTTTCCCGACGTTTCGAATGCTTTACAGCATCCATGGTCACGGGAGAGACTGAGGTGTTACATGTCTTGAATGTATAGTTGTTACAGACAGCCTACCCACAATTAACAAAATGAAAATTGCACTAATTACATTACAATATTTTTTTTTTTAAATTTAAACATTTTTATAATTTTAATTATAATTGAATATGGAAAATTATTTATTTAATTTTTGCTATTATTTTTATAATTATTACAATTTTAAATATTAATTAGTAATCTATATTTAGTGTTGCCATTATTATATTTATAACCATAAAGAAAAATATAAAATATAGTATTAATTATTTAAGCCATATAATTGTTCTATGTGTAATTTAAAAAGTTAAAATTAATTAAGGATAATAATTTTAATTTAGTTTGCTATTATTTAAAAACAACTTACTAAGCAACACTATTAATATATACTTTTACAAATGAAAAATGAAAAATATTAATCTGATATGCTGTCATTTTGATCTACACAGTATGAACTTACTACATCTGTCTGTCTGTTATGTTTATATTTATTATTTGATTTTATTATATTAATAACAGAATCCCATGACGATGGTAGTACCCAGCCATCTTCCCTATTGAAATTAGGATGTTTTTTAATTTCTATGGCTTCTCGAATCATTCTAGGGCGATATCGGTTTTCTTTCGCCAGGATTTGAGGTCTATCGAAGCGAATATAATGGCTTGGGCGGTCCTGACTATGTTTGCAGACAGCAGATGTTGTATTGCGACGGTGCTTCACATCAGCTATGTGTTCTTTGACCCGGGTTCTAATGGATCTCTTTGTTTGTCCAATGTAAGAGAGCCCACAATCACAATCAAGCTTGTAAACTCCTGCATCTTGTAGAGGGATGTGGCACTTGACAGGTGGTAGAAACTGACTAATTTTCTTTGGCGGCTTGAAGTAAGTTTTAATTGAAGCTCGCTTTAGAATGTAGCCAATCTTGTCAGTGACGCCTCTCATGTAAGGTAGGACTGCAGGGACGCGCTCGACTGTGGCTGGTTTCACTCGGTCCCTGTGACGTAGGCGCGGCACTTGCAGCTTGTTGTCTCGCAGAACTTGCTTGACATGTTGCAGTTCTCCGGCCAGGTGTTGCTCGTCACAGATCCCGCGTGCCCTTTGCGTGCGCTTTGTTTCAGAGGGCACGCGGGATCTGTGACGAGCAACACCTGGCCGGAGAGCTGCAACATGTCAAGCAAGTTCTGCGAGACAACAAGCTGCAAGTGCCGCGCCTACGTCACAGGGACCGAGTGAAACCAGCCACAGTCGAGCGCGTCCCTGCAGTCCTACCTTACATGAGAGGCGTCACTGACAAGATTGGCTACATTCTAAAGCGAGCTTCAATTAAAACTTACTTCAAGCCGCCAAAGAAAATTAGTCAGTTTCTACCACCTGTCAAGTGCCACATCCCTCTACAAGATGCAGGAGTTTACAAGCTTGATTGTGATTGTGGGCTCTCTTACATTGGACAAACAAAGAGATCCATTAGAACCCGGGTCAAAGAACACATAGCTGATGTGAAGCACCGTCGCAATACAACATCTGCTGTCTGCAAACATAGTCAGGACCGCCCAAGCCATTATATTCGCTTCGATAGACCTCAAATCCTGGCGAAAGAAAACCGATATCGCCCTAGAATGATTCGAGAAGCCATAGAAATTAAAAAACATCCTAATTTCAATAGGGAAGATGGCTGGGTACTACCATCGTCATGGGATCCTGTTATTAATATAATAAAATCAAATAATAAATATAAACATAACAGACAGACAGATGTAGTAAGTTCATACTGTGTAGATCAAAATGACAGCATATCAGATTAATATTTTTCATTTTTCATTTGTAAAAGTATATATTAATAGTGTTGCTTAGTAAGTTGTTTTTAAATAATAGCAAACTAAATTAAAATTATTATCCTTAATTAATTTTAACTTTTTAAATTACACATAGAACAATTATATGGCTTAAATAATTAATACTATATTTTATATTTTTCTTTATGGTTATAAATATAATAATGGCAACACTAAATATAGATTACTAATTAATATTTAAAATTGTAATAATTATAAAAATAATAGCAAAAATTAAATAAATAATTTTCCATATTCAATTATAATTAAAATTATAAAAATGTTTAAATTTAAAAAAAAAATATTGTAATGTAATTAGTGCAATTTTCATTTTGTTAATTGTGGGTAGGCTGTCTGTAACAACTATACATTCAAGACATGTAACACCTCAGTCTCTCCCGTGACCATGGATGCTGTAAAGCATTCGAAACGTCGGGAAACAAAAATCCAAATAAATCCGCGACAAAATCCGAAAAGATAGTTTTATTTAAAATGTCAAATATTCGCGTAAATCTAAGAAAGTATTATGTGGACAAGGCTAATTAATAAATATGTGTAAATTCAAATATATATTGTAAAATTCATTCTAAATTTAATTAAACAAATTTCAGTGATTTTGACACTATAACCATGGTAAACAATTCATAAAAAGTAAGAGCGCTATCTATGAATATGCACTACAAACCCACTACTGATTTACACCTGAATGCTGATTTTTATATAGTCAGTAAGTAAAATTATGAAAATTTGATTAACAAGCGTATTATTTCGTTTTCGTTAATTTAGATTTTTTTTACAACCTTAATATATGTATCTTTTTGGGATTCTATTTTTTCTTTTTTTATCGATTTTAACACAAACATCAATAACAAATCGATACAGATTGACATTTATTTGAAGGTTTAGTTAATATTAATTATTTTTTTCAGACAGACGGATATGATGAAGCCCCAAGATTTTGTTTTATATATTGATTTATACTAGATATAAAACTTTAAAATGTACCCTATAACATTATGAATAGTTATAATATTGTTATATATTCTTAGCTTTTACTTAAATTGAAATCCGTTATTTTGATTTCCCCATTTAAATATTATACTACAAAAAAAATGGGATTAGGTACTATTGCATAGTATTTCCTAGATAACGGTGAAAAAAGTATTTTTACTCTAAGATCTATGAAGCTTGTCTTGGCTAATTTTATCTTAATCGGTACATAGTTTTGCATTTACTATAAAAAATTAGCAAAACCCTTTCGTATCCTACTAATATTATAAACGCGAAAGTTTATAAGAATGTATGTATGGATGTATGTTTGTTACTCTTTCACGCTAGAACGGCTGAACGGATCTGGATGAAATTTGGCATACAGATAGGTTATAGTCTGGAATAACACATAGGCTACTTTTTATTCCGGAAAAATATGTAATTCCCTAGGGAAAGATTTGTTTTTGTTATTCTAGTGGTAGTTTACAATAATTGTATAAAGATAGTAGATGAATAAAGGTAAAATTGTACACATTTAAGAGTATTTAGATTTTTATCATATATTATTAGTCAAAGGTAACAAAAACGGGAGGTTGCTAGGCGGTACAGATGGGTAAAATAAGAATTCAATTCGTATGAGCATTTATATCCATATCGTGTGTGAATTACAACATATGGTAAGTTGCTTACATTTCTTTTAAAAATGAATTCAATCCACCAGTGAAGATACATATGAGTGTAATGTGAGGTTTCAATCACTACGTTATTTTTAAGCGGTAACCTAATTGTATGTCAATTTTTAGTTTTGACCACGATATGTATGATTTCATTATACGTGTAAATCACTCAGAGAAGTGTTCTCTGTATATAAACACATGGATGGAGATGAAAGATGCAGGGATTAAACATAAAAAGTAAAAAGTCAACCTCAGTAAGAATTTACAGCGTGTAGCGTGTGACATAAGACAGAAAAGATAGCATGTGTTTGGCATATTTGCAATGTCAATTTAATTTATAATGAAACATAAAACATTCACTGAGACAGAGTACTTAATTCTTGGTATATAGTAAAGGTTACAAGTGACGACCTAAAGTATCTGTGTTGATCTAAAGTACTATAATGTGCGACTGGTATAATGCATTTACAGCTGCCGATGTCAGCTGTTCCACGAATTGAACATTACAATAATAATTTACAAGTAAAATCAGGCTTCACAAAAAATAAGGGGACATTTCGCAAGACAATTTATCTCGTTGACAGCCAGTAAGTAGGTACCTTAGAATTAGAAACGACGAAGCCCAAATGTTTATATTCTCATAATTCGGGCAGAGCATAGCAGCTGTAAATCGTTCAGGGAACGGAGCTTGCGCAAACAAAACGTCACGAGAAACTAACGATTCCCGCGAACAGTAAAATTTTGCGGTAGCCGTTTTTGAATCGTTTGTAAGTAAAACAAACATTTGCACGATGTTTCATCGCAAGGCCGCGTGGGGATCGTTTCCGAGAATCGGCGTCGGAGCGCGACCTGGTGAATATCCATTAGGTAGATCCACCGGTAATATCCGCTTATGTATTTGCGAAGATATACAGTGCCACATTACACGTAACCGTAACGTGAAACACTACTTGATCAACTACAATATCAACATTCAAATGTAACATTTACAATCTCTTCATACTCCTTATAGCCATTTAATTCAGACTACTCACTCATTACACCATTTCTGAGAATAATAAAACGTATATTATGATTAGTGAAGTCCCTGGGAGAACGCTGCTAATATTTTTATATCTTTTATGACAGTGAATCATGCGTAGTGACTATCGTTGTAGTTACATTTATTTATATAACACAATTCTTTATAGGAACAGTTATTAAATGTATTTGTAAAATATATTATAATAAACAATAATAAAGGTTAAAAAAATAAAAGTCCAAGAAAATAATCCTATTGTAAGCGAAGTCATAACGCTATCTGTTCCACATAACTGTGTGTCATTGATCATTATTTTTCCGCAAGAACGAAGATTCGAAGAAAAATTATTGAAACGAGTTGTTTTACACGCACGCGGTTTTGCCAACGGAAATCCATAGCTTTGTAACAAAGTAAATGGAAAAATAAAATAAAAATGAATGCAGAGTGCGACGCACTTTGTAGGCTCCGCACCGCATTTTTTTGTATCACGGTGCAAATGTTCATGACGTGAGACGTCTCCAGTAACTTGAGGGCAATTATTTTGAAATTAGTCTGTCAATGTATCATTTTTTTCGAAGAACGTTTATGGGAAAGAGATGTTTTATGTGTGTTCCCTAATTGAGTTTAATAACACAAAAAAAAAAGATTTATATTATGTAAAATAAAGCTCTTTAAAATTTTAGTACACCAAAGATTCAAAGAATGATCCAAAACGTATGTCATTGTGCCTACGTGATGAAATATACATAGAAATCATGTTATATCATGGCATATCCATGAGACAGTCTCCACATGTAAGGGGGTATTCTCGAACGACTTCCCATCCACTATGCAGCGAAAGTTCTTTGTTTTACCGGGTTGTAATTGTTGCCAAAGTATTAGGTACATACTAATAATGCCAAAAGTAACAAATAAACGGATACACTTATAAAAAAATGCAATTTTACTATGGTCTTCCTTTCTATTGCACATAATAACTTAATTAATAATAAATATAATAGAATTGTAAAATAAGTAGAAGTTACAAAAACATGAAGTAAACTTATTTACAAAACTTTGACAGCATCTCATTAAGTAGAGCTTTCTTCATTAAATTCAAAAAACACATGAGGTTTTAGAATAAAATTGAAAAAATCGACGATGAGGTCATTGCGTCTTGTCCGGCCATGCATCTTGCGAATATTTCCGAAAGGCGAACCGGTCTTTGACCCGCGTGTCGGGTTGCAGTCAGGATCCAGCCACAAATCATTCGTGCATCCAACCGACACTCCACAAAGAATACCTATAAAGTATATATATACTTTATAGTAAATTAGTGATTTAAATTTTGAACGTTAAGTCCGCTTTAAATCTGTCAAAGTTTATGTATTAGTGATAGTCTTTCAATTTATGTTTCGAATCAAATAAGGGAAAATAAAAATCAATTGTGTTCTTTATGAGTTAATTAAAACCTTTACAAACTGCAGTCTTATATTATTGCGTTGGAATGAAATACTCGTAGTATAGTATTTTTAAACTGATATGCGACATAAAGCTTTAAACTATAGAAGTGTAACATAATGAAAAGGCCGAGTATACCATTATTATAAATACACTAGCGACCCACCCTCGCTCCACTCGGGTTCGTCCCTAGTTACGTTATAAAGTTTAGTATAGATTTCGCAGACATCAGATATTTAACCGCAAAAAAGAGTACCTAACCTATATGTTGAGCAGGATCACCAGCTATCATCATACCAAATTTAATCAAAATCGGTCCAGTGGTTTTCTCTTGATGTGGTCATAGACAGACAAAAATTCTAAAAACTATAGGTTCGGTCTGTGTATTGATAATGACTATATCAATAAAATTTTCCAAAAAATATTTAATGTACAAATTCAACTTTGTTAGAATTTTATTATATGTATAGATATAGATATAATAGTCAAACCAAAAAAAATGTAAAACCTAAAATTGTTGTTATTTTGTCTACGCGATACAGCAGAAACGTGAGACAGCGCATGAGGCCAGCGTAATAGTAGTACTGTAGCTTCCCCGGTCTCATAATTTATCTAATACCCAAGGTCGATTGGTAGTAATAAGTACCTAAATTCGCCACAAATAGTACATAAATATTATAGTCGTATTCTAGAGAAACATAAAAATTAAAAAGATATTTTACGCATATCAAAATTTTATTTATTTTTAAAAACAAGTTATGACGTTCATGAAAAAAAATTTAATGCCCATTATATAAGGAATTATGATAAGCTTGATAGTTATATATCCGTCCATTTATGCGCAGAGCTTGAGTGATTACATGACTGGTTTTAAATGTTATAACATGAACAGGATTTGGAAAATCCTAAGGAAAATAACATTGTCAAGAGCATGTTTTATTACTATTGAGAGTTATATAAAACAAAGTGAAATGAAGACGTCAAAAGGATAATATAAATTAAATTGAGTATTTTTCATATATTTTAAGCAAAATTCAATTAAATCAAAAACAATTTGCATTACTTTTCTTATTTAAGATTCGTACGAATTTACAATACCAATGCACAATATACTAACTAATTAGACATCAACAAAGTTGTTAACGCCTAAAAACGTAAGCTCTTTCTTTGCCTTTTGCTTTCTTGGCATTCACATGACAAAGCTTCTCTGAAATGGAAGCAATTATAGGAGTTTCTTGCGATATGTTGTCACACGCGGGTGATGATGGAACGAAATCGGTCTCAGATCGCCCCGTAATCACATGTCTGTTCGACACGCTCCGCTGACAATAATGGTACTCTGTTCTTATAAGAAATGGAAAATAAATAAACAAAATTGTTTCCTACCTGTTATTACTATTGACAACACTGCATCAACTAAGTATAAAGTTGTTATTATAATTTGAAATAGAATAGAGATACAAATTAAAGTAGTAATACGAATTATAAGTAGTAGTAATACATGTCTGATGAGAATTATTTTATGAAGCCATATTAAAAAAATATGTTTATCAATTTTTGGACATCTTTACACGCAATGATGTTAAATCCTTTATTTAAATATTTTTTGATACCTAAACCAAAGTACAATTCAACTATCAAAATTGTACTAAGTACCTATGTAACGAAATATTAAACTATTCGATACAAGGCAAGAACTTATCTCTTCTATAAACTTTTTTCTTGGATACATCACACTAGTTAATTTTATTACTGTAAAAATGTCAAGTGCGGTTGTGGCTCGACTAGAGGTCTCCGCCCGTATATTGTGGAAATTGAAATGTTGTGTTTTTTGAAATCAATTGGGTACATTATGTATTTAAAAAAAAATATATCCTTTTCATTTGTTATTATATATCTAACATACGAATTTAAGACACTTTTATCTTATTTTCTTTTTGTGTTACAAGATTTCTTTTAACTGCTATAACTTGACTTATGTTTCCAGTATTTCCCTCCCCATTTTGTACGTTTCATACGATACCACGTTTTGTGAGATTTTCGTTTCTCCTTTTGGCTACGAAACCCTAAAAATGATGGGCACTTAGTTGTTACCGGTTACAAAGGCGGCATGAGTAATTATATAGAAGTCAAGAATGTTGAACTACATGTAGGCATTTCAATTAATAACAGACTCTCAGAAATAATATGTTTAGAGTGCGGATAAGAACGTTTCTCTAGTAACTAGTATTGCAATTTCTTACAGTTATCTAGTCAAGAGATGTGCAGTGGGAAACGTAGGGACTCTGAAACGAATATTATAAAAAGTGTTCAAGTGCAGAATAATATACCTAATCGCTACATTTGACAGGACATGCCATTCTGGATGTCATACATTATTTTGTGTATTATACCCGACTGCGCGACGCAAAGGAGGGTATTGTGTTTATCAGCTTATGCATGTATGTATGGGGGTTTGTACCTTTGTGGCACTATTTAAACCAAACGCGTGGGCCGATTTTAAATGACACGTCGTTTGATTCGTCATGACGGCGCGAATGTCATAAAAAGCATAAAAATTTGGAAAAATTAAAATGGCCGATTTTGGACGCCATAATCTGAAAAAGAAAAAAATGAAAATCGACGAACTATGTTAAGTGAGATATCGTTGAATAGATATTTAAAAATCATTTTTAGGTTATTTTTCATTTTAAATAACAGTTAAGGATATATAATGATTTAAAGTTGGTTAACAACTATTCTCGCAAATTTTCCTACTTAATATACTTAAAAAATAAATATACATCCAACTTACACATATAATGTTTAAAAGTAATTTAGGATAAAAAATTGCTAAATACAAGTTCAAATGTCTATTTGGCAGCCAAAAACTAAAAAGCTGTAAATAAAAAAATATTATAAAAATAAAAACCCCGACTGCATAAAAGCCAACTAAAAAGATGAAAATAAGCCCACGAAGGAATATAGTATTATGCAGAAGAAGACATACATACGAGTATGTATATCTCGCGGCTAAGATGAAACGGGTTTTTTTTATAGTATTTGTTTTTTTATGCCAAATAACACTTTTCATTGTAAAGTTTTAAAATAGATTAATATTAAAAAGAAACGATTAAATGCAAAATACATACTATTTACGTAGTAGCATATTATTCTTATTTTAATTAGTACGACATTGAAGGTTATACATAGATCGTATTAGTTTATTAAATCTTTTAATAAACTTTATTAAAAGATAAAGGATTTAAATGATTTTTGGGGAGGTTTTTGTATTAGTAGTATATAGTGTCGTGCTTTTCTCTATTAAACTATTAACTAATTTTAGGTAATACATATAAAGGAAGCATCAATAATGCATATCCGCATGAATTTTAACCGTTTTACTCGGCAGCTATGGTAAGCTATCAAGATTACTATGAAATAGACTCAATGAACGATGGGAGACGTGAGGCTAAATGGTCTCTGCATGCTGAGTGTCCATAGAACAGGGAGTAAATAAGGACACTGAATTTATTGGCAAGTGCTAAACGAAAAAAAAATTTTTTATGGTAGGTACTCCCTTGTATCTACCGTTCTCACGACATACACTGATTTAAGGGTATTTGAACGAACTCAAGTTGAGATCCTTCTTATGTATGACAAGGATTTTTTGAGTATTCAACCCATTAAGGTTAAAAAGAAAAGTCAAAGTTAATTTTTGATATTTATAGCAAGTATTCGAATATCGTTGTACGGACGGACGTACGGACAGTTCAAAAATAGCAAGATAATTCTTTACCGATAAAATTAGTGTTTATATATGTATATTATGTATTAGAAATAAGGTATACTCTCAATGAAATTATAAGTTAGTTATTTTGGTTAAATATGTTAATTATAACTTGTAAGTAGCGATGCATCAGTTGTAGAGGAAACTTTGTTCTAACTGACAAGAGGAAGAGAATACTTCGTGATTACTGTGTTGATGTCCAGGATACATATTGTAAAGGTTCGTAGCAACACGTCCCGGAACAAACAGGTGAGGCGCGCGGCTACGTAAGGGCAAGGAATGCCGCCGTGCTTCGTCCCGCCTGGGAACATGATGCTCGTCAGCTCGCACTGATCGCTATACATCTGTAAAACTCGATCCAGCCACTTGATAACATCCTTCCTGGTATCGCTTACACTATTACGTTCTAACGAAATGTTAATCTTACTCGAAATTGTTTCACAATTCAATGGGAGCGCCAAATAAAATAAATTTAATTTTACCTCTAACCTTACATACTTAGAGACCATAGACATACTTATAGACTAACGAGAAATTGAATGAACGAATGAGAAATTTACACATGATATTCTGAAAGTTTTAATAAAACACTTTTTGCGTACATGACTATATAGGTACTATAAATGTACCGTGAACGCTACCGGTGTTGATATGAAGCCTTTGTATTTAAATGAGGTGAATATAGTCGGAAACAGGAACTACTCACCAATCAATTTTGAATGATAAGTCTAGCATAATAAGTACATAATGTATCTATATTTAAGTATGCCGTATTGTTGAGATTATGCTTTTTAGGTATACCCAATCTCATAAAATAGGTAGGTATTCGATAAGTTTGAAGATTTATCAAACAATAGCCATTTAACATTCGGTAGCCGATCGCGGTTTCTTGGCACTACGTGAAACTGCAAGTGCACAGGAATTTATTATTGCTATAAGTCACGCGAAGAATGCTAAATAGGCAGGCACTCACAGAGTTGTCCGTTCGTGCTCCGGCGACGAGCATTCGATTGTGCGAAATATTAAATATTAAATTCCCTGAATCGGCCGGAAATGGCTATTTCATTATGCGCGGCGGGTGCGTGAAATGATCGATTTGGATGACGAGGGCTCCAACGGCGCCGCTCTTCTTCAAATTCTCAGATAACATCGTTCTAAGAGTTGCGAGCGTCTGACCGCCAATCGGTCATATAGGTCAAATGCTGATCATTTTCATTTTAAAACAATAAGTATATTTCAGAAATGAATGTAAGAAGTGAATATTGTGAATTATTTATAAAGTATAACAGGTACGCGTTAAAATGTTGTTTAAAGACAAAATTATTCCAAAGTGTGCGAGCAAGTAATATATGGTGGCCACCGCAGTAGATAGAGATGGGCTCGCGGTACACGACGACAGCATAATAAAGCCACCTTGGACATCACTGTCAAGATGCGCGTGCGATAGTGTTCAAGACGACTCTCCTTTCAAATATTGTTTTAGCTTGTAATAATTCAGTTAATGGCAAGTGACTGTTAATTTTAAGTTAATGAAGTACTTTCTAAAGAAACCAAGTCCCCTTGAAGATGAAAAGAATATTAAAATGCTCAGTTTAATTATTTTGATTTTATAATAGTGCATAAAATTGTTTCATTTATTTCTTGATAACTTATAATGTAGAAAATGATTTTAAATAATAAAATAGTTTTTCTTATCTGCTCCCATTTTCTCCAGTGATTTAAAGTCCCTCACTTTCCTACACCAAATTATATTTTTTTACATCCCTTCCCCCCGCCTTAGTGGGACGCCGCAGGATCGCTTGCGCATAACTACTACGGCGCCCCGGCGGCAGGTCTGCCTAAACGCTAGGCAGACCACCAAACCAATAGGGCTCCTCCACAGTCAACTCTGCTACGCCAGAGAGGTACCCGGAGCAGCCCCATTAAACCAAACACCGCCCACCAAAGTGGGCCACCTCCAATCGGCTGCAGAGGACAGGGAAAGCGGCAACGAAACATCGACACTCCTCTTCCCCTGCAGCCCTACCGCGTCCGCCATCGAACGGTGGCGGCCCCGTCTAGGCCGCGGAAGGTAGGGAGAACGGCGCATCGAAATACCGGCACTCCTCTCCCGCCGCGGCCTACCCCTCCGCCGGTTGCGGGACTGTGGTCGCAGGCCCGCAACCGGCGAAGGGGTAGGCACCCATCATCCGGTTGTGGGACCAAGCAGTCCCACCACCGGTGGCCGCAACGTCTTCGGCTCGAGGCCTAGACGAGCGGCCCCACCCAAGCCATTTGGTCCGCGCCGAATTTATCCGGTACCACCTGCCGCCCTAATCGGGTGGCATTCCCCCATCCGCCACCCGGGGGACGCGCCCGGTAGGAGTTGGCTTCTCCCCCGGGACTTTTCTACACCAAGCCAACCTATTGTAAGCCAACCTGTCGGCTCTATGAGTTATACTTATTTGAGGTAGGTCTCTCTACCTATCTATACTTACTAAGTCATAAAACCGGCGGGGTTCTCTCTCTCTGATAAATTCTAGAAGAAACATGCTGGACCGCACAGCTGCATCGTCATATTAAGTTTTCTTTGTAACCTGAGACTAATTTCAGAACGCAAACCATAGCGCCTCATGATGCCCATTCAATTAGTACCATATAATTAAATGTAAATCGTTTTAAACATCTACTTAAAAGGCAACAATAGAAATATCTACTCTCGTATAATTTGACTTTAATATTCATCTTAAAGTACCGCAATACATTTTTATTTTTTACAGATCGATGTAGTACGAGTATTGTTAGGAAGCTTCAATGCGAGATCGCGTGCAGTGCGCAGGCGGCCGCAGGCCCCGTCGGCGAATCTTAGGAGCACGCAACGATCTTCCAGCTAATCAGGCGATGTATCGTCGGCCTCACTTAGCAATTAGCCTTCTCGGTAGCAAATTGTACTAATATATTGAAATTACAAATTACATCCTCATTAGAACCATTAACACCAGTATTAATTATAGAAAGCATTAATAATATCCAAGCCTATAAAGAAACCTTATACGAGCCAGTAGCAACAATTTGCCAGCTCCTATGTAGCTATAGCGTTGATATTTCAATAATGAACACTGCCATGATTCGCATTTTTTTTTTAATTAAAATAACTGTTATAATTATCCAATTAGATGTAAAACTATCATCACATTGGTGTTATTGTTTGCTTAAAATAAATGTGTAGTTATTAATTATATTACATTACATTTATTCAGATTAAAACAGGAGTCATATTATTACCTATAGTGATTGATTCTGCTTTAATAAAGGCTAAATTTACAGATCTTGAAACTATCAATTCTACTTTACATAAACTAACCTCGGCTACTATTTACCTTCTATTTAATTAATCCCTTTACGACCGCGGACACGCCGGCGTTACAGGTAACAATAGATTTCTTAGAAATTTAATTATTTTCTTACAGATTTACCTGGAGGAGTTATATCAGAATACTAATATCATAAGACTGACTGATGAGGACGGAACAAAATTTATTGTAATTATCATTCACTATATAAAAAACTGCATAAGTGCATCTACAGATACTGAAAAGGCGACACCCCGACGGTGGTATGAAAGAAGGTTCAATATTTATTTAAGAGGTTGACAGGAGCGACGCGGGGAGGGCAGTCGGCCGCCGTGATGCTGGTCGAATGTTAATTTTTACGATGAAGCCATTTGCAGGACGTGCACAGGCAATTAACGAGCTCGCGCTACATTTCTCGAAATTTATACGATACAACGACTGTGCAATGGCCATTATTGCATGAATGATTATAGCGAGTAAACATGAATAATTACATTTTAGATGTACTTCGCAGTTTACATATGCAACGATTGATATTTACGTTCGTTTCTTAACATATTACCTAGAAATGTTTTAAATCTTGATGTCCATGAGTATCCAATTAGATGTAAATGTGACACCTATAATATTGTGACAATGTATCTGGCTTGCGTACTTCCATTCATGATTCTTTTGAACTTCGGTGTCAAGTTTCCCATACCACATTCCTATCTGGTCGCGAACACGGTGGTCTCGAGATGAAAATATCATTACAGTGTTATAATAATACTTGAAAGAATCACATTTGAACGTTCGATTACTTTTGTTTTATTTTTAAGGTATATGCTCTCATATTTTTGACTAATATTATTTTTTGCCAAAACAAGATTCATATGTTGTCCAATCTTAATAAAGTTTTTATTTCAAAATAACTCTGGGTATAGATTAACTAAATTTAGTGCTAGATCTAATTAATAACTTAGATTTTTTTATATAGGTATATTATAGTGAATTTCCAATTTTTCTAACTTTGCAGTCGGTGGTCCTGTATCATTATAACTAATAACAACGTAAAACATTATGTTAATTATACTTAACAATATTATTTATACTTTAGCGACCTTAAAAAAAATAACGAATTTCGATCACAGAAAATGCTTGTAATTTTATGGTTAAATTTTTTAAAGAAAAATGACCTAGGCAAGAAACTTAACTATACGTCCGCACTTTGTCAACATTAAAGGCGGTTACTATTTGTACTAGAAGCAAGACGCAATTGTGTGAACGCGGGCAAAGGCTGCAGGGCGTCCCATCTCGACAAACTGACATTTCCGTTTGAGATCATTACCTTTCATTTGCTTTCACTTGAACGCGTGTAAACAATACTCACGTCTTGAGAATTCATTTTACTTCTGACATATACGTAGTGTCTATTATTACAGTGAATATGGGTTTTTACTTGTTTATTAATAAAATAATATAGGTACCTGTTACCTACTTATAATTTGGCTGTACCTACTTCTTTGACGTGTTGTAACAATTTTAATTAGAGGTATTATCTTTTATCATAAATGAAATACATAAACCAGAAAAACACAAGAAAAATTCTAAATAAATAAATAGGTAGCAATTTTTGCATACAAAATATGGTTTTTGATGTCCAAGCATTAAGGCTTGCCTATTTTTCCCAGAATATAGAATTGTGCTAAAACTGCGGCGATGATCAAATTACGTGTTATCGTACTGCTTGTTACACGTACCTAATATACCTATGTATATATACATATAATTCTACGGAAAAAAATACAACTCAATGAAACGTAATACATATACCTATGCTATTTTTAAAACAAAATGATCAAATATATGGCATTTTAGACATTTTAAGACACTATATATTTATAAAAAAAAATTATGTCCTAGCTTTGCGTGCCGCTTTTCCCACGTGTTTATTTTTATTTATTATACAAACATGACTTAACTTCATATGAGAGCGCATAAAATGGACAGTTCAAGGTGTATGATCTGCATTCTACGTGACTAATTTAAATGAAACTTAAGTTTACTTTATATTCAAATTTTATATATGCAATAAAAAATTCCATTTAAAATGGCTGATATGTTTATTGTTTATATAAATATTCAATATACAAAATAGATATTCAATTACATATAGTAACATGTATGTATATTGTACAATGTACATTATAAATGTACTCGTATATTGAATAAATTCTACTCATTTACTTATTTAGACAAATATTTAAATGTAGCTTTTTAATATTTTATTCAATTAATTATTTAATATTTTAATTTATTATTTTGGAATACTATTGAAAAATAGTCGACTCTAGGTGTCTAATCGATAACATTGAACGGCTTATAGAAAAGCACCTGGAAAGATAGGATGAGATGAGATGTTATTTGTTCCGAATTACATTTCAGGCTAGGGCACGCGCCTTAGAAATCCAACACATCTATACCTTTTAAATAAAACTATCTTTTCGGATTTTGTCGCGGATTTATTTGCATTTTTGTTTCCCGACGTTTCGAATGCTTTACAGCATCCATGGTCACGGGAGAGACTGAGGTGTTACATGTCTTGGAGGTATAGTTGTTACAGACAGCCTACCCACAATTAACAAAATGAAAATTGCACCAATTACATTACAATATTTTTTAACTTTAAACATTTTTATAATTTTAATTATAATTGAATATGGAATATTATTTATTTAATTTTTGCTATTATTTTTATAATTATTACAATTTTAAAATATTAATTAGTAATCTATATTTAGTGTTGCCATTATTATATTTATAACCATAAAGAAAAATATAAAATATAGTGTTAATTATTTAAGCCATATAATTGTTCTATGTGTAATTTAAAAAGTTAAAGTTAATTAAGGATAATTATTTTAATTTAGTTTGCTATTATTTAAAAACAACTTACTAAGCAACACTATTACTATATACTTTTACAAATGAGAAATGAAAAATATTAATCTGATATGCTGTCATTTTGATCTACACAGTAAGAACTTACTACATCTACCTGTCTGTTATGTTTATATTTATTATTTGATTTTATTATATTAATAACAGGATCCCATGACGATGGTAGTACCCAGCCATCTTCCCTGTTGAAATTAGGATGTTTTTTAATTTCTATGGCTTCTCGAATCATTCTAGGGCGATATCGGTTTTCTTTCGCCAGGATTTGAGGTCTATCAAAGCGAATGTAATGGCTTGGGCGGTTCTGGCTATGTTTGCAGACAGCAGATGCTATTGCGACGGTGCTTCACATCAGCTATGTGTTCTTTGACCAGGGTTCTAATGGATCGCTTTGTTTGTCCGATGTAAGAGAGCCCACAATCACAATCAAGCTTGTAAACTCCTGCATCTTGTAGAGGGATGTGGCACTTGACAGGTGGTAAGAACTGACTAATTTTCTTTGGCGGCTTGAAGTAAGTTTTAATTGAAGCTCGCTTTAGAATGTAGCCAATCTTGTCTGTGACGCCTCTCATGTAAGGTAAGACTGCAGGGACGCGCTCGACTGTGGCTGGTTTCACTCGGTCCCTGTGACGTAGGCGCGGCACTTGCAGCTTGTTGTCTCGCAGAACTTGCTTGACATGTTGCAGTTCTCCGGCCAGGTGTTGCTCGTCACAGATCCCGCGCGCCCTCTGAAACAAAGATTTTCCCACGGTAGCTAACTGTGAAGGGTGGTGGTGAGATTCACCATTCAAGTACCTATCTGTATGGGTCTTTTTTCGCACACACACGACACGCATCCCTTATGAGAACATTATTTGTGCAGTTGAAGATGCCCTGGCCAAAAATACTATGAAATCTGAGGATATGGAGGCCATACGTCAAGATGTTTCATCTTTGTTACGTCGTAGTTCAAGGCCCAAACCTAATCTCAACAAACAACAGTATTTAGCGTTGAAGAACTTACGCAGTAGGTCAGACATTATCATACTACGCGCAGACAAGGGAAATGCCACCGTCGTGATGGATACATCAGATTACAATGACAAAATTAAACAACTTTTGTCGGATGAAAGTACATATAAAAAGGTCAAAACAGACCCAACCACCACTGTTTTAAATAATACAAAAAAGTTAATTAAGAAACACTCCGACGCATTGAATCTTGATGTTAAAAACCTTATTCCATCTTGTGCAAAGCCGCCTAAACTTTATGGTGTTCCAAAGATACACAAGCCCAACGCTCCGCTACGTCCAATTGTAAGTCAAATTGACACACCGACTTATAAATTGGCCCAACTAGTAGCGAAAGTACTCTCAACACTCAGAGGACAAACATCAGCGTTCACAAAGGACTCTTACCATTTTGTTAATGAGATAAAACACCTACAACTCATGGACAATGAAACGATGGTTAGTTTTGACGTACAGTCTCTATTTACCAGCCTACCAGTAGAGGACTGTGTCAAAATAGTATCAAGGAAGCTACTGGACTATAACATGCAAGAAGAATACACTGAACTTTTGAAACACTGCCTTACATCTGGCTATCTATTGTGGAATGATGAATTCTACAAGCAAGTGGATGGAGTGGCCATGGGATCGCCAGTCTCTCCCGTTGTAGCTGACCTCTTCATGGAGGCCTTCGAGGAGACTGCCCTAAGAACATCACCTGTGACCCCTCGTTTCTACAAGCGGTATGTAGATGACACTTTCACAATATTACCATCTGATAAAATCTCTGTATTCTTAGAACATCTTAACTCCATAAACCCTAAAATACAATTTACAATGGAACTGGAGTCTAATAATTCTTTAGCTTTCTTAGATGTATTAGTTATGCGTAAACCAGATAACACCCTGAGTCATACAGTGTATCGAAAAAAGACCCATACAGATAGGTACTTGAATGGTGAATCTCACCACCACCCTTCACAGTTAGCTACCGTGGGAAAATCTTTGTTTCAGAGGGCGCGCGGGATCTGTGACGAGCAACACCTGGCCGGAGAACTGCAACATGTCAAGCAAGTTCTGCGAGACAACAAGCTGCAAGTGCCGCGCCTACGTCACAGGGACCGAGTGAAACCAGCCACAGTCGAGCGCGTCCCTGCAGTCTTACCTTACATGAGAGGCGTCACAGACAAGATTGGCTACATTCTAAAGCGAGCTTCAATTAAAACTTACTTCAAGCCGCCAAAGAAAATTAGTCAGTTCTTACCACCTGTCAAGTGCCACATCCCTCTACAAGATGCAGGAGTATACAAGCTTGATTGTGATTGTGGGCTCTCTTACATCGGACAAACAAAGCGATCCATTAGAACCCGGGTCAAAGAACACATAGCTGATGTGAAGCACCGTCGCAATACAACATCTGCTGTCTGCAAACATAGCCAGAACCGCCCAAGCCATTACATTCGCTTTGATAGACCTCAAATCCTGGCGAAAGAAAACCGATATCGCCCTAGAATGATTCGAGAAGCCATAGAAATTAAAAAACATCCTAATTTCAACAGGGAAGATGGCTGGGTACTACCATCGTCATGGGATCCTGTTATTAATATAATAAAATCAAATAATAAATATAAACATAACAGACAGGTAGATGTAGTAAGTTCTTACTGTGTAGATCAAAATGACAGCATATCAGATTAATATTTTTCATTTCTCATTTGTAAAAGTATATAGTAATAGCGTTGCTTAGTAAGTTGCTTTTAAATAATAGCAAACTTATATTTATATAATATCCTTAATTAACTTTAACTTTTTAAATTACACATAGAACAATTATATGGCTTAAATAATTAACACTATATTTTATATTTTTCTTTATGGTTATAAATATAATAATGGCAACACTAAATATAGATTACTAATTAATATTTTAAAATTGTAATAATTATAAAAATAATAGCAAAAATTAAATAAATAATATTCCATATTCAATTATAATTAAAATTATAAAAATGTTTAAAGTTAAAAAATATTGTAATGTAATTGGTGCAATTTTCATTTTGTTAATTGTGGGTAGGCTGTCTGTAACAACTATACCTCCAAGACATGTAACACCTCAGTCTCTCCCGTGACCATGGATGCTGTAAAGCATTCGAAACGTCGGGAAACAAAAATGCAAATAAATCCGCGACAAATTCCGAAAACATAGTTTTATTTAAAATGTCAAATATTCGCGTAAATCTAAGAAAGTATTACATCTATACCTATATATATATATATATATATATATATATATATATATATATATATATATATATATATATATATATATATATATTGGATTTCTAAGGCACAGCAATATGATATATTAAAACGGTAATATTGAACATTCTTATACTATTGACATCTTTGCAATAACAGAAATACGAAATATAATAAAAGAGCTGTTATTAGATATTTAAAGGTGTAAGAGTAGAAGTGTCCTTAGTAATAAAGTGTTTAATAGATAGCAAATAGATGTGAAACGTAAGCAATATTTGTAAAACAATGTGACTCTACCTGACGGGCGGCCACTTATAAAGGCTGACTAAAAAGTAATCAGTTCAACAAAATATCGAGTCGTTTTAAGTTTTAACATGTCAGAACAAGCTTTGTTTTTTTGGGCGAGGAAACAGTGGGACGCCTTTGGACGTTTTGTATATTTTATGGCCACTTCATTAGTTGTATTGAATTTAAAACGACCACTGGGGACACCTTTATTAACACATCAAAGATTAGCAGAGAAATAACGAATTAAGCAAACACATTGTTCGCTCCATACTTTTAATGGATCATTTTATAAACGATAAGAAATGTGACAAATTATAAATATTTATAGTAGAGCAGATACTTATGTAATTAATTCTTTGTTTGTTAACGAATTACAACTGTTGCCATAATAATTAATCATAAATTAAAAATGTAGGTATATGAATGACAATAATTACTGTCAAGCCGTCATAAAAGGGCAGCAAAATTCTCATACAAAGCACAGCTCGATGCACAAAGCAGGCTGCGCAGGCGATGCAGGCCGAGTGAGGAGGTGAGGTGGAAGGGACCGCGGCGCGCAACAAAGAGCCTTCCGGGAACCGCCACAATACAGGTTTGCGACGTGCGATACCTTCGCAGATACGGGCCGCGACCGGCCAGGTACCGAGCCCTTTTGTCAACCATAACGACACAACGGTACACGTTAAACGAGTTTTGTACTTATTGGAAATTCAAAGGGCGTATTTTGCTCGTCCATAAACAAAACATAAAATGATAGATCAGATTTTGATAAGTTGACGTACTGTGTTTTGAATTCTAACATGTGCGAACGCGGATCGTGATGGAATCGACGGCGATCGAATTCGCAGTAGTCACATTCAAATTGAAATTAAGCAATACAAAAAAGTAGTCCTTATTATTACGTAAGATTCATATTGCGATAGTGAATAGACAAATTAACGATATAATACAGAGAATTTAGAGAGGCTAAAAAATTGCAATCTATACCTTTATACGGTATACCTAATGTCATAAATACAGCGCGGCGACATTATCCGTTTTTTATTTACATTATTGCTGAGATTAGATTTTATTAATTAGAGTTGCTTAGGTAGATATGTATATTTGAGATTATTAATAAAGTTTAACTTTTGTACATAACAATTTCTCATCACATAATTTAAATGTGTGCTGCTGGCCAAATGAAATTGAAATACTATTGTCAAGATGGAAACAAAAATCGATTTAAAGTCCGTCTTGACGGGCTAGATAAGTAAAGTCAAGACATTTTCTGAGAACTACTGCCGGTAAAATAAACTAACACGTGCGTAAGCGAGTCAATAATGTATTGTATATTGTGAAATGTGATTGATGAGGCACTTCTAAAATTCTTTATGTCCTTTGTAGGTTGAATATTTGCAATGTTTTCAAAATAACGCTAGGTCATAAAAGGCACAACATTAAAAGATATTGAATTACTTTCTTTTTAACTACATATCAAACTGGCTAGTAATGTAGTCTTCAGTTCTTCTTCTTCTATAATATAAAGTCTACAGTATAACAATGACGTTTATTGAAAAACTTATAGATTATTTATATTACATAAGATATCGTGTAGACATTCCTTTTTTTTAGATTGCAATATTAAGGCAATAAATGATTGAATGACGATTTATAATTTATATCTATTGCGTGTATAGGTATGCTAACGGTTATGGAACAGAAAATTAAAGCTAGCCACACCAGACGCTTATTCTAAGGTTCTATTGTATATGATTATTTTATATGTTGCAATTTAGCAAATTAAAACAAGTGGATAATGACATAATCCATTGGCCCGCTGGTCTGGAGTTTGATATCAAACGGCATGAGTCACGCAAATGAATTTAATACATGGCATCTAAAGATCTATGACTAATAAATATATCATATCTAATAACCTACTTGCAACACTTACATATGTATAATGCATATATATAAAAAAACATTAAATATTTCTTATCGTTATTCTTAGGTAAAGAATGGACAAAATATTATTTTGTAAGTTATTACAAAAAAATTAATATCGTCATAGAATATGAAATTTATGGATAAAAATACGTGTTTTTTAATTATATTAAATAACACTTCCAGGTAACTTTCTAAGAAATTAATTAAATTTCTAAGAAATCTATTGTTAACTATAACGCCGGCGTGTCCGCAGTCGTGGAAGGATTGGACTGTGACATACGTTCGTAATTTGTATCATTTTGTCATTTATTTTTGTATGAAAATTGAAAAGTCATTCAAAGATAAGTTAATAATGAAATTAGTCTAAAATCTTGCAGCTGGATTTACTACAATTATTATTGTTTCTTTACTCTATCTTTTTTCAAGCAAAATATTATACCGTAATTGGCGATTTCGCTATCCACAGACAGCGTGTCTTTAGAAACCCGCGGGGTACCGTGATTTTTCTTAGTTGAAGATAGAAAGAAACCTTTACATATGTATGTGAGTTACTTAAACTGATCATAAAATGCAAATCCATATTAAACAAAAGAATAATCTAATTCGGGCAATTCTTGTTATAATCGCAAACCAAGCGTGTCAGACTTATAATATCCATACTTAATATTATAAATGTGAAAGTGTGTTTGTTTGTCCTTCTTTCACGTCGAAACGGAGTGACGGATTGGAATGATCTTTTGTGTGGAGATAGTTAGAGGGCTAAAGGGTGACATAGGCTCCTTTTTGCTGCGGGAGTTTACCTAATACCCACGGGAGAACACTTTGTAATACAATCCAAAAAAAAAATTGATTAAAATTACTTGAAACTTGGTATTAATGCTCTTCAATAAAATTAAATAAATACTTTTTTTAGCGTTTTTCGAAATTCATTCTATAAGGGGTTAAAATAGAGGATGAAAATTTCTCGGGTTCTGCTAGTTAATAATACAGATATAAGAATGTAAATAAATTAAATAAGACACGTTATCAAATTATTTAACTACTCTGGATTAAGAAGTTCTGAGATTATAAATATTCCTTGAAGATACGTTTAAAGTTTAAACATTAATTAAGCAAATATTAATTAATCCCGCTGTTTTCTTTGATTGTCAGATAAGATATCATCCAGATCAACTAAATAAAAGTATTAACTAAAAATACTAATTGAAAACAGGAATCATAATATCAAAGTGCCGCGTTCCTTTTTTTATGAATTTTCATTTACGACTAATGTACACAAAAGATTATTGTCACAGATGGAACACATTACGTAGAAGGAGGCGTGGGTGTAGAATCGAGCGATGTCGAATGAAGTAGCAATCAGCACTTCTGGGAAGCTTGGTTGTTTTTGCGCAGGTGCAATCAAGTAATGTTTTATTATAACCCGCGATGACCGCTAGCGCAAAACGATGCGATCGTTCACCGTCTACACACTATAGATATAAACGTGGCTCATCTCCTAGTTCTTCTTTCTAATACATAAATAATATATTAAAACCATTATAGAAACAAGGCAAGGAAAAATTATATTTATATTCACATGGAATAGATATATTTTAAATACGTGGGCTTTAGAAAATAAACGTTATGCTAATGGTATACACAGATTAGCCACTATTACACAACATAATTACAGCAAATATATACATGCATTCATAATAAAAGTAATTGCCATATGAAAACTCGTTGCAATCACAGCTATTTCCAGGACTGAGCTAGGAAAATAACCAAGAACTAATATAAAAGTAGCGAATAAAAGCAAACATACGATTCGTGGAAATCTGATATCAACTTACAGGAATAACATATATATAAACTTTTAATGTACAACATAAGAATGAGTCGCATATATGCAAAGTATAGATTTTAATACCTACTACAGTTATTGAAAATGTAATTGATTGTCCGTGTTAATACTTTTTAATGTAAAGTTCTCATGTATAAATTTTAAAAGCTTCATAACTTCGTCAATGCGCTTTCATGTTAGAAACATTCACAAGCCACTTAAGAAATTTGAATAATAGGTAGTAGAATCCCATGGCGCCCAGACGTTGACGTACTAAAGGCGATTATAATTTTATTCGCGAACACAATGGACAAAATTTCCAAGAGTTTTTATGCTCATCGTCTACACACCTGTGTATGCATTGTTCATCGAAAATGTTTTACATGGCAATCATAAAGCCGTGAGTGAAATTTTGATGAGAGTTTAGGAATGGATATTAAGGTACTTACCATTCGATACTTCTGTATCCTTTGACGCAACAGTGTATGCTCTTGAACTTGTCTTGAAAGCCGTATTCGTAGGGGATAGGCTCTTTACTGAAGTGCATTGAGGAAGTGTTCGTAGAAAAAGTGTTAGTAGAGCAGTAGCCGGCGGAGAGCGCTCGAGACGCACTCGTCACCACACCCAACACCACTAGCACCCACATTGTGGATAATTACATCCTGGAAATAAAAATAATGAATTATATTGGCGAAGTAAAAATGTCGAAATTATATCTAACTAAAATTAACATTCAAAATAGGTACAATTTATTTTTAATGAAATTTCATTTAAGTAATACCAAATATGTATAAAATAACTTAAGATTGTTATTCATAGATTAAGTTAGTACCTATAAAGTTGACAATAATATAATAGAACTAAATGTTTTATTTTATGCTGAAGGCCACAAAAAACGGTAGTACGTACGTGCGTAGTAGTTTTTGACAGGATCAAGACTCAACAATGAAAAATGTTAGGGATTTATAGGTATCTGTTCCGATCACCATCGTTGTTTAGTACGATTGATGTAATTGTCAGGTTAGGTTCAGATCCGGGTATTTCGCGAACGGATTTAGAGCGGATTTATCAGTTTTCGACCAGTTTTAACCATAGAGCAAGATATGTACGAGAGTAACCAATTGGCGTCATAAAAAAATGTCAAAATGTGATTTATCGGTTTTTGTTCTAACGCTGCAGTTAATACGTATAATTATTACGTTGCTTATCGTACCGGTTCTAACAACACGGTGATTCCTGAATGTACGTTTTTCTTATGATGTCTCAGGTAAAAACTATTCAACTTACAATTTAACGGATTTTTAATGTCCTACTTAATATAAAAATTATAGCTATCATTAAAAATGACAAACTAGATGCTACTCATTAAATTAGAACTGAGCTGTAGTAATATAAAATATTAGAACCTAACTTAATTAGAGATACTTGATAAAAATATTGTAATTTGATTTATCTTAAATATATAGGAACAAACTATCATAAATATATAACTACGCACGTAACCTAATACGTTTAGTTTTTTAGTTTAGTAAGTAATATACCTAGTACATATTATGTGATATAGTTTTGTTATATTTGTTCCAAGCCATATTTTCAAATGAAATATCTTCGTATAAAGTAAACTCATTCTAACTTATACTTTCACAGAAGCGGATACAGAATTTCGAACATCTTAGTTTTTAACCCCCGACGCAAAAAGAAGCGTGTAATAAGTTTGTCTTTGTCATGCAACGACCACTCAGCCCGGCGTGGTCGTTGTTGTCACGTCTGGCTGAGTATGGGACATCGTAACCTAACCTAAATGGTCCGATTTTGATCAGGTTCTTTTTGAAAGCTAACGTAATCAAGTTGGTTCTTAGCAATAATTCTTGAAGATCTGTTCAGGCGTTTGATGATCATCAGCTCTTTTCCTACTTAACATAAGTGTCTTACTAACTTTCAAAGATTCGATTGATTTGAAATTTGGTGTGCTGTTACTTCGGTGGTATTTCCAAGACATGGTAACTTTGAGCTGATGCTGGAGCATCAAATAGTCTGCGGGATTCTCAATTCCTCATAAACCTATATATAGCGTGTTTGGGCTCATGAGTATAGTTTCAATGAGAGTTATCTATTAGAATAATTAGTGTCAGCAAGTAATTTAAAAAGAATGGCATAAAAATAGAATTAAAAATTTTAATAACCCCCGAAACAAAAAAAAATCTCTTAAAAGAAAGAGTAAAGTACCTATTAATATTTTGATGAATGAAAATCGAATGAGAATCGCCGCGTCGGGGGACCGTTAATATTTTTATCATTCTGTTACCCGAACCGAATATTCTTTTTACCCGACTGCGCGACGTAAGGGAGGGTCATGTATTTAACAGACTATGTATGTATGTTTGTAGGAGAGATTAGTCCGAAACCGGGTATGGGGGTAAAACCGAGACACGACACTAAGGATTTCTAATGTGTTTCAAATTTTCACGCACATCGTTCCTTGCAGTCACCTTGAATGGTTTATCAACAAAAGTTAGATGACGTGCGTGCGTCCTTGTTAGAAATATTTCAGAAAACAGTTTTTACTAAGAGGTGTGATATAATATAAGACGGATTTCAAAGTTGTTGTATAATCTCGTAACCGTATATCAAAGTAAGTGGAATTTGTTTTTGTTGTAAAGATTAAGTGTGTATTAATGTCAAACAAACATTTTAATTACTTTGTTTCTCTTCAGTGCGCTTGGAGTGATACCGTACGAGTACTTTTAATGAAGTTAAAAAGCCCAGAGAGAATTTTTTTTTTTTTACTTTTTAGAGTTTTTTTGTCGGGGATTACTTAATTAAAAAAAAATAATAATTTTTATCACATACATAATAAGTTTTAAATTATTTTAGGGGCATATGAAAATAATTAATAATTTTAATATATAATTTTGAAAGTATTTTTTTGGCACGGTTTTCAAACTCGGCGGCTAGAGCTAGCTAGCAAACCGGATGACAATGGACTTCAAATTTTAACCAGACTATATTCTTAAGCCAAAAATGTTCAACTGTGACAAAATGCTTGAAAACTAACATTATCGAAACAAGTCTGGGTGTCGTTCAACTCAAAACTACATTTTCGTTTTTATAAAATAAGCGTATTCCGAAGTTTAATAATTTCTGTGCAAAAAATATATTTGCATTATGAAATATGTCATTAGTTTCAATTTTGCACCTTTATAGAAACGTAAAAGTTTCCACATGAACAGTTATATATACTTTAAATACGCAAAATAGGCGCATAGTCGTCGAGTTGCGGAAACCAGCCCGAACATACCATACCATACCATACCATATACTTTAAATAACTAGTAGGTACTTACTGTTAAATGTAAAAAAATATTTCTTTTATACATATTAAATTATGAAATAATCTTGTAATGCACAAACCGGTCAATAATGTTCTCAAGATGACAGCTATATTAGTAACTGTATATGTACATATATTTGTTTAAAACAATTAGTACGTTAATTGAAAATAATTAAATTGTAGATACCTATGTTGTAAGTAAACTTAACTTTAAGTAGTTCACTAAAGGTATCCCAAATACGACACGATAATTTTATTTAATTAGTTGTAGTAGCATGTCCAATTTCGATCTATATACCGACATACATTGAAGTAAATGGAATAAAAAGTACCGTGAGTAATTTGGTAGGCAATTAAAAACATAGTGGAATGTTGAGGCGGCGACAAATACCCACTACATGACTGCAACAGAATATAAAGCTCACTTAAGAAATACGTGCCGACTGCCATGCGCAAGACTCCATGTAAACTAATACGCAAAAAAAAAACACAAAAACAACACCTTTAAAAGGTTAAAATAATAGACAGGATATTATAACCTAGATGCCAGGACAAAATACGCTGGTAACCGAATGCCTATAATTCTAGGAATACTGCGGTTTTACGGGTGACAGGATGCCTACCTGGACTTATATCATACCTATATTTAATGTCTCTCACATATTGTCATTTTTTTTATTAGCATCAACCCAACATCCGGCTAATAGCGCTTTAGGAGTAGGTTTTAATGTGACGATAATTATAGCTCAACACATTAGCAAGCAACTAACATCTTGAAATGCGACAGAGAGAGAGCAAATTACACGGTAAATATAAAAAATAAATATCAATATTCGAATGCATTTAGGAAAAAAGAATATTAAATGAAATCAAGACAAAGATTAATTATAACCTAAACTTTTTTTTAATTGTAGGTACTTATTCTTTAAATAATAGCTTCGTTTTTAGACAAACTGAGTACCTAAATAGACATTGTATAATATTATATTAAATTTGACTATAAAGTAAGAAACACTATAAAGTGAGTTCATTTTATTCCAAAAGGTTTCAATAACACCTTCCACTATCCAGAACATTCTGATGATATCTGATGGCTACAATATCATATTAGCTAGAGTGTAAGAAATTTTTGTATTATCATCCGGATTTTATAATACATATATTTAAAAGTTTCAAATCGATAGTACGGCACTAAAAAGTAGATTTAAATCGTCTTCTAAGATTTGATTAAATTGTTACAAATCAGCTAATAAAAGCGTGTTAAAAACAAACATAGTTGTCGGTAGTCGGTTCAGGTGTTGTAAATACAAGGAGGGACACATCTCACAAGTTCGTTCTGTAGTCAGACGAGTGATTTTTGCAATTACCGACAAACGGCACACATATCTGTCGGCAATTTGCCGCCCCCTCCGCAGGCTCTGTTGATCACCTTCTCGGAAAATCAGTTGCATCAACTCCTGTGCTAGGGCGATTAACGTACTAATTACCAAGCACTGTCGCCGCCGTATACCACTGAGCGCTGGCAAAAAACACTATAGCTAGTTTCTCTATATACGTAATATGGTAGGTTGATAAAGACTTGTTCTTTTACTTACATATACATACTGCTTATACAATGATTGTTCATTACTTTATTTTATTACAGTAGAATTAAGGGTGTAGCATATGTATTTATATGTCATAAAGAAGCAACAAGAATTAGAACTATTATATTAATTATAAAAGGTAAACCTATTACAAATAATTTAGATAGATTGTTTCTATATATAACATCAGGTCAAACTGCTGGACCTAACAGTTTAAAAATCAAAGATGGGCCGAATGTGGCTTGAACCGAATACAAACTTCGGCCGAACGTTCGATGAAAAAAAAAATCGACCGAACTTTCCAATTTCGACTTTTCTCAGAGGCAGGATTCAGGAAACATATACGAACAAAAACGTACCAGGCTTCTGTCAGATAAGACAGTCTTTGGAGTTTTTACACCATAACCTGCCTATAGTAAATTTTAAATATGATTGGATAGATAAGAAGAGATTGTTTAATTTGATTGTTGAAAACACCCTTTAATAATTAAAAAATACTAAATGTTTCTGAGTGTATTGTTTGTGAACCCAAAAACGTGATTTTTTTAGTCAATTTACAAATTGTAATTAAAATGTTTGTTAGAAGAATACTAAGTTTATTTTATTTTGTCTACTTAATTAGGCAAAGATTTTTAAGACTGTTAAATTAAGAAGAACTAATTTAATTTTTTATCGCATACGAGTTAAGGTTTACATATTCCTAACTAAAGTAAATGACCATGAGTATGTAAAGGACTTAATTTTATTTTACTGTTATGACATGCTTTCTATTAATTGTAGTCAAAGTAGTGCAATTTGTTTTAGTGTTTATTTCTAATATCAAATGTTTGGCATTCAAATCGAATTACGGCCGAATGCCGCGAAGTACGCTGCCGAAATGCCGAACATCGGTTAAACCGAATGCAAAACGAATTTCGGCCTATTTCAGAATATTCCTTTAATGACATAGTCTATTGCAAGAAAAATCTTGAAAATGGATAGTAAAAGCAAAACGAAAATAATGTGACAAGCTGGTAGGCAAATATAATTATGCAGTTATTGGTAAAAATAGTTTATTAGCATTTAGCGTATTATATTACTATACTTGTATTTGAAAGATAACATTTTTACTACATAATAATATACTTAATAAGGTAATTTTATTTACCATCATGACAACATGCTTAGATAAAATGCCTGAAGAGCTAGGGCTTAGGACAATATCACATATTAATTAAATGGTACAATTTCAATGGTGAGATTTCTCAATTCTTCAGATATGATATGAATAGTACTGGACTTTTCAAACTGCTGCATCATATAAGTATCTCACAGTGGACAATCTAAGAACATTGCATAATATTATTCCCTCCATGACCGTGGACATGCCGGTGTTACAGTTAACAATAGATTTCTTAGAAATTTATAACTTGGAGGTGTTAAATTCCACAAGACATTATGGATGTTTTAAATAAATGTTATGACAATATAAAAACAAGGAATAATCCTCAACTCACAAAATTAATAAGCAACTTTTTGAGATTCCATACTTTATTTTTTTGAGATTCCATACTTTATTTACAATACCCTAAGTAATTTATACTAAGTAAATAATTGATTTTATTATACTGACAATAATAATTATGTTCTTTAGTATAAAATAATATAGTCATTTCGGCTTAGACATTAAATTCATTTTATATATTAATTATTTAATAAATGAAAATATTGTAAACTGTTTCTAAAAAACTATATTTTTTCTATATAGATACAATATTATGTTTTTAAAATGTTTAATTATATAGTAATTGGTGATTTTTATCATTTTAAATGAAATATAATAATTATTAGGCAATGACAATAAATGTTTTTTTTTATATAGAGGTAAAATAAACAGTTACAAGTATCCTCATTTCTTATAAATAAATATTAATAATATTTATATAAAATGACATGAAGCTTTAATTTAATTATAAGCATTCGGGCATTTTAAATGGGCCTTAGGTATGTTAATACTAAATTTAAGTAAAATAAAAAATATGAGAAACTTTTTCAACATATAATTAAAGTTTACTGATCTTTAGTTTGTACACTTTTTCAAATGCTTTAAATAAAAACAAGTAATACAAGTCAATTATATCCTTAAACTAGTTGACTTGTATGTATGTTGTAAAAAAGTGGTGAAGAAATAAAGAGCATTCAAAGTAAAAAGATTACTCACCAATTCCAAAGATGATAAAATCCAAATTTCCCAGAACTCCAATTGTAAAAAACTTACTTCGAACAATAATTATGACACAGTTTATTCACTACACATTTTTATTATGAACTTTATTAACAGTTTATATAATTAATATAACTGCCTTTACTTTACTTTTAAATAAGCGAATCGAATTATTTATTTTAAAATACAAAACTACGTTGACCACATGTCACCGGCTTTACAGAGAAAACGTAACTGATTTATATATGTAGCAATATACTCTATGGTAACTGACGTCTGTCATACCTACATTTAGATCAGCCCCGGCCGAGCTCCATACAAGCGCATATTCATAAAACCGAAGGCGAATAAGACGAAGCGGGGGCCGGGGGGGTCAAGATAGTCAAAGAAAGATTTTTCCCGATTTAACCATTATAAATTAAAAATAGCTACATGGGATATGTTAATTAATATCTTATTATATTATAAAATATACTTAAGTTAAATATGCTTAAAATGTTTTTTTTTTATAAATCATATGTGCTATATATTGATTTATATAATTATATTCTAAATGATTATAACTATTATCGAATATCTTATATTTTAATTATATTTCATATCAAACATAAAATATCTATTAACATAGGTTTTTATGTTATAAAAATTGATTTATATTTTAGAGCTGTGTCATGATATTTGCCTTAATATGGGGACAGTTATGGCATAAATGGCAAGTCAAAATATGCTGTCACTTTCACGGCTATTGTATTTCTTTTGAGTCGCCACGCATCTCTTTCTAAGGGTATGACGTCATATGCGAATCTGGGAGAATTTAGTTCGTAGTGATGTAAAAATCGGTATTCATTACGATTAAGTAGGGATGTATTTTATCGTAATGTTATCGGTATTCAACAACTGTTATCGGTTTTATAATAAGGTTTTCATTTTTATGATATTAATTATAATTAGAAATAAAATACAAAGATAGGTTTCTCGTTTTTTTATTTTACTTTTTTAATGCTACCACTAGTTCGGAAAAATGCCTCAGACCTGAGAAGAATTAGCAAGGACTGAGGTCCTTGACGGGATAACCTTTTTTTTCTTAACATTTATAATACATTGTTATTACAATAAAAGGACATTTTTAAACAATTTTATCAATTGAATACAAAATACAAAAAATATAAATTAGTACAACGATTTGGTATAAAATATTACAATGCAATAAAATTAGAAGTAACATAGAACAATAGTTTTTGTTAATAACAATATCATATTAAGCGAGTAGTAGGTTTAATTGTAAGTATAAATTAAAATCTAGCTTTTGTTTGAAGTTTTAGCTCTAGAACCACCTTCATCTTCAGTTTATAAAATGCAAAGATTCGAGATTAGCGCATTTGAAAAAACAAACATTTTAATCTTATATAAATTTATAAAAAATGCAAATTTCAGTAAAAAATGAATAATAAAATTATTTTTCTTAAAAGCTTAAGAAATTTAAAATCAAAATGTACATAGTAATAGTAAAAATTTGGTGTAAAAAGAAATAACAGTTAAACATGTTCTAAAATAAAATTTCTAAATACATAGTTCTATCAAATGTAACAATTATAATTAATATATTAAAATTATATACTGCTATAGTAGTATATTTTAAGAAATTATAATATTATTTCACAGAAATCAAATGAAATATTCATACATTATTTTTATACTTAATAGAAACATAATGAAAATGGAAAATTCTAAGTGATTATCTTTTAAATAACCAAGAAATGAAACAAAAAGAGTCATAAATATTAAAAGTTAATTAATGAACTAAATAATGAAAAAATATTGGAAAATCATTCACTACTCTGAAGACTAGATGAGTTCAACCATAGCTAGGCCCTTCTGAAACTTTCATATTAAGCAAATTTTCTATTTCCAGACCCTTTTTTCTCGAATCCACTTTATGCATTCTTCAATTAAAATTTATACACCTTTGTTTAACTTTTATACATATCATAAATAATGAGAATGCTCTTAAAAATATTTCTCTATGATCTACACAAGTGTACCAAGAAGTATCAAGATTTTCAAATGCTTTTATTAAATCGGGAAATATGTACACTTTACAAATCTTTGGTAATTGTCTTTCAATTATGTAAATTGCATACCATACTAGAGATGACAGATTCTTAGAAGGATCATGTATTTTATTATTAATGAATAAAATAATCTCAGCTGTGAATAAGCCATTCTCAATATTTACATTTAATGTATTACAATAATTGTGTTCTTCCTGGAAACTAAAAGCCTTTATCTGGAGACTTATAGATGTTGAAACACTTCAACTGCTGAAACACCTGCGCAACATATACTTCACCTGTAAATATATTATTATAATAAATTAATGTAATACAACAAATAGTCACCATAACTATAGTATATGTACTAGTAACTACTATAGATGAATAGTAGCTTATTTAAATATTATAGTATTAGTTTATTATTATTAGGGTCTAGGTAGATAAGCCAATTAGGCCCTTAAATAGCTTTTAACATTATACAATAGATAGGCTACAGAGTTGATAAATTGTTTTTAATGGACTGAGCATTACATGGATAAGTGCATTCAAACAATAAACAAACTCTTCAATTTTACATATTAGAATAGAATAGTATAATAATAAATAGTATAATAATATCAATAGCTTCAAGAAGTTTCCTTCTTAAAAACAATTTCATATTAAAGATAAGATAATATCCAAGATCTAAAGTAATATAATAATATCTTAATTTACTAAACTTAACAATATAGTTACCTTCATCTTAACAAAAGAGTTTGGATAAATATGCCTGTCAGTAAGTTTGTTAGCCTTGCAGCACCTTTATGGTCATCTACTTTATACAACATATGAACATAATCCCATTGAGCACGCTGACTGCCAAGGAGCAAATTCTTTTTCTGAAAATTATTACTGAAACATTTCACTAACTGAGGTACATCATACTTATGATAGGTTTTGTTCCCATTAACTTCATAATGGATAGCACTTGATGCATCATTGGCACTACAAAGTATATTTACCTTAGTATCAGAAATTAATGAATTTATTGCAGCTACATTGGCAGAAACCTGGTCAGATAGAGTTACTCTAGAAATAAACCCTGTTTATAAGAATTTCTATAAGTATACGTTATAAAATTGAAGTGCATCTTTATAAGGCATTCTATGGCATGAAAAACCTTCTGTTCCTTCCTGACAATTCGGAATTACAATGCTTTCCCATGATTACACAACATTAATAAAAAACCAAAAAAAGGAAGAGAAACACTAATGAAGAAATCACAAATTTTGTATCCAAGCACAAATCTTAACTATATCACTAATCTACATTAATCAGCACTTATCCACATTAATCAATACTAATCTACAAATTGATAAAATGTAAATTTAAAGTGTAAAATAATATAAAAAACGGCAAGCCCTCACACCCTAGTCCCCAGGGGCGAGTAATAACAATTAACAACGGTTAAAACTTGAAAGTTTCAAAAATGACAAAATATTGCAGTGACGTCACAGTAGTGACGTATGTAACTGCGACAGAAATAAGTTGTTGTCCCACTCGTTGTCGCCAAATGTAGAGATAGCATGCTAGTTACCAAGCAAATGAAAGGGATAGATAGATCCACCAAGAGCTCGTATGGAACTAATTCATCTATTTTATTTGTCATCCATGATTTAGATTATTTGACGCTGTCATAACTTTTTTTTATAATGACTTATAGTTGCGTTAACAGACGCAATCCATTCTGCCACTTAATGTTTTCACTAAAAGTATTTATATGTAGTGGTTACATTCTCTATGGTTTTCACGTTTATGACATTGATGTTTTTTAATCTGCGTTCTATTATATTCAAATAATCAATAAAATGATAAATAAATTTGCATAAATCAAACATCTTTAAAGACCTCCATTTAAAAAAAACGTATATGTGTAGTAAAACCATTCGTACTACGCACGTAAGAAGTTATACTTCTTTGGCGTAGCAGAACAAAAATTGCTAAAGATACTATCCCGTATGTCAATACTTTCTGTTTGTAAAAGGAATGCAGCTAACTTCATCATGTCGCTTTCAACTAATTTCATAATGACGGTTTTTGGCTCTCATTATGCTCACGCATCGTAAAGATTTTACTTTAATCATTTTTTCCATACGTTCCAAAAGAAGTATAACTTCAAAAGCATTTTTTTTAGTTGGAAATTAATATTTAAACAAAACTGAAAGATTATTTAACTATGCAAAACTAAAATGAATGGAACATAAAGAATGTATACTCTGGCCCAAAAAAACACAACTCGACTAAAAAAATTAATTACACACACTTTCCTGAAGAATTTACAAACTTTAACTAATTCGTTTGTTATTTTAGGTTTTGAACTTTGATATTTAAAGTACTTCACAATTAAAACTATACGTTTTTTATAGTAATTTTAATCACACAAAAATATATGAGAATTTTGTCATTTTCTCTCGCCAGATGTCGCGTTCACTTTGATCTACAGTGTATTGTAAAGCTTTATAGCGTGGGTGGAATTTTTTTCATTTTACTTAAAATAATAAATTGTGCAGTGCCAGGATGCAAAAAAAATGGACATCTTTTGTTTTCAAAAGACAAAAACTGAAGAAATGTGGGCTAAAGTAATAAGACGACCAAAATTGGCGAATTCACAATCTTTATATTTAAGGCTCTGTGGACATAATTTTACAGAAAGTGATTTTAAAACTCTTAAATCGTCTACAGGTGAATATTTTCTTTTAATTTTTGTACTTTTTTACACATTAATTACAGTTTCATACAAACTGTTATCCCCCATTTTTCCCCTCGTGGGATTGATTTTCGAAAAATGCTAAAACATGTATTTATTTAATTGTATTGAAAAGCATAAATACCAAGTTTCAAGTAATTCTGAACATAAATAATTCTTTGCCCATATAAACTTTATATTGCCCCCTTTTACTCCTTTAAGGAATGAATTTCGAAAAAAAATCTAATAAATATATTTTTTTATATTTTATCTTGAACCTAAACAAGAACCTCTTTCTTATTTTACCCACTTAAGAGATGAATTTTGAAAATTTTTAATTTTTTTAATTTTTAAATTCTTTCTTATTGGATTCCTACACGTGGAATACGTCCTCCAAATTTAACGTTTCTATTGTCTATTACCAGCGGTTTAGACTTTGTGTGTTGATCCAGTCAGTCAGTCCAGTCAGTCAGTCAGGACCACCCATAGAGTATATTGCTACATATATAAAGGACCACCACAGGATGCACCTCTCCTTCTCAATTCTTCCTTCAGCTGGTCTAACTTCCAGATACAATGCAGGTAAGATGAGAATACAATAGAATCAAAAACAAAATGATAAGCCAATAATTAAATTAAATGATAAGCCAATAATTAAATGATAACCCAATTTATTCGACAATTTTAATAAATGAAATGACATCTCTAGTTCCGCCATTATCACAGATAAAATATTTTATTAATACAATCAAAAATTGTCACAGATAATACTTTATTTATAAAGTTTCTTTAGTTGATTGCATGGACGAATAATGAACGTCGATTGGGCTGGAATTTAAGCGAGTTATCAAAATTCAAAATTGACGTTGCCAATTATACCTTTGTATCCGACCAGGATTCGAACCCGGACACTTATTCAATCTTGTGCCTTGGCCTCTTGACCACGATGCTTATTCACGAGCGTGCAAATATCGATCATATTTTGCGTGGAATAGCAAAAGAAAACTGCATGAAAACTCGAAAACACGCATTTTCTCAGACATATGACTAATCTAGATGTATTTTTCGCCCCCTCTGTATAGTAAATTACATGAAAATCGTTGAAACCGTTTCCAAGATTCAGATTACAATTAAAAAAAATTGTATTATTATTCGCCAATAGATGTCAGAAAGAGTCATTTTTTTCAGTTTATGCTTAAGTGGCAACATTAGGACTACCAAAACGCCACCTTTTTATTATTTTTTTCCAATAAAAAAAAAATAAGTTTACGTTTTAGTTGATTAATTATCGATAAAGTTGATTATTGAAAACACGAATAAAACGACATTTTCTAAAAATACCTGGGCCACCGAGCTTCGCTCGGAGTTTTTGGTCAAAAGTACAATTTTGTTTTAAAAAAGATAAAAAACTTGAATAAATACATAAAAAAACCAAAAAAATTATACCTTTGTATGCGACCGGGATACAAACCCGAACACTTATTCAATCTTGCGCCTTGGCCGTTTGACCATTATGCTTATATCCGAGTGTGCGAAATTATCGAACGTAATATTTTGCGTGGAATAATGCACAAGAAAACTGTATGAAAATTCGAAAACACGCGTTTTCCCAGATTCAGATTATATATTGATTTATACAAGAATTGCTCATTTAAATATATTATCTAATTCTATGTGACATTGGCGAAGTAAATTGTGCCCAACTGGTACTCCTAGAAGCCACTAAATAAAAGAATTGAATACTATTTTAATATTACGCTTACTAGATTTATTCAGAAAATAAAAAACCAACTTTCACACAAGAAAGGGTATATGTATTTTGTCTTAGAAATAAACAAAATTCCAGAGGAAAAAATTAGAAAGCTTTGAAATATGTACTACAAAATATAATTATAATAATTAATAAATAGGTTGGGTATAAACATAATATTTTTACTTTTTACAACACTTTCTTACGACTAGTCCATTAGAAAAATTAAATTAAGTACATTAATTATTACAATTTGTATTTTTTTTCTTAGATTAGTTTTTTTATAAGCAAACGAAAAATGTATTTATAATAATATGTCCTTTTATATTATACAATTCAATCATCAACTATGCTTAATAATTAATCTATATGGAATAATTTTAATTCTCAGTAAATTTATGTTTAATATTATTATTTTTTCTTAGTCTTAGGCATCGTTTTCTTAACGTTCCGTAAGTAACGAAATGACCCGAGGGCCCGTCGCACCATGACGCCGCGCCACCACGCCTGGATTCGCGTGGCTGCTTTCCGCAAGCGTTCCTCCCGGGCGAGTCGGGCGGCGCGCTCTTTTTTAAATGTTAGCCATGCTCGCATCTCTCCCTCGTGAAGTTTGAACTGCAACATTTTAAATTCAATATTTAATTATATTAACTAAAATTGTTACCGCCGAAGGATGTTAAGCGGAAAAGATTTTAGCACAAGATTCATATATTTTATCCCAGATCTGCTTAAAATAAAATATAAATATTGGGCATTGTCTTTAACTTTGTATCATGAGTTTTTATTTAAAGAAAGGACGAAAAAGAAAGTTTTTTACATGAAAAACAAATTTAGAGCAATTTTATGGTTAAATTTTCAAAATTTTAATATGTGTGAAGTAGGTAAGTACAAATCAGGCGCGGATTCAGGAAGCTATACACTTTTTGAAAATGTTAAGTATATAGGTAAGTTAAAAAACTGATGAATCTTCTTGAGCTATTTACGCCGCACTAAGGGTTTATTTTGTTTTTAGAGATATTTTGGGTATTTTTTCTATCAAGGAAACTACTAGTAATCGTGTTTTGGACTGGCACCGATTTCGGAAATATTTGATTAGGTATGTATAGGAAATGAAAACTACCAATCAGTTATTTTTTACTTTTTAGTGCTTTTGTTTGAAGTCGGTTTTTATTTTTTTATTAAAAAGTTTTTATTAAAGTTAAAAAATATTGTAAGATAATTGGTGCAATTTTCATTTTGTTATTTGTGGGTAAGCTGTCTGTAACAACTATACCTTCGAGACATGTAACACCTCAGTCTCTCCCGTGACCATGAATGCTGTAAAGCATTCGAAACGTCGGGAACCAAAAATCCAAATAAATCCGGGAAAAAATTCGAAAAGATAGTTTTATTTAACTTAAATATTAATTACATAATTAAAGTTTTAGTAATAACAATACAGCAAGGGATCAAACGAACGCAATTATTTCGTAATTTCCTCGGTAGGTAGGTACGCCCTTAAACTCGAGGGTTCATTTTGGCTGTTCGCATCGAACCTCGATAAAGACATTAAGGACAATAAACATGACAGAGATCGGCACGTATCATCTTAAAAAACGACAGAAATACGGACAAAAATTATATGTAACAGCCGTATCGTAGTGAATATCGGGGGGCACGGCAGTGCCCCCGCCAAGTCGAGCAAACAAGTCGAGCAAAAAAGGGCACGGCAGTACCATCCTTTTCTCGAAGGGATTCAGAGCATTTTCCACCCCCCCATAACTTCGTTATGGATAAAGCTAGAAGCTTGAATTTTGAGTGACTAAGAGAACATAATAAAACTAGGTACATTTCCAAATTACATTCAATTTGAACCAGTAGTTTATGAACTGTTGCAGATAAAAATTCGTTAATATCGTCACTCACTCACTCACCGATCATCAAAATTCTAAGGTACTTCTAGCAGACATAGAAGCTTCAAATTTTGAACACAATTCGTGTTTACTCTATAACCCAAGGAAAAATTCAAACATCACGCAATTTCAATCCTGTTTTCGAGATATACAACAAACTGCATCAGTAACTTTGTAATCCTATACAAATAGATACGCGATATATGGGATTACATAGTTACTTGTGCAGTTCATACATATAATTGTCGTCACTTGCAATGTAAAAGGAGGTTAGGTTAGTGTTTAACCTGTATGTATGTTTGTATGTTCGATCCTATGTTCCCTCGTAATTACTAACCTAATCACGATTCGTCTATTTATTTATTAATGTTGATATTGCAACTATTGTATACATTAGAAAAATATTATTCAAATCTGAAAATATTATTTCAAGCGTTTTCAGTAGCTGTATACATTTTTATGCATATACAAATGGGTACATAAATACAACGTGAAGCGTGTATAGTGTATTACCAACTAATATTCGATTACCTGTTATTTATAATGAATTTATTAAAATATATACCTAATTACGACAAAACTTGACGATTACTTAATTTTTGACGACACGTTTGGCTCAGTTTGTAGTGGCCCGGCCCTACTTTTTGTGCTGGCGGTCGCGGGTTCGAGTCCCGCTGGGGGCATTCATTTGTGTGATGACTAAAGTTTGTACTCCAGTCATGGGCGTTTATATTTATAATATGTATGTATTTAAAGTTATATATGTGTAGTGTATCAACTATCTAGTATCCATAACACAAGCCTCGTAGCTTACCATGGAACTAGATGGTTCTGTGTGTTACTGTCCCAACATATTTTGAAACAAAGCTCGTATATTTTCTTTTATAAAGTATGATGTTGATTTGAATTAGAAAACTTGTTAAAATTTCATTGCTCGTAACTGTACACACCTAATAGAACATGGAATATAGAGGTTATTAAATATCAATCTCTTCGAAAATTACTTTTAAAATGGCCAATGGAATCAGTGAATGAAGTGAGTTGGCAACCTCACTTTTCTATTAAACTGCATCAAAATTGACTGAACAAGCAATAATAATTAAGTATAACAACCTTTGGGATTTACCTACGATGCCGCAGATAGACACATAAATCTACACGTTTTATTAAACTTACGTAAGTTCAATATCAGTATCGGGGTAGGTATTTAGGGTCAAGAATGAAATTAAAATATTCATTAAATTAACTATACATATTTATACTTAATGCATAAGATAGTAGTAATGAAGCCCAGGAATCCGCAATTTCCGAATACAATAGACTTAGATTTTTTATCATCCAGACTTGTCAAAATTTGTTATATCAAAGCCTCTGAAAAAAAGCCCACAGAGACAGGGAGTGGGCTTTTAAGAAGTCCTTAGCTGACACACAAGAAATAGTACAAGAAAAGAAAAAAAGAAGAAATATTTACAAAAAGAAATGAGATCCCATCAAAAACATACTGTAAAAATATTGCAAGTCTCGCAACGCATCTCTCTACCGCAAAAAGCTATGAGATATAATGTAAAACCAAGTCGGTTAATTTATTCATTACCTATCTATGGAAGCATCTATCCGACAACTTTGTCATAAATCGTTACCGAATTAGTTAAGTTACAACATTTTATAGTGACCGTATTAATATTAGATATATTTATTTCTTTAATTAATAGAATGACTTGGCCATCGCACGGAAACATAATCACATAAGAGTCTACTACTTTAAATAGTTCTAATTAAACATACCATGACCAAGGTGGACCGACGACTTGGTCGAAGTCGCTGGAGCCCACTGGATGCGGATGGCACAAGACTGGTTGTCATGAAAATTTTTGGGGGAGGCCTATGTCCAGCTGTGGACGTGTTTGGGCTGAGATGAACTGAACATAGCACTAGCGGGTCAAATTTATGCATACACTAACATAATTAATGCACTCAGAACGCTAATATTAGGTAAATTTTGTTATTTGTAAGTTCTATTATCATGTGCGATGGCCAAGTCATTCTATAAATTAAAGAAATAAATATATCTAATATTAATACGGTCACTATAAAATGTTGTAACTTAACTAATTCGGTAACGATTTATGACAAAGTTGTCGGATAGATGCTTCCATAGATAGGTAATGAATAAATTAACCGACTTGGTTTTACATTATATCTCATAGCTTTTTGCGGTAGAGAGATGCGTTGCGAGACTTGCAATATTTTTACAGTATGTTTTTGATGGGATATTTTATTACATATTATGTACATAACGGACGCCAGACATAATTTTTTTAAAAACAACGTAAAATTAAATTCAATGTATAGTTCAAGGCCAGTATTACTAGATTATTGTAGTTATTTACGGGACATTACCAAACTCTCTAATTCTCCTCGGCGCACTACAGTGACCCGTAATTTCTCGCATTGTGCAGCGAGTCTAGCTTCTAGATCAGCTGTATCTTTAAAGTATCGTGTTTTCCAATAGTCCAGCAGTTGTACTCTTTCCTAAATATAAAATTAAAATAAAGTGAATCAGGGTTATTTGGATTCAGTTAAAAAAGTTATTGCCAGGTGGGTCAATATTTATTACATATACAATAATAGGTGTACCTATTATAATTATCCAAAAGAATACCTAAATAAATTATTAAGAAATTGGCAATCTTATTTCTAATATTAGAAGATGCGCACGTTTTGCATCGTTCGAAATTTCAAACGGACGCGATGGTTGAAATTGAAAAACAGTTGTAGCAAATAATTTTCTACTTACTACGGAAATTTTCATTGTCAGGGAACTAGATTTGTTTATAAAACAAAAAATAAAATAAACCAAGGTTTAAACTATGTAAAAAGTATTTATATACATCTTTTCACATATTTAATTTAAGAAAATACAACATTTTTAATTTATGTAAGTTGTTATCTGTACATATAATAAAATTCTAACTAAGCCGAATGTGTACATTAAATATTTTTTGGAAAATCTTATTAAAATAGACATTAATTTCGATACAGAGGCCGAATCAATAGTTTTTAGAATTTTTGTCTCTCTGTCTGTAGCCGCATCATGGCAAAACCATTGGAGGGATTTTGATGAAATTTGGTATGGTGATAGCTGGTTATCCGGGTCAACATATAGGATACCGCGGGAAAATATCTCATTTCTGAAAAAAATATAAAAACTGCAATGTAAGAGTAAGTACGAGTATTATATTAATATGTAAAACCTAAGAATTTGGTTTTTGGTCATCTGAACGCGGGCGGACTCAACATTTTAAACATTTAGCAGTACCTGAATCTGTAACTCATAAGCTTTAAGCAGTTCATCGTGTACGCAGTCCTCGTGGTCGAGCCGCGGCGCCGGCGCTGCCGATACTTGCACCTGTAACTCTAGCGACTCCGCGCGTGCACTTAGCCATCTATCAGCATAATCGAAATGCATACGCGAATTTAACACGCAGTCCTATAAAATAGAAATAGAGAGAGTTATTGTTAAAGTCGAGCATTATGGTACAAATAAAAAAATATATGATGTTCTCTCCACGGCGGCCAATCTCATTGAGACTAGCCAACTGCGCAGGAGATATTATAGTACACAAGTGTACGCGCAAACACAAGTGCACTCTCTATTCCTGTCACTCTCATACTCCGGTGGGACGACTATTCGACACGACCAGTGCGAGTGCAGGCTCAGGACCGACGGCTTTACGTGCTCTCCGAGGCACAGGGGTGATACACCGCCAACTTTCCAACTCCGGGCTGTTACTGAGGCTAACTATACAGAAAGACTCAATAACTAATCTTTGCCCGACCCAGGACTCGAACCCAGGACCTCCGGGTGTGCAGCCGTTCATGCTAGCCACTACACCACCGAGGCAGTTAAAAAAATATATGTAAAAATGTTAAACTAATTTATTATTATTTTTTTATATTTTTTTAACAATTATTGTGTTTCGGCTCTATATTTTTTCTTAATGATATGAATCTTGATACAAAAAATGTATATCAATTTCTTTTAGTAAAATATGTTTGTCTATATTTATGTATCAATTTAGCATTGATGGATAGATTTTTGAGTGACTCTTATTATTTAAGTAAGTCTAAATTATAAACAAAACTAAGTTATTTCAATTTTTCAAGCAGATCTAAAGGTAGAGATTGAACAGCTATTTGTCATGCTCATGTAAAAATGGAGTCATATTTCCGGTTCGAAGATTAAAGGAAGTATTATTTATTTTAAGCGTGTGAAACCACGGCCCAAGCCTAGTATTACATAAAAAATCAATACCTACCTTTATACTATCACCAAGGAATGCTATCTTCAAATCATATTTCCGAAAGTCAAGTTTCCACTGTAGTCGGTTCCTTTGAAGCTCAAAACAGATATTTTCTAATGAACTAAAATTATAATATAATAAGGTTAAGAAAATGGTGGTTAAACAGAATTTAATGTTTAATTGAAATAAAAAATGTTTTTATGACCTTTTTAATATTTCATGACGCGTCGATAACACCCCCAAAGAATTTGTATTTTTTTCTATGACTTCAACAGCTTCTTTGAGTACGTACCATTCACCATCTTGAGCTAATCCTAACAAAGTTCTTAACAATATTTCCTTGACAATTTTACTGAAAAAAGTGCTGTGGTATAGAATTTAGTATTTCTGACTAAAATCACTTTGCATTTTTGAAATATTCTATCTACATATTTTTTTTATTATAACAAGTTCCTATACGATTTCTTATTTGATATTTATTATCCTTTTACTTGAAAAAGTATACATCTACTTAAATAATGTAGCATTAATAATACATATTTAATTTATTGTATTATTTCTTTACGTTCACTACATGAACTTACAAAAACTTATTGTCATTTTAAATAAAACTGTCTGTTCGGATTATTTCGCGAAGACGAGAAGGAAAGTCTCTCCTGCGACCATGATTGCTGTAAAGCATTCGAAACGTCAGGAACCAAAAATCAAAATAAATCCGTGAAATAATCCGAAAAGATAGTTTTATTTAAAACTAGCGGACCCGACAGACCTCGTTCTGTCAAATCAAGTATGTAGCAGGCCCGACTAGAAAAATTGAGTTTTTTTTTGTTTTTTTCGGGCCTTTTTTCCAATATTTCTCTCTGTAAGAACCATCCTCGTACTTCAAGGAATATTCTAAAAAAAGAATTAGCGAAATTGGTTCAGCTGCTCTCGAGATTTGCGCTTAGCAACACATTCAGCGATTTATTTTTATATTATAGAAGAAGATGTCAAATATTCGCGTAAATCTAAGAAAACTTATTGTCAATACATATTATTATTTTCTAGTAAATGATAATTATAACTACAAATTAAATTATACTAATGTTTTCTACGAACTTTAATTAGTAGCGCCATCTTCACATACTGCCTTGCAACTCACCGATCTCTAGCGAGCTTATCACTAAGCTGTTTTTCTCGTACGTCCTTGAGGCCTGACGCAGGGAACTTTCGCTTTGCACTTATTTCTATAAGTACAGTAGGTCTCAAAAGATGGCGTTAATATATATGGAATTTGTTTCAAACTATGTACAGATAATAATATCAAGTGCTTATTAATAATTAGAGTGTAAGCAATATTTAATGCAATACGTTTATTAAATTATAGTAAATATTAACTGAGTATATTATTTAAAATTAAAGAAAAAGTAGCGATATGTTTGTGTATATATTATGAAAAAAAAACCATAACCAACTGAATCCTCAATAAGTAGTAGGTAGTAAGTATAAATGTAATATGTTACATTAAGATTCATGTTAAATTTTGTCTATTACGAGTATTACCTTAATGTTTTTAACAGACGTTAATATGTTGTTTAAACTTTAAGTCGTTGACATTGATATAGTATTATTTTTCGATAAAATTTTATCCTACATAATATACCAATACGTACCTAATATCCTCATTTGAAGCAATATTACTTCCAAATTAATGGCGAAGAGTAAAGCATCCATTGTGGAAATCCTGTTACAAAAGCGAGTGGGTATATTTCTTGACAATATGCTAAATAAGTTTAATATTATATTAAATCATACTTTTCCTTTATTTAGAAAAAAAATCTTTTCAAGAGAAAGCAAAATGTTAGTTGCCGACAAAATAAGTGACTTAATCTTAACTGATATTTACCATAGCTGCATATGACAGTTTATAGATTAAATATATTTAAACTGCAAAACTCAATTTCCTTCTCAACTTCATGAATGTTAAGATGAGAATAATAAACGTAGCTTACTGATGACAATCTTTAAGCACACAAAAGATGCAATTAATTTCCCGAATGTGCTGTAGTTGTCGTATGTTTTAGAATTTAGTAAGTATAATATTTAATATATCTAAATATATTATGACTTTTATGTGTTTTCATATGTAATACGAAGTAATATTGTCATAGCTAACCATTATCAAACTAAAGTAATCTTTTAATTTATAACGATATAAATAAATTCAGTTTAATCCGTACATTTTGTAAATTCCTGAGGTAACAACTCTTCTCTTCAACTCTAATGTATGTATTCATTAATAGAGCAATGAGCGTATCTTTTTTTAAAACCATTAATCACTTGATACGTATTTATAATTTTAAATTAATTCATGTTGTTAGCAATGTAAATTAATGTTAAGCTTTGTAAGCTTATTCTACTTTGTAAGGCACTGTATTGCGACCAAATGTTTTTTCTTAATACCTGCTTAATATTGTGTAATTTGTGGTAGCACTAGCACTAAATGTTACAACACCTTATACCTATCCTTTATTATTTTAAATGTATCTATGCAAATAGATAATATACACTTTTAGATGAAACATGGGTAAAAAGTTTCCAAATACAGAAAGGTCTACTTTTCATTAGCTTCCTGTAAACTCTATTTTCATGGGAACCTATTTAAACTTATAAAATCATTTATGTAGCTTTATTTTTTTAACTATTGACTAGGAAACTATGGTATGGAAAATTAGAATACGTCTTTGTATTTAACTTAAGGATTTCATGATTTGTTTTTACAAATCATGAAATCCTTAAGTTAAATCCCTTCAACATCTATAACATTTTAGTTTTCAACATACCTTTCATTTCCTTCCATATTTAGTTACTATCTTTGGCCGTTGCTAGAAGCTCCTAATTTACCGTTTACTGTAGTTTTCCTATAAACCATATCAGGGACCCGTTAGGCCGTTACTAAGCAACCCCGTGTTTGATCTATTTGGTCAATTAATTACGCATGATATATGTATTCTATTACTTTATTCATATCATATTATCGTATACCAAAAATTCTAAGTCAGTTTGCGCACGCAATGAAAGTAAGATGGACTTTAACTATATATTATTAATACTTTCTTAGATTTACGCGAATATTTGACATTTTAAATAAATAAAACTATCTTTTCGGATTTTGTCGCGGATTTATTTGCATTTTTGTTGGAAACAAAAATGCAAATAAATCCGCGACAAAATCCGAAAAGATAGTTTTATTTAAAATATATATTATTAAGTGAATTAAAATATATTATTATAGATTCTATATAAATATGGAAAATTAATACAATAATAAATACGTATAATTTTGGTCAATGAGCACATCCCTACAAGATACATATAAAAGGAAGTCAGTACCAATGTGCGTGCTAATCTGAAAAACTACTTCTTAATATCAACGGATTTGAATGTTATTTGTCAGATTGTTATCAAACAAACACTCGAGTGTAGCAAAAAAATAAATAACAAGGTGGTTTTTTTTATATTTTCTTCTTTTTTACAATGTTGAAATCTATAAGAAAACATACATTTTAATGATGAAATATACATCCTATGCAGCTTATTGATTGCAGACCTTATTGATCTATCTATATATGATATTTTTGGTGAGGATGTTATTTTACACCCGGAGGATGGTTATGATAAAGGTCTTATAAAATTATGGTAAAGTACGTGGAATAGTTCAGGCTCCGATTTAGCTTACTTTGTGTACCATAGGTATATCCTAAAAGATTATTATGGTATACGAGCCAAGCGAATAAAAGTTTTATGGAAAGTTATTTTTTTTCCTTTTGAGGTATGAAATCCTAATAACCAATGACCTTTTCAAAAGTAGGTCATGAAATGGCCTGCCTGATTGTTTATGAGCGCACAACGTGCAGTTCCTATGAGTTCAAATAATGATACCTAAAAGTAACATCACCATGATCTCGCTGCCCATTTCCCAATTTACTTGGGGTCTGCGTAGTAATTCTTCCTCTTCCACCCTCCCCTATTACTCGTCATTTCATCATTCACCGGTTTCTCTTTCATGTCCTGTCTCACACAATCTCTCCATCTTTTCTTCGGTCTTCCTCGACCTCTCTATCCATCTACATTCATTTCCATCACTCTTCTCGTCACATGCGAGTAGTAACATAAAAGTACCATCAATAACTATCGTGCATTCCATATTACGCGATTCCACAAAGAAAGATAAATAAATAAAGAAGATCAAATTCAGTGGTAGAGAAAAATAAAATCATGAAGCCACAGACCGAATCTAATACCTACTGTATGAAAGTCTAAACTTACTTTTATAAAGTAGGTACTACACTTCGCATTTCATGAACATAAATATATTATTTTTGATTGGCATAAATGATACCTTTTATGTTATGTGCATAATAAAGTGCAGTTGCAGTTTTCAAATTATTTTCTCGTGTTGTTCTATTTCTGCTGCCTTTGATGTTGATTACTTCTAACTCGTACCTACATTTATTTGAATACAATGTCCATGGAAATAACTTAGAAATTAAATTAATACAAAAGAATTTCAAACTCGTTTGAACTATTCACTGTTCAGTTTACATAGTTTACTCCAAAAAGCTTTGAATATCATTTTGCGTCGCGGAGAATTAGTAAAATTCATGTTAAAATTATTTTATTGTTTTTACGCAAAACCAGTTGCTGAAATAATTAGTAATATTTAAGTACAGCTAAAACAATTTATTGAGATACAAATTTTATTTTCATAAACTAGCATTGCTGCGGCTCCGCCCACGTTCAGATGACCAAAAACCAAATTCTTAGGTTTTACATATTAGTATACTATTACATTGCAGTTTTTGTATTTTTTCTCAGAAATGAGTAATTTTCCCGCGGTAAAAAGTATCCTATATGTTGACCCGGATAACCAGCTACCATCATAACAAATTTCATCAAAATCCCTCCAGTGGTTTTTCCGTGATGCGGTAACAGACAGACAGACAGACAGACAGACAAAAATTCTAAAAACTATAGATTCGGCCTCTGTATCGACAATAATGTCTATTTCAATAAGATTTTCCAAAAAATATTTAATGTACAGATTCGGCTTTGTTACAATTTTATTATATGTATAGATAAGTTCTATTAGTGTATTAAGTGTGACAGAAAACAAAGTTACTTAAGTGGATAAGATTTAGATTTTCATTTCAGATAACTATGGCGCTCGATATTCAAGAATTCATTAGACAAGACCCTACCGACAGAAAAAAACGGAACAATGTGTCAATAAACTATGGCAATCCATAAATTGTTTCTTTATTAAACAAAATTATTGACATGAATGCAATTATATTGATATCAATGCAATTATTTCTGTGTGGTAAATATTAAATCAACATTATTAAAACATATTGGGAACATCATGGATTTTATTTAGCACTAGCGACTCACCCTCTCGTCGCTTCGCTTGGGTTCGTCCCTAGGTATGTTTTAACGGTTATTATGGAATATATAGACAATATATTAAAGATACATACATGTACATAGATATGATGAGTTTTATATCGCTAACTTGAGAAATGATTGATTCCCCATACAAACTTTCACCCTCCTTTTCATCTCGTTAAAGGATGATTTCCGAGATAAAAACTATCCTATGTCCTTTCCAGTGTCTCAGGCTGTCATCATACTAAATTTCACTTAATCAGTTTAGCGGATTAAGCGTGAAAAGGTAACAGACAGAGAGACAAAGAGACTTGGTGCAATAACTTTTTTTAATATTCTTTTTAGGTTGGCTTATCTATCACCTCGCGGTTAAATTCTAAGATATTAATTGTTAACCGAGCCACCTGTGGCTCCGCGTGCTTTGAAAGGCTATATATATACAGAGACAGACATGATATATATATATATATATATGGTATGGATCGATATATATATATATATATATATATATATATATATATATATATATATATATATATCGATCCATACCAGTATAGACACTATCAGTTTAAAAAAATGTCTCTATTAGCTCATATTTACGACTGTTATGCATAAACTATGTTGATCTGAAAAAAAAAATAACAAGTGGGTAAATTTTAATTAAAATAATCTCATAATATGCTTTTACATGTACATATATTTATATAAGTGTTGTTTATTTATATTTCACGAAAGGGTTAGCTATATCTATCTATATATCATTCATTCATTTGCAATATTTCTATTATGTAATATATTCAATACAAAATACTTTTCATCCGATAGGATGGGTAAAGTACGACGTCAACGTCGTCGTCTAATAGCGAATGAGAGAAAGTAAAAATAAGGGAGTAAATTACCTACTAAAGAATAAGTCATGTGTAAAACTAGAATAAACGAAAATTAAGGGAAAGCAAGCAGGGCAGAACCTCTGTTTCAGTATAAAGTTTGTGTTGTTGTTTATAACAATAATCATAATGTTATATTATTTACGTTAAATAAAGAGTTTTTTTTATAAAAAAAGTTCCTCCTACTGAAACAGGAAGTTGTTCAGCACTTTTTAACGTCCAATACAACGATCAATACAACGATAATCCACCACGATGGCCAAGTGCGGTTTGGCGGACTTCACAAGTCTTTCGAAATCATGCGAGTATCTCCGAGATATGCAGGTTACTCACGGTGTTTTCCTTCACCGTAAAACAGGTAATCATGTTGGAAATAATTCGTATATCAAAATATTAGAAATGCGAGAGCCGGGATTTTATGATGCTTCACTCGGTTTCCCAAGCAAGCGCATGAGCTTTGTGGTACAAAAAATAGATTTCAATTGTTGTATTGTTATTGGTTTTAAAAATCAATCGAGAACAGCGGGAATATTTGAAAAAAATCTTTTTGTTTTTAATTTTATAAATATTTTTTTGATAGTACCTATAGCGTTTTATATATGACCTGTTTCGTCCCTACTTACGTTTAATATAGATTTCTCAGGGAAAATATCTCATATTTACCCGCAGTAAAAAGTACCTTATTATATGTTGACCCGGATAACCAGTTATCATAATACCAAATTTCATCAAAATCTGTTTTGCACATACGTCAATATTTTTACCCGACTACGACGAAACCTAAAATACAGTTATTATTTATAGACATAAAATGGTGAGTATATTTTTTGAGTTCTCTTAACAAATATGCATTTACAACATTTGGAATGAAATTATAATCTATAGTTACATAAACAGGAATATTATTAAAACTTCTTTAAAGAAGAAATTCACTTGTGAAAAGTTGGCCTTTTACATCAACGAAAATAAGAAAAGTTACTCAAAGAAGACTGAAATTATCTGTAATTATTTTATAAACAAAAAAAATAGTAGTGTTAAAGTTAATTTCTATTTATTTACTTTTAAATGTTTCTTCTTTTCTTTATATTATGTTTGCATGCATATGATGTTCATAGAGAATATCTCTAAGCTGGTTTTATATACATACATCTGAATATTTTTACTACTTTCGGCAAAAAATCATAGCACAGTCAAAATATTATTTAGAAATTATCTAATACGCTGTCTTTTATTTATAATAATTCTAACAAGGAAATCATAATGTTATAAAAATGTATAATCTTGAAAATGCGGTAAAAATCATTTAAATATTTTGCATTGATCACAATTAATGTGTGTGGGTGGATTTGATTCATAATAAAAAGGAATAGGTACTTTTAAGACGCCATATGGGATTTTCGTTTTTTTTTAAATTACGTTTTTAAGTCTGCTTTTACACAGTTTGAAAAACATGTCTTGATTTCTTTTTATTACGATTTGATCTTTTTCTTTTACGAGTACGTCTCTAGTTTCATATAATAAGCGCGGCACATAAAGTGCAAAATTCTGCTTAAATTCTATGTCGATGATGTCTATGACCAAGCTGATTTGGGTAAGCATGTACGCACAAATTTCATATTTTTAAGGTTCCGTAGCCAAAAGACAAAAACGGATCCCTTTTTATTTCCTTTTCCTATGTCTGTTTGTCCGTGGTCTGATCTGTAGTCAAATTACAAATAAAAAAGTAATTATAAAAAAAAATTAAACAGATTTCAAAAAAAATACTACCTACTCTAACTTTTTAAGTATGTTGTGGAAAATTATAAAAAAAATAGAACTTCCAAAATACGTACAACTTTTTTTGCATTAGATAGCCTGTTTATTGAGGAAGGCTACATAGGCTATATATCATCATGCCACTACCCAAGGGAGCGGAGCAATAATCATAAATGTCAACAAATCGGGTAGACTTCCATATATTATTGTAAAACTATAGTTTTCCAATATACTGTATAACCTTATATTATTTATATGTTAATAATCTAAGTGTAACATAAAGTCAAAAAGAGTTTTTTTTTGTATATTGAACGCGGGCGAATCCGCGGATTCTGTTAGTTGTGATATGACTATTTGCAGGTTATGTTCAGCAATTAAGATCTAACGGAAAGCGAAGTTTCATGTCCGTAAAACTTACCCCTGAGGAGTAGGTACTCCCCGTGAGTAGACAGACTAACTGCAGCATAGTGATTTTAGTGTCTCGTCATCAGAACTGAAGAAGATTGCTATATTAAATAATATATTTAAGTATAAGTCTTTTTTGACTTAAAGGACTTGAACTAAAGTTACAAATATACTTAGATGTGAACTAAATATAAGGTCGTAAAAACAATGGTCTTTTTAATTATTTCTTTTTGAATTTACAATATATTTTTTACCTATCTACACATATTTTTTTTTTTTGAAAACTACAAGGAACTATGGACTTTTGTAAAAATCTTAAACAAAATTAGAGCTTTAAAAACCATTTTGTAAGTAGCTGATAGCGCCTCAAGTGACGAAAACGTGTCGGAGAGTGAGTAATGAAATCACTCGGCGTGCCGCTTCAAATTAAATCACCTTAATTATCACCGTCGCGCCGTAGACGTAGCGCCGTCCTGAGACGAGTGAAGCATAGCATTAGCTGTGTAATACTAATATACTAAATTGTATTACCTAATTGCAGTTTGGGTGATCATATGACATAGTGGCAGCATGACTACCTAATAATTTAAAATATTTTATACCAGCGACTCACCCTCGCTTCTCTCAGGTTCCTCCCTAACTATAAATATTATTTTCATATATACAGGCAACGATTTGGCCAGCGTAGGCCGGTAAAGTGGCTATTTGGCGCATTTTACTTTGACTTGATTTGCAAATATAAAGATTTAAAACTATTTTTTTAAAATCAAAATAAAATATAGCCTATATCCGTCAGGGTCAGTGTAGTTTTCTATTAGTGAAAGAATTATCGGAATCATGTAGTTCTAGAGATTACTTTTTACATACAAACAAAGTTTACCTCTTTACTACTAGAATAATCTAGTATTTACCATTACCAATACATATAATGGTAGTATATTAGTACCATAATTCAGGGAGATTCGCAATAAGGCCGAGGACATTATGTTTTTAAATAGTCAAAAGGTAGCGAAATGCTGTAATTTTTCTTTGACTCTTCTCGCCATGACTTTATTCAAATGAATCATAAGCCAATTTTGTATACTTAATAATTATTCATAAATCAATTGTTTAGAAACTTTGACAGTAAACCTCTAGGATAGGTTTATCTCTTTATAGGCCAAGTGAGCTTTCATCGACTATTTCAACAGTTTTCTCGGAAATCAAAAGTCGAATATCTTTAACCTTCATATGTTCAATTTCACAAGCTCTTAGTAACGAATCTAAAATTGCAGGAACTAAAAATATTAAAAAAAATATATTCAAATATTAAAAAAATCGACACGTGAACGGATCCTTTATTAGCAGAAAAATAATAAATATCGTTGATGTTTAAGGTTTCATAGGGCAGTAGAATGAACGAATTTGGTACTAGTTTAAATAATCTCCAACAATGCACATTATGTATCTAACGATTCCTAATAATAGTGGTCCCCTGACTGAATCATTGTAAATCATGATTAGAACGTACATACTGATTTCTAAGAGAAATTAAAGCAATGGGTTTCTCTTATATAAATAAACAATAATATTTCTCTCTCTTTTGTGAAACCTAAAACTACTATTATTCTATAATCTTTAAGAATTTTAAACAAAAAAGTTTTTATATTATGATTAATTATATAACGATCTCATTTCTCAAAGACTTGAAATTATAATCGCAATAGGCTTATAAAAAGGTGAATATTGAATAAGGTATTGTAGAGTTATCAAACACAAAGTTGTTTAGACGAAAAAAGACCCTTCTCAATATAGTTAAATTAATTTATGTTATTACGAATAGTTTTATCGTCATAGAATTTTGTCGTCTCGTTGTTTCTTAAAAGCTTAAGGATACATTTTTAACTACCAGACACAGGGGATTTCTTAAGATGAAATCTGGCCTTAAAAGCATTCAGGACTTCCTGCCATCAAAGTAGAATGCATTTGGTTTAGAGAGTGTTTTTTATTAGTGTATATTTATTTATCTATTACAAAAGCAATAATGAATGATTATAATTATGACATTACTATGTTTGAAAAAGAGAAAAGCAATGGTCGTTTCGTGAACAGTTCCCAATTTTCTATGTTTCTCTAACATGTAAAGTGGCAAGTTTATTTAGTGCAATAGTAATATAACATTTTAATCGTAATCAAATCATTGAAATTTTATATAACTAGTTCAGTTGTTTTAACTACGATACAACTAATACCTATAAAAAATGCTTTTCTTAGAAATATAAAATTAAACTGCTCTACAATAGTTTACTTCTAAACATAAAATAAAGAAGGTAATTAAATTTACTATCAACATTTAAGTTTTATCGTCATTTTACGGATATATTTAAACTGGAATAAAGATCAAAGGAAGCCTTGTCGCGCACTTAAATCTAAAAACTAGTTAGAGCTTAAAAGAAAATGTTAAGTACTTGCAATTGTTATCTCTTCTTATGACTGTAATTACGAAGATAGTGGTATTGATCCTCATACCATATCTATTGGAAACTTTAACAATATTTGAGCAATACGAGCATCCTCTTACTGGGTAAATCACTTCGATGCCAACTGAAACTCGACCATAATATCCATCCGGCGTTAAGTCGTTTCATAAAGGCTGATCAAATAAATTTGTCATCTTAATTAGCAATGAAAAGTAATTGATTGGAATAAGGTTGCAACTCGCTACATTTTAATTGTTCACTGTGAAAAGACATTAGCTATTTGACTTTTAATCGTTAAGTGTCACCGCCGCGCCGCTACCTTGTGTAATACTTTACTATGCGTTGTTATAGGCTTGGATAATTTTTATGATACATTCTTGCCTTTGTTCTGCTTCATCAATATTAATAAAATTCTTATAGTTTGGAAACCATTTTCTTTTCCATGTAAAATTTAGAATCCGACCGAACCGTAGTACCTTATGGACGAACCGAAAAAAAACCCACAAGAGAAAATTATTATTTTGTTAAATCATTGTCTAATCATAGTCAAGTAGTACTTCGAGAGTACAAAGAATAGAGTGCACTTGTGACTATGCACATATTTTACACCTCAATATATCCTGACGGGTAGACTCAGTGATATTAGCTGCATGACTGAATTCGGTAGAGATCATTCTATTAACTTAAAACTTATAATTATGGATTACGACATTCGTTTCGGATAGAATACAACAGAATCACTGTGTTAATTAAAAAAAGTTGAAAACATCACTTTGCCAGCCGGCACGTTCTGGCCATGTCCGGAAGACAAATGGCGAGGAGATTAATAAAGTGATAAATTGAAAAAAAAAGTTGCCAACCTTTTCTTATTTATATAGGTTATTACTCTTAAGAGTAGAGTGTCCTACGTAAAATTTTAAATATATTTTATTTTTATATTATTGTTTTAAGAGGTCTATTATAATAGACCTCTTAAAACTTAAATTTGAACTAATACGAAGCTCAGTAGACAGTAACAGTACATATATAATAACAGACATACCTACATAACAGATCGATAGTGTGCGTCGGTTCTAAAAAACCTAATTAATGTCGTCAAAGAGAGTTCTTAGTCAAAAGTTGATTGAGCTCTTTATTGCAGCCTTCCAATTTGATGAGGACGAAAAACTGGAACCCTATTATTTAATCGATGTTTTTGAGGGTGGTATTTTTGATTGGTATCGAATTGAGGGTCATCCATATACTAATATTATATTAAAATTAGTGGTTCCTCACTACAATACTACATTCTATAAAAAATCTTTTTCTGTTACGGCAGCAACTTTGTGGAATTCACTGCCTGATTATATTTTCAAAGATGATCCCTCATTCACTACATTTAAGTTTAGAATTAAACAGTACTATTTATCAAATCAGACATAAATTATTGTAGATAAGTATGTATTTATATGTAAGTATATATATATGTTTGTATGTATGTATATGTGTATATATATATGTATGTGTATATATATATTTGTATAATCATAATATTTAGTTAATATATGTATTTTAATATTAAGACAATTCCATTTAATGCTGTACTGTACCTACACCGCACTATATTAACTTATTTTCTCACTTCTGAAGGGTTTCTGGAAGAAATCTCTTAAAGAGATAAGTTATCCTTTGTCAACATTTTGTTATTTTATTTTGTATAACGTATATTTTATGGTACATAAATAAATAAATAAATGAATAAATAAATAAAGATATATTTTTACTGAAAAGAATTAAATGAAAAAATAGTACTTATGAAAACTTGCACCAAAAGCCCTTTTCAAAGCAGCTTACTTAATATACAAGCATTTACATTCTAAGATTATTTCAACATTCAAGACATTTTCTTATTAATCTTTGTCTCGAAATCTAAGAGAGGGAAATAAAGACGTAGTTTCAGTCATGTTATACCTACGGCGTGATATCAAAGGCATTTACATCGCATACTTCATGAAGCTAACGTTAACAGCGTAATGTAAGGTATCGTTTAGCTTGTATTGTATTATTTTGTTAAAAATATATCATATAGTATGTTAAATACATTGGAAAATAAAACCAAAAATAATAATTTAACGTTTTTATTGAACGTAATTCATATTTTAATGACATAGACTATTACATTTGCCTACGTAGCTAAAGAGATCAATTGAATAAATAAACATTAACATGTATCAGCTACTCTGTACATATCTATAAGTAAAATAAAGCTAAATGCCATAGGTGGATAGTTTGTTTCCTTATATAATTACATCTCTTCTAATATTATATATTAATAGGTTATAATAATATTTAACAGCAGCGGTAATATAAGAATTTATTAAATAAGACATACTTTGGCACAAATAATATACAACTACGGTAACATTGACTATAGACTTTTATAATAAAAAAAAAAGAATGAATGATATAAAATATCAACTACTATACGAATTCGTAAGAGAGTGAATGATGAGCTGGTTAACATTCAACTCTGACGAATTACGTAAAGAAATTTAAAAAAGTATCTACATTCATGAAAAGTTTAATAAGGACGGTGAATTCAGTTTATTCTAGTATTTCTGCAACCATTTTGAAATAAATTTCAAGATTACTAAAATGGTAACTAGGACATGACGTCGTCAAATATTTCTGCATCCTAATTAGTATGAAGACTTTGTTTTAAATAAAGCTTAGCGTCTAATTTAACTACTTGTGTATTCATGACTTAAAATAATAATGAATTCGAGTATTTATTTAATTTATACTTATGTTTTATTTCAAAAATATAGGGGTAGTAGTAGTCGCAAAGTCTTATTGCCAGCCGGAGAAAACGCGTGTAAATAAAAAACGGTTTTCTGTAATCTTTAGTTGTAGTAGCGAGATGGTGCTGAGTTAGACCAAAAACCTGTGAGTAAATAAAAATAATGTTTTTAAGAGAAGCAAATAATAATTTGTTTCTAAATATGTTTAATTTAGAATAATATAAGTAATCATCATCTCTTGTCAAATTTAAATTAAAAGATACTGTTATAATAAAAACTAAGCTAAGGCCGATTTAACGACGTACGAGTATATATTAATTTAATAAAAAAAAGTAGCAAAATTTTTAATTATGATTTATTTGACTATTTAAAAGGTTCAATTAGTTTCAATAAATATTTTTGGAGATTGTATTTTTCTATAAAATAACGTTTTAGTAAGAAGCTACGTTACTCATAGCTTAAAAGTTAAATATTTAAGTAAAATCATATGTAATTAATTATGTCTACTCGGAAGTAAAAGTAAAAAAATTACCTCGTTTTCCAACATTTTGCAGGAAAACTCGATTGGCGACCGCCTGTCGCTGGTTCGCCTCGCGCATCTGCTTCCGGGCCACTTCGAGTAAAAGTCGTTGGCGGAGCACTTCCATGGGGTTGTTGATGGACAGCGACGGCATCTTGCGTTTCGGCCTCGGACGACCCTCACGCAGATCCGCCAAATTCTAAAACAATATAAAAGAGCTTTCTAATTAAACTTAATTTTAAAATATGACAGCTATATTTTGCCCTTTTATCTTGTTCTCTGTGTCTGCTTCTAGAAAGAACCAAACATTTTGTAACAAGCTGATATTTTTATATATTTCAAACGATACAAAAAAGATTTTTATTTATGGCTATCGTATTTTTAAGAATTTCCTTTCTACACAAGGGCTTCGTTATATCTTAAATTTTAACAAGTTTCAACTTTTATAAAAAAAAAACATTCGTAACACAGTGATTGGATGTCAAAAATAACGATCAAAGCGATTAATTGGCTTTGGAAACCAATACAGCTAATTAACTAGAAATTGCGTGATAGGTTTGTTTTTTACATATTCTGTTAAATAAACATATGTTTATTGTTTAGGTATATTTTAAATATTGTGGTCAAATGACCTATTTAATTATAAATTTCTTCATAAATGCATTTATTTATTTGGAATACTAATACTGACAAACACATTTATCGGCTGTGACGCTAAGTTCGGAAAATTGTTTGTTTATTAAATTATGTTTACTCTCTTTCCATGGAACAAGGAGCTAATTAACCGAGAGTGTTACATTTGCAGACTATACTCGTAATATTACAATTTATATCAATATATAACAATAAGATACAATTTATAACAATAAGATTGTTTTAATTGATGTGTTTTATATGACGTATTATAATATTTTAACAGGATGTATGTATATTAATCTAGATTTTTACCATAGGTTATTCTTTAAAAGATGTAGAATGATTTCATGAAATGAACCATAACTAATAACTGCCAGGATTTAAAAATAAAACTAGAACTGACTCAAATAAATTTTATTTTCCTAAAAAATAACATACTTAAGTATATCTTTATGTGTTAATAGTGATGTATTAATTATTAAAAGTTATATAATATAGGCTCAAATCAACGAATAATCATATTATAAGGCTAAGTGTTATAATGAAATAACAATAAAATATAGTCATAAAATTATCCTTAAAGTTATTTAACAGAATTAAATCAGTTAGTAAAAAATTACATCTTTCAAAATTTACATAACAAGCACTATTCAAAACATTAAATGCTATTTCAGTCAGGTTCAGGTTACAAATTGTTTACGCGGACAGGAATAAGGTGTATATTTTAATATTTTTCCATTTCTACAGATGGGCTTACGATGAATCCTGAAAGATATAAGTAAATGTTAATTATATTTATAGAGAGACAGCTAATAATTCTTTCAGGAATAAGTGTCATTAAGTATAATCAAACAAAAAAATTGAAAGCACATGCCAAATTATGAAAATATTTTAAAGAAAATCTGAGATTATGACGAAATCATAGGAAACGAGATTATCATAGTATAGAAAGTATAGTTATACCTATTTGACTTCTAGTACCTCGTTTACCAATGTCATTTAAGAAATTCCGGTTAGCCAAAGCTCGTTGTGCGGTGATCTTCCGTTCTTTCTCTAGGCTCAGCTTGTGTCGCAGTACCGACATAGGCATGTCGATTGACAGCATAGGCATGCGACGCTTCAATCGCTCGTTCTGGCCCTTTTCCCATAGTTATTAATTAGTCGTAATACTTTAATTTTATATATTAATACTCTATAGTTCAATATATAGAACAGTAAATTATTTATTCAAAACCCATTGGTTTGATATATTATAAGCATAAAAATGCTCATATGAGTCAACTACGAGTATTTCCGTTTGCGACATATTTAAAAGTTGTTAAATGTTAAAAGAAAGTAATGAAGTTAAGAAGGGATAAATATAATACATATATATTGTGTAAATAATTGAAGCATGAGATCCATACAAAAAAATAACCCTCGATATCCGGTGTATAAATAATTTCTCATTTAGTACCTACACCGCTATGTCACAACAGACAATTTTTATTGTATACTAGCGACTCACCCTCGGGTTCGTCCCTAGTTTGATTCCCCATATCCATGTCATCCCCATTTTCACCCCCTTAATTGATGATTTCCGGGATAAAAATCCTATGTCCTTCCCAGAGTCTCAAACTATCTTCTTACCAAATTTCATCTAAATCGGTTCAGTAGATCCAGAGATTATCCCCAACAACGTCACAAACTCACAAACTTTAACTCTTTATAATATTAGTATAGATGTATACAATAATTATAATTTACTTACATGATTAGGAATTTAGTTAAATAGTATAATAAAAAACCATTCATTTTATAGGTAAACATTTTAAAACACAATAATATTTTCTTAAATTATTTATTATTATTTTTCTTAACATAGTTATTTTAGAAAAGTTAAGAAATCCAAGTGCTTATAAAACAATAACATAACATAAATTCAACAATAATTTATGATTAGTCGACGTAGGACGGCAAGAGTTGGCTATCTTCTGATGTACGAAATTCAATGTTTAAAATTGCACTCCGGGTTGTTCCAAGGATCTAGGAATAGAAACGAAAAATTGATTCTTGATTAATGTTTATTGCTATTGTAATAAACGTTATTCATACACACGTGACACTGGCAGAATGCTAAGCCACTAAAGGAAAAAATAACGTTACAACGTAAATCACTAAATATTTGATTCTATTTAATTAAGTCAAGAAACTAGATTTTCCATGAAAATGGCCATAAAAGATCTATATTGCGCAAAACACATGCGATACTCGTTATCTATTCATAATACAATGAACACATTATAATATGCATAAGTTGAAAATTGCCGTGAAATATTGTGATACAGTTTCACTTTAACTTCCATCCCATCTGACCATGCATAATAATGATAATGAAAAGATGATATTGTATTGAATAGCTAATGTAGAGGAAAATATAAAGCGCACTGATATGTGTTATTAACTTTAATTAATTATTTATTACTTTTGATTCTAACCTCGTTTTCCCACGCAGTTAAGAAAATCACGGTTTGCATGCGCTTGTCTTGCAAGATAGTTACTGTAGGCCTCTCGTTGCAGCAGTTCCACCGCAGGATTCACCGATAGGGAGAGAGTTCTTCGTGAGCGAGCCATACCCTCATTACTCGTAACCTTTGCACAGTCGTACATCTAGTTTGTTACTAACACATCACCCAAAATGCTGTTTCGTATTTTAACGGTACTATTTCAGAAACTTTAATTGCGGAATATATTTCATCATCCTAGAGCGGTCAAAATTAATGCTTGCCGTTGCAAAGGACATTGACAAGTTTTAATATCGCGTATACTAGCTGCTGGTATACTAATATCAAGAAATGTTTTCAAGCTTACGCTGTCGGCTTTATGAAACTTGAATAGCTTTTTCTATAAATTACATGTTGTTAAAAACGGAAAATTTCAATACATATTTAAATATAAAAAAACGGGGTAAATATTTTGATGTTTGTGACACAATTGGGTGTAATTAAACCTTTGAACGGATTTGGATATGACTTGGCTCGCTTATAAATCAAATTGTCAATATGCCGATGTATGATTTGTTTCATTTTTACCCGACATTCATTACGTTCTCGTGGTCGTAAAGTTCTACTTTACGATTATTTAAAGCAACATTTTAAATCCGAACATAACAACTTTGAAAAAAAAATCACGTGGGCAAAGCCGCGGGCAAAACTAAGATGCTATGAATAGGTACCAAAGATTACTTTTTAAGGACGATAATTGACAGAGAGCAAAGTATCGAGATTTCACTAACAATAATTAGGGGGAGTCCATTTTCCTTTGACGTAAGATAATTAAAAATTAAACGTAAAAGTTCATCTATTTAATATTAAAATCACTTTTAACTAGATGAATAAAAACTGTTACTGACAAATGTTACTGAGTATTAATTTTAAATTGCAAAAGTTTGCTATACAATTCCATTCATCATATTATACTACAGCTATAATAAAAACATTGTTAGAAGATTGACAATATATTTTACTCATAATATACGAGTAGTATCTACTGTAACTTGCCACGTATAAGATGGGATTTCTTAATGAAATTTATAACATCTAAATTGATATTATATACATATAAACGATATGTATTAATAAAATTGTTTCATTTAGTAAACATTGCGTCATAAACTATAAAATGTTGAAATGCAATGCATGAATTACCTGAGAATCACGAGGAACTTCAGCGAGTAGATAGAGCCACGGCGAGTCGGCAGCGTAGCGTCCACCCATCGGTGGCACGGCGTAGCCGAGAGAATCCTACGAATTATGTCACTGTTATATATTTTTTAATAAATAAATCTATACATATAATAAAATTATAATTGTGTCGTATCTAAAATCTATACTATAATAAAACAGTAGAGGTCGAATGTCTGTACATAGCAAAAAAATGCTAAAAACCGAGTCAGGGGGATGTAAGAAGACAAATAGAACAAATCCAGACTTTTTTCAATTTTTTTGTTACTCTGTCTGTTTGTCTGTTTGTCTGTTTGTACGGGATAATCTCCGAATCTATTGGACCGATTTAAATGAAATTTTGCATGATAGTACCTTATATCCCCGGGCAACATCTTAGATACTTTTTATCCCGGAAAATTGAATAGTTCCCGTGGGATAGTTAAAAAACTATAATAACTTATACAGCTTAGTACACAAAAAGTACTGATTGGATTTTAATAAAACTTTACAATATATAGTTCATACATGACAATAACAAATCGGCTACTTTTCATCCCGGAAAATTAAAGGGTTCCCGTGGGACAGTCAAAAAACTATAGTGACTTATACAGCTTAGTACACAAAAACTACTGATTGGATTTTGATGAAACTTTACACTTATATAGGTTATAACATCAGAATAACAAATAGGTTACTTTTTATCCCGGAAAAATGTAGGATTCCCGTGGGATAGAAGTTTTCGTTTATTTGTAGTGTATTATGTACACAACATAGACCCCAAACAATAATTATTTAAAAAAAGTCTGTTTGTCTGTTTGCCTTATGTCTGTTTTTTTATACGCGTTTCACGCGAAAAGTAATGAACCGATTTCAACAAAATTTGGTGAAGTGATAACTTATTACTCAAGTCCGCGTTTTACTTCAAGAAAATCTTTCTTTCTCACGGGAAGATACAATAACTGGTTTTATCGAATCATCCCTAAAAACCTTCCGCTAGCTAAACCTTAAGATATACATACATCAAAACAATATACTAAAAAATTGTAGGTCTTGAAAAGTCCTACAGGATAGTTCTGAATTGTATATGTATAACTCCTAAGCAATATCTATTCTTATTGATACCTATAATAAAACTAACTTAGTCAAATCGATGTGCGCGTTTCACGCAAAAAGTACTGAACCAATTTTAACAAAATTTTGTATAGTGATAACTAAGTGCTCGGGTCAACATTTAGGATACCTTTTACGACAGGCAAATTATTCATTCCATTCACGGGAAAACACAATAACTGGTTCTATCGAATTGTCCTTAGAAATTTATATAAAATATGAAATAGTCATTATTATCGATACAGAAGCCGAATCTATAGTTTTTAGAATATTTGTCTGTCTGTCTGTGACCACATCACAAGAAAACCACTGGACATATACATATAGGATACTTTTTACTGCGGGAATATATCTCATGTCTGAGAAATCTATACTAACCGTTTAACGGTTAGTATAGGTTTCCCATCTCAGACCTAGGGACGAACCCGAGCGGAGCGATGGTGAGTCGTTAGTTTCTTTATATTCTGTAACCCTCTAATTCTTTCTATTAAGTCTTGATCAACGAAGATATTCTTTCAACTTTTATGCCGAGCAGTTATGAGTCAAGTAGGTTGCGAATCGGAGTTTGCGACCGTAAAAGTTATTTAGCACTGGTCTAGCGCTTAAATTTGAAATAGACATTGATATACAGGGTGGAACAAATCGATAGGATATGGAAGAAAAGTATCTTAAATATTGAAGTTATCAAGATTTACTCAAAGGAAACATTTCTTTATTTAAAAATAATAACTGCATTTAAAAATAATAATAACTGCATTTAAGTTTTTTTTTAAATAGCTTCCCTGAACGGGAATCGAACCAAATAAAAGTGCAAAAAAGGACCCCGTCAGTATTTTATCGAATTAACCGATTAGGTCTATGGGAAGGATAAAATCTCTCAAACAAACATTGCGTCTTAGAATTAAAGAAAACGATGAAATCTTACAAGTTATACATATCGACTCTAACATCGTGGAACAAACGCACAGGACATGGAAGACAAGTGTCTAAAACACTGAAAATATTAAGTTTCACTCAAAGGAAACATTATTTTATTTTCAAAAATAAGATTAACTGCATTTAATTTTTTTTTTTATAAGAGGTGATCTGAACCGGTAATCGAACCAACTGAAAATGCCAAAAGGTACATCGACACTATTTTATTGAATTAATGGATAGAGTCTATGATAAGGATGACAATACATTTTACCGCGGGCGGAAAACACGTTATAATACGACTACAACCAGAAGTTATTTATGATAAGAATTACTTGAAACTTGGTATTAATGCTCTTCAATACAATGAAATATATACGTGTTTTAGCATTTTTCGAAATTCATCCCATAAGGGGGTATAATAGGAGATGAATTTTAGCGCGAGTGAAAACGCGAGTTCTGCTTGTCTTGTCTTATATCAAATATATGTATAATTATTATCTAGCTACTTTATTTAATTTTTTTTTAATTTAGAGCATCGGGATGAAAGATAATTTATTTGTAAGTTTTAATTTTCGATTAAGTGACAAGCCCGACTTGGATAACGTAGATTGAGAAGGCTAAGGCGAGAGCGAATCGCAGCGTAGCTCATAATTGCTTTATGTTACTTAAGATTTGGTGACAGTTTCGACTCGAAAATTATAGGTGTCGGACAGTATCAGAAAAATTGGAAGTGTCAAATGTATTTTTATTCAAAATACACCCTAATTTTTAAAGAATGAGAACAAGATAAATATATGTATTTTGTGTCTCTTTCGAAAGCTCTAAATTAAAGATGGCCGTTCTAGATTTGTAAATACCCAAACTTTTTCTCTTATCCTCATTGTTAAGTAAAAATATAAACAAATATTTTTTAATATTCAATATCCGGACTAATAAAAATATTATTTGTCGTACATTAATTGTATTATTAACGTGTTGAGGTTCAGCCATATAATTATGGATTTATACATTAAATTATTTACATATCTAGGGATGTACTCGAGTGAAGCGAGGTTTAATCACTAGTAGATACGAGTATATGTATACATTCGTTTCAATATGAAATATTAGAAGAAATATAAGGTATACGTGTAAGCTTAAATTAGGTGTAGAAGTAATTTTCATATAAAAATATAAGTGAAAGATTCCAAATCATTTAAGTATTTAAAAAAATATGCGAGAAAGAAAATGTGATGGAAATCGCTATGCAAATTTTAGAGCTAAGTGGTTCTCATCAAAGTTGCACGTGACTTTATAAATTGAGCTCCTAAAATGATATCAGAGGGTATAATGGACTATGTAGTTAAACCTTATGATGTTTCAATAATTTTATCGTTGGCTCTGTTACTGTTATAGTAGTCTTAGTAAACTGGCATCCCCTAAATGATGCAACATTACAAGAGTTGGTTTGGAGGTCCCATAAGTAGCCAAAGTATACTCATGTCATACCTAATTCCCGGTACATAGACGCCTGAGAAATGAAAAATATAAAAAAAAAATCACAGCCTATTATTGATAATTATAAATATTTAAACTTATGTATATAAATACATTTTCTTATATCGCGATGAACATCAATTTCAGTCATTGAAAATAAAAAAATATCTAAGGGGGAATAATTAACTGCATTATCATCACTTTAAAAGACAATCAAATATATTATAAATGAGAATTCTTGGACAATGTAATCGGTGTGATTTTGTATTGTATAGATATAGTCTTGAGCTGGTGAGTCATGTATTAGGCACTTTATGCCCTGTATATTAAGTGACATTAGTCTCTTGCATTTGTTCAAACAGTTAACTAATACTATTCCATAATGTTCAATAATACTTACGTCGTCAGGTATGGAAGATTCTATCTGCGCCCAGTCGATGGCTGGCGCGAGCGCACTTGACGACGGCGCAGCCTCCGCACACGCGCTTCCCGCCACTACGACCGCACACCAGATAGCCCACCACATCTAAAACAAAAAAGTTATAAATAATTATAATTATAATACAAATTTATTATATCATAATATAAAATACGTTATAATAAAAAAAACATTGACGAAAATATTATGTTCGCAAATTTTCTCACAAAGCATACGTAAGAAACATCACCTAGTCTACATTAAGTCAGTCCAAATCCTTTTATAGATCAGAAATAGGATCAAAAATCTTTAAAAAAATTGTATTGGTAGATTTAAAAAAGGTAATCAAAAAGATTTTATTAATGTGTCAAAGTAATATTGTATTTAAAAAATATATTTTTGGAAAAATGTTTAGTTCATATGTGTTTCTTTCGTGAATTCTTCTCAAAACTGGAGAGATTTATTTTAGAAAAAAATTAATAATTTGCTATCAAATGCTGAATGAATATCTAATAGTTATTATTTTCACCATTGAAACCTAGGTAAAGTGTTGGTTAAATGGCTGGTTCAATTAACCGTAACACACAGACTACCTAGAATAACATCTATGCAAACACGCAAGAACCGAAACCTTCGAAATCCTATCTCCAATATCGAGCTCAGTACCATTAATAAAAGGCCTATTAATCCATTTTAACTCTTTAAAACATAAAATAGTTGTTAACGTAATTATTGTTGTAATATTATTGCCTTTAATGCTCTTTGAAGCTGAATTAACGAAATATTAAATAAACTTACATAGGGTTTTTGTAAAGACTAAAAACATCCTTTTAGTTGTAATTTTTTTGTATTATTATGAAGAACGTTATTACTATTATCTGTTATTATTATGTGTTAACGACTTTAGAAGCTTATAACTATGCAAGTATTGGCTTAAACATAAAAATCACTTAGAAATAAAGAGTTTTAAGATAGGTTTTTGGATTGGTATTCGGTGCCAGTATTTTTTGATTATTTAAATGCACTAACACGGGCAGAATGGATGTATCCTGTGGTTATATAAGAGAGTAAACTTTTAAAACTAATTATAAGATAAAAAATACTTAACCCTACGTGTTGCGTAAAAGTTTTTTCTAATATAGTTAACTTTTACTAAAAGACCTTTTGCGTAAATTAAGTAGGACATCTATCCAGATTTCCATGTGTCGTTTTCACATTCGCCATTAGCGCCAAGTGTAAGTGCGGTCTCACTTCATTTAGAGGATGTCTTAGAGCTATATTTGCTCAGGACTCTACAAGCTCCACTGTTTATGAGGTGCTTTTGTCCTCGAGGAATCACATAAAGAACTATATATTTTAACAAACTGGGACAAACATTGTCCTATTTATACAATTATTTATATTTTCCAAGTAACGTGGGGAGATTTAGACGTATATTTAAAGATTCAGCAACAACTTCAAATAGTCGCTATGGGCTTAATTTCGATTGTGGCCGCCAAGTACATAATATGGGCTTTATATATAACGAATTATGTATATATAAACATTAAGATAGTCAAAAAAATCTCAATACTATATACCTACTTGTTGAAACATTTAAAGTGTTGATTCGTTTAATTTTGTTATTTCCTCTTATATATCGAAACAAGCTTCGTCAGGCATCCTCAACCAGATTTTGAAACCATAAAGTAAATAAAGCGTGGAATTTTGCGTTGGTTGAAAATAGCTCCTGAGATTTTATCCATACCAAAATACGTTAAGATCATCACAACACGCATACCTGAATAAAAGTAACGTCGTTACATTTAAATGGGATTGTTACAGGCAGAAATTGTTTCGGCCGAAACCGCGAGATAATTTGGGAGAACAATGAAAAAACGTTTTGCAAAGGCCCGTCTATTGTGAAATCTCTGTATGCCGAAGTTCGTGCATCCGACGATTTGTCATTCATGTTTTATTTCAGTCTAGATACGTCAGAGGAATGTGTTCAATCGAGTGAAAAGATGTAATGCTCCTACATACTACATTTTATGCTCTTTAGAATATCGTCAGCAAATTGTCTGTAAATCATCCATAAGTTTTTTACTCGTAGCCTAATTTATATATTTGACAAGGTTGAGTAAAAATCAAAGCACTTAATATATGTACTTACCTACACATATAAACTGTTAAACTAACACAATTATAACGATTCCGTTTATCTTTCAAAATTAACATAATTCGTCAATATCATGTAGATAATAATGTTTGTCATCTTTTTCAAGACTAGCGACTCACCCTCGTTCCGTTCGGGTTCGTCCCTAGTTAGGTTTGACGTTTAGTATAAATTTGTCATAGATGAGATATTATCCCGCAGCAAAAGGTGTCCTATATGTTGATCCGTATAATCAACTATCATCATACCAAATTTTATCAAAATCTGTACAGTGGTTTTCTCTTAACGCGTTCCCGGACAGACAGACAAAAAATCTAAAAACTATAGATTCGGCCTCTGTATAAATAATAATGACTTTTAATAAGATATTATTATAAAAAATATTTAATGTACAGATTTGACTCAATCAGTCGAAGTACATATGTTTGAGTCTATATCCTATATTTTCCTTATCACCGTAGCTTCCTCACGGACGGACTACACTATGTTTAAATTAAACTGTAAATTAAAATCAAATTAAATTTAATTGTAAAAACTACTTAAAATTAAACTGACGATTCAAAAGTTCTTGTATAAGTCTAATTGAATTAAGTTAATTTTAATTTCATTTAACCAGAATTATCTTGATATAAAGTACCTACACAATATACATGGTACTAAATAGTAACTTTAAGTAAAAGTTAAATATCTGTACCTCGCATTATTCATGACAGATATTGCGCCAAATATAAAGATGAGCTATTGTTAGGATTTTTAGAATTTGTAAGAGTATTGTACAAAAGAATCTGATCAATCATAAGCTCCTTTTTTGTTATATAATATTGGTTAATAATAATCACAATGTAACACTTAGGTGATCGATAACATTAAGACAGCCATATTGTTACGCTGTTAAAAACATCCCATTGTCTTTTACGTATAAATAACAATGTATATTAAATATGAAATTACAATTACAAGCGTTAATGTATAAGGTTAAATATACGGTCATATTTTATGCCTCATCTAAAGCAATTTTTTTGGATTTTGGATATGGAAATTAATGATAGTAATAGATAATGGTTCTGTACATCCTTCAGCGGCTACTGCTGTTACACAATCTTTACGACGTTAGAAGCATAAAATCACAACTATTGTCTTGAACAGACAGACGGACAGACGGACATAGCCCAATTATAAAAGTTCCGTTTTAGCCTTTGAAGTACGGAATCCGAAAAAGGTATAATAAGTAATTTAATTTGTAAGTATACATCTTGACTTGAGATTAACGATTAAATACCTCAATGAAATTTTATTTAGTGTGAAACTATTTTCGTTTAACTGGATTTCATATTTTTTAACATCCCACTGCTGGGGGTGGACCGCCCTTCAATACGATAGGGATCAGGCCACAGTCCACCACGCTGGCCAAGTGCGGGTTGGCAGACTTCACATGCCTTTCGATTTGCTACGTTTCCTCAGACATGCAGGTTTCCTCGGACATGTTTCGCACATGAAAATATTCGCACATGAAAATATCCGAGTTGCGAAGATTTGAACCCGCTTCACTCGGTTCCTCAAGCGAGCGCGTTACCACTTGTCTACCACCACTGTCCTAAATGTATTTAGTGTAAAAAGCCCATTAAATAATTAACTAAGCACAAAAAGTACAAAAAATAAATACAAATATCTGGTAATGAAAATGTTTTATTCACTAACTGCATTATATATAAAAAAACCTGGGTTCCAGATGGCTTTGTTTAAATAGTAATTTTTATTTAGCTCTAATAGACATTCGCTTACTAAAATCCATCTAAAAGTTTTCCAATAAATTATTGAAGTTTTAACATATCCATTATAAAATCTGATGGTTCACAGGTTAACTATCTACGAGTATAATAAATTACCTACCCTAGATAAGCCTTATTGAAGTTGAAATATTTTTGGGGCTTTTATACAAGAATTAACTACATTTATATAAATTATATGTACATCATTCATATTATGAATGATGTATTAGTCCTAGATATAAAAAATACATATATTTTAGGTTCGTAGTTGTTTAACCGATATTAGAAATTAATCTGATATGAAATCAAATAATACTTTATTACATTACTAGTTACCTATCCTCACTTCTCTCGGGTGCGTCACTTGGTACCATTTATGTTGATAAAAATAGTTATTGTGAGGTTTTTCTGCAGGCCTTTTTAAGACCAACATTTTTCTAGTACATTGTTTTGCTGTATATCTTAATGTTTAACCACCATTAGCCATGTAAATTTCTAATATCAACAGGAAATGCACAGAGATAAACAGACACACACAAACATACAAAAAATCAATAACTATTTTTTGGGGTCTATATTCTGGTCACAATAAGTAACAGTGTTTTTTTTAACATTTCATGCACAGATTGCGCTTTGTTACTATTTTATTATATGCGTGTACTTGGGTCCATGAAGCAATCATTCACCTTTTGGAGGCGAAATCTGGGCGTTACAAGCTTATTTCTATTTCTAGTGTTTTTGTGTGACTATTACTAGTTTTCAAATAATTATTACTTACATTTTTACGAATATGCAATATATTACACACATTGATATACAATTATATATATATATATATCAATGCCATTGATTGTAACCAACCAAGTTGATTCAAGGGTTGGTTACACAGTATTTATTGTGAAACCGATATCGTAAAATAACCGATCTTTGAATTTGGAATCAACTTATGAGTATTCGAAACTTAATATTGTAGCTATCGATTTCTTACAATTTTTTGTAACTCTTTAGATGGTGATTGTATTTACTTTATAGAAGCACATAAAAAATCACAGAAATAATTAATAAACGGACAATAGTTATAAGGAGAGTAATTTACTTATTTATCAGACTTTCAGACATATAGAGACTTCAATTTTATATTATATGTAGGTAGACACATCAAGCAACCAGCTGTTTTAATTATAAACTAGTATATTATTTAGTAAATGAACTTCTTAGCAACAAGTTTCCCAAAACATGTCATATGCAACAAGTGTCAAAGCTATGGCTTCGGAAATAGGCAAATATTGACTTCGCACTACGACCGACATTCCGTCGTCTGGAACTTCCGCCGCTCTTTATGGTCTTTGTACGCATATGTCTATATTATCGAGGATTGATTTTATAATATTCAAATATAATTAAATGTTATATTCTCTCTAATCCACAAATACGTTAAATTAAATAAAGAATAAGTATACCAAATTTCACTTCAATTGTATACCAGTAAGTGGTAAAAATATGGTTTGCAACTTTTAAAACGGACATTGTAAAATTGGTGGTCAACTTAACAATTTCATATTTAATAAAAACTTTTAAAAAAAAATACCGACTTCGAGGCACTAAAATGTAAAAAATAACTAAACGGAGGTTTTCATTTAGAATAGATACCTAATCAGATATTTTCAAAGTCGGTGCCAGCCGATGCAAAACAAATCTAATATATTTCGATACGTAAAATATATATTTACCTATTAGATGTGCATATCTTAAAATATTGTAGGCTATTATATTGTAGGCTAATATTTGAAACAAAGAAAATTTTCCAAATCGTTTCAGGCGTCTTCGAGTAATCGGTGAACATAGATAAAAAAAAGAAAAAAAAAAGATTCCGACGAATTGATAACCTCCTCCTTTTTAGAAGTCGGTTAAAAATATGATGCCGTAAGTTGGCAACAAATAAACATTTTCCATATAATTCTTTGAATGACAATAACATTTCTATGAAAGTTTTTCCTTTTTCATATCCAAAAAGTAAACTTATTCTATATTCATTATGATATTTTAATAGCTTAAAAAACTAGGATAAATATGCGATAGCAAAATAATTTTAATTATCCTTGCCGTGGTCAAAATATTTGGGAAAACATATTGTAAGTTACATTCATAACAGAACAGACAAATAATATAGTGCCATAGTAACATTATTATTTTTTCTGTAACATAAGTAAAACAATCTTCTAAAATCGGCAATTGAACACATGACCTTAAAGCTATGAGCTAGAGCTCCAGTAATTGATTACATATCCTAAGGTTAGGATTTTTGAGATTAGAACAACTCACAAGAACAAGAATTTAAGTGCGTATATGTATATTTATGTATATCAATTAAACTTATTTTTATGAAACTTAAAGTAAGGTTTGCTTTTTCATGCACTATCCCTCGTTAAGTAAAAACACATTATACATAATATTGTCTTCTCTCGTTTGAAATTCTAATAATGTGACGTGAAATTACATTTCCGATATAATATGGAATTCCTAGCACGCCCGCGTGTCTATCTAAATTCTAAAACTTCCTTTGCGGGAACATTTTCGATTTCGTAGTTGGTACCTACTTAGTTTCCAATACGACAAAGTAGTGAAACTCGACATCCAATAGGAATAAATTGTAATTTAGAAGTATTAGTTGTGTAGAATTTTATCATCATAAATCTATTGTAATGAATTAGATTTAAAATAATAATAAGTGACCATTTTATATTCGTTAGCGTGACATATTATACAAAAAAAATTAAACAAATCCAAAGTTTTTTTTAAATAATGAAAAGGCCTATAATCATCAAAAATAAATCTTATTCAGCAAAACCTTTGCACAATTTATAGACCTGTCTTAGAAAGTAAAAAAGGTAAAATTATAAATTAAGGTATTTGAAATTTCTGATCTAGACAAAATTTAATCTCAGAAGGAAATGTCAGCATTGAGTTGATCATTAAGCTTTGACAATTAATATTCATCCACGTGTAATCTCTAGTCTAGTGGATCACATCGGTAAATTTACTACCCTATTGGCACCATTATCTGTATTAATAGCGTTTTATACACAAATAATGCTAAGTATTCAATCTTAAACATTAAGCTCCTAAGGTCCCTTATTGAAACCTATTACACAATATTTTATTTTTTATGTGTCTACTAAATGCCTGTCCTGACTTCAAAAGGTACTTTTTTTAATCTGGCATATCTTAATATTATTTTTAGGCAACAGCCAATTTATTGCTTAAAGAGGTGAATATTAAAACGCTGCAATAAGGGTTTCATTAATTTATATTAAAAAAAAGTCAAAAAAGTTAGTAGATTTAATGAGTTTCATTATAGTCTGTCAAAGCCCTCTAAGCTATAGAACTGGTAGCTGTGGTGTGGCTTGGACCATAATAAATCACGATAAGAAATACAATTTTGAAATTAAACTAACACGTTCTAACAAATTCATATCATTTTAGGAGCAGTATGTGTAATAACGAAAAAAAAGTTAAGTAGGTATTGATATAGGTGTAACATTAACGAATTATTCGTTCATGAGGTGTAAGTATAGTGTGTGTAGCATCACTGACTGATGGATCAAAGCTATATATTTACTAGCAGAACCCACGGCTCTGCTCGCGCTAAGACTACAAAAAATATCTAAAAAGGTACTTTCATACAAACTTTCATCCCCTATTTTTCCCCTTATAGAATATATGTCAAAAATGCTAAAACACGTATTATTTTTATTTTATTGAAGAGAATTAACACCAAGTTTCAAGTAATTCTGATCATAAATATTACGTTGGACTATATTATAACGTATTTTTCCGTAGGAATAAGATTATCTCCCGCGATAAAAAGTAACCTATGTCGATCTTCAGCCCTACAACTATCTCCACACAAAAAATCACGCCAGTCTGTTTCTCTCTTTCGACATGAAAGAAGGACAAACAAACACACTTCACATTTATAATATTAGTATGGATTATGTGTTAATAAATTTAATATTTTGACATTAAAATACAATTAATGATATTTATACTATCTTAGGATCCAGAAGCTTTCGAAAACCTTATTTATTTCGCCCATCGCGAAAGGCATTGATTAAAACGTTTCATAATAAATTAGAATTTTTAGCCATCAGTCTTATCGTTAATTTATTTGTCAGAATAGCAGTATTGGCAAATGTTCAATATAAATTAATTTATTGTTTTGTTAATAAATTATTTCGCTTATTTTAAAAATTCAGAAATTTTTATTCTTCAGTTTATTTAATAAATTTGAATGCTCATTCACAATTCATACAAACATGGTAATGTTACATATAACATTACCATGATACAAATAATAAAACACACGTTTTTTCGACAATTGTGCCTGTAGCAGTATTAGATAATCAGCAATAAGCTATTTTTATCCTAGAAAAACAGAGCTTTCTTCAAAAAAGCTATCGTTCAAGATAAAGAAAGCTACTCAACTCTGATAATTAATAAGCTGGCAGTTTCATTTTTAAATAACGTTGTAACGTCTTTTTAACCGACTTCCAAAAAGGAGGAGGTTCTCAATTCGTCGGAATCTTTTTTGTTCTTTTTTTATGTATGTTCACCGATTACTCGAAGACGCCTGACCGGAGTTGGAAATATATATATTTTTTTTTCAAAGGGTATACTTCCCAGGTGGTCCCATTTGAATTTTATCGAAATCGGTAGAGCCGTTTTTTAAAAAATCAACAAATAAATTATTTTTTAAATAAATTGTTTATCGAATATGTTATTAAAAAACTTTCTAATTGCAAATTTGCAATAAGAAAGTTGCAGGTAATTACCTGCTTATTACGTCTATTAAATATTCAAAAATAAAAACTAAAAAAAACCGACTTCCAGGCACTAAAATGTAAAAAATAACTAAACGGGGGTTTTCATTTAGAATAGATACCTAATCAGACACCTCGCGGTTAATTTCTAAGAATTTGCTAATGTTTACTTTTTAACTTCTTATAGAATATCCTTAAATTCTATTTATTTGACATCTTTAAAGTCAGTACCGGTTGGAATGTCGAAGGCATCCTGCTTAGAGTAGAATTGTAAGTTTCTATGAAACTTTGGACTGGGTGCAGCAGATCTCTATTAAAAGAAGTTCTGTAAGTTTGAAGTCTTAACTTTGAAGCATTGCTTGAACATTACAACTTTTTAACTATATCGGACGCGGAGGAGTGAACCCTCCTCAATTAATATCGAGAAACCTACAAAGAAAGTTGTAGAGTCTAAGCATCTACAAGACTACAAGTACGAAATATAATTAAAGACGTTTCGAACCAAGAAGGAACTATATTATTTAATAATCAACCTACATTTAATTCAAGAAAATTAAAAAAAGATATTTCGTTTATCGTGTCTATTATGAATTTCGAATGTTACGTACGGAAAATTGTTAATAATTACCATTATTATAAATGTGTAAGCATGGGAGTTTTTTTTTCATGCTGTAACATAATAAATTTAAAATTCAAATCTAGCAAACAATAATAAAATCCTTACATATTATAAATTAAAGAGTTTGTGATTATTCTATAATAGTTTCTTTCATAAACTATTGTAGGAATATTATAACTGCGATAGGCTTTCAATTAGGAACTATTTAAGAAGGTTATAAGTTATAAACAGTTGCGAAATTGATTTCACGATATTATAACGATTGACGACACGTTTGGCTCAGTTTGGTGTACTTGCTGCGCCAGCGGTCGCGGGTTCAAGTCCCGCTGTGGGCGGGCATTCATTTGTGTGATGAGCAACAAACGTTTGTACTCCAGTCATAGGTATATTTATATATGTATGTATTTAAAAGTTATATATTTGTAGTGTATCAACTATCTGGTATCTATAACACAAGCCACGTAGCTTATCATGGTACTAGATGGTGATGTGTGTTAATGTCCCAAAATAATATTTATTTATAATATTTGCGAATTAGTACTAGCGGACCCAAGCAAGGCCAACGTAAGCCGCTAGTATAATATTATAAATGCCATTGTAGGTAGGTATATATTATTTACTTACGTTTTACCGTTTATTATAGATTTCTTAGAGATGAGATATTAGCTATCATCATACCAAATTTAATCAAAATCTGTCTGTCCAGTAGTTTTCTCGTGATGCGTTCCCAGACAGACTGACTATTTCAATAAGATTATCCTAAAAATATTTAATATGCCGATTCGACTCAGAATTTTGTTATATGGATACATATATATTCCATTCATTCATTCATTGCGTTACTTTAGAATTTTTACGATAGAGCAAAACCTAAAAGTACTGTTTTTTTTATTATTCATACGTATGTTCAGATATGTACAATATTAAAAAATCTAATAAAAAGTCTCAAAAAGGATATGTTAATAAGGCGTTATTACTTACCATGTTTTTGATACTGAAGGGAAAAAAGAAACCAAAATTATAGTTGAACGAGGTCCTGAAACAAAAAAAAGCATAATTAACTCAAAAATCTTTAATTATACATGCCTAGTAGGTATGCCTAGTATGTTATAACAACTAATGTGGTAGAATGACCAACATCTTATAAATAAACTAGCATTGCCGCGGCACCGCCCGCGTTCAGATGACCAAAAACCAAATTCTTAGGTTTTACGTATTAGTATACTCTTACATTGCAGTTTTTGTATTTTTTCTTAGAAATGAGACATTTTCCCGCGGTAAAAAATATCCTATATGTTGAGCTGTCACCATAGCAAATTTCATCAAAATCCCTCCAGTGGTTTTTCTGTGATGCGGTAACAGACAGACAGACAGAGAGACAAAAATTCTAAAAGCTATAGATTCGGCCTCTGTATCGATAATAATGTTTATTTCAATAACATTTTCCAAAAACTATTTAATGTACAGATTCGGCTCAGTTAGAATTATATTATATGTATAGATTGTAACAAGAGAGTTTTTTTTTAAATATTAGTGATTAGAGCAAATTGAGGATGTAGATACATTTTTTGTCTGCTATCTATCTGTTTGAATGTACACTAATTAAAAATGTCTAATTGAATTTCAATATGGTTACCTTAATGATAGAGGGCTAAATATGAATGCATACGAGTGCAAATAAAAAATACTTATAGTAAGAAAATCTGTACGCCCTTCTTCATCCCATTTGAAATATTCAAAAAATGGACTACTTTGATACACTGTATCTTAAGCAAATTTAAGTGGAAGTGAGTACTTGTTAATTGATGAAAACATTGTAATATTTTTTTGAAACACATTTTACACATAAGAATTTCATCTAATACCACATGTTGAAATTGAAACAATTGGACAAAGGAACACGTAATTGATTATGTTAATATGAAACACATGTTTCATGTTCAACTTAAAGCAGTTTAAAAGAACTATTAAAATTTTATTTAATTGTCAATAAACTATTTATAAAAACGGCTAGCTGTTTTAGTACTGAAATGCTGGAACAGTAAATCGAGTTCCGTTCATTGGATAGTCTATAGAAATTGAATGAAACTTCGCAGTTCACTTAGGTAATGTACCTCCTGAACTAGGATAGGCAGTACTAGTTTATAATTCGTGTAAAATTTGATAGCTAATGACCGCAATGTATATATTTATTTTTACTTTTATATATGTGTCTGTCTGTGATTTCAAAAGGGCTATTGGCTGAACCGAATTAAACGAGACTTTCACTAGAAGATTCGACTACTGACTTACGGTTCAGACTATTTATTACCATCATAGCATGCGATCGGAGTTGAGAGATTGATATAATAATAAAGTATAATAAAGTAGATAGAATATCTTATTAAACTTGTATGTGCACAGGATGTATAGTTAATATAATTTCGTGTTTCATGTCATATTGACGATGTAAAGAGAAATATATGACAGACATGACCTAATTCAAGCTGGGCAGCGCTCTATAAATTTAGGACATCAGAGCACCTGCATATTTTTATTAGCCCCATTTGGGTCTCACAGCTTCTTCTATACACATTCTTCTAACAAATGAAAATATAATAGATTGTGTTATGTAAGTTATTATATTTAAAAAAATGTTTTTATTTCTTACCTTAATGTGTATGAAAAAAAATATAATTTGTTATCAAAGAAGTTAGTAACATGGACATTTTAAAATAAGTTTATAATTTTCATAGTTTATACTGATAAGATTGTACGTTGATTATAAATATGTCTATGTCTTATTTATTATAAACAAATTTGTTTCCCTCGCCCTCTAAAGATTGAATATAAAATAGATACATTCGTTCTTATGATACAAACTATCTCTACCAAAGATTAAGATGGGATTTGCGGTTGAATAGGTAAAAGGTAAGAGATTGGAGAGTTATCTCTACATAGCTAACCATCGCACTGATTTATTGATTCTTATCTATTTTAAAGTTAGAAATAAAGGTTAGTGATTTGTTTTATCACAAGAAAACTTAAAAAACTTTAACTTGTAAAAATAAAAGGTTACTCGAAATCCCATTAAGCCATTCCAAATCTTATGATGAGTCTTTTACCATTAAAACTGTAAGACTTTGGAATGATCTTCCAATTGAAATAAGATAGCCCGAGAGCCCGTGACGAATTTTGGGAAGGTCCTTTTGGCAAGTTGAAATTGTGAAAAAATATAATTTCGTGAATTGGCGAGTCCAGTCCCGCGAGTCTGGTATAGCTTTAGCAGTTATTTCGCTACTGTGCAGTATACAACATTTGCAAAAAAAATATATCCAAAAAAACATATTTTTGGCAACTTGATTTCTGTTTAATCCTTTAATTTAACTTTCATATAATTCAAAAAAAAGAACCCCAGATGTTTTTGTCGGTTATAAAGTATTGCCAGACCTCTCAAAAGATTCATTTTTTTTTATTCCAAAAAACATACTTTTGGCAATCTGAAATTTTAATCACGTATTTATTGAGTAATTTTCTGTAATATTTGCAAATTGCCAGATGAATTTAGCGGTTTTAAACCCTTCCCAGACGTAAATAAAGTTTACAAATTAGTACTACAAAAAAGTCTTTTTAGGTGTAAGAAAGATAGCTTATCGAGGTATGCCAGCAGCTGATGTTTCGAGTATGGTTCGGGCTCTGCGTTCACAACAGAGTATTTTAGAGTAGTTTATTAAGGTTCCGTACCCAAGGGGTAAAACGGGACCCTATTACTAAGACTCCGCTGTCTGTCCGTCTGTCTATCCGTCTTTGTCAGGTAGTATCTCATGAACCGTGATAGTTAAACAGTTGAAATTTTCACAGATGATGTATTTCTGTTGCTGCTATAACAACAAATACAAAACAATAGAATAAAATAAATATTTAAGGGGGCACCCATACAACAAACGTGATTTTTTTGCTATTTTTATAGATAATGGTACGAAACCCTTTATGCCTAATAATATATTGATATTTTTTCACAATTTCAACTTGCCAAAAGGACCTTCCTAAAATTCGTCACGAGCTCTCGGGTTAAGAATGTCGAAGTCGGTGAGCATATTTAAAAAACGTCTCAAAAGGCACTATCTATCACAGTAGGGTTATTCTGTCATTAGTGCCGTACTATGTAATTTGTTTATGCATATATATATACATATATAGACATTATTTTATTATTATGTATATGTATGTTATGTATATATAATCAAAATATATATGGTAAAACTAATATTTTATATATGTAAATTTTTATGTATGTTTATTTATATTAAGTTTTAATGATTTGCACTTTATGCACCTTTCCGCTCACTTACTTTCTTTTATCCTTTACTATCGGTTGCCTGTAAGAGATCACTTTTAGTGATAAGGCCGACTTTGCACATCTCTTTATTTGTATAATATTTTTTTTAATGTTAATGTACTATTTTCTTGTGCAATAAAGTGTTATAAATAAAAAAAATAAAAAAATAATAATAAACGTAATTTAATTTAATTTGTATATAATTTGATTTAAAAAAGATGACAGATTTGAAAATAAATAAAATACTACTAATGCTAACATTATGAAGGGAAAGATAACATAATAGAGTTAAACATCTTGAAATAAAATAAAGTACTATATTATTTCAATCCATATACACGAGTATTTACGAAGTATCCTCTATGCAATATTTAGCGCTAACTTAGCCAGTATAAGCCACAAATATACCCGTATGTACGTGGCACGGTACAATCAGTAAATGGCAGAGCTTTCAATCAATGCCTCCTCGTTGCTGATTGCCGGCCAGCGAAACAATACGGCCGGACGCGTACTGGCTAAGCACCTGTTCGAACCTGCCATATACATAACACCCGAATATCTTCAATGACTAATTGACCTCGATCAAATCATATTTTATGTAGGAAACGACCGTCTTATATCTGTTAATATTTCACATGTTATTTTAAGAATGAAGAATGTTTAGATTTTCTATAATTACTTATACGTACCTAAGTAATAATTAAATTTAAGTAAATGTATTTGGTTAATCTTTTTTAAACTATATGGAAACTTAAAAAAAATTAAATATATTAATTAGTAATTTACCGAGCGGTAATTAATAGAAGATTGCGTACTACATATTATTATAGCTTTTACAAAACAAAACCTCAATACTACAAAAATTCATAGCGTTTTTAAGTAATATTGAGGCGACATGATTACAACAATATTGTCGGCACGAAGTGTGCCAGTAAGTTAATTTAGGTCGCTTAACGTATAACGCGTATGATCACCCGACGGGGATAAGTTGCCTCGAACTTGAATTGTATGTAAATTATATTTAATAGAAGTTCTGAAGTAGATAAAACTTGTTTGCACTCTTGTAAGGAAAGTTAAATGAAAATTGTTTATTTTTTCTTATTGAAAATTATATGAAAACAATAAAATGATGAAGAAGTGAAGATTTAGAACTTTCTAAGACAGCAGTTTTCCTTAATATTGATAACTTTGTATGTAAAGTTTATTATGTTAAATACATATTTTATTAAATAATACATTTTGATGTATCTTTTATATATTTTGTAAGAAATGTCATTAATGTTTCCGTTTGAAACATAAAATATTTTTTTTAAGCGCGATTTGTCGCTGTGGTGCTAATTAAGCCTAACGAATCTTCCAGTGGCTTGTTGCAATACCGCACTAACAAGTTCATATACCATAATTAAAAATAGATTATTATTTCTCTTAATTCATCCCATAAAATAACTACGAGTATGCAGAAAATTACTTCTACTTCACGTAGATAGGTTCAAAAAAGCTAAAACTAATATTATCCTTCAGTGATATTGTGTAAAAGCAAAATTAGTTTTTTAATATATTTATTCTGAATAATTGTATTTGAATCCTTTGTTTTCTTTTTGCTAAACGTTATCTAGATTGGCGTCTGACTGAGTGAATATAGGAAAAACCCATAAAAACACACTTCCACATTTAAAATAGTAGAACTCAAGGACACCATATACAATCTATGCACAAGTACTTTTTGTACGTACCTTTATGAAATACAACTTTGTTATCGCGTAATTATCTAATCAGTACGTGGCTCTATAAGCGATTATTCGTACAATATGGAGAGTATTGTATTATCTATGGGCTAATAGTATTGTTGAGTGGTTAACAATATCATAATTATTGAATATAGGACGTGCTTTGGTTTTGACTTATAATAATACGTGCCCGATGATGGTAATAACATCATGTATGCTATTGATTATATATATAATATATATATATATATACATATATGGATCTTAATAGAAATGTAAAATCAATAATGTAAGTGGTCCATAAGTTTATTTCTATAAAGCACATATTTAAAAAAAATGACAGTGGTAACCCAGTAGTAACGCGCTCACTTGAGAAACCGAGTGAAGCGGGTTCCGAGGTCCAACAGAACCTAGCAAATTTTCGAAAGACATGTGAAGTCCGCCACCCCCACTTGGCCAGCGTGGTGGACCATGGCCTGATCCCCCTCGCATTGAAGGCTCCCGTGCCCAGCAATGGGACGTTAAAAAATAAAAAGGGCTGAATACACACACACACACATACATAGGTAGATATTTTGTTTTAAGTTCTACATTGTGTTACTACAAAAGCTTCAACTACGATAATTCCTAAATCTTTCGTTTTCTTTAAGTATTCGCTCTGTAAAATTTTAGTGTTTAATTCAAGGACCCGGCCAAGTTAAAAACCTTAAGGTACCTACCTCACCTTACCTACCTTATCAGCATATATTATCAAATTGGATTAAATACCTTAAGGTACCTTAAGGTATTTAATCCAAATATATAAAAATCAATGGAAATGTTGTAACTTTAAGTCTCAATAACTTTTTACTCGTACGTTTCCGGAAAATTTTTTATTTAACATTTCGACTCCCTATCACGTCCTCTATCCAGAAATACCACCCACTCCGCCAGGGGCCACGTCCCCTATTCTAAACTGCAGCCGACCCATTTTTTATCGTATTAAACATTCGTAGTTCTAGGAAGGAATATTACAGTTATATTTTGTATAAAACTTGTCACCGGAGGCGACACAAATACAAGCGTATGTCATATTTTTGTCATGTCACTTTTTGTACCAGTGTGAAGTGAATACTGAATACAGCTGTTGCAGTTGCGTTTCGTTACACCATGATATTCAAAATATAGACACACATTATCACTATGAATTGCTACGACTTAAATATGGATTTTATTATTTTGTATACATTTAGACGTTTAGATATATAAAATCGTATTTATCATCGCATTATAATATCGAAATCTTTAAATAAAACACCTCTTTAAATCTAAACTTTTTTAAATATTTAAGGCTATATCTAGATAATATACTTAAACAGAAGAACAGAAAATATTGTTTAATTAAAAGAAACTCTGTTTATGATCCAAAGGTAGATATCGTAGCGCTTGGCATTCTATTTTCACTGGTATCCTACCTAAATATATGCACCTACCTACTTATTATTTTTCTCTATGTATATTTTTGTATTCGACATTAATAATAAATACCTGCGCGACCGAACTTCGCTCGGTGTTCTTTTTTATTATATAGTAATTTTTAGATCAAAAAAATCTAAAACTTGAAGAAATACAAAAAAAAAACAAAAGTAAAAACTTTGTACCCGACCGGGATTCGAACTCGGACACCTGCGATTGTCAATGTTGCGCCTTGGTCGCTTGACCACGATGCTTATGCCCGAGAACACACGCGTTTTCCCAGACATAAGTCGATTTTTCTTCCCCGAAAACCCGTACTCACCAGATTTCAGCGAAAAAAAAGCGCCGGTATATATAAATAAATATACAAGAATTGCTCGTTTAAAGATATAGGATAAATAGACGATAATAATGTCCACTCGATCGATTTTGGCGACGGTGGCTAAACTTATTGAGACTAGCCATCTGCGCAGGAAATAAAATAGTGCACAAGTGTACGCGCAGACACAAGTGCACTCTCTATTCCTGTCACTCTCATACTCTGGTGAGACGACCGCTCGACACGATCGCTCGACACGACCAATGATGACCAATGATCTCCGAGGCACAAGGGTGAAACACCGCCAACTTCTTAACTTCGAGCTGTTGCTGAGGCTTACTGAACAGAAAGGCTCAATAACTAAACTAGTCTTGACCCAGGACCTCTGGATGTGGAACAAGTCTAACTACACCTCCGAGGCAGTTTATAAAATATTTAAGATATATTTTAAATATTTGGGAATAGAACTCCACCTCGCGTCGGTTAAAAAAGCTTATTACCAAAATTTATTTCTATTTTGTAATGCTCATGTTGAAATCGCAAGTACAGCAGTTTAATAATAAGTTATAAATAAATAGCATGTTTTGCCTAAAATGTCATAAAGAAAAGTATTCAAATATGTTTAGTCACATTCCTTCCCGGAAATGAAATGTTTTTATAATTTTAATAAAGAAGGAAATACACAGAATTGTGGACTATAACAACGTAATATTGCTCCTGTGGGCTATTTTTAGAGAAAGTTATTTTTCTTTGGAGAAATCCAGATGTGGGTATGTATGTGGCTAATATGTAAATGTAAAACTTTAAGCCAGGGTGAATCTTTAGTTTTCTCAGTAAAATCAAAGTTTTGTGAAGTACTGAATAATGAGATCACCGAAAATAAATTATATTAGTAAACTAGCAGAACCCGCGGCTTCGCTCGCGCTAAAACTACAAAAAAGAACTCTACAAAGGTAGGTTTCATACAAACTTTTGTCCCTTATTTTACCCCCTTATGGGATGAATTTCAAAAGATACTAAAACACGTATTTCTTTAATTGTATTGAAGAGCATTAATACCAAGCTCCAAGTAATTCTGATATTTTTTTTTTGTTATATTATAACCTGTTTTCTCGCAAGAGTGAGATAATCTCCCGCGATAAAAAGTAGCCTATGTCACTCTCCAGCCCTCAAACTATCTCCGTACAAAAATTCACGCCAATCCGTCACTCCGTTTCGACGTAAAAGAAAGACAAACAAACAAACACACTTTCACATTTATAATATTAGTATGGGTGGTGTAAAATAACTATGGTCATGTCTACTCTTACAATGCACTTTTTGTATTTTTTCTCAGAAATGAGATATCTTCCCGCGGTAAAAAGTATCCTATATGTTGACCCGGATAACCAGCTATCATCATACCAAATTTCATCAAAATTTGTCCAGTGGTTTTCTTGTGATGTGGTAACAGACAGACAGAAAATCTTAAAACTATAGATTCGGACTCTGTGTCGATAATAATGTCTATTTCAATTGGAATATCCAAAAAATATTTAATGTACAGATTCGACTTAGTTACAATTTTATTATATGTATAGATTATATTCTAAGTGTCACGTACGTCATTATGTAGAGTTTGCGGATAGAATTAAAAAATTAATAAGTAATTAATCTCATACGAAAAATAATCTAATATGGACCACTCTAAGTCCATCACTGTCCTGTTCCCGAGGCTTACACATTTTACCGGATCTCTGCCCTATTTCTGTACATAATCCTCCGCACAGGTCATGACACAGACAGTGAAAGTTCAGTAAAGGGACACTTTTAGTGATATATGCATAACATTTTTGATATTTGCTACTAAAAATATGAATTTCAATGAAGAAACTATTCATAGAAGCAATACAATTGAGGTTATAATCATATCCCATTTACATAATAATACATTATTAATCCACAGCTAGTGCACACAAGGGGCACATAGTCTTGTTCAAAACACGACAATACCTTATATAAACAGCTAGCTGTATATTAGAGAGGAAACTTGTAAGGTTTAGTTAGTGACTTTCCTATAGCTCTACTCTTTCGAAATACGAAAATGGCATCAGAGTATTTGTTGTGAGAGTTTGGTCACTAAGCAAATAAAACAAACATATTTCCAGCTCACCAAGTGAAACCTGTTGCTTTAAAACTTTATTTTCATCTAAACCGTTGCTTACCACGAAGGTAAAAAATAATGATTATTATTTTAAAATATTTTTTCCATGTTTCCAATTGTGATACTTTGTTTTAATGTAATTGTTAATAAAATTATTTAATATAATTATAATTTAAATTAAAAATATTATTAAAAAGTAATGGCAGTAACAATGACAAAATAGAAATTTTTATTTGAGAATATTTATAGGTAGAAAATTAATACAAGAAAAAAATTAAACAAAAATAATTGTTTATAACCACCATTTCAATTACACTTGACATATTTCTTATCTTGGAGAGAAACACCTGCTAGGTACTGGAGAGTATGGGACAAACGGTTATGTTAACGTACGTACTCGCAGGTACATTACCGCACCCCCTCCCCCCCCCCCCCCCCCCCAACGTGCGTTAACCTTGTCGTGATGGGGGGCTCAGTAGTGCCCGGCAATACAGCCGGGCGCGAAGCCAAGAAACGCACGGGGAGGTGGCCCATTTCGGTGGGCGGTGGGAGGTGGCCCTCTTCGGGGGGCGGTGTACCATGCGGGTTGCTCCTGGTACTTCTCTGATAGCAGAGTGGACCTTGGAGCAACCCCATGGTTGTTGTGGTCTGCTTTGGCAGACCTGCCGTCGGGGCGTCGTAGTTGAATGCGTAAGCGATCCTGCGACGCCCCATTAAGACGGGGGAAGGTTTTGTTGGGTTTTAGTGGCTTTGCCGGTGAGTCCCACACCTTGTGCGTAAAAGCATTTATCAACGTTAAAAAAAAAGGTACATTACCGTCCACTTTGTACATATTTAACTTATTAAATGTATAAAACACTCTCTTCTCTCTTATACATCAATTAATATGTGATTCGCTAGTATAGGTATAATACACTGATTCTACTCCCTTTGTGGACAGTATAATGAATAAACAATTTTAATATACCTTACTCGTTTTGATTAAATTTTATTATATTGGATAGATAATATTTTTGCAAATTGTCATAATATTAATGTTATAACATATAAATTATACTAATATCTGTTTATAGAGTTAATAAAGTATATAATTTATAACAGTTTAAACAACGAAATTAATTGAATGATTCCGTTATAGTGTTAAATGAATAAGAATCATTTTATATTTACTTATTTGAGATGACCGAAAATAAATTATATAAGAAATTATTAATTAATTTATTATTTAAATAAATTATATATAAACAATATACGCAATTTCGCTAAGCAGCGTACAACAATTTTAATAAGCGAACCATCAAAGACTTGCTCTTGTATACGATCAAAACATTACGTTCTTGAAATTTTCAGCGCCAAATTAGTTCAAAATAATATCATCTGCTTATGGAAAAAGATTATTCCAAATAGAGAACTCGATATTAAACATTAGAATATAATATCTCAATGACAAGTACCAAGTTTTCCTTCATACTATAAACAAGTTAGAAGACGTACTTTAAAAACAATTTTTAATGTAGATCTTCTTAATACCTACTTTCTCTGATTCGCGCGAATATTTGACATTTTAAAATTGAAATAAAACTATCTTTTCGGAGTTTTACCTATAGATAATATCTACTGAGGCTAAAAAAGTTTTAGTTTGAATTATCGTAATAATTTGAGTATTTTTATTTAGTGTAGAATTTAAATGAAGTAATATTTTTTTCACATGTTTCAGATTTAATGATTGTTAAAGAATACAAAACTCAGTACAAATAAGATACAAACTAAATATGACGTATATATAAATAAAATATAGCCTGAAGTCTATTATACCATATAAGTTACAATTAATGAATTGTATTCGTTAAAATTTAAATTTTTCACGTTACTTTATCCCGTTCGATAGGTATCACACATGTGTCACTCAAGCGGGAGTTGTACAAAAGCAGTTGTTATCTAGATATGAAATATGTCATTTTTACATACAAATATTCGAAATAACTCGATCTTTTTGATTTCCCCCTTTTATCGTTCGTGACATATTTTCAACCGACTTCAAAAAGGAGGAGGTTCTCAATTCGACGGTATTTTTTTGAGTAAAAAATACCTATTGTACTGTCAGACAATTGGTACTAAAAATTTCGAAAATGATTCTTATATGAAAATATTAGAGTTACGAGACCCGAGATACGAACCCGCTTCACTTAGTTTTCCTAGCAAGCGCGTTACTATTGGGCTACCACTGCCTCATGACAACTCTGTTACTAATTGTTACATTTCATCTACATAATATAAATATACTAAAATTATAACTAAGCCGAAACGGTACATTAAATATTTTTTGGAAAATTTTATTGAAATAGACATTATTATAGTTCTAGAATAGAAAATATATTTTTTAGAATTTTTGTCTGTCTGTCTGTTACCGCATCACGGAAAAACCACTGGAGGGATTTTGATGAATTTGGTATGATGATAGCTGGTTATCCGGGTCAACATATAGGATACTTTTTACTGACGTAAAATATCTCATCTCTGAGAAATCGATACTAAACTTTAAAACGTAAGTATTCGCTAGTTTACATATACAAAAAGTAAATGCGTGTCACAGACTGCTAATTATAACCTTATCATAGACAGAGCAAAGACAATCTTTTTTATTTTAACCCTGTCTGTTGTCTTTTATGTCGCGGCATATTGTCTTGGTTTCGAGAAACAGCGGGTTTTTATTTAGCCTGTTGAACACGACAGTTTAGTGCTCTGCAAATGACACAAGAAATATCTTTTCATGTTATAAAATAATATTTGTATAAACTGCTATTTTCAATGTCATTGAATGTTGAAAGAAATCTCTTTTAATGTTAATTATGTAAAGAAAACAAACAGTTGTTTTAAATAAAACACGTACTAAATATAAATGTTGTAAAATGCCCTTGACCTATTAACTTTATTTACGTAGAATGAAATAAAACTAAGTTGTAATACATATTCACAAGTAACATTCAGGCTAATTTGTACTACATTTTTGTAGTAAAATATTATAAAAATAAATGCTATAATAACAGATAAGTTCGTAAAAGGCATTTTTTTTATATTTGAGAAAATTGAAATTAAGAAACTTATATTTCAAATAAAGAACATACTTTTGTTCCTTTTGAATAATTAACTTATAAGTAAATCCTCCGCAGTCAAAGCTGGAATGGCTGGATAAATAATTCGAAATTCATGTTCTAATCGATGAAGTAATTAATACTCAATTAGTCACTCTGTAATTTATTCAATAAACTTTAACGACTTCGTATCGATCTAATTTATATATACTTACCACAGTTCACTCATCAAGTTCCCTTTAATTAAGAAAATAATATGTTCGTAATTACATACGTTCTTGCTAAGAATGTTTTTTTAATGCAGACCTAGTAGGGGTGAAAAAGGGTGGCAAAGTTAGTATGAGGTACAAAGAGGTCTGTGATTAACATTATAATTAACAACTAAGCAAAGCCATTCCTTAACGTTTGATAAGAAGAATGAATGAAAAATTTTGAATCAAAGACAAAATTGACTAAGTTATAAGCAATGTCTATTATCCTTATATAACATCCATATTTTATTTATATTAAACAATGACATTTAATCTCATATAGAAAGTTTTAGTACAACTTTATACCAATGATTTAATTTCATTTATTTATAATGTGTCTATAAATGTAACGTAATCTACGTAAAGCAACAGTGTTTTTACATAACTATTTATATATTCACCGCTAGAATACATAGGTACAGTACTACCTAGCTATTGCGCTATCAATCAAGGTCTGACTAGGATTGATTAAATAGTGATGACTTCGCACAGTCAAGATTTAATACCTCATCGATGGGAAAATACTTTGTTGTATTCGTAACGGATTATTTTTGAAAATATTTACAAGTCTTCTTGTCGATAACTACCTATAACATAATTTACTTATATAATTAAATCTCATTATCATAAACAATTGACTTTCTTAATATATGTAAATAAATCATTTAAACTGCAAATGGTTTATCTTTGTTTAAAAGCTTTGTAACAGAAACGACAGCCATTTAAACTCTATAAAACGAACTATGCACCCAAAACATAATAACGCGAGTACTATACCTATCCATATTCATAGTATCACGACATGACGACATCATTCGTATGATAATTTTATTGCAAGTATTATGAAAATAGGGTAAAAGTGCGAATTATCGAGACAAGGGATACTAACAATATGTGTGACGGCATTGTTACGTACACATTTGTATAATTTTTCCATTTGATCTTCAAACGAGTGCTTTGAAATAATTATTATGAGAGAACTAATAGGAACTTGTTGAACATTCTATTCATTTGTTTTTACTGTTATAAATGTGACTTTTAATTTTGCTCTATATTTAACCTTTTATGTCAAATGTAACACATTCATATAATATTAATTGTTTACTTGCCTAGGTTTCTTTGAACGATATTTTTCTTTAATCTTAATCTTTTAAACACACTTAACATAGAAATGCTAAGCTATATTCATTTTTTTTTCTATACAAAAAGTTTTCCCGCTGTTCCTAACATTGACATCACAACAAATAAATTGTGCCTTTCCATATAACACGCTGAACGCGCCAACATAATTATTACTAGCCATTACAGAAAATAGCTTTGCTTAATCCTATACATATAAGTATGAAAATACGTGATACTTTGAAGGTTAATCTCAGCTGTTTATACAAATATTTACACTTGTTACATTCTTATAATGTGTTTTGTAATTTTAAAAGCAAATTATAGATATCTGTAATTTTTTATTGGTTTTATATATTGAATTGATTAAATACTTTTTCGTAATTTCGTAATTTTCGTGTTGTGTAAAAAATATACCTAGTTATGGTTACACCTCGTCCATCCGCTTTAGATTAAGATTTACATAGAATAAGAGAGACGCAAACTCAGCGTCTAGTCGGCCCACCCGGCATCCGCCGGCCGATTATTTATTAGATATTAAAGAAGCCTCAAATCGGCTACATGTCTCACATTTAGTTTTTTTTTTTTCTTAATTTAATTTTAAGTTAGTATAAATAGTTTTCAAAAGTACCTTCATAATATTTTCATAGTTAGAGGTACCTAATGATCAAGAAAGCTAGTAGTCGTAAGTAGGGGATAATAATAGCATTTCAGGTAGAAGACTAGTAATTGCTTTTAAATTAATATATCTAAAAATAAACTAAATGTTTCTAGGACTTCAGAAATCCCTCTCAAATGTATGAGGTTTAAGATTTATTAATTTCTCAAAAGAATACAATTCACTTACTGAGAAATATTAGTTTTATATAGGTATAAATCAAGATTAATTAATTTTAATGAAAAGGTACACGGACTTCAAAATTATTTATGTGACCTAATATAAGTAACTTAATATTTTGAAGTGAAACTTCTTTAGAATCGTTGTGATTTGAAACTCGATGAAACGAAAATGCGACACTAAAAAGAGACAAGTACATAGGATACAAATATATAGGATTAAGCTGGCGAGAGAATGATTCAGAATAATATACAGTTGTTATTGTCTGTCAAATATAAAATAATATATTGTTTCCGTATATGATATTCTATAAATATATGATTGTAAAATGCCTAATATGCCTTATTTAATTATTTCAGATAGGATAAATTACACAGAAATGAAAAATAATAAATTTAATTACTGAATAATATGTAATATATATATTTTATGTCAAATAAAATGTAAAATAAGTTTTAAACTTGGTAAAGATATTATTAAAAAAATTAAGCTTATAATTATCCTACTTCTGATACTCTATATTCATCTCATAGAGAATGAGAGGTTACTTTTCTGAAGTTTCACTTCTACCATGTGTGGACACACACGCACTTTTTTTTATTTCTTATGGAACCAGTATTGAAGTTCAAACAAGTCATTCAAAGAAAGGAATAAGAAAATCGGTTACCAATAGCAATAGTTATCGTTATGCGTACACACAAAAATAAAAAAAAATACAGCCAAATTTTAAAGTCCGTCGAAAACAATCTAAACATTATTAGAATTCACAAATATACCTACCTATCATATTTTGTAGGTACATATGTCATACGTCCTACTAATATTATAAACGCGAAAGCTTGTGATGATGTATGGATATCTATAGAGTATGTTTGTTTCTCTTTCATCATCGAACATCGAAATCTACTGAACGGATTTCGATGAAAGTTTACACTAATATAGCTTATACACCAAATTAACACATATGCTATAATTTATAAAGATATAGTAAGACATGATTGAACGCTAGTTTATTTATAAAAGCAAAACAAATAAACACTATCTCTTCGTAAGATGATATAGAGATACTCGAGAACAACAAACGCATTTGGTGCTTTAAACTGAAGATAGGAACAGAGATAGATATATCTACGTGTATCTTAAAGAATAGCACATGCTTGAGTTTTCTCAACTCTGAAATGTTTTCAGTTTATCGTATACAATTTTCTATTTTGAGTTTATAGTTTAAAAAGTTCAGTGTTTGCTAACTTTAAGGTACTTTCACATGAGAGAAACTGCAATCACATGACGGAATTTGATATTTTTGTAATTATATCACTTATTTAAATTATATTTTTAATACGTAATTAATCCTTCGATGAACAATACTACTAATCTATACAAAATGTCCGATTCGAATAATGTACAGAGGAATTTACATGTCTATTTGGTATCATGGTACGAATGTCATCATCTTTTGATTCTTCCCCTATTTTGATTGATTAATTTGAACAAAAAGCGGTTATTATGAATTAACTATAATAGACATAATAGGGACATATAAAGTACGAGTATATAAGGGATTTAGCGTGTGTTATTTTTCAAAGTCCTTCATACCTGCACGGGATGGCGGAAAACAATTGGGATGCGTCCCATATACAAATTTTTCAAGGAAAAAAAACTAAATTGACCAAACCTTGAACTTTACCTTTATTTTGTTAATGTTTTATTACTGTAAATGACCTTTTCCATACATCTAAACAAATACACGGTCGTTAGTTTATAGGAAGTCCGCAAATGAATTAGTTAATATAAAAACTATGATAGCTTTGGGCACTGTACTGGTAAATGGTCTATCAAGAATAATTAAGTAGTCTTACTGAAATCCGAACTTTAACTGTAACATTTGCATCATGACTATAATGCAGTTGACAGTGCATTATGGAATAGAAACACATGAAAAACGTTTTGCGTTAATCATATAGGTATAGGTAGAGTGCGCAGTTGAGAAGATAAGAAATAATGAAAAAATATTGACGAATTTCCCAGAAAAAGTACTTACATTTTATTTACATTATTTTTTTATTATATAATTTTAATGTATAATTTATAGCTATATAAAGGAACCACGATATTTTACTAGTAGATTTTTAAAATAAAAAGATTTTTTTTTATTTGCTTGTAACTAGGTGTACGTTAGGCGATATTTTCGTCAAATCTTTTCTTTTTAGAACAAAAAGATTCCGCCTCTGAGGGTGAATGGTGTATGTTTTTAATAGAAAATATATTATTTTTAGATTCTAGGAAAATTTAAACAATAATAAGCTGATGTCATAATTACTACAATAATGTTTAGTAATTCTGTACTAATTAACGACTAGCTTTCTACTGGAGATAGGTTGTCGTTTTATCGACATAATTTTCTTCTGCAACAAAATGAATTATTTTTTCTTATAGAATCTCTTCGAAACTTGTTAAGGTAACTTAAAATGCCTGACGTACAATTATGAGCAACTTTAATGAGCCTGACAGATATCCGACAGAATAATTAGGAGGCAAAATGTTAGAAAAAACATTTTAAGTAAGATTATTTTTAGCACTACCTGCTACAATATTAATATAAACATGATATTATTTATATAAAACAATTAGCTATTGAAATTATCATACTAAATTTACATTTAAAAATGGTATGGTAATAATTACTTTTATTATTTTAATAAATGCTACAAGTTTACACATAAAGTTAACCAAATTATTGACATATTAGGCGTTTTATTTGCGTTGTGTAAGATCTAAAAAGTGTTTTGTGCTACTAAGCTTTCCACTGAAAGGAGGCCAAATTCTAAGACTCTATCCAACAAATTATAAGACATTCATAAATTATTAATTTCTTTATAATAAATAGTATACAAAAATATGACGAAGCGTCGCGTCGCTTATAACTTTTCTTTGAAAAAAATTTACATTGAAAACAAAGCAAGTTTGTTAAATATGACATCAAAATATTTATAAAAGGTTATAATATGATAAAAGCTTAATTCTTAGCAACTTCAACAGTAGGTTTCACGTGAAATCACGCTAATTGTAACAAAGAACTGTCATGATCAAGAATGCTTAACTTATCTAATCCAATTATTCATAATTGCTCATACATGTTGTGTTTAAAAAAAAATTATCTCGCTAGCTGCAAGAATTCTTAAAAGATAGAATTCACTAGTGCTATAAAATTTCTAAAGCATATAAATTCTTATCGTCTCTATGGAGATAAAAGTACCGGCTCGTTTTTCGTTCAAAGAATCGAGTTCAGAATTCAGGGAGTGAATGCAGCAAGCCTTATTTGCCAATGGACGCATGTATGTACATAGAACATTATGTTTATCATTTTCTCTATAGTTCTTTCCAACGAAATAAAAAACTGAGTATTTACTAAAGTAATAATAAAAATATTGCTTTCATTTACAATCACTAACAATAAGTATGACACGCATTTATGGTATATCACTTAAAAAGGGACTCAGAAAGGTCAAAACTTAAATAATGGAATCAATAACGAATCGAAACAAAACTTTGAGATTTTTATTCAACTTAGTTACACAGATACTAAATAGGCTCAAAAACTTACAACAAAAAACTTTTTAACAAAAAAATAAAAACCGACTTCAAACAAAAGCACTAAAAAGTAAAAAATAACTGATTGGTAGTTTTCATTTACTATACATACCTAATCAAATATTTTCGAAGTCGGTGTGCTTTGCTTTGTATGGGCTGGCACCGATTTCGAAAATATTTGATTAGGTATGTATTTAATAGGTAGGCTTTAATTACTTAGCCAAAGCACACCGACTTCGAAAATATTTGATTAGGTATGTATAGTAAATGAAAACTACCAATCAGTTATTTTTTACTTTTTAGTGCTTTTGTTTGAAGTCGGTTTTTATTTTTTTGTTAAAAAGTTTTTATTTTTACCTTTTTAGTGTAGACAGTAGTAGCAAAGTTAGGATTCTAACGTGTTAGGCTTGTCAAATCAAACAAAATAAGCCCAAACTCAAAGTATCTACTATTAGTCGTTGAAGAGTTCCACCTATCCACCTTCTGGCCTTGCCATCAGATCAGGTCAACAACACCGAACCACTGTACTATCAACGGAAATAGAAATACTTGCAAAGTTTCAAGTCAATATGACAATTAGAAGTAGGTTAAATTCATCATTAGTTGTTTTTCCACCCTTAGGGGTGGTATTTTTATATGAAATTTAAATGAGACCAATCTGGAAGTATACCCTTTCAAACAAAACAAAAATTGTCCAAATCGGTTAATAAATGACGGAGTTCTGAGGTAACAAACATAAAAAAAAAAAAAAAAACATACAGTCGAATTGAGAACCTCCTCCTTTTTGAAGTCGGTTGAAAAAGAGATTAATTAAATCCCGTTCAGTTGTTCTCATGTACCTAATGCAAACAGATAATCAGTAATTAAAGTTTTAAATAATTGTGAAAATACTATCTAAATAAAAGTATACTTTAAAAGCACTCTTTTGATCAATCGCAATGTATATATGTATGGGACTCGTTAAAATGATGCAAATGAACCTAAGCACAAAGGCTTTACTAATCATTGAACTTTTTAAGCGATTCATTAAAAAATATTTTTTTGAATGCGGTATTCAACAAGTTGTAAGCCAGAATATTGACTAATGTTTCATCGAGCTTATAAAGATTCTTTTATTTGCCTAATCCTAAGCAAATAACGGTGCAAACCGATCCAGTTAATGGTCGCGGTTGTGCCAAATTGCATAAAAGCGTAACCAAATAGCAAATAGTCCGAAAGATAGGGCTGAGCCAAATAAAATAGGATTGCCTTTAAGTTTGAGTTTGACCCACCCACAAAAGTTATACAAAATTCAAATAAAATATGAATTATTGGATTTTGTTTATCAAATTAAAACTTTTTGTAACATTACTATTTGCTTCATGCTACAGCTCTCGCGAAGAATCTTAATTAATTTATTTCTATATTAGGAAATATTTACCCATTTCTATCATATATTAATAAATTTGTCTTTATTAAATTTTTAAATAAACCTTGTAAATTAAATTGTTTTATTTTCCTAAGGACTTAGACTGAATAGACTAAAGGTCTTATGCCATGTTCGCAAGGTTTATGTTTGAATATACAAAATGGGAATAAGAATTGCGTTTGCGACAGTGTCTTTAGCATCAAATTGATTATTTTTCGAGATCAAATTTATCTTTATTATCTACAGATTTGCTATGGAAAGAGGCACGCAGTCCCAATGGCGTGTTTAAACCATGCACGGAAACGTGTTTGCCAAGACATGCACTTATTCGAAATTGTAGAAGAGTGGAGAACTTTATGTTACAAATCTAAAATGCCCTAAGCCGTGCATTAATATATTATGTAAATAGTAACTGCAAAATGCGCAATACGTTATTATATATTCTTTATTGCACTAAACAAGTAATAAAAAAAATAGACAAAGGAGGACTTATAGGGGATCTCTTCCAGTCAACCCATATACGTGGGAAATAGTGTTAAGTAGCGGGACAGAAAGAGAAAGTGCAAAGAAACGATAAGAAAATATATAAGAATAGGCATATTATGGAAAACAAAACAAAAGAAATACAATATATCTATATATACATATAATAAAATTCTAACTAAGCCGAATCTGTACATTAAACATTTTTTGGAAAATCTTATTGAAATAAACATAATATTGTTTATATACAGAGACCGAATCTATAGTTTTTAGAATTTTTGTCTGTCTATCTGTCTGTCTGTCTGTTACCGCATCACAGAAAAACCACTGGAGCGATTTTCATGAAATTTGGTATGGTGATAACTGGTTATCCGGGTCAACATATAGGATACTTTTCACCGCGGGAAAATGTCTCATTTTTGACAAAAAATACAAAAACTTCAATGTAAGAGTATACTAAAATGTAAAACCTAATAATTTGGTTTTTGGTCACCTGAACGCGGGCGGAGCCGCGGGCAATGCTAGTAACATATAAATATATATACACACTATCCATATATAATATATAAGCAAAAATACATTAATACAAATATCTATTATGAACAGTACATAAACATTAGAGAATAAATAAATACCAGAACTATACATATTGGAAAGTCTGTTCCATAGCACTGAGAAACTACGTTAGTACTTAGTTAAGTTAATTTTCTAATTAAAAATAACATACTTAATTCAGATGACGGATAATTTTCTTAACTGAAAAATTAATTTTATTCGTATTAAATATGTTTCTTTAATTACTCTGAAGCTACATTAGTATGTAACTCCCGCATTGTATTATAAACATTGTATCATCTACGTCAATGATAAAAAGGGTCGCAATGCATCATTGCTTGAATACTGTTCACTAAAGCAAGAAAACATTTATATACTTATTGTAATGCAAAACTATATTACTTGATTATGGTAGACTAAACTTATTTAATCTCATTTATTTTCATGTTACATTTTTGTGGTTGTATAGAGGCTTATTGCTATTGCTTTGCCAGCAGATACATAATATGTATATGTTTCGGCTGAGAAAAAGCTACTATTTGGCCATTTAGATCTTTAAATGTTTATTCTAATCTTCTACAAATATAAAAACAAATTCTACTCACTCACTTCCTGATTAATTACAAAACTTCAGACAATATAAATACTACAAACTTGAAATTTAGCAGGAAGTAGACGCTAAAAAATTGTTTACGTTACGTTATTTTGGATATTAAACCCTTAAAGGGATAATAAAAGCTTAAAGTTTGTAATAAAATCAGTCATTTTTGAAGTTACTTGTCAATATTGAAAATAATGTCTAGTTAAAAAGACGCCTAAGATGATGATAAATGATGACAAGGTACCTACGTATTCTGATTCAAAATTTATAACAGTAGGTACATCCTCTGGGTGTGAAAAATAACATATATTTAAAGTGTACATTAAGATTTCGTCATTAATAGTCAGAAAGGTGAAATGTTATATTAAGGTTCTTGATAGAAGGGAGTGAGCGTCCGCTAAGACTCTAACTCAATCCTTAAAGGGCTTATAATTTGTTTTTATTTTTGGTTGTTCAATAACCCGCGGGAAAACGCTAGTAAACATTAAAATGATTTTAGGAGCCTTACCTACATACCTAAATGTAGCGAAGTTGGACATGATACAACATAATACATAAAGGGGTATTGCGACAGTTCTGTGTCTCACGCATTCCAAATCAAACTTTAGATTAGTTTAGGAATTCCATCTCCTCTTGTTTCTTGAATCAAATATTTCTTATTGCAATATGTATCTTGATTTTAAAGGTAAAACAAATAATCTTAATATAGATAAAATTTATAATAATAATGTATACTTCTACCCTGAAACAAGTATAAACAAGTGTTAATTATTTATTAATTAGCTGTCTGTTCATTAAACGACAAATTGTACTGTTTTTTGACTGATTTCAAAATGTGAGTGTATATTACGCAATATCTTTGCCAATTATAAACTGATTGTCATGACTATTTTAATGAATAAGCTATTTTCTCATATAAATATGTGAAACACTAAAATTTGGTTTTAATTTCTCCCATACTCCAAAAATATCAATTAATAAATAAGGAAATAATTACTTTTAAAGTGATTTTGGAACTGGTGTATTATATTAACAAAATGATTTCTACACTTTACATTTAAATGATTTTAATCAAACAATATTTTATCGTATTACATGACAAATCTTACCTGTAACAAATAATTTTCATAACAACCACATTATATTTAGCACAAGAATTATCATATATTAGTATCTTTCGTATTTAAAAGACTGTGCATCTTTAAGAGACGTTGTGTTAATTTTAAACCGTTTAAAATTAAATACCTATATTCTTTAACAATTCTTGCTTGATGTTTCATAAAATAGTGCACGTGTAGTATTTATAGTGCTACATTTCCCTCGTATACTAAAAGGTCCCTAGAAAACTCGAACAAGAGCTAGATTAAGTCAATAAATCTGATTTATTATAGTAGAGCAAACAGCTATAAATCACAGGCGGGCGTAGCCGTAGCATCGTTCTGCAATGATATTTTATATCAAGCAACCGTTAATGACAATGGATAAATAATTAGAAGCAAATTAATATATTATATTATGTGTTATAATGAAATATTACTAACCACCTTGTACATAAATTTCATGAATTAAACCCAATAAATACTACTTATTCCATAAAAACTACCATAAACTATGGTATAATTACTACTTGTCTAGTCATTTCACTCAGAAAAACCTTAAAATATTATTACATATATTTTCTAAACAATCTCATCCGTTAGTTAATAGTCCAAAAATAGTTAATACCATGTAATCTATCCTACGTCCTACGGTTGTATACTTTGAAACATATCATAACTTGAGGAAAATCTAAGACGAATGACGACGATTCATTTCGACCCTGCTATCTCCTTATTACCCAAGTCTGCAGCCTCGAGCAACTTACTTTTTTCTGCCTTAAATTTGTGCAGCTTACCGAAATGGAAGTTAAAAACATTTTTAATCCCGGCCTGAATTGCCTATCTTAAGCGTAAGGTTTAAAGAGCTGTCATATTTAGCTAAACGAACGTCTGGGTCAGTCAGGAATTCAAAAGAAAGATTATACCGCCACATTTAAAAAGAAGGCACTTTATTATTTTCACAAAATTTATTTTAATCTTTTGAACTATAAATATATTGAATTAAAATAATGTGTATATAATATTTACGTTAGAGTTATTACTATACTTTTGTATTTTTTAATCAAAGCATTAATTATCTTGAAATAGAATATAATGTAAGAAGCAGAAATATCGTGGCAAATTTATAAAGTACAGTACAATATTTTAAGCATAACATAATAGAGCAAATTTTAAGAACTATATACTTTCATGTTCACAGTGACGTAACAAATTCAGTAGAGACAAATTTAATTCTATGTTAAAATGTGCACATATTAATTCACATACACGTATTTATTAATATTCTAAAACGGGTGATACGATTATCTAAATGTTAACACCCCGCGAAACCTCCAAAATTCGCATGCTATAATCAAATTCTCGAAAATTACTATTTCCGAGGTAATTGTCGACGATCCCTTAACTTCGTTGGAATAATTTCATCAAGCCTCGACCTGCGGGCGTCTTTACCGGACATCGTGTCTATCTAACTAAACAAAATTAAATGGAATCTCTCATATTTTCATAAGCCGTATCAATCCAAATGCTTTCAATAAGCTTTTATTGTGTACTAAAGACCTAAGAATAAGATATGTTGACTCGGATAACCAGCTGTCATCATAACAAATTTTATCAAAATCTGTCGAGTGGTTTTCTCATGATGCATTCCCAGACAGATAGACATACAGACAAAAATTCTAAAAACTATACATTCGTCCTCTATATCGATATTAATGCCTATTTTAATAAATTTTTCCAAAAAATATTTAATGTACAGATTCGACTCAGAATTTTATTATATGTATAGATAGATATTACTTTTAAATATCGAAATGCAAATATTTTTGCTTTACGATACATATTTATACGATAAATATACAAAACTACTACTGATTCACCCTCGCTCCGCTCGGATTCATCCCTAATGAAAGTTTGGTTTGTAATTGTGTGTATTTTTAATACGGAATCATAAAAAAAATTAAATAAAGAATTTTGTCCCAAAAAAAAATTTTTTTAGGGTGGACCACCCTTATTACCTAGGTGAATGAAAAATAGTTTACGTCCTATTCTCAGGCCTACTGAATATACACACAAAATTTCATAAGAATCGGTCAAGCCGTTTCGGAGGAGTTTTGTGACAAACACTGTGACACGAGAATTTTATATATTAGAAGATAGAAAACGTGAATTTATTCGATTATATTATAATTTATTTGACTAGAAAATATGATATACAGAGTTATTTTGACGTGGGATAAATTTAAAATGCATATAAATAAAATTCAGTGTACATGCACGATACAAGAGGCAATAAGCTGCTATGACAGATTTACGCGCCATATCGCCCGCGACAGCTGCGTTATGCCGAGTGCACTTTATGAAGTTTTGATCAGAAACCAATTAAAAATTCTTTTTGTAAGTTTTAATTGCACGGGTCAATTATGATTCGGACTAAAACTTCAACAAATTCCAATCTTAAATTATATACACAAACAAAATATAAAAAAGCAGTCATGAGGACTGCCGACAGAAGTGAAAACTCAAAACTATAAACAAACAGTTGTTATTTTTGAATATTCAAATTAATTGTTTAATCTTAAATTAAAATTTGTAAATTAAAACTTTTTACATTTATCTGATTTGGACATCTATCAGCACTGTGAGTGTTGGCATGAATTTACTCCCCATCCAAACCTGCCTATAGAAGTTTTCACTTCAAAAAAAACGTATAAGAATTCGATAATAAATAAGTATTACATTTGAGTATACATTAAATAATTATCATAAACTTATTTATAAAATATTAATTTAATATCGATATTATCATCATTTATGTACTCTAAATTATTTTTGATTTCATAAAGTAAGCCAAGCAGGATATTTTGTACTGCTTCTATAAGACCATTACAGCGATACTAAATTACATAAGGAATTGTACAATACCTAAACGTCTTACAAAAGATAGTAGAAAGGATCGTAAAAGCATTCTCTAATTAATCTTTTCTTATACTAAACACTTGAAGAATAAAAAATAGGGAAACTTAATGGTTTGTTTTAATTTGAAACTTTCATAGACGTAGGTAATAAAAGTGTAACTTGTTAACTTGTCATTTGTGCTATCATGATAGGAACAATCCTGTAGAATGTAGATAATAGATTTGAAACATGCTCTCGACACAGGATTGGTAGTCCTTATCTTAATTACTAAGCTGTCCCGATGGAACAATGTCTTATATCTGTTTTACTGAAAATATAAATATAATACCTAATACCTATTTAAATTGACTTTATTACTCTATTGAATAAACACTCGCAACTCTCTTATAGAAGATTCAAAATAGCGTTACAATTAAGATGTACAATAATTCTTCAAATTGTAATAAACATAAAGGTATTTTTTTTTATTTTTTTTTACATGTAACAGTAATGCCTGATATGAAAAATACCAAACTTTTTATATCCTTAAAGTGTTGTTATATTACCTGTGAATAACTAACTTTTTTAAACGACGTAAATAAAAAAAAAGTTACTATTGAGCTAAATTCCATAGATAATAAAGTGATATTTTTGGCTACAACTTGGGAAACCGAGTGAAGCGGGTTCAAATCCCGGGTCTCGCATCTCTGATATTTTTATGTGTTAATCATTTCTAACATGATTACCACTTGCCTTACGGTGAAGGAAAACATTGTGAGGAAACCTGCATGTTTGAGAGAACCTAGCAAGTTTTCGAAAAACATGTGATGTCCGCCAACCTGCGCTTGGCAAGCGTGGTGGAATATGGCCTGACGCATCCGAGCAAAGTAAGGATAATCACTGGTGTATTGTATATTGAACATCCCGCGTTACGTGACTATGTCTAGATCATAATGACTACACTTGATTACATGTCCAGGATCATTACATTACAGATAACTGTATCGCCGTCCAGAGTTGGTCGCGAGACTGTGCAAGACATTATGAGAGCATAAAAGCTCCGACAGACTGCAAACTAAACTATCGGCCCATAGTTATTTTTGAGCTAATAATTCTAAGGTTTTAACTGTCACTCCTATTTTTTAATTACTCTTTAACTATATTTAATATAAGAAGTCAACTTGTATATTTATATAGGTAATGCTAAAGTGACTCATTCGAGTCACCAACCCAAAACTTAGGGCTTCTCTTTGTGGGACATATTAATTGTTATAATTTAAATGGAATTTAAAATTACTATATTTTTATACAGGGCTTTCAATTAATACTTATAATACACAGAATTAGTCAATAACAAATCATTTATTTTATTTAATGCAACATCCAACCCACATGTGAAACTTAACAAAACATTGCATTTAATTAATCGTCTTAAAAATTAAATTTTTGCTACTAAATCTCATAACTTAAAAGTTGGGAGTGAAACATCAAGTGAAACCAGCTAAGGGCTATTGCGGTAATCACCGCAAAAAGTTGCCCGACGACAACTAGGTGAAGTGTTACCACTCGGAGGAACGGGTAAGCGCACCGATTAAAAACTTGGACGATTTTCCATTCCAAGCTACTCAAAACTTTGTACTAAGCTTTCTTTACAGTGCACTCTATTAACCTTGAACTTTGGTATTTTATTTTGTATCTGGCAAGTAAATATTAAACGGGAAAAGAGTCAGTAAAATAGCAACTTGATTTTCAGAAATATGCCTAATCCTTTGTAATGTAATGCCTAAATCTTCGTAATAGTTAAATTAAAATAACATATATTACTAGCAACTCATCCTCGCACCGCTTGGGTTCGCCCCTAGTTACTTAAAATATAGGGGTGGGGGTAAGAGAGTGAAAAATACTTTACGATCTATTCTCATGATCAAATAGGTATATAAAAAAATCATTGAAATAGGTATACAAAAAAATCATTGAGCCGTTTCGGAGGAGTGCGACCACAAACACCGTGACACGAGATTTTTATATATTAGATTATATTGCTAATAGCAATTAGAAAATGTATTAAATTACTGTTTGTCATTGAAATTTTTTCCAGAACTCGTGATCACAAACCACTTCGAACAATTTTATTAATTTGTCACGCCTCATCTTCCTAAAACATTCTTATTTTTACGACGCATAAATATTCATACTACATTGATAGCAATATGTACTTCATTCTGAATAAAACGGTTTGGAAAAATAAAGACCCCAATTCTTTTTCTATTTACGCAAGGATCCGACAACCAATCAAACCCTCATTTGTACCACAGGTATATTCTATTGAATGCTATGTTCATCATCCATTCGAGCTAAATAATGCCGAAGTAATTTATCTTAGAATGCATATGTATTGATCTTGTTAATTACGCATATACAATAACTACTAACGCGATAAACTATAGTACATATTTTAAATATTATTTTCTTTTTCGATGAACTGTCATAAATCTATCAATTATTTATTGAACATAGCAATTGTGGTGAAAATTTGGCGGGTTCTCTCGGTAAGATTTTGAACATAGTGCCATAGAGGATGTATAATTTCTATGAATACTAATAAACTGTTATCGGTACTTGATAATTTTTTAAGAACATAATCATCTAGTATCATATGAAAATATCAGAGGTGCGAGACCCGGGATGTGAACCCGCTTCACTCGGTTACTCAAGCGAGCACGTCACTACTGGGCTACCACTGCCTGCCACTTTATAATACATGCATATTATAGTACAGAAAAGCCCAGTAATTCAAAGATTTTATTTCATACTAACCGTTAAAACTTATTTAGGGACGAACCCGAGCGAAGCGAGGGTGAGTCGCTAGTACATTCATAAACTATAGCCAAAATTTATAGTAAACTATAGAAATTCAAACTTATCTAATCATTACGAGAGCTAATATGAATACAGTTACACAAGATGAACTATTGCAATTTATATTATCTATACTAATACCCCGTCTGCATTATCTTATACACTATAATATGCTATGTAAGGAGTGGAATATCATATATCATAAACTATCCCGAATGGATCTAATATTACTAAAACTAATAAAATTATCTCAAATTGTTTTTATCTAAACAATACTTTGCAGTATTTTCGTAATATTTACTTTTTAAAGTAAATTCAAAAAAGTTCACTACAGTCTCTATCTACGGATATATTTGTTCTAAAGGGACACTATATTTTCTATTTAACTATAATGCTTTTCCACTCAAAATTACAAGTTGATCTACCTATAAAGTGTAAGATGATAACGATTTCAATGAAGTCTCGACTTCATCATGAAAATATTAAATAGCTTTCAAACGGTCTTTAAACCTTTAAATCTGTGACGATAAAATTAAAATACAAGGTAAAATGCCTTTGTATAATTTTAAATAAGGTAAATTTTAATTTATACGACTTCGGATATGTCTTTCAAAATTAAATTAATACGTATCACATTTATGTTATATTTATTTAATATCAAATGTTTTTATAAATTTAATGAAAAATATATTTGTAAAATCTATTGCCATTTACGTCTCTACGTGTTATCATTCATCTAATAATAATTTAGAAGCTGTATTTGTTGCTTAACCCTTCGAATTTGCTTGCATCCTCTAGGGATAGTCCCTGGACAGCGTAAGGAAGGACTTATGATAAGATGAGCGACTTAAATATTCATATATTACAAGTAATTATGGTTTAAGTCAGACCTTAAGGAACATATACTTTAATATTTTCACTACCTATAAATAAGTATACATAGTATCTACTGTTTCTAGCCCCGCGCACGATTATATTTTAACCCAATTCTTTCAAAACTATTTAATTGAAACTACCGTACCGTAAAATATGTAGCGCACAACATATACACAACACATATAGAGACGGACAATTTTTTTATTTAGATTTAGCTTCTTTTACAATATTCGACTATAAATATTATGTAAATAATTAAAAATATAATATGTAAATTGAGAGGAGAACATTCTTATGTCTAGATTAGATAGATATGTATTAACTATTTTGATACAGTTTAACGTCATTTGTAATCTATACTTCTATACTAATATTATAAAGAGGTAAAGTTTGTGATCTTGTGAGTTTGTGAGTTTGTGGGTTTGTGAGTTTGTGAGTTTGTGAGTTTGTGACGTTGTAGGGGGTAATCTCTGGATCTACTGAACCGATTTTCAAAATTCTTTTACCAATAGAAAGCCACGTTCTTTCTGAGTGTCATAGGCTATATATTAACGCGAAGAATGAAAAGGCTTTTTCGTGGTAGTCGGATTAGCAAAGTAAGTCGGAGAAAAAACGGTCGAACGAAAAGTTTTCTTACGAACGCTGCCTTAACGGTGAGAGATATATGATTATGTTCTAGAGAAAAGTTGTAGAGCTTAATAATGCCTACAAAAAAGTCAGCGACAGCATATGTCTAACTTTTATATTTAAGTCACAAAAAGTAGTTTTTTATATTAAAAAAAATAATTTAAATCGGTAGGTCATGTTTATTGGTCATATTATCAACAATTATGAATTCTTATCAAAATAAGTGAACTTATCGTCTAAAATGTTTAAAACAAAAGACTTTTCCCTTTTACTGCATATAATTTGGACAAATGGTTAAAGAGATAATACAACATATTCGTAGGTATGGACGAACCCGAGCGAGCTGTTTATCTGTTTTCCTGTTTGTACGGGCTAATCTCCGAATCTATTGGACCGATTTAAATAAAATTTTGCATGGTGGTACCTTATATCCCCGTGCAACATCTTAGATACTTTTCATCCCGGAAAATTAAAGAGTTCCCGTGGGATAGTTAAAAAACTATAACAACTTATACAGCTTAGTACACAAAAACTACTGATTGGATTTTAATGAAACTTTACAATAATATAGTTCATACATGACTAAAACAAATCAGCTACTTTTCATCCCGGAAAATTAAAGAGTTTCCGTGGGATAGCCAAAAAACTATAGTAACTTATACAGCTTAGTACACAAAAACTACTGATTGGATTTTGATGAAACTTTACAATAATATATATAGTTCATACATCAGAATAAGAAATAGGTTACTTTTTATCCCGGAAAAATGTACTGTTCCCGTGGGATAGATGTTTTTGTTTATTTGTAACGTATTATGTACACAACATAAACCCCAAAACAATAGTTATTAAAAAAGTTGTCTGTCTGTCTGTTTGCCTGTATGTCTGTTTGTCTGTTTTTGCGTGAGCGTTTCACGCGAAAAGTAATGTACCGATTTCAACGAAATTTGGTGATAACTTATTACTCGAGTCAACATTTAGGATACCTTTTGTATGTATTTATGTATGTATGTATGTATGTATTCAGCCCTTTTTAACGTCTCACTGCTGGGCACGGGCCTCCCTTCAGTACGAGGGGGATCAGGCCATAGTCCACCACGCTGGCCAAGTGCAGGTTGGCGGACTTCACATGTCTTTTGAAAACTTGCTGGGTTCTCTCAGGCATGCAGGTTTCCTCACGATGTTTTACTTACCGTTAAGACAAGTGGTAATTGTGTTAGAAATGATTCGCACATGAAAATATCAGAGGTGCGAGACCCGGGATTTGAACTTGCTTCACTCGGTTTCCCAAGCGAGCGCGTTACCACTAGGATACCACTGCCTAGATACCTTTTACTTCAAGAAAATCTTTCTTTCCCACGGGAAAATACAATAACTGGTTTTATAGAGTCCTCCTTAGAAACCTTCCGCTGGCTAAGCCTTAAGACATACATACATTAAAACAATATACAAAAAAATTGTAGGTCTTGAAAAGTCCTACAGAAAAGTTCTGAATTGTATATGTCTATCTCCTAAGTTACACTCGCAATATTTATTCTTATCTCTACGTATAATAAAACTAACTTAGTCAAATCGATGTGCGCGTTTCACGCAAAAAGTACTCAACCGATTTTAACTAAATTTTGTAGTGATAAAACTTAGTACTCGGGTCAACATTTAGGATACCTTTTACGACAGGCAAATTATTGATTACTCGAAAACACAATAACTGGTTCTATCGAATCGTCCTTAGAAATTTATATATATTTTTTTTAACGTTGGGAAATGCATGTAAATTTATATGGCTAACGTTGGCTCAACCTTAAGAGATAGATCAAAACATTGTGCAAGAAAATTGTAAGTCCTAAAAAGGTCTATAGAAAAGTTCTACATAGTATATGTCTTTCTCCTAAGGTACACTCGCTATAACTATTTTCATTATTATATATTACTGTTTTATTATACGTTATTTATTCTATTCTATCTATACATATAATAAAACTGTAGAGGTTATTTCTCTTCTGTTTGTCTGTTTGTACGGGCTAATCTCCGAAACTATTGAACCGGTTTAAATTAAATTTTGTATGGTAGTACCTTATATCCCCGGTCAACATCTAAGATATTTTTCATTCCAGAAAATTAAAGAGTTTCCGTGGGATAGTAAAAAAACTACAGTAATTTATACAGCTTAGTACACAACAACTTACGCACCTAATTTCGTAAAATTTGGCATGCTGATACCTTATACTGCCGGTCAAATAACAGGTTACTTTTCATCCCGGAAAAATGAACGGTTCCCGTGGGATAGATCTGTTTGTGCTATTCTAGAGGTGAACCCGAGCGAAGCGAGGGTGAACCGCTAGTAATATTATAAAGAGGTAGAGAGTAAGTTTGTGATATTGTGAGTTTGTGACGTTGTAGGGGGTAATCTCTGGATCTACTGAATCGATTTTCAAAAAAAATTTACCAATAAAAAGCCACGTTCTTTCTGAGTGTCATAGGCTATATATTAACCCAAAGAAAGAAAAGGCTTTTTCGTGGTAGTCGGATTTGCAAAGTAAGTCGGAGAAAAAACGGTCGAACGTAAAACGTTTCTTACGAACGCTGCCTTAACGATGAAAGATATATGATTATATTCTAGAGAAAAGTTGTAGAGTTTAATAATGCCTACAAAAAAGTCAGCGACAGCATATGTCTAACTTTTATATTTAAGTCACAAAAAGTAGTTTTTTTATATTAGAAAATAATTTAAATCGGTAGGTAATGTTTATTGGTCATATTATTAACAATTATGAATTCTTATCAAAATAAGTATATCGTCTAAAATGTTTAAAACAAAAAACTTTTCTCTTTTCAACCGACTTCAAAAAGGAGGAGGTTCTCAATTCGGCTGTATTTTTTTTTGTTACCTCAGAACTCCGTCATTTATTAACCGATTTGGACAATTTTTGTGTTGTTTAAAAGTGTATACTTCCAGATTGGTCCCATTTAAATTTCAAAAAAAATACCACCCCTAAGGGTGGAAAAATAGCTAATGATGAATTTAACCTACTTCTAATTGTCATATTGACTTGAAACTTTACAAGTGTTTCTATTTCCGTTGATAGTACAGTGGTTCGGTATTGTTGACCTGATCTGATGGTAAGGCCAGAAGGTGGATAGGTGGAACTCTTGAACGGCTAATAGTAGTTACTTTGAGTTTGGGCTTATTTTGTTTGATTTGACAAGCCTAACACGTTAGAATTCTTACTTTGCTACTACTGTCTACACTAAAAAGGGAAAAATAAAAACTTTTTAACAAAAAAATTAAAACCGACTTCAAACAAAAGCACTAAAAAGTAAAAAATAACTGATTGGTAGTTTTCATTTACTATACATACCTAATCAAATATTTTCGAAATCAGTGCCAGCCCATACACAGCAAAGCACACCGACTTCGAAAATATTTGATTAGGTATGTCTAGTAAATGAAAACTACCAATCAGTTATTTTTTACTTTTTAGTGCTTTTGTTTGAAGTCGGTTTTTATTTTACTGCATATAATTTGGACAAATGGTTAAAGAGACAATACGACATACACGTAGGTATGGAACCGCGACCGCGTCGTAACCTATTGAGTGATATTTCTATAAGATGGTTTTTTTGTCATATATAATACGTCAATCTATCTATACTATAATATTAACTGCCTCGGTGGTGTAGTGGCTAGCATGTACGGCTGCACACCCGAAGGTCCTGGGTTCGAGTCCCGGGTCGGGCCAAGTTTAGTTATTGAGTCTTTCTGTATAATAAGCCTCAGGAACAGCTCGGAGTTGGGAGTTGGCGATGTTTCACCCCCGTGCTTCGGAGAGCACGTAAAAGCTGTCGGTCCTGCGCCTTAACTCTCACTGGTTGTGTCGAGTGGTCGTCCCACCAGAGTCTGAGAGTGACAGGAATAGAGAGTGCACTTGTGTCTGCGCGTACACTTGTGCACTAATATATCTCCTGCGCAGTTGGCTAGTCTCAATGAGATTGGCCGCCGTGGCCGGAATCGGTCAGGAGAACATTATCACTATATCACTATAATATTATAAAGAGGTAAAGTTTATGAATTTGTGAATTGTGAGTTTGTGACGTTGTAGGGGGTATTATCTGGATCTACTGAACCGATTTAGATGAAATTTGGTAAGAAGATAGTTTGAGACCCTGGGAAGGACATAGGATACTTTTATCCCGGTAATTATCCCTTAAATGGGTGAAAATTGGGATGAAAGTTTGTATAGGGAAGCAAGCTAGGGACGAACCCGAGCGGAGCGAGGGTGAGTCGCTAGTCAATTTATAAAAGACGATTTTAACCGACTTCTATGGTCTTAATAATTTGAAATTTTATAAAAATGTGAAAGCTGCTTCGGTAATGGAGCCAGAAGGTAAATAGAAGACTCTACAACTATTAAAACCTTCGAGTTTAGGCCTCAATTGGTTCCGTGTCGTATACATCAGAGCTTTTTATTTAGTTTACTTTTTAGTGTTTTGAAGCAATAATAATTATTAGATAAGTATATAATATATATTATAATGTACCTATGGTACATTACAAACATCCATTAAAGCTTATATTATCGAAAACCTTTACTAACAGTTTGTGAACTAATAGTTGAGTATAATATATATACTCTAAGCATTACATGTTGTTTACATTTTATTCGTCATATACATATGTATGTAAATAGTTGAACTCCACAAGAGCATGTTTACATGTGACAACTGCGTACATAAAGTGTGCCCTTGTGTTAATTATTCAGAAGCTGTCAGAAATCCTAGCATTGTTCAACACAGTCCCATTCAGTAACTTGTTAAACCATCCATAACTTAAACGAAGTCTTGTTATAGTTTTAGTACAACATAAGTACTAAGCATTATCCCAATTGTTATATACTTGACATTTGAAATGATTACGCATCCGCTAAGTTAAAATTTTATAATAAGATGAAAGAGTAAAACTCTAATAGAACATTACGTAAAGCCTTGTGTTATATTTATATAATACCTAATATGTAATTTGAGGGCTCTACTCACTTTTCCCTGAAAAACTCGTAATCTTTGCTTTTAAATTGAAAATGAATTTTATTCGTATAGATATGTATTTTATTTAACGCGTATTTATTTATGCAGGTTCACATGTTTTTCCAAAACTAAGTTCATTATATCGACAATTGGCTAAAGTGGCCCCCAATAAATTTCTTTGACATAGCTCATACAGTTTTTGACAAAACAATTGTTCATAATCAGTATTACCGATGACAGTAATATAATTTGATATCATTACTTACACTTACTTAAATTTCTTTGAAAAATATATTAATTATTAAAGTAGTTTTCTTGTTAGATTTTCTTATGTCGACAATAAACATAAAAAAATTAAAATGTAAACCGAGTTCAACGATAAAGAACGTAAGAAATAATCAAAAGAGCATATTTATGGAGTCGGTGCCAGCCGAAAACAAACCAAAATGAACATTTAATTTAGATATAAATACCTACAAAGAAATAGTCATATGTTTATATGTAAGTACTATCTAAACACGTTTAGTTTAAAATATATTTCGGTTTATATATATTATATTCCGTTATAAGTCAGTGGTAGTCCCAATTAACGTGCATGCTTGGGAAACCAAGGGTAGTGAGTAAAAATCCCGGGTCACACACACCTCTTAAATTTTTCATGTGCGAATCATTTTCAACATGATTACAGCAACTTGATTATAGCAGGTTATCGAAAGACTTGCATTTGTCCATCGCAAGCCTTTCGCGAACCATGGCCTGATCACCCTAGGCTCACATTGAAAGAAGGCCCGTGCCAGACAGTTGGACGTTAAAAAAGGGCTGAATACATATTATACTTGTTACAAAAAGGGAAATCATTTTACTCGTGATTAAACTGTAAATAAAAAGAAGCTAAAAGCAGCAATTCGAAACTCATTGCATTCTTTGAAATTGAATAAGTTTTAACCCGTGGTTTCGCGCATGGATTTCCAATTAATCCTACGTAGTAGTTTGTCCTAATTAACTTTCATGTAATATTTTAAGCATATATCTATATTATGTAATATTATAAAGAGGTAAAGTTTGTGAGTTTGTGACGTTGTAGGGGGTAATCTCCAGATCTACTGAACCGATTTAGATGAAATTTGTTAAGAAGATAGTTTGAGACCCTAGGAAGGACATAGGATACTTTTATCCCCGAAATCATCCCTCAAGGGTGTGAAAATGGGGATGAAAGTTTGTATTGGGAAGCAAGCCAAAGTTTGTATAGGGACGAACCCGAGCGAAGCGAGGGTGAGTCGCTAGTCTTATATATTTTCAATATTATTATTTATTTTATAGTGGAATTGTAAAAATATTTAGAACAACTAATAAGAACTCAGCTATACATAGCTACCTATGTACCAGTAAAAGACTAGATCAATCAATTTTACAAATATAGCAAAAATATTATATTATTTCTTGCAAGAGAAATGTTTTTTTGCACAGAGAGAGTTTATGGGCTCGGCCCAGTAAAATAGATTTTTATCCATATTGTTTGGATATTACAAAAAGTAGTAAAATTATAATTAAATGAAATTGGAATAGAATATAATAATATATATGATGGCATAATAATATCTTAAAAATAATATCATTATTGCGTTACGGATTCGTGCTACGAACTGTAGCGGCATGTGTCTTGTATCCGAACGTTTTTCCAGGTCCAACCATAGTATAAAATTAAACAAACAATACGCCATGGTGAAAGAAATACCACATTTATATGTACTATAAATTAAAATATTAAGGACCTAATTTCAAAAAAATGAATATCAAAGAAAATTTTACTTTTTTATATCTAAGTGGCAAAAGCTGATACTCTATTTTGATTACCCTGCCGGCAGGGTATGCCTGTGACACCATTATCAAGCTACCAATATTTTACTTCCTTTATGATAAAAGCTATATCTATTAAAAGAACTATTTTAAATCATAACCAAAGCAAATTATGTTTTATGAATACATCGTGCACTTCACGAAGCAAGCGAATAGAAAGCACTCATTAAAAATGACATCTCTCGTATTTAATAATGCGTTATTATCTTATGATAGGTCATATACATATGTATGTATGTGTTCATTTGTTAATAATAAATAATTTGTACTTAAAAGTCCATTTAAGACGGTATATGTTAAATTAAAAAAAAATACCATCGGGCTTAAAATAGCAATACAATCTTTTATGTTTTAAAAATAATCTCTGCCAGTCAAAAAGTACAACCTTTCATAGAAATAACTCACACAGTAAAATCCTCCCCACAATCTTACCATTGTTTGAAACTTTTAAGCGCACAACGCAAAAAAATCAAAATGGAGTTGCACGTTTTATCATATAAATAAAAGATAATACTTTTTCGACATAGAAATTTCTTGCAACATAGACTGAATTGGATGAATACCGCACCTAAAAATCATATTGTCGAATATTTTTAACGAACGTAACGATAAAAGTTATTGAAATACCTACACGCCCTAAGCCTTGTAATAAAAATCTTTTTAATGTGAAAAACTGTGTCCAATGGAAAAGATATTTTGCGCATTTATGGTATTTCAATTTTTTTTTTACAGATAATGAGCATTTATTTTTTTTATTTTTGTTACATGTTCAACATATTTGACAGTGGAATGAAACTATGTATTATATGGTATGTTATTAATATTCGATAATAATAATAAAATATTATTTTATATGCCTAAATAAATTGAATATATACGATTATTGTGTTAATAAGATCCCATGTTCTTTTTTTTTGTTGATGAGCTTGTTTATTAGTCAAATTATTCGGCAATTTAGATTAATATTTGAAACACCTAAATAACCTTTTTTATATATTTATCTGAATACATTTGTTCTTATATGTTATTCTACTTGTAATTTAATACATTACAAGTAAATTGTTTAAAAAATAACATAAATTATATGTGATTTCAATTCAAAATTCATATGTGAAGTTATACTAAATTATTAGTTAAAAATCTCAACAAATTATTATTAATTCCATAAACACAAGTAATAAAAACCGCTTATAAAATAAAAAGTAATTATTATTACGTTATTTTTAAATTTACCTACCTTTACGTAGCCGAGTGTATAACGCAGCGCAACTTTATCAGTTCATAAAAGTACACGACAACTAAGTCACAAGTCACTGAAAAAGTAGAGAGGGATCGAGGTGAGAGTTCTGCGGTCGGTCGCCAACTTCTGATCGTTTGGACGCGCCAAAGTTGTGAGGGAAATGATACGGGCGACGTGCTTATATCTCAGTAGGTTGGTACTACACGCATGCGCTACCACCATTCATGACACGCTCTCAATGACCGCCCCTTTAATCATCACATATATAAAATTTACATACGTTGGAATATATTAAACCTATGATTTAGTACTGTGACTGTTTAAAAATATTTAAAAAATGCTAAGCTTGGTAAGTCAGAAAGCAGTATCAACCATTTATATGTCAAAGTATCTTAATGCATTTGCTAAAAATTTTGTAATAGCTTTTGAAAATTTTCTCGCCCGTGACATCGTAAAGTAACTTCTAAGTCATTATCGGCATCGACTTTAAGTAATGTATGCGCTAAACTAACTTAAAGGCGCAAAGTACTTTCTTTAGCGATTTATCGTTCAGTAACTTAAAGTTTTACGGTCTCTATATTCGCTGAACTTAAAACTATCAATATAAGTGTGTCAAAAGATAATAATGGAAAACGTAGGTCAGTTATTAGACTTCCAACTACCCTAGCACTTTTAATAAAGTATTTTTAGATATTCTGAGTTCATACGTAATACGTAGACATCTACTAAACGCGTATTACTACGTCGTTTTATGTATAAAACTCAAACACTGTATTTTAATAGTATCTAATCATTTTATGGCCATTAGTCTCAAATAGACGTATTTTACCTTGTAAGTCTCTAAGGAAGCTTTCCCCGGATTGGAAGACAATTCTGTTGATAAAAGCCGGCAAGGAAGTCGAAAATTGCTCTTACAAAAGTTAAATACAATATTTTATACTTGTCCTATTATTATTTATGATTATTAGCTAGAATTAACCTCACATGTAATTATATTGGTATATAGATTATATATACACGCCAGTATAGCTTCCGGTCGACATGATTTTTCCGATCTCTTCCACAATCAATGTAAACCTTCCTCATGGATGGATAACCCACCATTAGTAAGAACCGTATGAAAATCCGTTTGGTAGTTTTTGAGTTAATCGCGTTCAGACAGACAGACGCGGAAGAAAGAAAGTTCCGTACATCCCATTCAATAAATAAATATATTATAAAAATAAAAAACCCGACTGCATAAAAATGCTAATTAAAAAGATGAAAACAAGTTCACGAAGAAATATTTTATTTATTCGTAGGTTTTTTAATATTTATATATTTATATAAGTAGGAAAATTTGCGAGAATGGTTGTTAACCAACTTTAAATCATTAGATATCCTAAACTGTTATTTAAAATGAAAAACGATGAAAGAAACCTAAAAGTGATGTTTAAATACCTATTCTCGACATCCCACTTGACATAGTTCGCGATTTTTATTTTTTTATTTTTCACATTATGGCGTCCAAAATCGGTCATTTTGTTTTTTTGAAATTTTATGCTTTCTATGACATTCGCGCCGTCATGACAAATCAAACGACGACGTGTCATTTATCAAAATCGGCTGACGCGTTTGGTCTAAATCGTGCCACACAGGTGCTACCCACACACAAACACACATACATACACACATACATACATAGGCTGTTAAACACATTACCCTCATTTGCGTCGCGCAGTCGGGTAAAAATGAAAACCTTGAAGAATATCATTTGGGTCGAAAAGGTTTTTTCGTAGCATTTAAGAAATTTGTGCCATTTAAATGCTAAGCCAAATTAAGGGTAAAGAGAAAAAATATTGTTTTTAAAATATTAGTCTTATATAATAATAAATAAGCTATATTTTTACAGTTCCATTTCCAAAGGCCACCTTGTGTCCAAGCCAAGCTTATCCGTCACTAAATATACCCCCCCCCCTCCCCTTCCCTCCTCCCTTCCCCCTCCAAGTCGGTGACATGTTTTCAACCCCATTTTAGTTGTACGCACTTATAAAGTATTGCTTTTACATTGCATATGTTATACAACTTCTTTTACATTATTCTATCTATCTATATATAAATAAAAATGAATTACTGAAATGTATACATACGCGCATAACTTCTGATCGACTGCACCAATAAAACTGTATAGAAGAAAATTAAACGAAAAATAAAATATGTTTTTTTTCTAATCTAATGACATGAGATGCGACTGAGCGAAATAGTTTTCATCCCGGAAATGATCCCTCATGGGGGTGAGAATGGGGATGATAATTTGTATGAGGATGTAAGCCACGGTGATTCGCTTGTTTGTAATAATACTCGTAGTATGGGATTGTGTGATCTGTGGTAATAATAAGTAATATTTAAAGCTACGATTTGTATTTATGAATGTAACGCTTTAATTTGCCGAAGACGGAAATTTATACAAAAACAAGTCATTTATCGAGATTTCAAGAGATTTTATTATAAGAATATCCTTAAAATTTAAATCTAAAAGGCTCTCATTACATATCACGCTCAATATTATACTGCAGAGCAAATAAAGCCTCTATTTCAACAGTATTATTTCCGATCATTTGGTTCAAAGATTATGTAATATTCTATTAAAGTAGAGTGTTGATTCCTAAAAAACCTTAATCCAACTCGCTCCATTTGTAATTTGACCTGTTAGAATTCGTATGAACAATAAACTTTACTTTATTTAGTCGTTAATTTTTATATATATATAAAACAAAGTCGGGTTAGTTACACCATTTATATTACATATTCAAGAACGGCTGGACCGATTTTTATGATCTTAGATTTTTGGGTTTGTCTCTGCCTCTAATAGCAGAACTATTAAAACATCGGAAAATTTCACTAAAAACAATTAATTTACTAAACTACTATTAAAAAGTAAAAAAACTATTTATATGAATTTAAAATATACCTAGACCCGAGCGAAACGAGGGTAAGTTGCTAGTAAATAATTATACCGAACTGTTTTGTCTTACCTCTATATAAAAAAGCTGTTTTAATAAAAAATATACCTCTAAAACTCGTCAAAAGCTACTAAACAAAAAAAAAGAAAATTGGTTGACAAACAGAGGAGAAAAAGTTACTGAAGTGTTTTATCTTTGCCTATTTATAAATTTATATAGATTAAAAAAAGTTTATGACATGGCTATTATTACATGTAAGTAATTTTTTATGAAGATGCACCTAAATGTCTTGCTAAAAAGTTAAAAATATCAGCAATTCATATGACACGCTGTAGCATCAAAGTTATTCAAGTAATTGTTCTTCTCCTCGCATCTACATGATAAAGCTTTCTAAGGTAAACATCGTACTGAAAACAGTAAAATCTTTACAGTTTACAACCAGCTCTCAAACTCCACTCGAGCAAATGAAACGTTCATAAACTTAACAAAACAATGACACGAGATTTATTTACCTAATTAACCATTTCGCTTTATGACACTCCTCTTTTCTTATAAATACCTCTGTATGTTCTCAAACGCTACATATACCTTACTTTTTTTAAACATAGCATGTTACAATATGTCCATTTAAAACTACATATATACAATCGTGTGAAAAATTCAAATTTCGTCTCTTACAGTATCTTAAAAAATATATATTAATATGGAGTTTTCAATGGTAAGAGTATATTATGCTTTACACGTACCTATACAATACTTCAACGTATTATATTTTATTAAAATAGCGTTCTTTAAAGTTTATTTAATTTTATGTTCTTTTTCATAATAATAATAAACATGCCATCTAAGTAACTTTACATCATTATATAGGTATATATATACATAATATTGTAAGGACCCCTCCTTAAGGATAAATTTCGACTCTGACTAAAAATTGTGACATAAATAAAGTATCGTGGCTATCTGCAGTACACACCATTGATACTTTTTAATACGAATAAGTCTAAGTTAAGCTGACGAAGGAAATATTGGAGGCGCCAACTCTTGAGGTTAGCCCTACTACATATGACGTACTGTTAAATCGCATTAAGTGATTCTTTGATATATATAAACAATGAGTATTTATGAGCATTATCCCTTAACTTTTTAGCGATGTAATGGAAAGTCGGAAATATTTTTTATTTACGAAAAATTAGCCACAATTCGTTCATGGGGTAGTGTTATAAGTGCATCTGGCACCTGCAGGGGAATTGGGTTCGATTCTCGTATAAGGCATAGGTATACCCATACACATATTTGGATTTACCGATGTAGAGTTGAAACTACCATTTAAATTGCATTTTGCAGTGTGCTGATAGTTATATAGAAGGTATAGTCGATATGACGGTAACAAAGGGTTAATGGTCGCAAACTCTTAACAGATCAATTTGGTATTTGCTAATAATACCTAAGTATGTAAGAAAATAAAATCATCTTAAGAATTTTGGTGTAGGTGGCTCTAGTTTGAAAATTTATTTATCTGTCGTTCACAGCGTCTCTTTAAGGAACCTTAAATGGAAATATTTTTAGAGATTTGATACATTCAAAGAATTATATAAGCCATTTGTGGACTTATAGGTAAATAAATTAATTCTAATTTTAGAAATGACGTTCACGGAAAACTTTCTACTGATATTTTATGAATTTAATATTCAAGTTTCAAAGATATTAAAAAAAATACTATTATTGTATATTTCCTCATATAATAATGTGTTGGCCTAAAACCAGAACAAATTAAAGTTAAATATAATATACAACTACTCGTAAAACTTTTAAATTCATTCTATAACAATACCGAAGAACCTAATAACATTAGCAATAATCGGCCCTAATGTACCAAGAAACAAAAGAAATAAATATAAAAATATAAAGGGAAATAATTAAAAATGTACTTAAACTACAGTATTAGCTATCTACAATTGTACTACCTAATTACGCTATGTAGTTGGGTAAAGTACAATGTACAATTACTAGCTATTTTGCTAGTGTCTAGTCGCGAGTTTGCGAGAAACACGAACAACACGTGCATAAAATCGAATTTAGCATTTATTTTAAGTATGAAGTAAACACTAGGCAAGATATCGATTACTGATACCGACATTGAACCGTCAAGGTCACAAACTTCCGCTGTGATGTGTTTAGACATACAGGTGTTTATGTGGGACTCACCGGCTAGAAAAGCCAGTACTACCCACTAAAACCCAACAAAACCTCCCCCATCTTAATGGAGCGTCGCAGGATCCCTTACGCAATCAACTACGACACCTCGACGGCAAGTCTACCGAAGCAGACCACAACAACCAGACGTACGAAACCAGACGTAGAACAAAGAGAAGTACCAGGAGCAACCCACGCATGAGTACAATGTAAGGCGGGCTAATGTATCCTCAGGTTGCGGTTATATACACGTAAGACATAGTGTGGCGGACTTCCCATTTCCGTACAGTTCATGAATCAAATGTTATCTATACATACTGTTTAACCAGCATTCCCCGATAAAGCAGTATATATATATATATATATATATATATATATATATATATATATATATATATATATACAATCGGTAAATATTAAGATACTTTTGGAGTGAGTACCAGCCGATATTTTATGTAACTCGACAATGATTGACATAGGTACTCGTAGCTATGCAATGTATCGATGAAAATAATCTCAACATTCATGCAATTAAATAATTTTTCCTCTGTATAGAACAGTATAGCTATCACTAAAACAAGAAAGAAATTATTTTAAAACACAAATCTAAACAACAATTATTGGATACAGACAACCGTAAAAAAGATACGCTGCTTTGTTAAAAGAGACTAAAGAATTTAATGACAATAAGAAACTCGAACAATTATAGCCAGGTGGGATTTATAATAAATTGTTTCCTCCACTTCAGTCCCAATACTTACTGAATAAATGAACACTATTTAAAATGAATTTCTAGCTAGTTCGTAAGTACTCGTATCTATAAGTGAAAAACTATGACATCTTGAAAACTGCATAGGTACTCTGCGTAAAATGGGACAAAAATCCGATGACAGGAATAGGATAGTTAACAGACCCGGTTTTAACCCAACAACCCTGGGGTCCGATCCCAGAACCCCCATACCACATACCTACACCGACACCGGAAATGTCAATGATCGTTACAAAAATGTAAAAAAATGGAATAACGTAATTTCGATAAGTAAAAATGTAAATTGATATTTTTATATAATATATTATGTATGTTTATTACCAAATATAACGAGAATTATTTGATTTTTATTTAATTTGTTTTTTACTTGACATACCGGTTGAGATATAAAAGACAAATTTTAATAACTGCTTATTTGATAAAAGAACATTAAATTACAATCTCGTTCTATAGGTACTTGGTGGACTAATAATACACATTTTACTCAACGCATCTTGTTCTTATTTATTTGGAATCGTTATCGTTAGGCACTTTTCAAATTATATTTATATTTTTTATTTAAGTACTTCTACTTTCACTTATTTGAATATGTTTAATAATGTATAACGAATAATGCAATTTTATTCTCAAAAACATTTTGAAAAATATATTATATATTTATTTACTGTTTCTTATTTCTAAAACTCGAGATGCTCTAAGCCTGTTCAATCACCTGGGTTTAATATAATGAATACCTAGTCAGGTTTCTTTTAAAGAATGGCCTTGATATCTCAAAATGATTACAATTTCTACTAAAAATATATATATTTACTTTTTTATTGGTCCGAGAATAATAATCCATAAAATTACTTAGTGAGACACCTGGTAACTTTATTAATTATTTTTCTTTTTTTGAATTAGAAATCAATAATTTTATAGAAAAAAAATCTGTATTATACAGCAACTATCATAGGTAATTTAATCTAGATTTTTTCGTCGATCTGATAACCGCAATATAGAAATCTTGAGGTCCTGGGTTCGAGTTTGGGACTCTTTGGGCCTAGAATATGAATTAGATTTTCGATCAAGATATTTAAATTCAAAGTGTCATATGCAAAAAGTTGATATTTAAACGTTTCCTATTATATTACAAAAAAACACTCGTAAAATCAGGTTTATGTGAAAATCGTCAAATTCGTACGTTTTTTTCTTAAAAATATTTTTCGTAAAGAGATCTTTTTTTTTATTTCTATTTTTTTTATGTCTTTTTTTTCACACATTAACATAGGGCCTATTTTTTTAAACGTTAGGAAATGCATTTACGCACGAGGTGTGGGACTCACCGGCAATGCCAGTACTACCCACTAAAACTTAACAAAACCTTCCCCCGTCTTAATGGGGCGTCGCACTATGGGAAAGCCCCATACAAAGCCGTCTCAAAACCGTTTCACGAGAAAGTCATTGTTATGGAATAAAAATAATAAATTAATATAGTCTAATAAATAAGCTTTCTTTATCCTATTTTTTTTTAATTTTATTTTTTGTTATAATGTATATAAATAGGCTTCAACGTATAACTTATAACGTAATTTTGACGCAATACGTTACTACAATTCAACGCCACATTACTCGAAAGTTTTTGATATAAATGTATTTAAGTATTATACATTTTTTAAATGCTCATAATCTCCTCTTAACGTTTCGTAATTAGTATTATATATATTAGTTTGATAAAATAAAATTAACCAATATAGTTTAATATGGTATGTTTTTAGGGTTAATTTTTTTTTAACGAGATGTTTACCCATTACCGCTGCTTGCCGGTGTCGAGATATTTGTTGTATTAAGATCTTTATACATTAGTTAACGCAAGGAGAAAAAAATAAATTGCACATATTTGCACTTTTTTTGTCACGGTGTCAAAACATATCGCGAGGTAAAAATCATTATTTTTTCAATTTCTTTTTATTTCTCATAAAATCATTTGTTATCTATTAAGGTCAAATTGATAAAAAGTTCACTACAGTGATGAGTATTATTAATAATATAAAAGTTCATTACAGTGATGAGTATTATTAATGATATGAATGCATGTATTTTTTTAAGATTTATTTCTTAAATTAATTAATGATCAGAATTTTTAAAAATCAAAATTATTTCAATTAAACTTTGTACATACAAGTATATGTGTGCAAAATTACAGCTCATTTAGTTTTGAAACAACTGAGATACGGAGTTTTGAGACGAAACACACGCGATTTTCCCATAGTGCGTCGTAGGATTGCTTACGCATTCAAGTACGACGCCCCGACGGCAGGTCTGCCGAAGCAGACCACAATGACCATGGGGTTGCTCCAAGGTCCACTCTGCTATCGTAGAAGTACCAGGAGCAACCCGCATCTTACATTACATTGATGCGGTAACAGACAGACAAAAATTCTAAAAACTATAGATTCGGCCTCTGTATCGATAATAATGTTTATTTCCATAAGATTTTCCAAAAAATATGTAATGTACAGATTCGGCTTAGTCAGAATTTTATTGTATAAGATTGTATAAGACTCTTGTCTTTTTTTTAATAGGGAATATTGTTTTAATGTTGATTTTGAATTTAGCATAGTTAGGAAAATAAAAGACGTAAACATGTTTGGCGCCTTTTTAACCAACTGCGCGACGCAAAAGGTGGTAATGTGTTTATCAGTATATGTTTATTCCTATGTGGTGTTCTAGAGACCAAACGCGTAGGCCGATTTTAATGATTCTTACATTGTTAGATTCGTCTTGATAACGCGAGTGTCATAAGTTATATAAATAATTAATTAAAGAGTCAAAATGACAGATCCTGGGCGCTAATTGTTTGTCAAGTTTGTTTATTTTTTTAAATTATTTTTTTATTCCCAATATAGCGGCACGTCATTGCTATGCAGATGACAGTACTTAGTTATAGTTATTTTTATACATAGACATTTTTTCAACAGGGGGATCAAATATAATAAGAGGTGTAGATACAATATAAACCAATTTTTAAAACTCCTACCTAGTGACTCTTTTTAGGCTGAGACCCATCATGGAGTCCCTGCCGGCCGTCAACAGGCATGAAAATGTGAGACTCTTAATCATTAAAGCCCACAGGCCACAGAGCAAATGTCGTCGCAGTGCAATAGGGTGTAGCTTAGATTATTACATATTAATAATCTAAGGGGTGTAGCAGGAACGCTTGCGCACCTACTACAATACCCCTTGGCCTTTTAACCCTCTCTTTTAAGCACTTAATAGCTATTTTAGCTAAATTATGCGTATTGTAAACAAAATATAACATGTAGTGTGTATAATAAATATACATAGTCTGGCCATAAATACTGTCACAATTAAAAATAAACAAAATATTACATTTCATTTTGGAATCTGTCATTTTTATATGATTGTTCATTGGGTTTTCTCATTTTCGCGCCAATACATTGTAAAATATTTTGTGATATTAAAATGAAGTGGGGTGATAAAGAGAACCGAATCGCTGTGATTGCATTACACAAAGTAGGTATGGAGTACATTTTTTAAAACTCCCCATACGCTTGGTATTAGTCAAATGTTTGTGTACCGTGCTATTGATAGGTACATTGAAATCGACTCTGTTTATGACAGAAAAACATCTGGCCGTCCACGTAGTGTTCGTACGAAAAAGGCGATCAAAGCAGTAAGGGAAAGAATTCGAAGAAATCCTGTCCAAAAGCAAAAGATTTTATCACGGGAGATAAAGATAGCACCTAGAACCATGTCGTGTATTTTAAAAGATGACTTAGAACTTACAGCCTATAAGAGACACGTTGGTCATTTCTTAACTGATAATTTAAAAAAGAATAGGGTGGTAAAATGAAAACAACTACTAAAACGGTATGCAAAGGGAGGTCACAAAAATTTTTTGTTTACGGGTGAGATTTTTTTTTAAATTGAGTAATATTTTAACAAACAAAATGACCGTACTTGTGCTCAAAGCTTTAAGACGTAAGTTTAAAGAAGCTTCCCAATTAGTCAACAGAGTACAACGTGGGCATTATCCGACTTCATTGATGGTTTGGTGGGGTGTTCGCTGTGAAGGAGTGACTGAGATATATTTTTGTGAAAAAGTGTCAAAACATCGGTACAAGTGTATCAAGATACTATTATTGAGAAGGTAGTTAAGCCCCTTAACAACACCATGTTCAATAACCAAAAATGGTCCTTTCAGCAAGACTCGGCGCCGGGTCATAATGCTCAATCCACGCAATCTTGGTTAGAAACCCACCTTCCGGACTTCATCAGAGCTGAAGACTAGCAATCATCTAGTCCCGATATTAATCCGCTGGATTATGATTCATGGTCAATTTTAGAGAGTATGGCTTGCTCTAAATGCCATGATAATTTGGAGTCCCTAAGACAATCCATACGATTGGCAGTGAAATTTTTTCCCATGGAAAGAGTGCGTGCTTGTATTGATAACTGGCCTCGACGTTTAAACGTATTGTACCCAATGGAGACCACTTCAAATAAGCTTTATATATATTTTAATGGTTTTATATTAATGTATGAAACTAACACACTGTAATAGTAATAAATGTTACGTGTAATAGAAAAAATGTTTTTTTCTTTGTAACAATATTTATGGCAAAACTATGTAGAATAATGTTATTACTTTATAAGTAAAACCAAAAAAGTCAAATTTTACTTTAACTCATCTGCTTATGGACTCATTACAAGATAAAAAAAACTTTATAAAACCCCTAACAGTAAAATTATCGCATTTTAAAGGCCACAAAATTAAAATATGTCTCTTCAACAGAAACTTAATTAAATAATTCATTTAAATTTTAACATGACGCAAGACAAAAACATTAACAGATGAGGTACATTTACTCAAAAATTCTCTTCATAAATATGAAAAATAAGTATCTTCACTTAAATTAAGTTAAATTATGTCTAAAAGAACATTTTTATTTTAAAATGGCAGTTGTAGGTACTACCGAGCTCTAGTCTCTAATCAACGCTGTTACGAGTACCTATGCGCTGAATCTATACCAGCTTCCATTGGTTTTCTCTTTATCTTTTTAAAACTTATTTTCTTTGTAAATATAAAATGAAAGCGTTCTCAGATTATATTTCACAAAGAGTCATTTTAATTTTATTAAAAATAATTTTAATAGCGGTTGATCTACTTTATCAAAAGTTCATTTAACAATAATGTAAGGTACTTGAAATTCAAAAATATGTGCCCTAAAATTTTCACGTCTCCTTAAATTTTTACGACGCTAGCAATTAATACGACAGCAATTAATATTTTTATTGACGGCAGTTTGGTCATTAATATTAAAACTCTCCATAGAATTTAGTTCTTACGTCATTTCTATCTACTGATAGCTTTTAATTGAATCTAAGGAAGAAAACTTTCTTTATTTAATAAAATTTGAGAAAAGTTATAGTACAGCGGAACCTGTTGTATCTAGGACAGTTTTTTACATTTTCATGTTTAAAGATTAAATAATAAGTATTTAAACCTGCAAAATATCCATATATGGAAAGAACAATTATTTAACTATATAATTCATTAACAAACTTTGTGGAAAAATAAAGCCAGGAATAAAAGCCGGTAGAAGAAAAAAGGGAAAACTGTCCAAGGTTTGTAACTTCGTATGTAGTAGTGCCAAAAAATACAGACAAAAAAATGTTGGAAAAAAATTTTTTTTTTATTTTTTCGTTTGTAGTAGAACAAAAAAAATGTGGTTCGAGTATTTTTGCAGAACGATTTTTACTACATAAATTCAATTTGAAAGTCAATTACTTATATTGCCAAAAAAAAAAGTGAAAAGCGCTTGATGTTTACGTTTACCGTTATTTAATCATTTTGTCGAAAAAAAAGTCCTCCCCCCAAAATTGTAATGAGCAGATAATTATGGTAATTAAAAAAAAAATCGTCAGAATAATATCACTCACCATAAGAGCAGATTAAACAAAATTAACACGTTATTAAGCTGTCATATACATGTCAACAGCAACAAGAATATGTACAGATCAAAATCTTGAATAATTTCCAATTTACTTAAGATTCAATGTAAAAAGCTAAATTCGCGATGCTACAAATATTTGCAAATTGTAAAAGTAACAACTTCTAATTAATTATTTATAAAACAGCAGCAACAGGTAAGTGTTACATATTAATTTTCGAAAGATTAATTTAATAATAAATTATAAAGAGCTCCACTTTCCACACGAGAGCTTTAGGTATTGCCTCATCTCAACAATAAAGTATTATTCGATATATGAAGTATAAACATTATCAATACATATCATCTAAAGATTGTTCTCAATATATATTCCAATCTAAATTAAATGCTATTCTTATTTATAAACTACGTTATAGAACCGTGATGACATGAGGCCGCGAGAAATTAACATTTTAATTATATGTCCACATCGTTTGATCCTCAACATTTCATTTGACCAACGATGACGCTTGGAAATATTACTATCGACAACCGTGTGACATCCAATCGAGTCTATGACAAGCACTTAATATATTGTTAAATTGGACACATAATTGCCATCACTAAACCGCCCGCCCTAACGGCGCAGATAATCCTCTCACAAAAAATTACAATATGCAATAATAATACAAATTACAATATGCAATAATAATAACACTAGTTTACATGGTTTTTGTCCTTGAACTGAAAAGTATTTTTTCTTAACAATTAAGGTGCACTGAGTTAAAAAAAAAAATTAAATATTCCAACTCAAATTTCTAAAATATTTATTTATTTTAATTTCCAAAAAAATACATACACAAATATATAAAAAAAGTAAAAATAAATTGCCTTAGCTTTTTTCTTGTATTTATTTGCATCTGTGTCTCTTATAATAGACCAGCAATAGTCACTTAACATAGCCTGGTCCCAGTATCCTTGATAATTTTGCTCAAAAAAATTAAAGTCCTGTTGAAAACCCTCTCCATATTCGTCGCTGACGTGTCCAAGTCTTTCATAGAAGAAATCGAGGTGCAAGTGAAGGAAGTGAACTTTTAGAGACATGTGGACACCCTTTTGTTTAAAATTATTTAATAAATCGGCAATTAATTGTCGCTAATTTTCTTTATTTTGTTGCCTTAGAACTCTTGTCATAAAAATTCGTAATGAATTCCAAGCAGAACTTTCACTGTCTGAAAGGCTATTTTGGTTTTCTAATATTTTTTTGATTTGCGGTCCCATAAAAACACGTATTAATTTCGTCTCAGAAAGATTAGGAGTCATTAGAGATAGAAAATGGCGTCACATTCATTAAATTAAACACTACACTGCTTCAACATTTTGCAATTAATTTAAAACCAACTTGTGGGTAGCTAGAAAATAAAATGTGACGATAACTTTAGTTTTTGGCGTGATACAGTTAAAAAAAATTATGTTCGCGTTTAGTTATTGTAACTGAATAAAATAATATAAAATTCACTGGAAGGACATAACTTTTTTTTTATTTTGTAAACTAGTGTAATATGCAATTCTGCCTATATATAGGTACTTCAAAATTCACCTCAAATAGACCTGTGCTACTCATAAACTAAAGGCAACTGGCAAGGAATGACACAGCAAGTACATTATTATGAAGATCTAATTATTTATTCGAGTAAATTTTGCGAATAATGTATGCTTAGAATGGGTGTTACTCCACGATCCAACGGTTCCCTAGTTAATGACTCTAAGACAACGTCAAATAATTATTAAGCTTACTTTATAAAACTAAGACACATAGTAAAACGTATCCTAAACGTTGACTCGAGTAATAAGTTATCACTACACAAAATTTGGTTAAAATTTGTCTAGTACTTTTTGCGTTAAAACAGACAAAAATATCAATAATCAATATTTTGGAGTTTATTTTACTGTACAGAATACGTAATAGTCATTGTTTTTAAAAACATTTTATGAACAGAACTCGCTGTTACTATTTTATTATATGTATGTACTAGCCACTCACCCTCGCTTCGCTCGGGTTCGTCCCTAGCTTGCTTCCCTATGCAAACTTACATCCCCCTAATTGATGATTCCGGGATAAAAATATATAAATATTCGGATAAAAATATAAAAATATGTAATATATAGATTTCCGGGATAAATATATCTTATGACCTTCCCAGGGTCTCAAACTATCTTCTTACCAAATTTCATCTAAATCGGTTCAGTAGATCCAGAAATTACCCCCTACAACATCACAAACTCACAATTCACAAACTCATAAACTTTACCTCTTTATAATATTAGTATAGATTATGTAATATATCATATTAGTTAGGTAACTACCTTAAACTTTTTTACTTTCAGATAATGTCTTTAAAATCTCAAAGTGTCAAATCTAAAATCAAAGTAACTTTAGATACGGAAAGTTTACGTAATCTTTCTCCAGAGCATAGCAATTTCATCACCTACACATTACTGACTTTTTTAATTATAATTGCAATATACTTTTTAACTAAAGATTGGAAAGGCTTTACCACTCCAGAAGAAGTTGACCTTGGTTCTGTAAGAATTAGACCTCGTACTCCATATCGACGAAAAGCAAACAGAGGGTCAACTCAGTAAAGTAATTATTTATGAACTAAAGATACTCTAGTATTGCTGTACTCTAAAACAACTGTGCTAAGTTTAAAATACTGATTAGTATTTAGTACATATTTATTAAATTTTACTATCAAATTTAATATCCAAAGCTTTTAGCTCACTGTAGACAACACTTAAGTTTGCAAAACAAGCAGTTTTACTTTCTTCTCTTCTATTCACACTTGTTGAAGCTAAACCAAGTAACAAACCTTTCTGTACTAAAAGGTCTCCAGCTCGAACAGGACATTTCCCAAAGGTATTAACACAGATTGTTTTATTTTTATTTAAAGTACGTAGCTCCTCGAAAGAAGTAAAATTATTATTATTATTATATTTGGCAAGTTGAAATGAAAACGACTTTCCACCCCGATATGGCCTGCCAATAATATAAAGTTGCTTATCTGCATTTACTTTAGCACCAATTTTTATAGTCTTAATGCAATCCCTAATGTAATCTAAAGTGGACAAAAGAACCAAACTCTTTGTTATCACGCCTTCGTGAGGAATGAGATCCACAGCATCTATTGAAAATCCTTTCTTACATCGAGGACTGGAAAAAATATTATATTAAAATAAATTATAGGTGGGTAAACTTATTTTATTCAGTAAGTTACAAGTAGGTATATAAGGAATAGTTAACATACTTTGTAGGATTGCCCAGTTTTAATTGGATAGGTCCAGATTTTAAACACACCTCGTTTGCGAGCACAGACGAAATCGATACAACAGCACCTATACATATCAATTCATTTGATGAAATCGAATGAATTCTTGCAGCGTAAGGATGTTCATCCGCTTTAACCATATTACAGTCCATTTCAATATTGCTATAAATCGATCTAGCATCAAATCTTTTATAATAGAAAACTAAATTATTAATAACAAGAGCCAGTGTTGCTACAAATATAGCAACAAGCAATGAAATGATTCCAATTTTGCTATTTTTTGACCGATCATCCCATGGTAGATTAATAAAATTAAAACTAAATTCATACTCTTCTGTATCAGACTGTTCAATTACTTTATTACTCTCCGAATCGTGCTCCATTTAAGATACCTATTTTGAAATAGTACTAACAACAAAAAGCCATCGCGATATTTAATTATTTTTAAGTATTTATGTCAAAATTCTAGTAAACTTAATCTATACTAATATTATAAAGAGGCAGAGTTTGTTTGTTTTTTTGTTTGTTTGAACGCGCTAGTCTCAGGAAATACTAATCCGATTTAAAAAACTCTTTTTGCAGTAAATAGCCCGTTTATTAAGAAATGCTCTATTATCATCTCGTCATCCCGTGGGATAGATTTGTTTTTGGCTAGTGACGAACCCGAAGCGCAGCGAGGGTTAGTCGCTAGTAGACTATATTCTATACCGATCAAAATAATATAAAATTATTATTTACTATCCTACCCTCGATAGGTTCGGCGTTCACTACGACTTTTCATCGTGAAAATCCTTTATTACCAAGTAGAATGCACTCGCTACGTACGACGTGGCATAATTGGCTCAGTTTGTAGTGACCCTACTTGCTGTGCCAGCGGTCGCGGGTTCGAGTCCCGCTGAGGGCATTCATTTGTGTGATGAGCATGAATGTTTGTACTCCAGTCATGGGTGTTTATATTTATCATATGTACTTATTTAAAGTTATAGTACCTACCTTCGCTTCGCTCGGAGTTTTTGGCCTGTAATACAATATTCTTTTTTTTTAAAGCTAAAAACTTGAATAAATATAAAAATAACAAAAAAAAACAAAAGTAAAAACTTTGTATCCGATCGAGATTCAAACCTGTGATTGTCGATCTTGCGCCTTGGCCGCTTGACTACGATGCTTATGCCAGAATGTGCGAAATTACCGACCATATTTTGTGTGGAATAATGCGAAAGAAAACCGCATGAAAACTCGAGAACAGGCGTTTTCTCAGACATAAGACTAATCTAGATCGATTTATTGCCCCGATGGAGCCGTTTCCGAGATTCAGATTATTCAGATTATATTATATATTATTCAGATTATATTATATATGTGTAGTGTATCCACTATCTGGTATCCATAACATAAGCCTCGTAGCTTACCATGGAACTAGATGGTTTTGTGTATTAATATTTCAACATATTTATTATTATTTATTAAGATAGTTGCAGCGTCCAGCAACTCTTCGTACTCAGTACGGTAGTTCATGATACTCGTAGCTCAACATCTGTATGTAATATACTGTGTATTTTTAAATTTCTACTTGAAAACTTATAATATGGTAGTTCTCGTTGGTATGTATGGTTATGGTATTTCTTAGGTTTAAAAATTCCAAAAAATAAAAAAAAGTTGGAAATTAAAGTTAAACAGATTACCTACAAATTTGTACGGAACCCTCGGTGGACAAGTCCGACTCGCATTAGTCCGTAATTTTTTTATATTGTAAGTGCTTATACTTATGGCCCAGAAAAATTAAGCGTTATTAAGCAGTTAATAATAACACCCATTGTTGATACACTTTCAAGCTTCATTTTCATTACCTTATGTACGCTCCGTAAATTTTAATACGTTTTTTAAATATAATAAACGTAAAGTTATACATTTCCACATGTTTGTTCCTACTACTAGTTTGACAACTGGTGTTTTATTTAATTACTGTCCGAAAATACATACACTACCGATTATACAAAAAAATCCGGTTTGTCCATTACTTTGGAAAAACGTTATTTTAATTTTCAAACTACTATACGTCCTTCTGTCATCTGTGACTTAAAGTATTGTCATCCATGGCATAAAATAAATATCTGACATTTCTCGCTAAGAATCAAGATTGTCAATTGTCAAAGTTCAAACTAGAAATGTCATAACAATTAACAATTATGAAATGGAGCTTATTTATGACGTTTAAATTATGAATTTATAACTTAATAATTTAAAACGAACTGACATTTATCAATTAACAAAATGCCTACTGTAATATTGTTGGATATTTCTCTATCAATGTCTCGGCCCGTACCAACGACGGACACAACAGAAAGCCACACGCGACTTACGATTGCTTCAGCGGCTATAAACACATTTTTGGATTATTTATGCAATCATGCTAAACTAGAATATGTGGCACTTGTAACTTTTTCATCAGTTTACGAAGGTAACATCTACACCAAATACCAATATAAAACAACCTAGCTAGAACATAAACTATAGAAAATAAAATGTTTTAGTTGCTGTACCATTCACTCGAGAATTTGATAATATACGAGTTAAGTTACCCCAGTTAGAAGATGGAGATAAAACATGCATAGAAGCAGCACTTCATGGTGTAAACCAATTAATCCTTACTGAATGGGGCTACCAAACACCAGTTCAAATAATCTTGGTATTACTATAATTTGTTTTTTCATAGAATTTTAATTTTAATGATATTTGATGCTCATTTAATTTTGACAAGGAAACTCAATCTCATCTCATTACTCTATGAAAGTTTATTTATTTTTGTAATATAAAATAGATTACAAGATTACTTTTTTTTTAAGTTATAGTTATATCCATATAGTGGCTATGGTGTTTGTTAAACTATATTTTAGGATAAAAATCTTGCGAAATCTGTAATACCTTATTACATAGATACTAAAAATTTTTGGATACCATTATTACTATAGCTAACTGATGGCAGTTGTGGAGTGGGAGCAATTGGCAGGAACCGAATTATTCAGGCTTTACCATTACCTCCTACATATCCTGGAAAAATACATGTTTTACCAGTAGTGTCTCCTCATGACCCTTGCTTACAACATGGTGAGTTCAATGTTATATTTTACATTCAGAAATAACTTAAAAAGTAATAATTTTTTATCTTTTTAAATTTAGTAATGTTTGAAAATAATTTTATATTTATGATAGAAATAATTAAAAGGTTAATTTTTCATAAATTTAAATAATTTGCATTTCCAGCTATGCCTCTTTACCAAAAGATTGTGGATTTAGCCAGCAATACTGCAAATAGCTGTAACGGCAATATAACCAGAGGTGCAATCTTCTGCCCTGATCAACTCTCAGTACCTGGTGTATGTATATTAAAAAATCAAATAATTCTCATCTATTTGTTTAAACCACAATGATAACATTATGCAAGTTTGATATTTCAATTATTTTACAGTTATATTAGCTATATATGTGTTTATTTTCGGTATGTATTTTTTATAAGGAATAACCCTACAAAAATTCACATTAATAAAAAAAGTTAAGCAGTTTTTTGCATAGTCTTAGAAGCAAGATTGTAACAACAATTGAATACAAATCATTTGTTAACATGTAGTATGGCATACTTCTAGGTTATAACAGCAATGACTCGTCTGTGCGAACAGCATTACCAAGAGTTCTGGTGCACTCTAAAATGTGGTCAACTTGAAACAAGAGTACAACTATTTCCAGCACCACAACCCGCATCTCATGAAGGCTTATCGGCAAGCTACACACTATCCAATCAGCTCCATGTTATAGGATTTTTGCAACAACAAGACTTAGGTATTATAAGTTAACTGTATGTATTTTTTTTTAATTTAAATTATTAAATATTAAAGTTTTCATAATAAATAGTTTTCATAATAAAAGGTGGTGGTAGCCCAGTGCTAACGCGCTCGTTTGGGAAACCGAGTAAAGCGGGTTCAAATCCCGGGTCTCGTACCTTGAATATTTTTATGAGCGAATCATTTCTAACATGATTACCACTTGTCTTACGATGATGGAAAACATCTGGAGGAAACCTGCATGTCTGAGAAAGCCTAGCAAGTTTTCGAAAGACATGTGTAGTTGGTTAACTCGCACTTGGCCAGCATTGTGGACTATGGCCTGATCCCCCTCGTATTGAAGGGAGGCCCGTGCCTAGTAGTGGAACGTTAAAAAGGGCAGAATACATTCAAACATATAATAGTGGTGGTTAGTGTGACCAGATCATACATTTCTTGAATAGACATTCTATGTTAATGTTTTCATTATTTTCTCATCTATATTACATTTTTTGTCAATAATAATTATTGTAGTACCTTTATTTACATTAATGTATAACTCCTAAGAATTTAGACCCTTATTTATTTAAAAAAACTTACTCTTGATTGATGAAAAAATTACTCACTTCTACCTTGGTACCATTGAAGTTAATTTTAATTTTTTGCATAACAGGTACGCCAATAGCTTTAAGTAAACATCTTGTGATACCTCAAGCTCAGGTTAGCGGTAATACTTCAACTCGTGAAAACTATGGCTCCAAAACACCTACAAAGGTACCAACATTTATTATATCTTACATTTATTGTTTTTAATGTGTACTAACTCTTCAATCTTCATCCTTGCTTCATACAAGCGAATTACTAATATGTCGATAAAAAAGTTCAAGAGTGTAAAGTAACTATGATATAAAATAATTAATAAACTCCTGACAGACTGATTATTGTGAACAATCTCACTGAGACTAGCCAATTGTGTACAGGAGATATTATGGTGAGTAGTGGGCCCCTAAATACAAATGTACCTACTCTATTCCTTCACTATTAATTCGACACGACCGGTGGCTTTACAGGCTTTACAAATGACGGGATTATATCACCGCCCAACTTCTCATCTCCAGCTGTTGTTTAGAATTTCCTGGCATATATTCCTAACATTTATTGTTGACCTGACCCAGGACTCAAACATTGGATGACGTATCTGCACCCATACATGGTAGATTGCGGTGGTGGGCAAACTTTTTTAATGGGGGGCCACAAAGTTTAAGAATTTCTAGAGGAGGGCCAGAATGCTAGAAAAAATGCATTATGTATTAAAGCTTTTAATCATAATATTATAAAAACATTACAACATTACACACTTGTGTGCATTGCAGTGCATTACACACAAATGAAAAAGAGTTAAACTGACAGTTAAGCTAACCGACAGTTAAGATAACCGACAGTTAAACTAAGTGACAGTTAAAATAACTAGCCTTTTTTGGTGTGGTTAATCTAACTTACTGTTAATCTAACTGATAGTTAAACTTACTGACAGTTAAATTAACTGACAGTTAATTTTACTAGCCATTAAACAAACTGACAGTTAATCTAACTGACAGTTAACATTACTGACAGTAAATCAAACTGACAGTTAAACTTACTGATGGGTAAACAAATTGACAGTTAAACTAACTAATGGTTATACTAACTAACAGTTAAACTAAGTGACAGTCAAAAATACTAGTCGTTAATCAAACTGACAGTTAAACTAACTGGAGGTTATACTAACTGACAGTTAATCTTACTAGCCGTTAATCAAACTGACAGTTAACGTTACTGACAGTTAACTTTACTGAGAGTTAAATAAACTGATAGTTAAACAAACTGACACTTAAACTTACTGGTAGTAAAAGTAACTGACAGTTAAATTAACTGACAGTTAATCTTACTAGCCGTTAATCAAACTGACAGTTAACGTTACTGACAGCAACTAAAATCCACAGATAACTATTCGCTAGCTATCTGGCCATTGAAAATTGCAATAATTTTATTTGTCCTTTTGTCAGTCCGTTAAGATAATTCGCTAGTTAGTTATTTGTTCAGTTATTCGATGATTGAACAATCGGCCCTAAGTAGAATCTACTTTATACTTCTCGACCGTCAAAACGTAATTATAGCAGGCCATATACTATCCATGCCGATGGACCCTCGGCGGGCCGGATTAAATACTTTCACGGGCCGAAGTTGGCCCGCGGGTCGTACTTTGCCCATCACCGCTCTAGACCAATGAGGCAGTCAGGAATATGTTTATCTGTTAATCCAGAGTATTTTCTCTTTATGTTTATCTAAACCTGTTTCAAGGTTTATGCATACTTGAATAAAAAACCAGTCTATTAATGAATACTTGTTTCATTCAATTTGAGGTCTACAATATTACAATCTATAAGAAATATTGTTCATACATATTATGTTGTTCTGGTGTGGTTAAGATGGTTTTCTCTTTAAAGTGTTAAGTGGGTTGAAAATAGAAACGTCATAAGATAATGCTATGGATGCTAAGTCACGTAATTATGTGCTATATATTATGCCGTTATTAATTCCTTATTTTTCTTCCCTAGGAAGGGAGTAGCACAGAAGGTACATCTACCGAAGAAGACATGTCTGATCCGAGTAAAGTGCCAAATTTTTGCGTTCTTCTACATGGTGCACTTAAGGTTTGTATGTAACATTTCATGTGAACACAAAACAAAATCTATTCTTAAATAATTTACCGTTCTTAATAACTTAATCTACAAATGTTTTCTTTTTTTTCAGGTAGAAGGCATGTCTGCAATAGTCCAACTGGGTTCAGATTGGTGGGGCACGCTGTCCGCGTGGTGCGAGGTGTCGAGGGCGCGCCGCTCGTGCCTGCTGCTGAGCGTGCTGCGGCCGGGCGCCTCCGCCGCGCCCTGGCTCGGGCCCCTCGATCAGTTGGGGCCTGTCGACGATAATAGCACTTCGAGTGAGTTATCTTATTTTAATATTAATGAACCCACTAGCGAGTTACCCTCGTTTTACTCCCTAGTAGTATACCTATGTGTTTAACTGGAGCCCATGTGTTACTTCACATATTAGTATTTCTAAGTACTAAATTTCATCCAAATCGTGCAGCCATTTTACCACGCACGTGCGCACACGCACGCGTGATCACACACACACATACACACACACACACACACACACACACACACACACACACACACACACACACACACACACACACACACACACACACACACACACATACACACATAGCAATTATAATAATAATCAGATTGTAATGTAATATTGTTCTAGCTGAAACATTCCCGGTGCGGTCGTGGCGGTCGTACAGCGGCGGCGGCGCGGGCTGCGCGTGGGCGCGCCCGCACGCGCTGCTCGCCGACGTGCAGAAGGTGCTGCGGCATGCGCGCAAGCTGCCCGATAAGACACAGCATTTGTATAAGGTTACATTCTCATGCTTGATATTACTACAGACTCGCCTCCTAGCGCTCTTTTAACGAAAAAGTAACTCGACAGCCATTTTTTCTGATTTCAATTCAAAATTCAAAAATTTCATTCAATTAATATTGTATACACAGTTATAGTACACATTTGTTTATCAGAATGGTTGATGTGTATAGCACTCAATAGGTAAAGATTTTTTAGACTAGAATGAGTACCACCATACAAACATACAAATGTTACATTTTTATAAAATTAATGTAATATTTTTTATATACTAAATTTTCTTCATGCGCGTCGTTTAAGAAAATAATGGCCACGTGTGACTAATGCCAGCTTCCATAGAGAAATATTTTAATCTCATTCTTTTGGATTTACAACTTTTGTTTCTATGCATATAGGAAATACTAAAATCGTTACTCTCTAGTATAACTATATATATAATGTAATTTATAATCTTCAGGAACTAAACCGCTTACGTCGTGCAGCAATATCCCTAGGGTTCTCAGAGCTGCTAACATGCGTGGGCAGTGCACTGGAGCGCGAGTGCACGGCGCTGCCCGCGTCGGCGCCGCCCGAGTGCGCGCTGCAGCTGGCGCACGCGGCCGCCGCGCTCCGCGACCCGCGCACCGCACTCGACATCAAGCACACTCTACAGCCGTTGGCCACCAACTTCACTGTTACCTCTATGTCGCATTAAATATACTATTTTATTATCTGTGTTTCATTATAATTCTTTTTTTCATTTCATTATATATACATAGTTGTCTTTTTCAATTACATTACGGAAATCTCTGGATCTACTGAACCAATTTAGTTGAAATTTCGTAAGAAGATAGTTTTAGATCCTGGGAAGGACACAGGATACTTTTTATCCCGGAAATCATCCCTTACGGGGGTAGAAATGAGGATGGAAGTTTATATTGGGCAGTCGCTAGTATATATATATATATATATATATATATATATATATATATATATATATATATTAGACTGATTCAAAAAAACCGACTATTTTTTTTTTTTTAATATTGAAAATATTGTCAGAAATGACGAAAAAAAAAATCCTGTGAAAGTTAGAGCTCTTAATATTAATATTAAGAGGTGCCGAGTGGAAAATTTCGATTTCCCATTTGATTAACGTGGGAAAAATTTTTTTTCTTACTTTGGAATTCTGTAGCTCTTTAACAAGTCATCGGATTGGTTGAGTCAGAACATATTCTTGTAGAGAATTGAACGCTCTACAAAAAAGGTCTCATGATTTTTTGATATATTTACTTTTTCAAAAGTTATTCAACCCTAAAGATGAATTGATTCAAAATTTTTACATTTTTCTAATTTTCCGACGCAACCATCAACTTTATGAGAAAATTTAATAGGACTTTTTTGTAAAACATTCAATTTCCTATAACTTATCTCTCAAAACGACTTCATTGAGCAAGATGTTAATTCTTGGGCTAGTGATGGAAGTTTTAAAGAGTGTGTGCGATTTTTTACAAAATTAACAGTCGTGAATGACGTGGCGGAGCGTGGTGTAGCATTAATTGAACAATACAATAAGTGTTTCACTAAAAATGAAGATCAACTACAATACTTATTGCTAATTATTAGTGAATACAGAAAAAAAGTGCCCAATTGTAATAGAAATTTTTTAGTTTAACGATATAAATTGCTTTGATTATAATAAACATTCAATTTTTAGGTTAAAACTTTATTTGTTTAACATGATAATTAATTTTAAGAATAAAAATGACAACTTTTTAAAAAAATGTATAGTTTTTTGCAAATAACTTACGATCTGTAAAAAAAATTTTAATTTTTTGAGAGATAAGTTATAGGAAATTGAATGTTTTACAAAAAAGTCCTATTAAATTTTCTCATAAAGTTGATGGTTGCGTCGGAAAATTAGAAAAATGTAAAAATTTTGAATCAATTCATCTTTAGGGTTGAATAACTTTTGAAAAAGTAAATATATCAAAAAATCATAAGAGACCTTTTTTGTAGAGCGTTCAATTCTCTACAAGAATATGTTCTGACTCAACCAATCCGATGACTTGTTAAAGAGCTACAGAATTCCAAAGTAAGAAAAAAAATTTTCCCACGTTAATCAAATGGGAAATCGAAATTTTCCACTCGGCACCTCTTAATATTAATATTAAGAGCTCTTACTTTCACAGGATTTTTTTTTCGTCATTTCTGACAATATTTTCAATATTAAAAAAAAAAATAGTCGGTTTTTTTGAATCAGTCTAATATATATATATATATATATATATATATATATATATATATATATATATATATATATATATATATATATTGAATGAAAATGGTTAGGTAGACCAGGGCTGAAGCCTTTAAAAATGGTAAAAAGTAAAAAAAAAGTAGTAGGATGAAACCCATTAGACAAGAAGGAGAATATAACAAAAATGAAAGGAAAAATAATTTACGGGCGATCTGAGGGCGGGAAGTCGAAGGAGGTGAGTTTTTAAGGGACAAAACGGTTTATCTCGATTTCCGGCAAAAGTACAAGTCCTCTGGAAAAAAGTTAAATGGCAAAGTTGTAGGTAATAAAAAGAGCTACGACTTTTTTTACATATACACTTTTTTAGTATTAGTATTATTAATTTAGTATATACACTTTTTTCACATAACCTCAAAATTTATGTAAAAAATTAAATAATCAAGTTGTTGGTTTTTCATTTTTATCTTTTACAAAAAAAATTCTTGCACGAAATTTGGTGAAACCTTAACTTTTTATGTCCCAAACATACTGTAATTTTTTTGATTTAAAATATTTATTTTTTCACCTTATTTTGACTTAATATCGAAACAGCACCCTAATATTCAATCAAAAATTAGGGTGCTGTTTCTGCTTTCTTAAAAAAATCGGTGGACTTTTTGTTCGTTGAAATCTCTACTTTCTGATGGTGTAAAAAAAATACATTACTATAGTAAATTTTCTCAGAAAATGCAAAAAGTTAAAGAATAATCTATAATTTTCTCAAAATATTGTAGATGTCTTATTAAATATTAACTTTATTGATTACATTTTCTGAGTAGTGATATAAAACGTAGTTACATTCTTTTTGATTATGATGATGATGTTCTCCTAGCCGATTCCGGCCACGGCGGCCAATCTCAATGAGATTAGCCAACTGCGCAGGAGATATTATAGTGCTCAAGTGTACGCGCAGACACAAGTGCACTCTCTATTCCTATCACTCTCATACTCCGGTGGGACGACCACTCGACACGACCGGTGAGAGTTAAGGCGCAGGACCGACGGCTTTACGTGCTCTCCGAGGCACGGGGGTGAAACACCGCCAACTTCCCAGCTCCGGGCTGTTACTGAGACTTACTATACAGGAAGACTCAATAACTAAACTTGGCCCGACCCGGGACTCGAACCCAGGACCTCCGGGTGTGCAGCCGTACTTGCTAGCCACTACACCACCGAGGCAGTTGCCTCGCAGTTGCCTTGCAGTTTTTGATTATACCGACGCTTCTGTAATTATAATAAATAATAATCGAATAAAGCATTTGTAAGTTCCTTGCCTTCCAACATCGTAGATACTTTTCACTCCGGAAAATTAAAGAGTTCCCGTGGGATAGTTAAAAAAATATAGTAACTTATACAGCTTAGTACACAAAAACTACTAATTGGATTTTAATAAAACTTTAAAATAGAACTTGAACAACACTATCGGCGGAAATGGAAAATTTTATATATATATGTATTTATATTTGAGTTCAGAAGAATAAAAACAAAAAAATGATTTATTTAACAATATTGAACAAACTGAAGCAAACCGGAAGTTTCTATCTCTAATAGATGCTGAGAAAAAAAATATTGAAGGTAGAAAAGTGCTGAAGCGAGCATTTTCGGCCGCGCGCTGATAAACAAAAGGCTGGAGACTGCAACTCGGCTGGACTATCAGCGCGGTTGTTGACCTATGCTCACACGCCACGCGAAAAATTGAATTTATATAAAACTAGCATTGCCTGGGGCTCCGCCCGCATTCAGATGACCAAAAACCAAATTTTTAGGTTTTACATATTAGTATACTCTTACAATGCAGTTTTTGTATTTTTTCTCAGAAATTAGATGTTTTCCCGCGGTAAAAAGTATCCTATATGTTGGCCCGGATAATCAGCTATCACCATACCAAATTTCATCAAAATCCCTCCAGTGGTTTTTCTGTGATGCGGTAACAGACAGACAGATAGACAAAAATTCTAAAAACTATAGATTTGGCCTCTGTATCGATAATAATGTTTATTTCAATAAGATTTCCAAAAAAATATTAATGTACAGATTCGGCTTAGTTACAATTTTATTATATGTATAGATAAGTTCTTTTTGGCTCCGTGAAAAATTATTATTATTGTACTTAAAGTACTGGACCTCTCAGTTGGGAAAGTTGCGTTAATGATGAGTTGTGTATGGACCACAGCCTCAGGCCCGGATCTAGGGAGGGAGGGGGGGGGGGGGGCAAGCCTGGGCCCATGCCCCGGGCGGCAACTTCAGGGGGCGGCAAATTCATACTTGACAGTCATCAAGTCAATCATCGTCTGTCAAGTATGAATGAGGTCCAAATATAGACTAAATATCCAGATGGATACGATTGTGTAAATAATAAATATGTCCTACACGTCCATGTACGTACGTACTTTTGTAAACTACCAAAACCCGCGGCTTCACCCACGTTCAAAATACAAAAAAAACATATTCTTCTTTCCCTTCCCTTTACAATAATATATGAAAGTCTGCCCGGTTTGTTGATATTTATGATTACTGCTCCGCCCCCTTGGGTAGTAGCATGATTATATATAGCCTATTAGAATTCCTCAATGAACGGGCTATCTAATGCAAAAAGAATTTTTCAAATCGGATTAGTAGTTCCTGAGATTAGCGCGTTCAAACTAACAAACAATCAAACTCTGCCTCTTTATAATATCAGTATAGATAAATAGGCTTAACACAGAAAGAGCAACGCTAGATAGATTCTTATGGCATTCTTTTTGGGAGGCCTATGTTCATTAGTGGGCGTCTGATGGCTGAAATGACGATGGTGATAAAGGTAAAAATATAGGCGGCCAGGGGCGGCATTTTTCAGTTTTTGCCCCGCCTCGAAAAAATTGAAGATCCGGGGCTGCACAGCCTCACAGGTCACTTGCTCTCTGAATATAAGTGTTCTGTAGTCACCGCTCACTTGACGACTGACATCTATCAGTTGTCAATAAACAAATGTTGACCATAGAGTATATTGCTACATATATAAAATGTTGACTATTTGTCAATTGTCATCCATGATGGTGACAAATAAAACTTGTTTTTTCAATCGAAATTATTGCAATAAAAATGTAAATGAATATGATGAAATGGACATTCCCTTCTCTTTTGCTGAATTACAATGTGCTTTATTTAAAGCACTATATATATAGTGATATAGACCATTTGGTCTATCTGATTCTTCTCCAGGTGAAGATAGCATTCCATATTCCTTCTTAATTAAATTAAGCAATTCAGCTAAACAGATCTACCTCTCCATTATAAATTCAATTTTAGAGTCCAAAAATATCTCCCCATCTTGGAAATCCCAAGTCATTATACCAATTATAAAACCTGGTAAAGATCCTAAAGAATCCTCGTCTTACCGTCCTATAGCTTTATCATCAACGTTGGGCAAAGTTATGGAGCATCTTATTAAGAATAGACTGGACTGGATAATGGAAAGTAGAGAAATCCTCTCAAAGTCACAATTTGGTTTTCGAAAGGGCATGGGTACAATTGACAGTCTCAGTATTCTTATATCGGAAATACGTCTAAGTTTTTTAAGAGGAGAATACCTCGTGAGGGTCTTCTTGGATATTAGCTCTGCTTATGATTGCGTTCTTCTTCCGCTTCTGAAATCTAAAATGCTTTACTTAAATTTACCGCCAAAATTAACTAATTTTATTTTCAATCTTTTTATTGGAAGATCGATTCGAGTGAGATATCAGGGTGAACTTCTTCCCCCTAGAACAATTTGGAAGGGTCTCCCGCAAGGTTCAGTTCTTAGCCCCATTTTGTATAGCTTTTACACTCATGATCTTGATAAATCTGTTGATAGTTTCTGTAATATTTTGCAATATGCGGATGATATTGTTTTATTTTATAGTTCAAAGGATATGACTGAAATTGTATCTAGATTAAATTCTGCTTTGTATTATCTGGGAGAATGGTTGCAGTCACATGGTTTATTTTTGTCAGTTCCGAAAAGTAGTGTAGTTGTTTTTACTAGGAAGAGACATATTCCAGAAGTTAACATTTTATATAAGGAACAAACCATTCCTGTTCTAAATTCTGTAAAATTTTTAGGTATTTTCCTAGACTCTAAATTATCAGGTACCACTCATATAGAGTATATCTCCAAAAAATGTGAAAAGAATATTCAAATTTTACGTGCATTATCAGGAGTGTGGTGGGGTTCCCATCAATACTCTCAAAAAATTTTAAATAACGCTATTATTCGTAGCCATTTTGATTATGGAATATTTCTATTAGATCCATGCAATAAAACAGCACTAGAAAAAATGAACAAAATCCAATACAAGGCACTAAGAATAATATTAGGTGCCATGAAATCATCGCCCACAAATGCTATGCAGGTTGAGTGTGTAGAGCCTCCACTTCACCTTCGCAGACAATATCTTTCTGATCGCTTTATTTCGAAAGTTTTACAATCTTCATGTCATCCGTTATTACGTACCCTCAATCATTTATTACAAATTATTAAACCTAATCAACAAATTCCGTGTATTATTAAAAGTTTCCAAAAATTTTTAGAGCTTCCTGCGCCTATTTTTAAACTTAACCTTAACCCCTTGTACTCAGTACCTTTTCCTTCGCTTACCTTTGTTCCTTCAATCATAACGAATCTGGGAATTGGCAAAGGTGACCCTGGGGCCAATGTTAAATTTAAGAGTATTTTGGATAATGATTGGTCTGCTTATATTAAAATATTTACTGATGCATCCAAAATTACTCGTGAGTCTTGTGTTGGGGCTGCTTGCTGGGTCCCTCGATTCAATATTATACTAAATTTTAAGTGTCCTCCTGAAGCTTCTGCTTTTTCGGGAGAGTGTATAGCTCTGCTTGAAGCCATTTTATTTGCAGAATCTCATAAAATGTCAAAAGTCATTATCTTCACAGATTCTTCAAGTTCCCTTCAGAGTATCTTACAAAACCCTTTCCGTAGCAAATTAAGGTTTGTTATTATATTTAAAATTAGAGAAGTTCTCTTTCGTTGCCATGAACAAGGAATCCTCATAACCTTGGCTTGGATCCCTGGTCATTCAGGTATTATCGACAATGAAATTGCTGATAGCTGTGCCAAATCTGCAATAGTTAGCGGAATTTTAAATCATTACTATAATTACTCCCACGACTTGCGTTCTTTGTCTAAAAAAAGTCTTTACACTTCCTGGAACACATTTTGGAACGCTTCTAAAACAATTAAAGGTAAGTATTATGCTTCAATCCAACCGGAGGTTCCAGTCTCCCCGTGGTTCTTTCGATTTCGCCGTGCTGACCGCAAAACCACCTCTATTATATGTAGGCTTCGTTTAGGCCATGCGTGTACTCCGGTTCATTTAGCAAAATTAAAAATTAGAAATAGCTCTATTTGTGAATGTGGCTTAGATGAGGGTTCCACTGATCATATTCTCTTTAATTGTCCCAAATTGAAATATTCTCTATATGATATAATCGCTCCTCAAATTCACCGCCCAGTTAACACCAAATGTTTATTAGCCCTTGTATTTAGCCCATTTATTAAAAAACTAGTTAAATTTATAGTAGATAATAAAATTAAATTATAATATAGTTCTCATTATGTATATATTTTTTCATTTTCAATCAATGTGTCATTTTTGTATTACGTAATTATTTTCCTATTGTTATAGGTTACTCTTGTAGACCGATCATTCATTTATAGTTTTAATTCCACAATAAAGTTACCAAATTTCAAAATTACCGCTCAATCTCATTCGTGTCTTCCTCACAAAACGTGACACTGGCAGAATGGATTGCAAAGAGTATAGATATATACTGGGATGGATTGCGTCTGTTAACGCAACTCTATGCCATTACATATAAAAAAAAAATGTAAATAATAAATAAGTGGATACACTAAGATTCGTTATATAGTTACCATAGAGTATATTGCTACATATATAAATAGAGGTACAACTCGTCGTCGAAGCTGGTAATGCTTAAAAAGCGCCATCTCTATTGTAAAGTGTGAAACTTTCTATATAGGTATATACGTAGCTATATATATATTAACACGTTCGGCCCAGCGCCGCCGTAAGAAGATTCTCGCATTGTGACACACCGTTTCCCCATACAAATTGGACTTACGTTGATAAACGTTGTGCTCTTCATGTGTGCAAGATTAATTTTTGATGCGACACAAACGTTGAGAGACGTCGACGTTTTATAACGCTGCGTCACATATAGTTCGAGTATTTACCATAAGCTAGAAAACAACGTCAAATCACGTTGACATTAATAAACGCTGCGTCGCATACAGTCAATATAAGGTATAGAAACCCAAGAGCAACGTTTAGTTACGTTGACGTTCATAGACGTTGCGTTACTGAAAGTGAATTATGCTTATGTAAAACGATTATCAAAGTCCTATCACGTTGACATTTACTTTTTGATTTCTTCGGAATCTGTATCTTTGTAACGGTAATTGCGTGAGTTTCTTGTTGCCCTTCCATACCACATATGTGGTGGAAATATTTTATCGAAAACGTCTACGACTAAAGCATTTGGGACAAGTTCAAATTGGTAACCTCAGTAAAAGTACTTTCAAAGTTAAATATTGTTATATCTGCAAGAGAGTCTTCCCAATTTTTAATTGGAGAAGTTGTCCGTTGCTTTGGTCGTCGTAGCTTATCTGTCAGTGCTTCTCGATTACGACTGTGATCGTGAGAAGCTCCGGGCATCGGGTTGTTTTCCACCCTTAGTGGACTTGATGAGGGTGGTGGTGATGAGTGCTTCTCCATTTCTGTCTCTTCATGTGATGGCAAATGAGTGGAAGCATGCGGCTGATCGTACCTTTCTGCAGTCAGTGGCGCTGGTGACAAGATGCGTGTTGTTGGGTAAACCTCTTCAGCTACAAGCAACGGTAAACCATCTGGGAGATCTATAGGAAAACTCTAACAGACTACAACAAAGAGATTAGGAGAGCTAAAAGAGAATCGTGGAGGAAGCTCTACAAGCTCTAGCAAGACTCCACAAACTTCTCTCTAAAACCAAACCTAATCCTATCGGACTTCTCAAGAAGGAAGACGGCTCCTTCACAACTACAGCAAAGCTGCAAAGCTGCCAAGATCATAAGACCCAACCATGTTCGGTGGGCCGTAGACTCCTTTAAGCCCTACAAGGCGAGAGGGGAAGACGGGATACCACCAATCTTACTGCAGCAAGGGGTGAACATCGTCCTTCCCCACCTGATCGAAATCTTCAGAGCGAGCTTCGCCTGGGGATATGTACCAGATATATGGACCCCTGTCAGGGTCATATTTATACCTAAAACTGGTAAAAAAGACTATAGCCAGCCAAAGTCTTTTAGACCAATAAGCATCTCTTCATTCTTATTCAAAGCACTGGAGAAGGTACTGGATAGGTATATAAGAGATGAAGTCTTGACTAAAAGTCCAATCCACTTTAACCAACATGCATATCGTAAAGGCAAATCAACCGAGATTGCCCTTACAAGTCTTATAGACCAAGTGGAAAAGGCGTTAGAAGACAAGGAAATAGCACTATGTGCATTTCTAGATATCGAAGGTGCTTTTGATAACTCTTCTACTTCGCTGTTGGTAAATGGGTTGATAACTAAAAATGTCGACCCAACAACGGTAAAGTAGGTGAAATCTATGCTCACTAGCAGAAAAGCAAAACTAGCCATCCACGATACAGCTATCTATATATCCACAGCAAGAGGATGTCCGCAAGGGGGAGTTCTATCCCCATTACTGTGGACCCTTGCTGTGGATGAATTACGTCGCTGTCGGTATTTATGGGTTCTGGATCATAATCCTTGTCAGTATTGTACTCTCCATCATCACTGAAAGGATCAGGAGTAACTTCCCAAGACGAAGAATCTTCAAATACCTTCAGAAACCCCTTACTGTAGACACGCTTTTTATCCATCTAAAACAATATCTAAATTAAAATATATCAACTAATTATTATAATTATACAAAAATAAATGTAATATACATTTAAATATACACACTTATTTATTATTATTATTAAAAATAAACATATTATAAAAATCTTACGGTTTATCGTTCACTTCAATACGGTTGAGCGACGTTCGCGCAGCACGCGCTCCTCTTGATGCGGCGCAGAACGACAGAAGCTAGCCGCGTCGCTACTCCCCGCGACGTGTACGGACGTTGTGTGTATGCGTATGTGAGCATGTGTGCGCGTGACGGATGTTAGCAAAATGCCACTAAAAGTTGATTCGTTGCGGCAGTAGACTTTTGAAACTTTCAAACGATGCGGCGCAAATATCTCTTCAGTAGAATATCGTATTGACTCCTGACGTTATGAAACGTAAGGCGAATAAATGCACGTTTAAAGTAGACGTGACTAAACGTTGTGTCAATTATTAATTTCTAATTTTGCCGTCATAAGACGTTGCTGGTCCGAACGTGTTAATATTATTGTTCATTAATATTTTTACTTAGGCGCAAAGGGTAAAAATAAAAAAAATATATGATGTATTATAATTTATTTGAACATTAATAATTCTTATAACAATAAAATTCAAATATAGACATCGTCCTTCAACTAACTTAACTTAGTAGTAGACTTTACAAAGTTGGAAATGCTTTACCATCATTTCACTAGTTATACACCTGCTAATAATGGTAATTATAATATTTTATGACCAAAAAATATTTACAGTAAACAATATTAAATACAGAAACAAACATATTATATATATACATAACAATCATTACTGATTTTATATTTTTGTCAACATAGAAGGTCTGCCGTCTGGTAGTCTCTATTGCCGTACTAGGAGAACTGTATTATGGCATATGCCACAAATAGCACGATATTAAATAAATAATAACAAGACATTACATAAACCAATCAAGTTTTCACATATAACAAAAAAAAATAAGAAGCAGAAAACAAGAAAAAGAAAAATAAACAACTAAAACAAAAATAATATTTATACATCTAATTAAAAAATAACAGAAACAATGAGTAAAATGTATCTATCTATACATTTACCAAAATTCTAACTTATATATCTATAATTAAATATTTTGTTAATCAATTTAACAATACAGAGGACGAATTTTTTTACAAATTGTCTGTCTGTGACCAAATCACTCGAAAACCACTGGACAGATTAAATGAAAATTTGGGATGATGGCAGTTGGTTAACAAGGTAAACACATAAATTAACATATAAACGATATGATGACGGACCCGAGCGAAGCGAGGTCCAGTCATTAATATATTTATAGCATAAAGGACACAAAAAAAATATTTAAGTTTCATTTGCGTAATGACAAGTTCGACTCAGTTTGTAGTGACGCTACTGGCTATACCAGCGGTCGCGGGTTCGGGTTCTGCTGAGGGAATTCATTCATGAGCACAAGTGTTAGTATGGCTTAATATTAAAGACATTAATTTTACTTTTATTAAATTTGCTTTTCTTTGGATGTGGTTTGTTGATGTTGGTAACAGGGCCATCAGATTAATCCTTAAATGCACACTTTAGGGATTAATCTATTGCCCGGTTGCCTGGGTCTTCATTATAGTTTTCCCCACTGCTCTCTGCTCTCCTGTAAAAATGAAAATAAGACTTAGTAAATAAACCATCTGCTACATCTTATAGTATATAGGTCGCAAGTGCCCAAATCAAACTTTTTATGTAACTGTTGTCTTTGTCTTTTTTAAGCACATTTATCACTAGATCTAGATGTAATTTTAATGCAGGTACTTATCACGGTATATTTCTACCCCGACTATATGTCTAAATGGATAAACACCTCGAAATTAAAAATATTATTTGCTTGCTTACCATGATTTTGCTGGTTCATATATATTGACTATTCCTTTGGTTCTTTAGAGTAAAGATTCTTGCCTCAATACCCCGGCTACTCTGTGCTCCCCTGTAAAAATAAGATTTAGTTTAATGCAGGTACTTATCACAGTAAGTATTAACCCCAACTATGTTTGTACATGGATAAACATCTATTTGCTTGCTTACCATGATTCATGTTCATGTTGCTGGTTCATATATATTGACTATTCCTTTGGTTCTTGAATGAAGATTCTTGCGTCGATGTCCCGGCTGCTCCCTGCTCTGCGAAAATTTCCATATCCAACCAATAGGTGGTAAATACTGTATTGATTTTTTCGCATAGGCTTTACAGTTCTAAAAGAAAAATGATACAAATTATTAGTTCATTCATCTTAAAAAATGTATAATTAGTATATTTTCTGTAAACATAAACTTTTAAGATTCACCATCTTGTTCAAACTGACAATTCATTTAATATCTTATCTATACTAATATTATAAAGATACAGAGTTTATTTGTTTGAACGCGCTAATCTTGGGAACTATTAATCCGATTTGAAAAATCTATTATTTGTATATAGCCGGTTTATTGAAAAAGACTATAAGGTTTGTATATCATTATGCTACTACCCAAGGGAGTGCATTGCAGTAATCATGTCAAGAAATCAGGCAGACTTCCATACATTATTGTAAAACTTATATTGATAATAATAAGTTAAAGGCTTTATTAAGTTTAGAATAGTACTTAGCAGCAAATTGTATCAATACTGTTCGTTATTGAAGTTTACTTATAACAAATATAAGTAACAATTAAACTAAGTATATAGATTGCATGATGCTATGAAACGGGTCCATAGTAGCCATAGATAAAAAATATGTATAGGTAGGTATATGTATTTATTTCAATAAATATATTATAACGAACACAATTCGATTAGCAGTCATGTCACAATTGTTATCGAAGACTAATAATTTTATTAGAATATTTTAAACTCAATGTTAGTAGTTTTAACATCTTTCAAAGTATATATAATGTATCGTTAATACTGTTTAAATCATCAGAAATAGGTAAATTATCTTTAAACAAAATGCAATTTTGGTCATTCTTTCCCTATTTACTACAAAATCATTATTTACTGTCAACTGTTACTATAATTACACTGCTCGTTAAATCGCAATTTATATATAAATTCTTTTCAAATTACAATACCTTCTTGTATTTTAATTAGGTACATAAAACATAATGAAGCTTTATATTGGGAGGACTTTGGATTTTCAGCCATGCATATTCTGAACAAAAACACCTGTTGCAAACATTATCTCGGTTATTTAACGGCACTTGTGACGTGTGCTATACGTGAAATAATATCTATTTTATAATTGATAGTACATTTAAATAAGTAAGGATTTAGATTATATTAAAGTAAACTATGAGAATCTTACTTGTACCTATAGCACATATGGCGAGAAAACGAGTGTTTACTTATTGTAACAATTTGAATAATAAAGAAAATATTAAAGAGTTATTTTATTTAACCAACTTCCTAAAAGGAGAAGGATGACCTAACCGTGCGACCGACCCGACTGCAAGGAGAGGCGTATGTTTTTCGCGCCTATCTTTGTATGTTTGTTTTTAATATTCTTTATTCCCTTATATCTTCCAAACCACTCGATGGATTCCTTTAATAAAGGTATCGTTAGATTCGTCTCATTAATGCAAGAATTAAAAATATGCGGGCTGCTAGATTTCATTGTTTAAGGTGAATTTTTTTAAATCTTTTTCTGCAATATGGGTATCATATTAAAGGTCTCATAACAAGGATTCCAAAAAGGTATAAAATTCCTGTATTCCTTATAATAATTTAAGATAAAAAATTGTTAAATATAACTTCTAATGTCTGATTGGCAAAAACTAAAAAGCTGGTAAATGAAAAAGAAATATTGTAAAAATAAGAAACTACTGCATAAAAGCTAACTAAAAAGATGAAAACAAGTTCACAAAGGAATATAGTATTATGCAGTCGGAGACATACATACATTATACATTATTATGTATTTGCATACAATCTTGCGGCAAGGATGAAACGTGTACGTCTCCAACTGCATAATACTACGAGTATATTCCTCCGTGAACTTGTTTTCATCTTTTTAGTTAGCTTTTATGCAGTCGGGATTTTTATTTTTATAATATATATTTTTTATTTTTGGTTAATGTTATTTATAAGTATAGATTTGTTTGACACACCGCTAATCTATAAACATAGTTGTTAGTTGTTATAGAAGTCTACTTATCATAATAAACAAAAAAGTGGTAAGATCTATCATTATCAATAGTTAATAAATTCTAGTTATTTATAATTGCTAAGATCGCATTTGCTTTGACTAATTCCTAGCAAATATTTTCACTTAACAATAGCAAAGATATATTTAAAATAATACTTTTCTCAACCAAATTTTGAAATTAAAATTCAGTACAATTCATACAGTGCAATTTACGTGGTACTGAATTCATTTCTCTTTTGAGAGAAATAGTCAAGATTTGTAAGGTTAATAATCTTTGCTTCAATTAATGGAACATGTTCATAATATTATGTACATACGAGTATATTAGAGATTTCTACAATTCAATACTTAACGGTTAAAAAATTACACACAATATTTATTGCCGAATACGTTTTTAAAACTGCTGAACCGAATTCGCGCGACTCTAATTACGTTTTAATGTTTAGTATACATTTCTCAGAGATAAGATATTTTTCTCGCAGTAATAAGTATCCTACTCGTATATGTTGATCCGGATAACTAGATATCATCATACAAAATTTCATCAAAATCTGTTCAGTGATTTTCTCGTTATACATTCCCAAACAGACAAACAGACGAACATTCTAAAAACTATAGATTCGGCTCTGTATCGATAATAATGACGATTTCAATAAGATTTTCTAAAAAATATTTAATGTACAGATTTGATTTAGTTAGAATTTTATTATAATATGTATTGAAAACAAAAGGTTTCAAAAGGAACACTATTTCTTATATGTATTTAATTTTCTTAAATCGCATGAAGCTACGGCAAACTATTGTAACTGTTGCTACAACTTGATATGGTGCTGTTATTACAATATTATTCATTCTAATAAATTAAATTTACAACTACACTGGGTTTAGATTATATTTTGTATACTAGCGGCTCACCCTCGCTTCGCTCGGGTTCGCCTCTAGATAAACATGAACAAATCTATCCCTCGGGAACCGTATATTTTTCCAGGATAAAAAGTAGCCTATTGTTTGACCGGCAATATAAAGTGCATGCCAAATTTTACTAAATTACGTGCATAAGTTGTTCTGTACTAAGCTTTATAAGTTACTATAGTTTTTTAACTATCCTACGAGAACTCTTTGATTTTCCGGGATGAAAAGTATTTAAAATGTTGACCGGGGATATAAGGTACCACCATCAAAATTTCATTTAAATCAGTCCAACAGTTTTGGAGATTAGAACTTATAAACAGACAAACAGACAGAAAAAAATAAATGAAAAAAAAACTGGATTTGTTCTATTTCTCTTCTTACGTCCCCGACTCGGCTTTTAACATTTTTTTCTATGTACAGACATTCGACCTCTACAGTTTTATTATATGTACCTGTAGATTATCTTATACCATAGACTGAGTATATATAATTAAGTGATTACAATATAAATTATAACTACCAATCATCCTATAAGCTCTTACAAAATTACCGATTTCCAATACAAACGTAGTGTGAAGCTCAAAATCTCGCGATTTGACTTCAAATTCCAAATTCAACTTAATTTCATAATGTAGCTATGATATATTTTTCAAAAGATTGTTGTTCTTTTGATTAATTTTAGAAAAATCGTAAATGCGCCATGCGCGTATATTTTCAAAAACGATTTCAGCACAGAAGGAACGTAATATGGGTGACGCGTATGGAACAGATACCTCAAGTAAATCCATAACGCGTTTTCGATTTGACGCCTTCCTCCTGAAAATTCTCATCTCAATAATAAGCCCCGTGACACAGAAGAGACAGTCTAAGGATGTCCTAAATGCAAAATTGAGCCAAGAAACTACTAAGCCAGCGCCCGCGCCGGTATTATTCAACAAGCTTCTGATAGCATACATATCTTTACAGATACATCTTCTCGATCTGAACTTCGATATAGTAGCGAAAACTATATTGAAGAGCTCCTCGAATCCCATTCCAAGTATATAGAAATACTTGGAATGGGATTCGGGAATTTATGTCCATAATGAAATTTCATTGAAATCACAAAAGTTTAACAACCATAAAGGCCAATAGATAGTTCATTTGCTTATATATTTAATTAAATAAAGAATTGTTTATCTTTTTCTAAATGGAAATTTTATAAGAAAAAAACTTATATTATGATTTATGTTTAACATCACTCATTTATCAAACTCAGCTTTGAGATAGCCATGTTATTAGCAAATTCAGGTCTAAATATTTAATTAAGTATATATTGTATAACTCATTAACTATTTCACCATTAAATATTTAATGTTATTAACTAGTTTATAAGTTATAACTGACTAAATTTATAATACATATCATGAAAATATTCCAATTATTTTAAGTTATGTTAAATGAATTGAATATATTGAGTACAGGGAATGTTTATGCAGAAATTATTATAAAATTAAAATATATAATTCATATAGTATAAAATAAATTTATAATATACATATAAACATACATTGTCTATTGGAATTAATACTGCATGTTTGTGCATTCTAATCTATATTATGACTGAACAGATTTCAAAATCAATATAATTATTTTACTCTTTTGGCTACAACATTTACTTTTCTGTGGTACTTTCTGGGGTACTTTGAAAAAGGATCTCATGTTTTTTCAATTTTAAGTACTATACTATAGTTTAGAAATTATTTTTCTAGTTACTTTGTATCGTTATATTTTTATAGCTAAATTGTTATTTAAAAACTACATTCATCTAGCAACAACAATGCTACATAGAATCACTATGGAATTTTATAAATTGCAACATGAACATTAGTTAAAACAATGAAAATATTACTCTGTATCTATTTTTTTAATACCTTGAATGGAGCTTTCTTGCTTTTTTTTGCTTGCTTTTTGAAAATGAACAAGCCTCAAGATTGTTTAAATAGCATGATGTTAATACAAAATCAAAAAATATATTAAAAAAAATGTAAGTACATACACATATACATACATATTTAGCTATAGCATATTCTACATATTATTAATAATTATATTGTTATGTTTTTAGTTACATTTATTTTTGATCATAATAGTATTGTAGTTTTATTAGAATGTAGTTTTATTTACCAACAACAGTTTGAAATATTATGAACACTATAAACAAAAGTCATTTATGTAATTTATAGAAATATCAGATCGATATACTCACTCCTAAAACTTTGATACCGTCACAGAAGTGCCAACCCATGAGCCAGTCTACTTCATAACTATGGTTCATAATAAGATAGCCATGTTCTTTCCCATGGTATCTAGGTATCATCATTCTTTATGTATATGGACAAACTTTGTTCCTGACCACCATTCAGATATAAACACTAATTCTGAAAATAAATTACCAATTTCTATTTCATTTCTATAAAATTGATTGACACTTTAAAATAACATTAATATATTATAATACTTACGACAGTAAAACGAGTATGACGGGTACCTATTCATATATTTGACATAGGTACCTTCAGTCTCTTTACATCCAGGAACGCAGCATTGCTTGTCTGATGGCATAATTGGGCCTTGACCTTCTTGATGAGCACACCAAAAATGAAAAAATCGCAAAAAAAACCCAAACGCCAGAAACGAGTCCTAACTCTGTTCGACTAACTACGAAATTGTGATATATTGAGATCACAGTCATATGAATTTATCGGAGGAACATAAGCTCAACTCAACGATAAAACACAATAACGGGCACTTAGTTTGGGGAAAATTATAAATTTTTAAAATATCACATTGTTAAAAATACCTTTATCATCAACGGCGGACATTTAAAAACTCATCTCATCTGGTCTCAGCAGTGACATCTATTGAACGAATTAAAAAAAATTTATAAGTTTTACCCTGCCATCTCTATTGTAAAGTGGGACAACTTCAATATTTGAATTACCACGTGATTTGTATACAACTTGAATGACCCTGATAGTTACTAAATAGTAAATACTAATCATCCACATCTGATACTTTGTACAGTGAAGATCTCAGAATGCGAGAAATTATTATACAATTTCTAATAATTGTTTTTGCATCTAGCTTGCCCTTTCTGTTTAGTTTACATGGAGATTTTGTTTTCGACGATTCAGAAGCGATTGTAAAGAATAAGGATGTTACTTCTGCATCCTGGCTTGACTCATTTAGTAATGACTTCTGGGGTACAAATATAAAAAGTAACATTAGTCATAAATCTTATCGGCCTCTGACGATAATATCATTCAGGTAAATAATATAAACAAAAAAATAAATATTATATTTTGTTTAGAATTAACATATTTCTTTTTTAATACTCGATATCTTGTATTTTCAGATTGAACTATTATGTAAACAGCCAAAATTTATCTGCTACACAATTTAAAGCCACAAATCTTTTATGCCACATATCATGTTGTATCCTAGTATGGATGACTTACAATTGTATTTGGAATAGAGTAAAGATGAAGAATAATTTAGGTAGCAATGTAAACCTACCCTTCATTGTAGCTATTATATTCAGTGTACATCCTGTACATGTGGAAGCTATTTGTGGCATTGTAGGAAGAGCAGATTTATTAGCAACAGCTACATTCCTTTTATCATTCCTTATTTATGATAAAGCAATTAGATCTAATAAAATATTAAATATTTATTTATTTACCAGTATTATACTTGCTAGTATTTCTATGCTGTTTAAGGAAAATGGGATAACTGTATTGGTAAGTAATTTAAATGTTTTATGTAAAGTATTAATAAAATTTATTTAAAGTAGACTTTCATTATTATAATATATTTCAGGGTGTTTGTTGTGTGTATGATTTAATTCTTCATATAAAATCAAGACCACAAGAAAGACTGAAAAATAACGGTGCACTATACATATACAAGAATGTAAATATGGATATCAAAAGTGTTTATAGAATAATTTGTACTGTTTTATTTACAATGTTGTTTTTGTATGGAAGATGGGTTATTATGGGAGCAACTAAACCTGAGTTTAAGCCAACAGACAATCCAGCTGCTTTCAGTCCTGATCTCTTTATTAAGGTTAGTATTTACTGTTAAAAATAGTACACAAATGTTTCAAGTATTAAATAACAAAACATATATTAGTCTAGAGATACCAAGTGATATGAAAAAAATATTTATTAATATTATTTGTGAACAATCATTTTGGTAATATATGGTATTTTTACAGGTATCCACTTACAGCTATATATATTTTCTTAACATATTATTATTAATTTGGCCAGAATGGTTGAGCTATGATTGGTCAATGGGATGTGTGCCACTAATAAAGAATGCACATGATTTCCGAATAATATTTGCATTTATGTTATACTTATATGGTATAGTATTCATAAATACAATCATTAATAAAGCAAACAGGACTTCTACTAAAAGGTACCTGTTCATTTATTTATTATATGGGGCTAGATTGTACATAATGATAAGTGCTAACAAGTATTAAAATGTTGGAAGATGTGCAATATTTTAATTTAAAAAAAATGCAGAGGTCATATAGTAAAATTAAAATGTATGGTACCACTATATTTTCTTCAAAGGAAAAACAGCTTCCTTTACTATCTAACTTGTAATATCCATAGAAAACTATAAATTTTATGTTTTTCAGTTTTTTATTTTACTAATATTATTTGTATTTTAATTTCAGGATAATGATAATGGGGTTATCAATAATGGTCATACCATTTCTGCCAGCTGCAAATATAATTTATCCAGTTGGCTTTGTTGTTGCTGAAAGAATTTTGTACATACCTTCTGTGGGATATTGTCTTTTGATCTCTGTAGGATTTCACAAAATGATAGAATACAATGGGAAGTGTAGAAAGGTATCAAAACATTATTCTGTAAAATATAGATGATATAAATAAAAAAATATTTAATATACATATGAGTATTGCACAATAAAGGATTTCAAAGAAGATACACAGAAAGAAAACATATAACCAAATTCTGTCACATTTGAGAAAAACATACTGACATTCTAACCCTAACTTTTCTCCATAACAGTATTTTTCCTGCATTTTATAGAAACCAATCATCATATTATTATGTATAATATTAATTTATGCTCTAAGAAGTTGGCAAAGGTCATTCCACTGGCAAAATGAGTATAAATTGTTCACCAGCGCTCTTTCAGTCTGTCCATTGAATGCTAAAGTACATTACAATGTAGCTAAAGTAGCTGACGCCAAAAATAACACGGAATGGGCTTTAAAAGAATATAGGGAGGCAATAAGGTAATAAGACAAAACATAATTCATACTAAGTAGTTCACTTTATTCTCATTAGATAACTTTTAGCAAACATTTCAGCATAAATAAATACTACTTTCCCGATACAAAAAATCGGTATTCTATCTATGTTCACCTGCAAAATGCAGATCAGTCTCATGCGTACCATCAAACTACAAATTGGTGTTCCACAAGGATCTATTCTTGGTTTTTTAGCCAAAAAGTAAACATTATACTGTTTGCTGATGATTATAAGCACATCATTATTACGGTTATATTGATCCTGTTATTAAATAAAAACTTATTAATTGTTGAAAATTAAAATAAAGTGTGGGCTACCTAATATTACAAAACAAAATTTTAGTCTGTCTTAAATTACCGCGTCTTGAATTTCAATTGGCTATCGCATACGCTGATTAAAAAACAAAATAACAAAATACAAGCCGTTTTATATGAAACACGAACAAACAAAAATACTTGAACATGATTATATGTTGTTATATCGTTTAGAATTTTAGCCATTAAACGTTTAATAAATAAAAAACATAATTTTGTATTTATATTTTACGATCAACACCATCGCTTTGTATCGCGTAGTATTTTGTATTTTTTTTTCAGATTATATCCAGAATATTATCAAGCAATGAATAATCTAGCAAATTTATTAAAAAATGATAAAGAATATGCAGAAGCAGAATTCCATCTTAGAAATGCTATCCACTACAAGTAATATAATATTTAATTTGTATCTTAACTAAAAGAAATTTAAAATATAGCAAACCCTCGGTAATTAGTCTATGGAAGCTCGATTTCTTTTTAATTATTTCATAATTGAAATACAATGTTGTTATTTGCAGGTGTTAATTCCATAAGTAGCTAGTACATTACTGTTTTAATTTTTAATGCATGTCTATTTAAAGTGAAAAAGTGACAAAATATATCCATTTCCATTCCATAGAAAAGATTTCCCAGCAGCATGGATGAATCTTGGCATCGTCTTGGCGAACACAGGGAGATATAAGGAGTCGGAGATTGCGTATAAAACAGCTTTTCAGTACAGAAGAAATTATGCAGATTGCTATTACAATTTGGGAAATCTGGTACGAGTTTTAATTTTTAATTTAGGGATGCATCCTATACCGACACCGATATATCGGCGATATCGTCGTTTTCCCGATGTATCGGTATCGGTGATATTCATGCCGATACACCGATACATTTTTAATAATTTATTATGTTGTGTTTTCTGAATATACAGGATGAATTTTTCAAGTGGGCGTGCGTGGCCAAATCCGAAACTATGAGGAATATCGAAAAGTACTCAAAGGAGTCTCGGGACCGATTTTCATGAAAACTAAAACTGCATCATTGGATTTTTGAAAAACCAAGTTTCCTAGCCAGAATCGAACCTGTTGATTAAAAAAAAAACATACTGTATTATTACACCATTCGGTAGTGTCGCTGATAAGGAATGCATTCTGGAAAGTAATGACATACGGCAAACTTAAATTAAAGAAGACCACAGCGATTTTTATCAATTAAATATCGCCTCGACAAAAACTAGTACATGACTTTTTGTTTGTCAATCGATAAAAGAGTTCAGAAATTATGCTACCTTTAAAAATCTTAGAAACAATTGTGTATAAACATTTAATAATATTTTATTTTAATTTACAATTTGTTTTAGTACCTAGAAATGAACAGAACTCAAGAAGCAATGGAAAACTGGTACCATGCTATAAATATAAATTCAAAACATATATCGGCCTGGACGAATCTATTGGCATTATTAGACAATACAGGTACAAAATACTTTAGTAGTTGAAGGTCTGGTAGAATAATCTTAAAATTGATAAATGTTTACCAATGAAATATAATTGACCGAGCGAGCGAAGCGTCTCTGCTTCAAATCTTGACAAGTCTGGCTTCTGTCGATTTGTTAGTACTCACAGATCGTATTTTACAACCGACCTGGACGAAACTTGGTATATAGGTTTTACGATTGTATATAATTTTTTGTCGTCGGGGTTTATGATTGGAGGGGTAGTTCCTCAAAAAAGGGGTGTATTAGATATCTGCACCTTATGAGATCCGATTTCGATGGTTCTTTTTTTTATTGTAAGGTAGGAATACTTTCTTAGATTTACGCGAATATTTGACATCTATATATATAAAAGAAAGTCGTGTTAGTTACTTCGCTTATAACTCAAGAACGGCTGAACCGATTTAGCTGAAAATTGGCAGGGAGGTAGTTTAGAGCCAGGAGAAGGACATAGGATACTTTTTATCCCGTTCGACCGCGTTCCAATTTTTATGATATTTTAATTTTTGGATTTCTCTTAGTCCGGAATAGGTAAGTATTAAAACATATAATTAAAATGTGAGAAAGAAAGATTTTTTCTTTTTATATCTATTTAAAACGTACCTAGCGACGAACCCGAGCGAAGCGAGGGTGAGCCGCTAGTGTCTAATAAAAGACGAAAACGATATGTAACAGCGTAACCAAATTATAACACATTAAAGCGAGAGAAGTGTTTATCATTGAAATAATTTAGGGAAATGGCACATTTTAGAGCTAACGTTCATGGTGGACGGGCGCCGTGTCGTCCCAACGGCAATAAATAGCGGGGCGGGGTCTAGAGCATCTTGTTTATTGTAAGCTAGCTGGAAAGCAAAACATAAATTTTCTGCTATGAGGTAAGTGGCGACAAAGACTATTTGTACCAGCTAATGGACCAAAACGCTCGATTAACTTTCAGCGATTGTGTAAATCTGTTGACAAGAATTTCAAGTGAGGTGTAAACTCTATATAGCGAAATTCAAGGGACTGAATATTTTATTACGTTATTAAAAAGTTTTTGTTTAACGTGGAGTAGACAAAAACAGTAATAAAGTTAGAATTTACTTATAATCCATTCTTCAGTAACAATTGTATCCACGTCTAACGTCTAAAAATGTAAACCAAACAAACCTTAACAATATCAACATTTTAAGGAGTTTTTCGTTAAATAGACGTTCGCTATATAGAGTTTACAATAACAGAGAATTAACAAGATATTTCAAGCTAACATCGAAGACTAAAACGACGATATTTTAAAATAAATATATCATTTAAAGACCATGAATTTTTATGACTGAGTTCTTCACAGTAGTCGAAACATTTACCTGTACAATATACAGTAGGTGAATTATATCGCCCTGAAATTAGACTTGTTAAACATCCGCCAATCGAACGCTGTTATTTGCTCATTTAAACTGCTATTTTGGTAGTAATAATGACAATTGCGCAAACAGTTTGCAGCCTGATTTAAAGCGCCACAGTTACACATACACATAGATCAGAAGAAGAAGAGAAGGGAACATAATATAATTATAATTAATCTATACATATAATAAAATTGTAATTAAACCGAATCTGTACATTAAATATTTTTTTGGGGAATCTTATTGAAATAGATATTATTATTGATACAGAAGCCGAATCTATAGTTTTTTTAATTTTTGTCTGTCTGTCTGTCTTTCTGTCTGTCTGACTGTTACCGCATCACGGAAAAACAACTGGAGGGATTTTGATGAAATTTGGTATGATGATAGGTCAACATACAGGATACTTTTAACCGCGGGAAAATATCTCATTTCTGAGAAAAAATACAAAAACTGTGATGTAAGAGTATACTAATATGTAAAACCTAAGAAGTTATTTTTTGGTCATCTCAACGCGGGCGGAGCCGCGGGCAATGCTAGTTTTAAATAAAACTATGTTTTCGAATTATTTCGCGGAATTATTTAGATTTTTGGTTCCCGACGTTTCGAATGCTTTACAGCAATCATGGTCACGGGAGAGACTGAGGTGTTAGATGTCTCGAAGGTATAGTTGTTATAGACAGTCTACCCACAATTAACAAATTTGTTAATTCCGCGAAATAATCCGAAAAGATAGTTTTATTTAAATTGGAAGGTAGTAACTTTAAGTTAGTCTCATAAAAAAATTGTGAAGATCTGGTGAAGATCTTCCGCGTGATAAGCAGAATAGCTCCTCAATAAGTAGTTTGTGCTCGCCAGGTCTACTATTCGTAAAGCAACCAGATATATATAAAATATAAATTTACTTTTATTAATTGGTGCTCCTCTGTTTTCCTTAAAAGTAAAATCTATCTTTTATTACCTTTCAGGACAAATAGAAAAAGCCCTACAAATTATACCTAAGGCTCTCGCAGAACTGTCAGATACTCCATCAATTAACTTCGCAATAGCAAATATTTATGGAAAAATCGACCAATATAATGATGCAGAAAAACATTTTCTTAAAGCTATTAAGTTATTCAAAGGTCGAGTCCAACCCCTTCATTACACTAATCTTGGTAAGTTAACCAAAAGTTATTCAACATAACACAACAGAAATAACATGATCGTAATTATCTGTGATTTAATGCGAAACGCTATAGTAGCACGTTTGGCTCAGTTTATAGTGACCTAATTCTACTTGTGTGTATATATGCCCTGATTTTGTTGTACGAGTAAAATGAACATAAATCAAGAATTACATTGATTCAAGAAAGGCCTCTAATATGGGAGAAAACTATCAGTGATTATAATCAGTTGATTATAATCTTGACGTTTAATTTTTACACTTATATTTTAATACTTTCTTAGATTTACGCGAATGTTTGACATTATTAAATAAAACTATCTTTTCGGATTATTTCGCGGATTTATTTTGATTTTTGGTTCCCGACGTTTCGAATGCTTTACAGCATCCATGGTCACGGGAGAGACTGAGGTGTTACATGTCTTTAAGATATAGTTGTTACAGACAGCCTACCCACAATTAACAAAATGAAAATTTCACCAATTACATTACAATATTTTTAACTTTAAACATTTTTATAATTTTAATTATAATTAAATATGTAAAATTATTTATTTAACTTTTTCCTATTATTTTTATAATTATTACAATTTTAAAAAATATTAATTAGTAATCTATATTTAGTGTTGCCATTATTATATTTATAACCATAAATAAAAATATAAAAATATAGTATTAATTATTAAAGCCATATAATTGTTCTATGTGTAATTTAAAAAAGTTAAAATTAATTAAGGATAATCATTTTAATTTAGTTTGCTTTTATTTAAAAACAACTTACTAAGCAACACTATTCATATATACTTTTACAAATGAAAAATATTAATCTGATAAGCTGTCATTTTGATCTACACAGTATGAACTTACTACATCTGTCTGTCTGTTATATTTATATTTATTATTTGATTTTATTATATTAATAACAGGATCCCATGACGATGGTAGTACCCAGCCATCTTCCCTATTGAAATTTGGATGTTTTTTAATTTCTATGGCTTCTCGAATCATTCTAGGGCGATATCGGTTTTCTTTCGCCAGGATTTGAGGTCTATCAAAACGAATGTAATGGCTTGGGCGGTCCTGGCTATGTTTGCAGACAGCAGATGTTGTATTGCGACGGTGCTTCACATCAGCTATGTGTTCTTTGACCCGGGTTCTAATGGATCGCTTTGTTTGTCCAATGTAAGAGAGCCCACAATCATGTATTGAAATCATATCTAGGAAGCTACTAGATCACAACATGTCAATAGAATACATTGAACTTTTAAAACACTGCCTAACATCCGGCTATCTACTGTGGAATGGTGAATTCTACAGGCAAGTGGATGGAGTGGCCATGGGTTCGCCAGTCTCCCCCGTCGTAGCCGACATCTTCATGGAGGACTTCGAGGAGACTGCTCTGAACACATCACCCGTGACCCCTCGTTTCTACAAGCGGTATGTAGATGACACTTTCACAATATTACCATCTGATAAAATAACTGTATTCTTAGAACACCTTAATTCTATAAATCCTAAAATACAATTTACAATGGAATTAGAATCGGACAAAACCTTAGCTTTCCTAGATGTATTAGTTAAACGTAACCCAGATAACACCTTGAGTCATACTGTGTATAGAAAGAAGACCCATACTGATAGGTACCTGAACGGTGAATCTCACCACCATCCTTCACAGTTAGCTACCGTGGGAAAATCTCTGTTTCAGAGAGCACGCGGGATCTGTGACGAGCAACACCTGGCCGGAGAACTGCAACATGTCAAGCAAGTTCTGCGTGACAACAAGCTGCAAGTGCCGCGCCTGCGTCACAGTGACCGAGTGAAACCAGCCACAGTCGAGCGCGTCCCTGCAGTCTTGCCATACATGAAAGGAGTCACTGACAAGATTGGCTACATTCTAAAGCGAGCTTCAATTAAAACTTACTTCAAGCCGCCAAAGAAAATTAGTCAGTTCTTACCACCTGTCAAGTGCCACATACCTCTACAAGATGCAGGAGTTTACAAGCTTGATTGTGATTGTGGGCTCTCTTACATTGGACAAACAAAGCGATCCATTAGAACCTGGGTCAAAGAACACATAGCTGATGTGAAGCACCGTCGCAATACAACATCTGCTGTCTGCAAACATAGCCAGGACCGCCCAAGCCATTACATTCGTTTTGATAGACCTCAAATCCTGGCGAAAGAAAACCGATATCGCCCTAGAATGATTCGAGAAGCCATAGAAATTAAAAAACATCCAAATTTCAATAGGGAAGATGGCTGGGTACTACCATCGTCATGGGATCCTATTATTAATATAATAAAATCAAATAATAAATATAAATATAACAGACAGACAGATGTAGTAAGTTCATACTGTGTAGATCAAAATGACAGCTTATCAGATTAATATTTTTCATTTGTAAAAGTATATATGAATAGTGTTGCTTAGTAAGTTGTTTTTAAATAATAGCAAACTAAATTAAAATGATTATCCTTAATTAATTTTAACTTTTTTAAATTACACATAGAACAATTATATGGCTTTAATAATTAATACTATATTTTTATATTTTTATTTATGGTTATAAATATAATAATGGCAACACTAAATATAGATTACTAATTAATATTTTTTAAAATTGTAATAATTATAAAAATAATAGGAAAAAGTTAAATAAATAATTTTACATATTTAATTATAATTAAAATTATAAAAATGTTTAAAGTTAAAAATATTGTAATGTAATTGGTGCAATTTTCATTTTGTTAATTGTGGGTAGGCTGTCTGTAACAACTATATCTTAAAGACATGTAACACCTCAGTCTCTCCCGTGACCATGGATGCTGTAAAGCATTCGAAACGTCGGGAACCAAAATTCAAAATAAATCCGCGAAATAATCCGAAAAGATAGTTTTACTTATATTTTAAGTTGATTAATAATCTTAGTTATTCAACAATTATACCACGGTAATGTAACGCATACAGTACTCCAACTCGGGCCTGTCCTTGAAATAATTACCTACAGCCGAGCGGCACGTACCCACGCGACAGGGCTGCCTGCCGGCCAGTATTTTAATTTCATCTACCTACGTGAGTTTCTTTCTAGTTTTGTGATTTCAAATATTATATAGTTTATTTAAAAAATATTATTAGTAGATTTAATTAAAAAATCTCAAATTTATATGGGTGGTATGTGACCCTAATAAATTTGAGATTTAAAAATATTTGCACCTCGACTGAGACATACGAAAAGCTTTATTGTTAAATTTAATAGTATGAAGAATCCGCATTCGGATAAAAGTTTAATTAAAAATACTTTTAATTTAATTAATTAGTTTTTATTTTTAAAACATACGTCTCGATACTTCTTTGTTTGACATAATGGCGAATTCACAGGAGGAATAAAATGTTTATTTTTGTTGTATCCAATTATAAAAGTTACATAACATAACCATCTTATAAAATTTTCGTATCAAATTATACGCTGGGCAGCCCCGCACGGTTGTCTACCGAGTGTATACCGAACGCGACGCGCTTAGGTATAACTCGATTTCCGACCTTTTGTATGATGATGGAATACTGTATGTAACATTACCGTGATTATACTCAGTTAATTCTTGACAAGTGCATGAAATGCGCCAAATTCGTCACTTTTTTCTAAAATCGGATGTATCAAAATTCAAAATCTTCTTTTCCTTTTTTTTGTTTTGAGTTTCCTATATATGAAAAGCAATTATAATCTTTTTCTTTAGTCCCTCAACGACCGCGGACGCACCGGCGTTACAGTTAACAATAGATTTCTTAGAAATTTAATTAATTTCTTAGAAGTTTACCTGGAGCAGTTAAGAGGATTCATGGCGCAAAAAAAACGTAACTGAGCCGTACCTGATCGTTGTCTTGTCCGTTGGAGTTGCCGTGTCATATACAAGCTCGCACGGTTCCTTAACCGTACGGCTAATACGCCGTACAGTTAAGAGACCGTGTCGTGAATAACAGACCTAAAGGACAGTTATGTGGTTGATGTATGTATGTCCAACCCTATGTTCTCTCGTAATTACTGAACGGCTACGACAGCATAGTACTATGTTTCTTCGTCAACTTGTTTTCATGTATTATTTGTTCTCTTATATTATATATCATACTAGAATTGCCCGCGGCTCCGCCCGCGTTCAGATGACCAAAAACTAAATTTTTAGGTTTTACATATTAGTATACTCTTACATTACAGTTTTTGTATTTTTTCTCAGAAATGAGATATTTTTCCGCGGTAAAAAGTTCTATATTATGTTGACCCGGATAGTCAGCTATGACCATACCAAATTTCATCAAAATCCGTCAAGTAGTTTTTCTGTGATGCGGTAACAGACAGACAGACACACAAAAATTCTAAAAACTATGGATTCGGCCTCTGTATCGATAATAATGTCTATTTCAATAAGATTTTCCAAAAAATATTTAATGTACAGATTTGACTCAGTTAGAATTTTATTATATGTATAGATTTAGTTTGCTTTTTATGCAATTGGGTTTTTTATTTTTGCAAATTATATAAAATAATTTTAATGGAATTACTCATAGGTACTATGCTTTAATTTAATACATATTAAGTACTAGCATTGCCCGCGGCTCCGCCCGCGTTCATATGACCAAAACCAAATTCTTAGGTTTTATATATTAGTATACTTGTATTAGTATATTAGTTGACCCGGATAACCAGCTATTACCATACCAAATTTCTTCAAAATCCCTCCAGTGATTTTTCTGTGATGCGGTCACAGACAGACAAACAAAAATTCTAAAAACTATAGATTCGGCCTCTGTATCGAGAATAATGTCTATTTCAATAAGATTTTCTAAAAAATATTTAATGTACACATTTGACTTAGAATTTTATTATATGTATAGATGTACTTCAGTGGTAATTTACGCACAGGTGGTCACTGGTTCGAATCCTGCAAGTAAGAAGTATTTGTATTACGTTTTCTCACTAATTCATTCATCAGTCTGACTTTTGTTGAGTGATGTTTTAATTTTCTTCAAATGAGTGCGAAACAAATTTGAGTTTTATATTTTATAGGTGCATTTCTAATACCTAGCAATTCTTATATTTCAGGAGTATTGTATCATCGCTGGAAAAAATATGGTCTAGCAGAAGAAATGTATAAAATGGCTTTAAAAATTGATTCAAAATTTCATAGCGCTATTAGAAACCTTCAGAACTTATACAAAATTAAAAAGAAGTCAAAATAAACACATAATAAATAATATTATTTTTTTATTCACCAAAGTTTTTTTCCCTAATCAATAAATCAAATTTAAAACTTTTACAGATCTATAAATATTGCTTCTATAGTATTAGAACTAAATCTTGTGTACACTAACTCAAACAAAAAAGAATCAGCAGTCTTCAAATCTTATACTTTTTTAGTCCCTTTAGAAAAGCGTAGAACAAAAATAAAGCCAGTTTAAAGTTTTGGGTGAGGAAATCAAATCTGAGGAAAACTGATCTATCTATATCTACGAATAAATAATTATTATATATTCATAGATCTAATTATATAAAACAAAGTTGTGTTAGTTATACCATTTATAACTCAAGAACAAGAACGGCTGGACCAATTTTTATGATATTAGATTTTTTGAATTTCTCTTAGTCCGGAATAGGATATGTATTAAAACATCGGAAAAATTCACGAAAAAATAAATTAAATTTATATGGCTAATGATGGCTAATAACTATTTATATCTATTTAAAACGTACCTAGCGACGAACCGGAGCGAAGCGAGGGTGAGCCGCTAATAAAATATATAAATTGATGTTCACGTTGATGTTACACGAAAACTATTCTAATATTTTTTAATTTTGGTTAATACAAACATAAATCATGTTAATCAGAAAAAAAAGTCTTTAAACGCAAGCATTATCTTTGAATAAAGTACTATTCGATTTTAGATAAGTATATAGGTGCATACAAATAACTATCAAGGAATTTTCATATGACTTGTACAATGTAAATCTTAATCACAATTTTTATATAAAATCAGTCTTATTTTGTAGTAGTGATTTAGATCTTGAATAGCTACCTTTACTTTAATTGATTAAAATTTGACAACATTGACATTGACAGCTATTTGACATTTGAATTTTCAATGTAAATGTAAGAATAAATACCGATTCTGTTTTAAAATAAAAATTTTAAATAAAATATAACGTTTTAATATTTGGTAGTCATAATGGAGTTTACTCCAAGTTTATCTGCATTCCAAGGAATGATTATATCTACAGACAGTGTTCACTCTTTTTCCAAACTAACATCGAAAGGAGGTAAACAAAATATTTCAATTATTATTGAAGATGACTACTTTTTAATATTAAAAGTAAACTTTATGTATTTATATTTCAGGAAATGAAGAGAAAATTGAACATGTTATCCATTGTATACGAAATTTTCTACAAAAAGAAAATTATATTATTGAAAATAAAGTTTCAGAAGATGCTATACAAATTCTGCGAAAGTTTGCATTTTATGTGGTTATAAATTCAGATTTAACTATTTTAGAAGAAATGGTGGATTTAGATGGAATAGACTTTGTCATATGGACAATACCAACAATTCCGAAATATCTTATGTGTGAAATTTTGTGGAATATCAATTTGGATCAATTTATATATGAAATATTAGTATTCAGCTGTCCACAATTATCTCTAGAAGTGGCAGATGCATTAATATCTAATTTTAAATATTTTAAACCTACTGAATGTCTACAAAAACTAAAATTATTAACATCAGCTTGCTACAGACTCATATGTAGATTTCTCTTTTTTGAATTAGAAAGTGATGAAATAACTCATGCAATGAATAATTTCCAAAACTGCTTGAAATTCTATTCTGAACTACCAAATAGTGCTAAGCTGGAGACATTAAGTAAAAATGGCCAATATAAATTTATTGGAAACCGCCTATTTTCAATGTTGCAGCTTTTAACAGAGTGCTTTAATAATTTTATATCAGTTCAGAAATTAAAACCTTCTGATTTTCAAGAAATATATGAATTAACCTATAAAGAAGACTTAGTTATAAATCAAGACTCATCAATTATTATTGCTGATTGCAATAACCATTCTTTACTTGAATGTATAAATAACTGTCATATACTTTTATTGGATAAGTGCAAAACTTTAGTAATGGATGTGAGTGTAGACATATTTTGTGCTTGGAGTGAATTTGAAGAAGACGATAAAAGTATGCAGCAGTCTATTGGAGAATTGTGCTATAAAGTGCACACCACTTTGTGTAAAATTGCTAGTGTAGCAGATCATCCCGTTGTTAGTATGCTGCAACAAATCTCATGCAAACCATTAGATTTAGTAGAGGTTATAAATAAAACTGAAACAGATGTGATTGTAGAAAATGTAAATAAGGAAGACAATGTAACAGCACAATGGATCAAAGCATTAATATATAGAGACAAGCTTTGTGAAGATCCAGTGTTAATGGAATTACTTACTACTCATTTACACCTATTAAATCCAGATGAATGTTATAAATTATTTAAAGTCATGTACAATTTTCTTAAAAATTCTACAGACAGTATGGAAAACTTATTATTATTAACTATCAAAGTATTTCAGTTCTGTAGTAATAGTTCAAAACAAGAAATTGTTGAGGAACATTTTAGTAATGATTGTTTCAATGATAATTTTTTAACTCCAAGCTTTAACAATACAATTACAGAAATTTTTAATAAGCTTATAATTTCACCAGATACAGATTTATGCGATGTTTTAACTGTGTTCATTCAAAGCCCACGAAAAGTTTACACTAAAATATTCAATCTGGCAAGCGAGAATATGCATCAAACAGACATTATGTTACGGATAATGAAATCATTACAAAAATACTCAAAACATTACTATAATGAAGAAACGGAGCCTTGTGTAATATTAATAACCAAAGAGACAATTGATAACAATTTAGACACTGATGAGAAACAAAGTAATTTTGTGAGATTTTTAAACTTAATTAAAATAGAAAATATAATTCCTGGCCATAAATTGCTTTTGTTAGTTATTATGCCGAATTTGCATCATGCTCTTTTAAACAAAAATTTTACCAGTATATATGTTCAATGTAAACTTTTACAAGAGGCTTATCCACTGAATGAATTACTAGAATGTAGGGCACCAATCTTGGCCATGTTGGCGCAAGTGTTAGATATTGTGAGATGGAAAGTTAATACATTTGCTGTACTAGCACCCACCACTTTGGAACTTGTATTGAAGTTGCAAACAGCTCTTTTAAATACATATGAATCAGATATCCCCGGTGAGGCTTATTCTAAAATTTTACAAATGCTCATCATTTACTTTTATCTCCTATCTGATTTCTTTTATCTTTGCTAATAATGGGGTGAATTTCCAGTATAAATAATATATATATACATATATATATATATATATATATATATATATATATATATATCTTAATTTTAATATTAAAATCTGCATTTATTTGACTAATTTTTTTAAGTATCTTTCATTAACAACAACCATTCATATCTTTTTTTATTTCACAAAACACAATTAACGAAATACGAAAATTGATTTTACAGAAAAAGAATGTACATGGTTAAAGAGCAAGCTTAGAAATATCAACCCCTTGAACATGTATTATTTTAGACGACTTTGGAACCCACCGGGCAACACATTTGTTGAAGTTATAAGTGGAATACACATATACAAAGATATGGACATGGAACACTTAACTTTGTGGCTTTCTCAGGTACAATGGTATATCTTAATAAATAATATATTATATTATTTAGTCTATGTAAATTTTTTTTTATAAGAGCAGATTCAGAGCGATACTTCTTTATATAAGTAAAACATATAATAATGTTTCAAAAAAAAACATTCTTTTAACAAGATGGGATCTAATCTTAAAAAATCATTTACCTCAATCAATAATCGAGCCTACAACCTAAGTAGTGCGCAGTACAGCACTACATGTTACAATTTAATTCTAATTTCTTATTAATGGCTTCAAAACTTCACCAATATCTACTAAACGTTTAATTAATAATAAATAATATTTATCATGAATAATATTGCTTAAGGCAACTTCATTATTTTTATTATAAATATAAAAAACTTTGTTTTATTTTTTTGGTAGTTTTTTTTACTTTTGTAAATATTATTTTTTATTTACAGCTTATTAGTGTTGATCAGTTAGACATTTTTAGTTTTATTTCTTATCCTAAATTACTTTAAAATATGTAAATTGCATATATTTTTGTATTTGCCTTTTAAAAATCTATTTTCATACCACTCGATTTATTCGTAAGAAAATTTTTTATACAGGTCAAACACATAACACTCCTTTGGGCTTCGCCGTAGTTGGGTTAAAAATAACATTACCATTTAATATTAATTATTACTGTTTATCTACATAGGTAATATGTTCCACAACACTTCAAGAATGGTATCAAATCTGGGACAGTCTCACAGTATTTGGAAACGGAAATATATTAGATATATTCCATGACGCCTTACTATTGATATTAGTGGCTGAAAAGTCAAATCATACAGAATCTTCAAAGGCATGTTTGTTTTACCTCATGAAAAACTATGTGGCCATCATACGAGTAAGTCATTAGAATTCTTCTATCATTCACTACTATTATATATATATATATATATATATATATATATATATATATATATATAGTAAATATTTAACGTTATATAAGTTTAACGTCCGCGTGTGTTTGTGGGGGGGGGGGGGGGTTAAGTTGTTACTCCTTCACGCTAAAATTACTGACCGGGTTTATATCAATTTTAGTACAGAGTTTTAGTACACATAGGCTACAGACCTACAGTTATTAATTTAATTTACCTAAAAATTGCGCTACCTATATGGAATGTTAACTATCAATACAAATAGCACCTACGGAAGTACCCGAACGAAGCAGGTGTAAGTCGCTAGTAGTATAATTTTCTTTTGACGGGATCAAAGTTTAATAATTATGTTAAACTATAAGAAGGCAGTTGTAAGAAATTTTCTTTTTGTTAAATACACATTTTAAATATTTTTTGTTTAATCGTGAATCACTAATGTGAGTTTTTAATTTTCGTGAAACTTTATTATTCTTTAAGTTTAAAAAAAAAATAGCTAAGTTCCTTTTCAATCGATATAGTAAATTAAAGCATAACTTCAATGCCGCTACCCGATCCCATAGGAAGCGGGAAATATGTTAGTGAATTTAAATTAAAAAGAAATCGCACGAGAATGAAGCAGAAGACTAACTCTCAATAAATAATATTATTATAGATGTGATGTGATTAGAATTTGTGAGCATGAATGGATGTTTGTTACTCTTTCACGGCTGAACGGATCTAGATGAAATTTGGCACATAGATAAATTATAGTCTGGAAAATAGCACATACGCTACTTTTTATTCCGGAAAAATGTACGATTCCCGTGGGATCGATTTGTTTTTGTCTATGGACGAACCCGAAGCGAAGCGAGGGTGAGTCGAATCAATAAAATTACTAACTTATATTTTTTAATTATTAACTAATAAAATATTTACATTTTTCAGTATAAATTCTTCAAGCTGCCGTTAAATGGCAGTCAAATAACAATAGTATTCAATAAATTTGCTCTTATTGAAAGTTTCATAGCTGAATCTGATGTTGAAGAACTGTCAACAATATTCTTGCCGCTGTTTGCTTTCATGTCAACGACTAAAGAAGACCTCTCTATTGATATTCCACAAAGTATTATTAAAAAACTAAAACACAGTATATTTATTGATATGATAACAAATTTATTTATTAAAACAACTCAGTCACAAATTAAAAGTTAAGCCATTACGATATTTTTTTTTATTCAAAGTTACCCATTCCAAAAAATATCTATAGAAATAAAAAAGGAATTCACTATTGAGAATTAATAAAAGCATAATAAATATTTTTTTCATTAATTTATTAAAAGAACGTCAAATACAATATATTTTACTTATATTACTTTGGAAAAAAGTTAAAGATATTTTATAGTAAATTAATGTAAATTATATTTATTAATATATTTGCTAAGCATAACTAAATTATTTTATCTGATTACTATCAATGAAGAATGAATCTTATATGTACATATTAAATGAGCAATTCTTGTATACATGTAAATTTATTTCGTGTTTCGGAAACGGATCTAACGATTTGAATAAGATTTTGTATTTAGAAAAAGTTTTGCTCTTTAAGTTTATCTATATAGGTCTTTCTTGACAAAATGCAATTTAACACAAAAAATAGTAGAGCATTTTTTGTATCTGCTCTTATGCTGACAATCAGGACCGGCCTCAGCCATCGCCCCGAGCGAATCATGCCTTTGGCACCCTTTTAGGTATACTTATTTCATTACAATTAAAAAAAAGTGTATGAAGGATTATTCAGTGAAAGAAACAAGGATACGATAAAACGCTGAGTCTAGTTTTGCTTTAGATCGATAAAAATAAATATTCAAATTAAATGGTTAAGTTGAGCTGGCGCGCGCGGCGCCCTGTATAACCTGGCGCCTCGGGCATTCTTTGAATACTTATATAAAACACGAAGAGGTTATAATTTGGCTTACAACTTCATAGGCATATGTAATGAATGGAACCCGAGGAAACAGCTGAAGTGGGCTTTATTTTAAACAAATGTCTATTTCGTGTATTATCATCTAATACTTAATTCTGTTTTAAAACACTTGAATGGTTTTAAAAAAATATGAAATTTTTTTATGGAGCAGTTAATATAGTATTACATATTTTCTGCTTCTTTACTAACATTATTTTCGATTGGCATTTCTTTTTAACGTTATACAAGAGTAACCCAGTTGCTGGCACATTTGGCAGAGCTCTTTTTCGTGGACTGGATGGTCTTCTTTGTGAGTAACATCAGAAGGCTGTAGGTTTCTCTGAAATAAGAAACATTATCATTTCGTCATTCCAAGACCAAAAAATACATCTTTTTTAATTATTTCAGATTAAGGCAATATTAATGCCTTCAATTAACGAAGGATTTATATAAATTTCTTTTGAATTTACTCAATTGAATCAAAAAATTACTAATTAATAAGAAGATAATTTTCAATATCTCATCAAGTTTTCGAGACACGAACGATAATTGGAGTTCTTAGTTTTAATTGTATTAGATTGAGCACAATGTTTTTATGACATACATCATAATGCGCTTTATATAACTTCGCGTGTGTGTGCATGCGTGCGTGCGTGCGTGCGTGCATGCGTGCGTGCGTGCGTGCGTGCGTGCGTGCGTGCGTGCGTGCATGCGTGCGTGCGTATATTTATTACTCCATCATGCTGGAACGGTTGAATGGTTTTGAAAGAAATTAAGAACATATAAACTGTGACTTGCAGTAAAATAGAGGTCGTTAGTATTAGTAATAAAAATTGCCAAAAGTACTAATCGCTACATATTAAAAACGACCTTTTTGTATCAAGTCGTAAAAGCACCTCGGGGCTAGGGTAGCTTCGAACGAAGCGAGATTAATAGGAGGATTTATACTCCATATGTCCACTGATTCTCCTGTCAAGTTATACTTAGTTAAATCTTTACAGAATATTATTATATAATAATATACCAACTAAAAACTTCAAATACTTTCCGCTCTCTCAAAAACTTGGCGAGTATCGCAAATACCGAAAGTGAATGTAAAAACTTAAAGGCGGAACCATGAAAGTTAAAATTGCGTATTAGTTTTTTAACATATTTAAAATATGTAAGGTATGGCGCCTTAAATAATAATAGTAGGGGCATTCATTCTTACATGAGTATAAGGGTACACGGGCTTCTTACATTTCTTGCAAAATTGATATTTATCAGGCCAACAAAGCCTGCTAGTCCAGAATCGGCCACAATTTTTACATTTATACTCTCCATATTTTGGTTCTAGAACATTTTTTTTGATAGGCGATCGGTGTCGTAGATTAGAATGGTATTCACGGCGATTAGATGTAATTATTAATCTCGACTGCAAAAAATGTCATCATTTTATAAAAACATCGCTCTTTAATAGCAAACAAGTGTTGTAGCAAACCCGACTTTGTTTTATATAACTAGCAGAACCTGCGGCTTCGCTCGCGCTAAAACAACAAAAAAATCTTTAAAGAGACAGTTGCATACAAAAATTCATCCCCTATTTTACCTCCTTAAAGGATGAATTTCGAAAAACTCTAAAATACGTATTTATTTAATTTTATTGAAGAGATTAAGTACCAAGTTTCAAGTAATTCTGACCATAAATATTTTTTTGGATTGTATTTTATCGTATTTTTCCGTGGGAATTAGGTAATCTCCCGCGGTAAAAAGTAGCCTATGTCACTCTCCAGCTCTCCAACTATCTCCAAACAAAAAATCACACCAATTGTCACTCCGTTTCGACGTGAAAGAACCGTACCCGAATCACCCTCATGTATGTTACGCGAATGTTCAGTTTTTGAGTTATATGATTTTTTTTTCTGAATTTTTGAGAATTTTCAAACGAACAACTTAAAAAGTCTTAAAAAAAGTAGAAGACTTTTTGAAATTTTTTTTGCAACTGAATCTTCATGAGTTATAGAAAAATAATCATAACACAAAAACTGAACAATCGTAACATACATGGGGGTGATTCGGGTACCCCAAGGGGTCCTCTATCTCTGGAATTCAGCTTGACACTACTTTCTGGGACATTCTGTATATGTTACGCAGTAGGTACAGAACGGATTTTAACTAAATTTTGTGTAGTGATGACTTAATATTACTCGGGTCAACATTTAGGATACCTTTTACTACAGGGAAATCTTTGATCCCCGCCGAAAAACAACTAGTTCTGATGAATTGTCCTTAGAAAACGTTGACTTAACCTTAAAGAGTACCTAACTACATTTAAAAAAACTTTTTAACAAAAAAATAAAAACTGACTTCAAACAAAAGCACTAAAAAGTAAAAAATAACTGACTGGTAGTTTTCATTTACTATACATACCTAATCAAATATTTTCGAAGTCGGTGTGCCTTGGCTAAGTAATTAAAGCCTACCTATTAAATACATACCTAATCAAATATTTTCAAAATCGGTGCCAGCCCATACAAAGCAAAGCACACCGACTTCGAAAATATTTGATTACGTATGTATAGTAAATGAAAACTACCAATCAGTTATTTTTTATTTGTTAGTGCTTTTGTTTGAAGTCTGTTTTAATTTTTTTGTTAAAAAGTTTTTATTTTTCCCTTTTTAGTGTAGACAGTAGTAGCAAAGTAAGAATTCTAAAGTGTTAGGCTTGTCAAACCAAACAAAATAAGCCCAAACTCAAAGTATCTACTATTAGTCGTTGAAGAGTACCACCTATCCACCTTCTGGCCTTACCATCAGATCAGGTCAACAATACCGAACCACTGTACTATCAACGGAAATAGAAACACTTGCAAAGTTTCAAGTCAATATGACAATTAAAAGTAGGTTAAATTCATTATTAGCTATTTTTCCACCCTTAGGGGTGGTATTTTTTTTTTGAAATTTAAATGGGACCAATCTGGAAGTATACCCTTTCAAACAAAACAAAAATTGTCCAAATCGGTTAATAAATGACGAAGTTCTGAGCTAAAAAACATAAAAAAAAACAGTCGAATTGAGAACTTCCTCCTTTTTGAAGTCGGTTGAAAAAATACTAAAAAAATGTACCTACTTAAAAAGGTCTACGAGTATCTTTTAACTTATATTAAGGTACACTTGTAATAGCTATTTTGTTTTATTTAAAACGTACGGAGAGTCCATCGAGCGAAGCGAGGATAAAATATAAATCGCTAGTACCTACAAAACAAAAATATATTTTGCTGCTTTTGATATGTAAATACAAATATAAATTTGATTGTTTTAGTTGAATAAATCACGCCCATACGATTTTGACGATGATTAAACAAAGAAGATTTTAATTTATTGTTCTATACGTATTTTGACTTACTTCTCTGATTCGTGTTCGTCCATTATTCCGAGAAAGCACTATTTCAGGTTGTTGATTGCGACATATGCTATACACATCATTCCTATCTAACCGGCTTACACGCTGAAAATGATTTAAACTAATGCTTAATAAAAGTAAAATTTGATTGTATTTAATAATAATATTTTGATAAATCTCTTACGAATTGCAACTTACAACTTATAAACAAAAGTATGTAGCTACATATATGTATATCAACATCAGTCCATTATGTAAAATAAATAATGTATAATTTTAAAACGAAGAAAATTCATACAATGTACATAAATGAACAATAATTTACCTCTCCTTTAGAACAAAAAATACCCATAATTAATTATTTTAAGAGACTTAATCACTTTTTATAGCAATAAATGTATGTTTAAAATCACACAAGATAAAGTAAGTACCAACAAATCTGTGCACTACAAAACCAATATTCGTCCTATAGATTGTAAGTTACTGAGTAGGTACTTCACACTTTGAACATGCATGCAATTGTCTATGTAATCAGTAATTATATCTGTCAGTGTCTAATGTCTTCCACGTTATTCATTTTATCGTTCTTGTAAACAACAACATCTTTTCGCTTGATAATTGATGTAGGGGATTCACCGAGCTAATAAGTTTCAAGAATTGTCAATTACAAATATTATACTATGAATTATGATGACTATCGTAATTGTGACGTTTCTGTCAGTTATTTAACACAATAAAAGGTATATACTACTAATATCACTATTAGACCAATCGGAATCCGTTTATTTTTAAAAGAATAAAAAATATATTGAAAAGCTAAAGTTTTATGATTTTAAAATGTTAGCAGGTACCTATATAAGGAATAGAAATTCATAAAATGCCCCTGATGCCCAGCTACCCCCGAGAAATTGGGGGAACGCAAAAGCGTTGAAAAATAGTTTTTTTTCAATTTCCAGTTTGCTGTGATGTTCTATCGAAAAATGTTTTCTACAAAAGTTGTAGGTTTAGGAAAACTCTATAACTTTTATAAATAACACTTTTTACAATAACCTCAAAGTTCTCGAGATATTTGCAAAAAAACTCGGTTTTTAACTTTTTCTTGGTTTTTTATTTTTAATTTCTAGAATAATAAATTTAAAAAAAATGAAATTGAAATGTTTGCCATTTCCGAGAAATGTTTTTATGGTCTTTTGTAATTACCTTAAAATCAATTTTTTCAGAAAAATCAATAAAATTAACTCCAAAATCGATCAAAAATTAATAAAATATCGATACATTCGAAATATAACATAAATATATTCTACGGCAAAAAAATACAAAAACAACAAATATTGTAAGGCACTCTGGTGCCATTTCAAAAATGGCACCAGAGTGCCTTACAATATTTGTTGTTTTTGTATTTTTAATATCTCTTTGTAAAATTGTGAGTAGACAGTGTCTGTAACAAGTATATAACGCCTTCAAATTTCTAACTAAAGCCTTAGTCTTTCCGTGACCGTGATTGCTGTAATTGTAAAGCATTCGAAACGTCGGGAAACAAAAATCAAAATAAATCTGCGAAATAATTCAAAAAGGTAGTTTTATTTAAAATGTTAAATATTCGCGTAAATCTAAGAAAGTATGATATAGGTAAGGTAAGCGATAATTCAGAACGCAGCCGGTGCGCGTTCGGCTGATGAGTACTAGACTTTATTCACGTTGGGCGGGGAATCCCCGATTCGTTAGATGATATATTGGAAAAGGTCAACTTCCAAGATGTTTTAAACGATTTTGTATCTAAAAGAGTACGAAGAGTTGCTATTTAAACTTATTGTACTTTATAAAACTATTTTCTTTCGTTTATTGTATTTTATTGCATTTAATAAGAATATATAAATTTAAAATAACCGCATAGCGTCTCATTTCTTTATCCTACTCCATCATGAGACCTGGATCATCGCTGATCTATAACTATAAAACAAAAACAAACCTATCCCACGGGAACCGTACATTTTTCCGGAATAAAAAGTAGTCTATGTATTATTCTAATGAATGAGCTATATTATTGTAAACTTTCATCAATTCAGTAGTTTTTGCATGAAAAAGTAACAAACATACATCCATACATACAATCTTACAAATTTTCGCATTTATAATATTAGTAGGTAACTTATCTATAACTATAACCTATCCATTAAGATCATTTCAATGATAGCAAAAAGCAATGAGTAAAGCATGTGAGGTGATGCTATAGCATCAAGTCAAGGTATAACCATGTTGTTGCAATCTATACTAATATTATAAACTAGCAAGAATCTAGAAAAACACTAATAGAGATCTATTAGTTCCCACGGGAACCGTCACTATGTTAAATTTTACTAAATTAGGTGCATAAGATGTTGTGTACTAAGCTGTATAAATTACTATAGTTTTTTAACTATCCCACGGGAACTCTTCAATTTTCCGGATTGAAAAGTATCTTACATGTTGATCGGGGATATAAGGTACGACCATGCAAAATTTCATTTAAATCGGTCCAATAGTTGCGGAGATTAGCCCGTACAAATAGACAAACAGACAAAGAAACAAAAAAATTGAAAAAATCTAGATTGGTTCTATTTTTCATCTCACAGGATGTAAGAAGATAACTGACTCGGTTTTTTAGCATTTTTTTTCGATGTACTGTTAGACTAGGCTTAGACGGAGTAGTAAAATTGTACATAATAAAATAATATACATAATTAGAAATCATGAATAATAATATTTTCATTAAAAGTCATTAATTAATTAACAGGAAATATTTGACTACTCCAAATTAATATGGGATATCTATTGATTATACTTTTAAAGAAATATTAAAATATAATAATTTAACAGTCAATCAATATCTTAAAATTAAACATATTTTTCGAGTTACTAATTTTGTAATTATATGCTTATAAATAAATGCTTGAAAATAAATCAAATAGTAAGAAGTTCATAGTTATATTATTACATTTAAAAATTCTGAAATACTATTGTTTAATTTAATAAAATTAAATTATAAATTATGGATACTTAACTGATTTTTAGGATGATTTTATAAAAATAATTAAAATTTCACTTCCGGCTGATTGATATAAAAAGCGTAAGGTAACCGTTGGAAGAGTTTAGTTTTTGACAGACGTGCATTACGCCAGAAAAGATAAGTAATCGTTGTTAAAATAATATTGAATTTATGCTGGTAAACTTATTGATCAAAATAGTGGTAAACTTATGTGTAAAAAGTAAAAAGATAAAGTTTTCCTGTGATTGGTTAAATAGTAGTGATATAAAGTGATTGTTAAAACTACATTTAATTGTTATATTAGATGGAAATACGAAAATTGTTAAAAAAAAAAGTGATAATATAAAGCTTATTGCATTGGTTTACTGTGTTCTTATTTTCCTCGTCCTGAAATTATATGTTTATTTATACACTGTTTTATCTGTACAGACATTCTAACTCTACAGTTTTATTATATTTATAGATAGAATAAATAATGCATAATAAAACAGTAATATATAATAATGAAAATATTTGTAGCGAGTGTACCTTAGGAGATAGATATATACTATTGAGAACTTTTCTATCGACCCTTTTAAGACTTACAATTTTCTTGTACAATGTTTTGATCTATCTCTTAAGGTTGAGCCTGCGTTAGCCATATAAATTTCTAAAGACAATTCGAAAGAACCAGTTATTGTGTTTTCCCGTGGGAATGAATAATTTGCCTGTCGTAAAAGGTATCCTAAATGTTGGCCCGAGTACTAAGTTATCACTATACAAAATTTAGTTAAAATCGGTTCAGTACTTTTTGCGTGAATTGCGCACATCGATTTGCTTAAGTTAGTTTTATTATAGGTATAGAAAAGAATAGATATTGTTTAGGAGATATACATATATTATTCAGAACTTTCCTATAGGACTTTTCAAGACCTACAATTTTTTAGTATATTGTTTTTGTCTTAAGGTTTAGCCAGTGGAAGGTTTCTTAATTCTAGGGAGGACTCGATAAAACCAGTTATTGTATCTTAACGTGAGAAAGAAAGATTTTCTTGAAGTAAAAAGGTATCCTAAACGTTGACTCGAGTAATAAGTTATCACTTCACCAAATTTCGTTGAAATCGGTTCATTACTTTTCACGTGAAACGCGCATACAAAAACAGACATACAGACAAATTTTTTAATAACTATTGTTTTGGGGTCTATGTTCTGTACATAATACATTACAAATAAAAGAAAACATCTATCCCACGGGAACCGTACATTTTACCGGGATAAAAAGTAAGCTATTTGTTATTCTGATGTATGACCTATATTATTGTAAAGTTTCATCAAAGTCCAATCAGTAGTTTTTGTGTACTAAGCTGTATAAGTTACTATAGTTTTTTGACTGTTCCACGGGAACCCTTTAATTATCCGGGATGAAAAGTAGCCGATTTGTTATTATCATGTGTGAACTATATTATTGTAAAGTTTTATTAAAATCGAATCAGTAGTTTTTGTGTACTAAGCTGTATAAGTTATTATAGTTTGTTAACTATCCCACGGGAAGGAACTATTTAATTTTCCGGGATAAAAAATCTAAGATGTTGCCCGGGGATATAAGGTACCACCATGCAAAATTTCATTTAAATCGGTCCGATAGGTTCGGAGATTAGCCCGTACAAACAGACAGAGAAACAAAAGATTTGAAAAAAATCTGGATTTGTTCTGTTTGTCTTCTTACATCCCCCTGACTCGGTTTTTAGCATTTTTTTGCTATGTACAGACATTCGACCTCTACTATTTTATTATAGTATAGATAGATAGATGTGAAAGTTTGTGAGTATGGATGTATGGATGTTTGTTACTCGTTCATGTCAGAACGGCTGAACGGATCTAAATGAAAGGCACAGAAATAGATTATAGTCTGGAATAACACATAGACTACTTTTTATCCCGGAGAAATATACTGTTCCCGAAGGATAGATTTGTTTTGTTTTTCTAAAGGCGAACCCGAGCGAAGCGACGGTGAGCCGTTAGTATCACATAAGATATTGAAGTAACAGGACACCAAAAGGAGTCGATCTGATCGACTCGACTTTTGTAATAGAAAAAATGTATATTAAAAAGTAAGAAAAAGGTAAACGAAAGAGGCTCCGAGAATTGCATTGCCTAGGGGCCCTGATAGTGATAGTGATTCCACCAATTAAGCCAAGTAATGGCTTGATATGTTTTTATGAGTTGATAGTAAAAATATAAAAACTCCTTATTAACATAAAATAAGCATTCCAAATAAACAAACAAATATCAAAAAAGTAGGAACTGGAAAAGTGGTTCAAACCTATCAAAATTTGTTGTAAAGTCAAAATACAACATGTTTCTATACGTTTATTCATTGTGTAGTTGTGATGAACCAAATCAAAAATCTATTACTGACGACGTGTTTCCGAGCACAAACCAAATGTGGGGCATGATCGGTACTATTCTGACTACAATCGCCTGTTGGATTTTCTATACAAAGGTAAATCGTAAACTATTACAGGCAATGAGATCGTCAGGCAATGGTAGCCCAGTGGTAACGCGCTCGCTTGGGAAACCGAGTGAAGCGAGTTCAAATCCTGGGTCGCGCACGTCTGATATTTTCATGTACGAATCATTTCCACCACCACTTGTCTTAACGGTGAAGGCAAACATCGTGAGGGAACCTGCATGTCTGAGAGAACCTACCAAGTTTTCGAAAGACATGTGAAGTGTGCCAACCCGCACTTGGCCAGCGTGGTGGACTATAGCCTGATTCCCCCCGTACTGAAGGGAGGCGCGAGCCCAGCAGTGGGACATTAAAAAAAGGGCTGAATACAATATTGATAATGACGAATGTGTTTTTAGTTAATTTTTCACGTATAAAAAAATAGGTAGGTTTTTTCCGATTGTAAAACCAAATTATTTTTAAAGTTTGTTGTAAATGAGCGATTGCGATTTAAATTGTGATACCAAATTAAAAAAAAAACTGTAATGATTTCAAAATCTTGATGATCTTATTTAACATCCAGTGGCCAGTACAAAGTATTACATATTATAATAGTTTAGTCTCTATTTACTCAGTACTTAAGAACGGCTGGATATATCTTGACGAAACTAAGCTGCATGCATAAGCCAGTGGGGAATATACATTCAAGTTGTATAATTACTTAAATATGGTTCAAATATGGAACAAAAAATATCTTAAATCTATAGTAATATTATACAGAGGTAAAGTTTGTGATGTTGTAGGAGGTAATCTCTAGATCTACTGAACTGATTTAGATTAATTTTTCTAAGAAAATAGTTTAAGACCCTGGGAAGGACATAGGATACTTTTTATTCCGGAAATCATCCCTTAAGGGGATGCAAGTTTGTATTGGGAAGCAAGTTAGGGACGAACCCGAGCGAAGCGAGGGTGAGTCACTAGTATTATCTATAACTTTATAATATATTCTCTTATTTTTAGTTAAAAATCAAAAGAAAAAAATTATATGAATTACAACCACGCCCGTGCAGTAGCAGCAGGACAGAGAAGACTTAATTAAAATGTTTGATGTGAAAATAAAACAATTAATTACATAGTTATTTTTATTATATAATATTTATTTAAAATAATTGTCAATATTAATTGATTATAAAATATACCCCAACCAATATAACCTTAGAGCATAAGCTATAGAGCGCGCGCTAGCAAGTATGAACTGTAAGCACGGGTATGAACAGTCTCGAAATGTCAAGGGCGACGATACAAGTTACGAAAAGTCAATCGCGCTGTTTCTCTCGTCGATATTTATTTGACTTTATGTAATCATGGATAAATGTGCAGTTCCAAGCTGTAAAGATGATTCACGAAAGCAAACTAAAACGAACAAAGATATTTCTTTTCAGCGGCAAATCATATTTCAATCAGAAAACGCTAATTTTAACAAAATTACACAGGCGTAAGCGGGTGTTGCGGGAGGCGCGCGGGCGGGCCGACACAACACGTGCTTCCGAGTCCCCCCCCCCTCCCCCGCTTTTCACTTTCCCTCATTAAGAGCTAGTGTTGTACCACGTTGTACTACTTGAATATTTTGTATAACCATAGTATTATAAATTAAGATCCATTGTATTTGTTAAAAATAAAAACATTAAATTTTAATGGCACCAAAGTACCTTACAATATTACTTAATTTTAAACATTTTAATAAGTTTAATAATTGCATGGAATATTATTTATTTCACTTTAGCTGTTATTATTATAATTATTTCAATTTTTTTAGAAAAGTTTATTAATTAGTCATCTTATTTAGTGTTGTCATTATTATATTTATAAACATAAAAAAAAAGAATTATTCAAGCCACAAATTTAAAAAATTAAAATGTTAAAATTAATTAAGAATAATAATTATATAATAATTAAATTGCGGGATTTAAACGCGTGAAACCTTTATTTCCCGTAATTTGCGTTTAAGTCCCGTAGTGTAATTATTATATAATTATGGAACGCGAAAAGTTAAAGAGAATAATATATAATTTTAATTTAGTTTAGTATTATTTAAAAAAATCAAAATATTAAGAAACACTATTACTACATAAATTTACAAATGAAACATATTAATTTGAAATACTGCAATTTTAGATAATAAAGTCTATATGTACGTGAATAAATGGTTATGTTAAATTGTTTATGTTAATATACTTCTTTTTTAATTAAATTCTAAAAGTTTTACTAGACGCATCACTATTCAACCGCTTCATCTACAAGTATGTATCAATAGGTGTGTATAGAACACCTGCCTACGTTTCGCATAATGGATAATGAACGATACGCGCGCTCTATATCATAATAATATAGCTCTATTGACACTGACATGATATGAATTTGTCAAAACAAATCCGCGTCAATGTCAAAATAATGATTAATATGTAAATTTTTCTAAAAATAGTATAGAATATAATATTATTATACCTCTAGTATTTTATAAGCAAAATAGCCAATTAATAAGTATTGTTAAGAAAGAAATCTTTATCATTTATTTTATTACAGTCTTGTAGTAAATATTTATGTTCATCTTCAACATGCCCTCTCTTGAGCAGATATACTAATATGTACTGGTACGGAAAAACTGGTACATTATGATAGAAGAAAAAGCGTAATTTAACTCTTTCTATTATTTTCATGTCCACAAAACAATAATCTGCCGAACAACAGCTGCCTGGCGTTCTGCAATCATTTGTTACATAATGGATTAATTTATTATCAGTGACACATTTTAAAACTAAACTTTAAAATTATATAGAGCCGAGACATTATGCTGGGAAGTAGTACTAGTATATCTACAAAGCTCTAACAAATATTTTTTTAGCAATACAAAAAACTCTTGAAAAATAACTGTCACAAATAAGGAATGTTAAAATGTTAAGATGTTTTCAACCAAGTTTTACAAAAAAAGGAAAAGCTTTCAAATGGACTGTTGTTGCATGTATATTTTGCAATGTGAAAGCAGTTTGGATAATTTAAATAATTTAAACTATATATTATAACTGTATTTAATGGACATTGTAAATTTTTGACACGTTAAAGCCACATTAGCGCCCGGCAGGTTAGGTTCAGCTCAGGCCCACTTCAGTGAACGGTGTACCATGCTGGTTGCTCCTGGGACTTCTCTGATAGCAGAGTGGACGGTAGAAGCAAACCATGCATGTTGTAGTCTGCTTCAATAGACCTACCGTCGGGGCGTCTTGGTTGAGTGCAAAAGCGATCCTGCGATGCCCCATTAAGACAGGGGCGGTTTTTGTTGGGTTTTGGTGGTGGCTAGCGTAAATGTATTTCCCAACAAAAATAAGGGTTAATAACCCCCCTGAATCGTACTGTTTGGCAGTGTCATTAACAATCATTAAACAAAAAGTAAAAAAAATAAATACCTAGGATCGTAAGTCACGGGTTTTGCCTTTAGAGTTTTAAATATCATTTGATAATACTGCCTATATTTTTTCTTCATTATAAGTATAACCTGCTTTCCTTCAAATGGAAATGTAGCTTGTTTTGTCTGAAGCTCTGAATGCCAGTACACGGCTGCTTTCGCTACATCTACGCTTGTATTATCAATTTCTACTATTTTTGGGTGTCTCATCCATTCATACATTTCTTCCTACAAAAGAATACAACATTTATCTTTCATTTTTAAAAAGATTCCATTATTTTGTTTATATTACGTGATATGAATATGAAATTATTTTTATATTTGATTTTTAATGGTTATACCTTAAGGGAACTTAAGGCCCCATATATATAAAAAAATTGAATTATTTTTAATCATTAGTAAAAGTACTGCCATTAGAACCATCTCATCTGTTCACAGTCTGAAAGACTGATCGCAAGATTTAATCAAAAAGAAAAAGTAAAAGTACTAGGTAATTATTAAAAAAAAACTTTTTTTTATTTACGTAAAGACCTACAATTTGTCACGTATTAACATAAATATTACATTCAAATGATGGTATCTATGAGATGTTGTATGTAAAAAAACATTTATCAATAAGCAAGTACCCACCTGCAAAAACTTTTTGCATCGAAAACTGTCATATATGAAACTAATATGAAGAAGCCACTTTCCAGTTGCTAAACAACATACCATCATACCAGTCAAAGTATCATTAGGCAAGACTGATATAAAATGTGTTGCAAGCATTTCCATTTTTGTGTTCTCTGCCACTACTCCACCAAGTTCATTGATCATTGCAACAATTCTTTCACGATCCTGTAAAAAGTCAGTTAACAACATGTTGAATGCAGTTTGATTTAAAATTGCAAGCATAGATATATAATTAGATTTTTTCTTACATGAATTTGTTCTGAAAGCATGAATATTTTTTTATCGCATGCGCAGATTAAATTTTGCTTCATCTTCCATGATTCTTCTGATGTGCCACTTGGGGAGTGATAGTCACTATCTATACAGATAAATAAAATTGAAGTGTCTGTTTGTTATGTCACAATAACAGCTTTTTACTAAATGCATATGAAAGTATATGCAGTACTAATAAACAAAAACCAATTTTTAATTTTTTTGCCTGTCTGTATGTTTCTGCTAACTTAGGCTACTTTTATTTTAATATAATTATTTTATATATTTTTATTTAATATTTAAGTAAAACAATCTGGGATCTACCCAAAAATAATAAAACCCAGGAAATTGTGAATAAAATTCGCATTTCTAGCGTGGACCTACCCGAGTGAAGCAAGGATAATTTGTTATTTATAAATAAGTATATAAATAATCTAGCAACCTATTCTCACTTCGCTAGTCTATTATAAAAATTAAGTTGTAATTTTACAAAAATCATTAAAATACTCTGTTTTATAATACATATATATATATATATATATATATATATATATATATATATATATATATATATATATATATAAATATTTACCAGATACATCTTCAGGAAGACATGCTTGTATTCTGCTTGTGACTTGTTGAGTCTTTGAGTTTATTGGGCTATAGTTAGTGACCTTCTTCTTGAGCTTATAGTTTTGAATATATTTTCGAAATGGTAAATATACAGCTGTTTTTGCCTTCCCATTTTCAATAAATTTACGAAAGCTCACCTTCTTAGGTGTACTTTGTTTACTGCTGGTGCTGAAAGATCTATAAAAAGTCATGATTGAGGTAAACAAAATAAGTTTAGTTTATCATATTAATTCCCAGAAAAGAAAGTTAAATTCAATATTGAGAGTAAAGGTTATGTTAAGAATGTATAGATTTTAAAATTGAGCCCAAGAAATAGAAATAAGAAGTTTTAATATTTACTCAAGCAGTATGTTAGTGCATTCCCTTTAAAGCTCTGATGTAGCTCCCAGACATGCCAAAATTCCCAATTGTAACTCACTCATTCCCTAATTTAGAAAAGAAATTTTTTAAAGGACTGGATGTTGGAGTTGGCTTCTGTTCAATTTTTTGACATTCTATCTCCTGATAAATATCTTCAATGGACCAACCTATCTGGCGTCTTACAGCTTTGGGCTTCCTTGTTTTGACTATTATTGGAGCAAAATCAACACAATCTATACCAGGGTCACTTAGTGTATCATCATTTACTTTGAAATGAAACATTTTTAAATGTTCTAGATAAGCTAATTTATCTGTAAACATTTCATGACACACTGGACATACAAAGTAATGAAGTTTTACATTATTTGTGCACTTATTTAAATGCATCTTATAATCCTCATATCTATCATATTTTTCATCGCAAAGAACACATGAAACATTAATATAGTCAGTAGCACTTGTTGTGGGTGATGTTGGTTTGGAAGACTTAGCTGGTGACACAGATGTCGCATCTGCAGCAACTAGAGTTTCATTACTACTAGATTGTTGTAGCTGATTATGCTCAATTGTACAAGTAACATGGCAAGTATGGGCTCCATAGTTACTGTATGACTGATTACAGTACACACATTTAACTGAATCAATATCACTATCAGTCTCATCACTAGTTTCATAGCAAGGGCTCAGTTGTCTGTCTAATCGACAACCTGCTTTTACTAAATTTTCATCATTTTCTTCGTTAACATATACTGTGTGCATCTGAAGTTCTTGTTTATATAAGTCATTATAATCAGCAATAGCTGGTTTTTCAACTTGAATATCTGGAAACATGATATTATAATGTGAATTTATTTTACACTTACATTTTTTTAATGGATAAAGTATTTTAATTAATATTTACCGGGGAATTTTCGTAATAAGACATCAATACGTTCGCATTGGAGTTTAAATAAGTAAGCTGTACTTAAGTTTTCAATGCAAGACGTGCATACACGGTCTGATAGACCGTCTCCTTCATGAATCTAAAATTTTATGATAAAATATATGTATGAATACTAACTTTTGTAAATTACTTAATTGAGAATAATCATTATATTGTTACAAATCTGCAATTTACCTGAACATTAGCAAAAGACATAACCATTTCTGATAACTTAATTGTGTCATCTTTCTCAAAAATAGAACAAAAATCTCCAATCTTTAAGCACAATCTACATTTATGGAAACTAGATAATTCCATTTCAAAGGAAGAATCTTTCTTGCTACCAAAATATTTATAGCATAGTTGATGCTACTTTAAACTTGTTAAAAACTTGTTTAGCCACTTTTTGAATTCGAAAAGACAACGACAAAAGTTTGGAATGACATTGACAAAATGAAAACAGGGATATACATAATTTTAATAGCAGATGCACAGAACTTTGGTTGTGTATCGAATTTCATCTATTCCTCCTTGTAGCTTGCCACTGTTTTTTAATAGATATTAATGCCGCACTTTGGCGCACAATGCCGAAGTGTGCTAAATGCTTAATTATTGGAACACGAATTAGTTTTCAAGTGCACCAGCAGATGGCACTAGGTTAGTGTTGAAAGAAAAAATATACCTAACTAATAAAACCATACTTATATTATAAATGTGAAAGTGTGTTTGTTTGTTTGTCCTTTCACGTCAAAACGGAGTGACGGATTGGCGTGATTTTTTGAGAGAAGATGGTTGCAGGGATGGAGAGTGACATAGGCTACTTTTTACCGCGGGACATTATCTAATTCCCACGGGAAAACACGATATGAAACAATCTAAAAATAAATTATGATCAAATTACTTGAAACTTTGTATTAATACTCTTCAATAAAATTAAATGAATTCGTGTTTTAGGGCACTAAAACGCATTATGCGGCATAATGCTAACTTCGGATGTTCCAATTACAGCAACGCTCCACTCAATCGAGCATTTTAAAAAGTAGGTACTGCTTTGGCGTGATGCGCGCAAGGATACCAACTCAATAACAGGAAATATGAGAAGTGTTTTTTCTGTAAGTTGGTATTGAGCAAAATTTTATTTACATAATCATTATCGTTAGTAATATTTGTTTATATTTTATTTATATAATTATATATTAATTATTTATATATTATTAAATATCTATACTAATATTATAAAGAGGTAAACTTTGCGAGTTTGTGACGTTGTAGGGGGTAATCTCTGGATCTACTGAACCGATTTAGATGTAATTTGGTAAGAAGATAGTTTAAGATAGCGATGGGCGTTCAATGGACGGACTAGTTCAATCAACCGGTCGACGGTGCGTCGACGGTTCGACGGTTCACGTTTTTCGAATGGACTAGTTCATTTCATAGACTAAGACAGACAAGGAGTTCGTTTATCGTCCGTTTAAAACAGAATGTAAACTAATTTCAACTCTAGTGTTTAACCACTAGAACCCCGCGTTTTTTGACAAGCAACACCCGTTAAACACTGAGCGCGCGCGTCATTTTTACCCGATACAACCATTACATAAAAAAAAACTCGTAATTCAAATTGTATAGCACCGATTTAAAATGTTTTTGCTGTTTTGGGTTTTTAAATAATCTGAGCATTTATGACAATATGTAAAATACACTTTTAACTATAGATGAATTATAAATAAGCTAATATATGAGTGTTAGCTGAATATTTACTAGTTGTTGTATTATATTGATTTCTGACAATACCACGGTCTATATTTACACTAAATTTGAAACACTATTTTATGAATATACATGTTATCGCACAAAACCATTCTTTGATTTATTTATATTAGTTGTTAGTTACAATCAAATTCAAAACTTTATAGCACTCGCGGCTCGTTCGTTGTATTTGCGCAGCTCATCGCGCAATTTTCAATACAAACATCCGAGTTATAATGTGTGGATTCTTAATAAAAATAATACTAAAATCCAGAATAGTCCTTACTTTAAAAACATGCACAAATAAATCTTGAAAATATAAACCACTGTAATTAAAATTTGGATGGATTTCTTATAAGAGAGAAAAATTAAGGTTATTTTTTACAGACGCTCGTGTTGCATTGTAATTATATATAATATATAAGATAAGGCCGCCTCTTGTACATTTCTACTTTGTGTTTATTTATTTTTCTTTTATTCTTGGTGTACAATAAAGAGTTTATTATTATTATTATTATTCGTTGGACCAAAAAACTAATTTTATAACATGATTATACACTTATTAGTATCTCAATAGTCACAAAAAATTCTAACAATAAATATTCATACGTTTACAGCACAAATTCACAAGTTTAAATATTTTAAATTACACAAAAACAATAGCGAATCACGCGCGCTTCAGTTGAAATTTAAACAATTTTTGATGAGTTTGTTTTTAATTTTGTCAGCATTTAATTAAAATTTTATTATATAGTTAATTAAACTTTTAAAGTTTGCGTGTATCACTCATGGGGCATAAAATAAACTAATTTCGTCGTGTAATAAGTGATAAAAGTGCAGCGGGCGAGGTGGTGCCTATAGACATCAGCAGGGTTTGACGGTAACGCCGGAAGTGGTGCCTATAGGCATCAGCGGGGTTCAAGTGGTTAATAACAGTGGTTTGATATTTAAATGCGAGCTTTACAGTGAGATAGGTCTATGTTGGGATTAAAAGATTGCCTGTGTATAAATTAAGCATTATTCATCTTTAAAAATACTACGTAACATGTGTTAGAGACTATTATAAAATACATATGACAGTTATGTTTCTAATACATATAATATATAAATAAGCGGCCAGTATTATCAGTACATTCTTCCCCCCTTTAAGAAATATAGTCCCTTAAGTATTGTGGTCGGCGTCTAGTACGATCTGACCTTCGAGGTTCTAAGTCTGGACCAGTAGATGGTATTGGTTCAACTTCTTCAGATTGATGGATTCTGTGTCTGTATAGTATATATCTGAATCCTCTTCAGAGCTTTCCGTTTCACCTCGAGGTGCTAAATGTCGATTTGACACAGTTTCTTCTCGCCCGTTTCCAAACCGAATAAAGCTATATTCTTGATTCAGCTCTATGATCTCTACCTCTTCTAGGAAAGGATTGTATTTCGATGTCGTTGAATGTTTTTTATAAAATACTTTTTTGCCTGACTCTAACCATGTTGGCATGGATTGACCCCAAGATGATCTTCTGGGATGAGAGAATATACGTTCATGAGGCGTTTCATTCGTTGCTGTGCACAATAAGGATCTGATACTATGTAATGCTTAGTTTTCAAAGCAAGTCGGACAGTTTGCTATAGAGTAGCATTAAGACATTCAACTTGTCCATTCCCTCGTGGATTATAAGGCGCTGAGCGACTGGTGGCAATACCTTTATTCATTAAAGTCTTTTATTTTTGTAGACATAAACACCGTACCTTGATCTGTATGCACATATGCAGGCGTACCGAAAATAGAGAAGAAGTCAGTTAGACAACGAATAACCGTTGCTGAGGAGGTGTCTGGGCATGCGTATGCAAATGGGAATCTCGAATATTCATCAATTATCTTTAAAATAAATTTATTACTTGTGGACGAAGGAATAGGACCTTTAAAATCTAAGGCTAATCTTTCAAAGGGCGATGTCGCCTTAATAAGGGTCCCCTTGTACTTACAAAATGTTGGCTTTATTTCTGCACATACTGGACAAGATGTGACAACTTTCTTTATCTCATCGATAGAAAAAGGTAAATTTTTGTGTTTTACCTAATGATTTAAGCGCGTCACTCCTGGATGACAGAGAGATTGATGGAGTTCTTTTAAATTATTGATTGTTACCGAGGCGTGATAAAGCATCAGCAACAACATTTTCTCTTCCGGGTCTATATTTTATATAAAAATTATATTTTGATAGTTCTAATCTCCATCTTTGAATCTTTTTATTCTTAATTTTACTAGCATGACCGTTTAATATATAGGCTACTGATTTTTGGTCGGTTATTAGATAAAACTGTCTACACAGTAAATAATGTCTCCATTTTCAAGACTTTCTATAATAGCATAGGCTTCTTTTTCTATTGCTGGATATTTCTTCTCACATTGATTCAGAGACCGAGAAAAGAAAGCAACTGACCTGCCATTCTGTGTAAGAGAAGCTGAAAAGAAAAATCGGATGCATCAGTTTCTACAGTAAAAGGTTCTTTAGGGTTAATAGCGGATAATGAGGACCGTGATATAATATTTTTTAATTCTTAGAATGCGGTTTTTTGTATCGTGTTCATTGGAAATTTTTCTATTAGTACAAGTGGATGTAATTTTTCCGAAAAGTTTTGTATCCATTTGGAATAATGAGAGAACAAGCCGATAGCGCGTTTTAGAGATGAAGAATCTCCGGAATTGGCATATTTACTAGCGCCTGTAAACGATCTGGATCAGGTTTAACGATGCCATTACATATATTATTGCCCAGGATATTAATTTCTTTTAAGGAATATTCACTCTTATCCTTGTTAATAGTTAAATTATAATCTTGAGCAACTTTCATAAATTTTTGTAATTTATCATCGTGATCGTTTTGATCGACTCCACATATTGTGATGTCATCTAAATATGGATAAACACCTTCAAGTTTTGATTTTTGAATTATAGTATCGATCGCTCTTTGAAAACAAGACACACCATTTGTCACTCTAAAAGGAATTCTGCGGAACTGATACAAATTTCCACATGCTTCAAAAGCCGTCAAGGGTTTATTTTTATTTGGAATAGGTACCTGATGATAAGCTGATTTTAAATCTATTTTAGAAAAGACGTTGTATTGAGACACTTTATATACCACTGTTTCAATATTAGGTAGAGGATATGCATCTAGATACGTGTACCTGTTGATGGTCTGCGAATAGTCTATACACATGTATTATGTGTCTTTCTAAAACACACAGCGTTACGATGAAGAAAGCTGTTGTGTGAACCTGCCTTTAATTAAGTATCTATGGTAAAACTTACCTTGTTATCTATGGTTTTATACCTGTCTCTTTCTCTCACCAGCGGGCTTCATCTTCCGTCTCAGAAGCATGTCCTAAAGTTTCATAGAGTCTTCATCTCACCAGCAAGAACATTGCTGTAACGCTGTGTGTTTTATTCAACACATAATACCTGTTTTGTTGTAATGCAAAACAGTAATATTATGTGTCTTTCTAAAACACACAGCGTTACGATGAAGACCTGTTTGGTATCTGCTGGTGGTAAACACAAACGCTATGATGAGAATAAATTATAAAACTGTTTTAAAGAAAATCAGTTTAATTATCTAATAAAACTAAAATAATATTATAAACAACACTTAATAACTTATAAGTCACAACTTCTGTTAATCTATAAAATCTTTAAAATCAACAAAACACTAAAAGTAATAGTGAATTAAAATAAAAAGTAATTCTGTACTCTATAGTTTTAAAATCAACAATAAAAGTAATTCTTAAATAATAATAATATCAAAGATACATAAATCAGTTCTTTCATTAAATCTTAGTCATTATGACTAAGATATATATAATAGATAGACATAATATTTAAAAAATTAATATATGTCTATCAATTAATAAATAATATTTAAATTAACTATTTTCTTAACAGTAAGAAAATTTACCAAAAGACCTTATATATATTAGTAACATTTGTACATAATAAATCAACACTGGAATTAACATAATCCTTATTGTTTACTGGCCGACAGTAAAACTTTCTGAATGTCTCAATGCTTTTCCAGTTTCGTCTATTATCTCCTGTACAGGTCTATTCTCAAACCAGCTCCTTGAGGCAACAACTGATCTGATACTGCCTGGAGGGTATCAATATTGGCATCTTTAAAAACACTACATATCCAACCTGCAATCACAGTCTTTAGGCTGGCCTTAGCTTTTCTGACAGAAAAAAGAATAGGCTTGTAATGTTCTTACCTGAGTTCCTTCTAATTTGAGATTTAATTATAAGATCCTTAATGTGTCTGACTGGGCAAACATGAGGATCTGGATGCCTCCGCGGCAACCAACCTGATTCTCTGTGTACTTGATTGTCAGTCTTTGACCCAAATCTAGGCCACAGAATTATCTTATTATCTTTAAAAATAAGATTCTCTGGACAGTCATCCAGGAGGGTTAGGTCATGAATTCTGCGACCTGAAGCAAGTAAAAGTATCAAGGCTGTTCGCCTGAAAATATCAAATAAATGAACCAGAATTTAAAGTACACATTAACCAATCATATAAAATTTTGTGTCCCATATTGGTAATTTCTTTACGTCAGGTTTAGCTAGAGAAATGGCTTTTAAAACCTGAATAATAATGAAAGGTCTACTCCTGATGTTGTACAGTATGTAGAAACAGCAGATTTATGTAAAATTATAGTTCTATAGGCAATTTATCCACTAAAATTAGTTTTGCCAAAAATTTTGCAACCTGATGATTTTTACAACACCGGGATAGCCATCGTTTTTAATTGAGGCCTTATAAGATATTAAAGTAGATGTCTTCCAGCTACTCTTTAATAAGCTTTGTTCCTCTGTGGTTCAGTATGCAATCGGGTCAGCCCACCCCCAATTTTCCAAACCATTAGAAACAACTCGTCTACTTGTGGGGCCAGTTGTTTGTAGTCCGATCTATCAAGACCTTCCTTCCGCAGGTTCTTTATCGGAATTGGTTCCGTTATCGCTCTCGACCGCAGGTCGGGGAGCCAGAAGCATTTGGTCCACTCCGGTGTTATTAGGATATAAACTTCCTTCGCGTTGTTTAAATGCGCAAGGACTCTGGGTATTAAGCTGGATGGGGAAAATGCCCAGCCCCGCTGGAAATCTTTGACGGCTGAAAGCGTCACAAAAAATTGCGCAACCATCTCTGGAATCCAATGTTAGGTACTTTGCTAACACTGCTGACTCTCTTGACGCGAACAAGTCTACGTCTGGGACGCCCCAATTTTGAATATAGCTTCCGTTGCCTGGGGTACTAGGTGCCACTCTGGTACTTTGCGGTCCCTTGATAGGCGATCCGCGATTCCGTTTAACCTCTCCGGGAGGTAAGTGGCTGATAGAGTTATTTGTAGTCTCTCCGTGAGATCTAGAAGCCTGGTTGCCAATTTGAGAAGTGCCTATATTAAGAGAATGTGGCCCCCCTCGTTTCTGAGGTATTCAACTAGAGTCCGAGTGTCGGATTGTATTCGAATATGTACAGTTTTAAAGTCATCCGCTTACTATTTATGCTTGCAAATACAGCATACATTTCCTTGATGTTGGAATGCCAAATGTTGATGTGGAGCCCACTTAACTGAAATATAAATGTTGTTTAGTTCCCCAGCATGCATCCGCTGGATCTGAGGATAGGATAATTATTATAAGTGACACTCTTTTTTATTATTGGCAGTGAGCTATGGTCCACATTTGCCAACCACCATTTGAAGTTTAATTGAACAGGTAATGGTAGGCTTTTTCTTTCCCTTAATCGGTTTTGTCTGAACTCCTTCAGAAACAGCTGTAATCTTTGACATGTAAACGGTCTTTGGGAACTGGATAGTTTGCGAAGTTAAGCAAACCTAATAAACTCTGAGCATCTTTCAGAGAACAGTTTCCAGTGCTCAAAACCTTGGAAAGAAATATTTTTATTTTTGTTGCCTTCCTGGATGGAAGTTTCACTCTCTTTTGTTTAGTGTTCCCTAGTAAGCCTAGATATTATACCCCCTCAGAAGGCTGCAGAACAGACTTCGTGTAGTTTACATGCCATCCCAAGGTTTCTAATGTTCTCAAGGTTTCCGCAACCTGTGACACACGTACTGGTTGGTCCTGGTTGACCAAGAAATAATCGTCCAGATAAACTAATATGCATCACCTTTGTACTCAAAGGATTTCCGCAACCCAGCTTGAGATTGTGGCAAACATCTTAGGGGCTGATGACAGACCAAATGGTAGGGCAGTCAACTGAAGAAGTTCGTTGTTGTACATCACCCTTAGAAACCTTCTGCGCGCCTATGCAATTGGTAGGTAAAAAAAAAATAGGCCTGGTGAAAGTCTATTTTCACTAGCTAATTGTTTATTTGTAAAAAATTTGCTACATCTATCTGTCTAATTAGTTGAAAATGTTTCAGTGCTACATAAGATCTGAGTCCTCCGAGGTCAAAGATGGGACGCAGACCCCATCTAACTTTCTCACTTTTCGAAAGAAAAATATAAATAAATCATCCGACAAAGGAATCCTGCGTTCATTTTTAGAGGTGCCTCTCATATATGTTTCTGCTTTAATTGAAGAATCATGTCCGTCATGTCTTCTCCCTGGTAGCAAAAAAAAAAAAATTATTCTTTTATTTTATTTCTATTTTTTTTTTTTTTTTTTTTAACACCTGGTTAACTAGAAATTGTACAGGAGGTTTCTTTAAGAATAAGATTCGAGTACAGTTATTAATTTCATTATGTAGCTGCTGGCTCCGAGCTGCTGCCACATATGAACCTAATTTTTAGGCAAATCCCCCTGACCTTCCTGACCTGATGGTCAACCTTATTTACTACTTGGGGGTGTGTCTTGTGTAATTTCTACAAAAGGGCTGGTTAATATTAAATTTAGGATCTTGTTTCTTTTGTGATTGTGATTTATAATATTTAATATTTGAATTATTTGATTTGAAATGTCTCCTGTTCTGAGATTGTGGTGTCTCTAAGAATTTTTTTTTTATTTTTTTTTTTTTTTTTCATAAGAAGGCGTGCTAAGCCACCTAAGGGAAGCTGCATGGCTTTACAGCTAAAAGACATTCTTGACTTTTGTAAGTGTATTTCATAAATTTGGATTAGTAATCTCTTTTAAAATATGGTCCCGTTTTACCTCAATGCACTTGGCCCTTTTACCCCAGATTATTTGCACTATAGTTTCAGAATTTTTGTAATATAGTGACTCCGGGTCAAATGTACTAGTAAATTTATCAAACAGTGTGAATTAATATTCGCAGCTGTCCAGCCTAGTAAATCTTGTAAGCCTGATCTCAACAACTATCTTAGCTCTAAGATGTTATTTGATCACACGGCTAATAATTTTTAATATAATATTATATTAAATAATATTTATGATTTAAATTTTAATTGTTCAGTGGAGGCAAGATAATCTTTATTTTTATCAAAATGACACAACTTTTCACTAACTTTAAGACTTATAAAACCAGTACAATTGTAAATTTATCTTATAATAGATGCAACAGTTCCACACAGTATTTTTGTAGATTACCTAACTTCTCTAAGAGATCTTTATCTAAAGTTAGTGGATTTGATAAAAATTGAGATGTACCTAGATGGAGTATCATTTTTTTGTAGACCAATTGATTGATTAATGTTACATGTTTATAATTAACATACTAACCTCAATAGGTAAGCTTGGAAGATATTGAGATTAGAGATATAATTATATCCTCTTTGTTGAATAATGATATCTATTCGCGGGTTTGAACATGTTTAAACTTGTTTAATGTATATACTTACTAGACCTTTGTAGTCTTTTGTTGGGCGGAGGTGATGCTATGCCCTCCTCATCCTCCGAGGATGAACAAGATGACGAGTCACGAGAACTCATTTTGTTCGAAAGACGGTCTTCGTCCGAAGTATTAACTTTCGAAGATTGTTTACCTCTAAAACTTACCGCCTCGATATATTCCGAATTCATCACTACTACAAATCACTACTTTATGTTAAAAAGTTAAAATACGTATACGTATTTGACGCTGTGCGATAATTTAACACAATATTTTAATGTATTTCAAGAGTATTTTCGAATAACATGAACTTAAAAAATTTTGCTATGTCTTCGCGGCAAAATTCACAAACGCTATGAAACTTTTATATATGTAGCAATATACTCTATGATGAAACTTTAGGACATGCTTCTGAGACGGAAGATGAAGCCCGCTGGTGAGAGAAAGAGACAGGTATAAAACCATAGATAACAAGGTAAGTTTTACCATAGATACTTAATTAAAGGCAGGTTCACACAACAGCTTTCTTCATCGTAACGCTGTGTGTTTTATTCAACACATAATACCTGTTTTGTTGTAATGCAAAACAGTAATATTTTTTATCATGAGTTCCCGATGTCACAAGTACCTGAGCACGCCACGGTGAAGTACTTTCTTCGATGATCCCGTCCAAAAACAACTTCTTTACTTCCGATTTTATAAAATCTGCGTCTTCTGATGAGAATTTTCTAGATTTAATAGCTACAAGTTTGATTTCATTAGACAGATGAGGAAATAAGTTTATTGGTTCTATAGCTACCTCTTTCAGCATCGCATCGAGTCGTGTTGCTTATGTACTGCGTACCGTATAACGTTGACGTCGTGTTGTTCGTACTTTGTAGAAAAACATACAGCCGAATTGAGAATCTCCTCCTTTTTGAGGAAGTCGGTTGAAAATATGTTATAAATATATATTTTTTTTTAAACTTTACTAACAATATTTTTTTATTATTAAATTTTTAAATTAAATAATAAATAGAAAATAGGTAATTTAAAAATGAATAAGTAACGCCATCTCTCACGTTAGTGTGACGTCGTAATGCATATAATTTAAAATTAATTGCGCGAACGATTTATCAAATCATAATTTGTAATTGATTACACATAATCATTCAATAAAAATTATAAGTATTCGTTGAGTAAAAAAAATAAATTGTGTTCTAAACATAATGGTTGTTTCTAATTGAAAATTGTTTCGAAATAAAATTTCTAAGATATGGAAATCATGCAAAATCAATAAAAACATCAGTACGAAAATATGTACGGAGAATGCGAGTAACGAAATGTATTCATGAGTAACGTTTCGGTACTCGGTACTAGATGGCGTACCCGATACTAAGTACCGAATCGGCGAATACAGTCATACGCATAGAGTATATTGCTACATAGTATATTGCTATTTGCTACATATAACATATATAAAGTCATTCGACTCTTTGGTCATTCGGTTTCACAGAGTAGAGACTCAGAGATAGGGATGGAACATTTCACGAGTAGCAAGTGAAAAATCACGTGAAATGCGTAATCATACGTCACACCTGCTACTTAAATTCATAGTGGCTGCTACAAATCACAACTTGGTGAAATCTAGAGCTGTAGCAAACCGTATGTATTCGTTACTGAGTAACGGGTACGCCATCTAGTACCGAGTACCGAAACGTTACTCACGAATGCATTTCGTTACTCGCATTTTCCGTATACATTTTCGTACTGATGTTTTTATTGATTTTTTATTCAACAAAATACAATTTTCAGTTAATACCGTTGATCAGTAAATTGGGGAGTTTATTTATTTCGAGTTGCATGATTTCGGATTCTTAGAAATATTGCTTAGAAATAATTTTAAATTAGAAACAACAATTAAATTTAGAGCACATTTTTAGTTTTTTATCCAACAAATACTTATAATTTTTACTGAATGATTATGTGTAATACGTACAGACATAACCACCAACGCTGAGAACGAGCTAGAAATGTTTATTAATGAACCAGTGCTTCCGCGCGATTCTTCGCCATTAGTTTGGTAGAAATCTCACTTCTATATGTACCCCAATTTGGCGGAAATATTTCATGAGCACTGTCACATCGTGGTGACATCAGTGGAGTGTGAGAGAGTATTTTCAAAAGCGGGAAATTTTGCAACCCAAAAAAGAGCACGATTAAGCAGAAAACGAACAGCGGAACTTGTATTTTTAAAAAGCAATGAAGACTATTGTATATAGATATCTCATAAAAAAATCAATCATCAAAAAAATCAAAAAGCAAAAAAAATGATTATAAACAAATTAAAAAAATTAAGAAAAACAAAAAAAAAAGTGTATAAAATTCTTTTATAAAAATTCTTATTGTACATAAAAACAATGAACTTTTAAATACGCCAATGTAATTATGGAACTTAGCTTAATACAATTTTACCGTGTCATTACTCTGATATATTTAAAATTCATTTAATTTTACATTGTCAGTCCCAAGCCTGTAGAAGTATGAGGGAAAATTCATTGTTTGAAAATAGGTTCATTCAAAGCACCATGTACGTATGCAACTACGTCAGATCTATATCTCTGCTCCATATCACATCAGTAGCGCCATTGGTGACATTTCATACTTCATTTTAATAGCAAATAATATAAAGTGTGACACCAGACCGTCGAAATCAAAAATCTATACGTGAAAAGTAGCAGGTGAAATCACGTGAAAAATTGTTGTAATTTCATCACGTGATAATGATTTAAAAGTAGCAATCATTTCCATGCTTACTCAGAGAGTACATTCAACATTGGTCATGAACGAATTAACCACAAGAATTGAATACGAAGACCTTGACAAAGATATATCGATCTTTAAATTTTCAGTAATTACTTGAGTAAATTGAAAATGGCTCAATCAGAATTAGTCGTTGATAAGAATATTTATTTAAACACATTTCCACGTTTTGGGAAACCTATTATTATAGGATACATTGAAGTTAATAATCTAAAGTATGCTCGCGATATTCGCGAAGGTAATGTTAAATTTGATTTAAATGTACATATAGATAAAACAAAAAGAAAACCAATAGATTTAGATGTAAAATTAACAGAACTTCTGAAATTTTTACTTGAACATGAAGCGAGATTAAACTTTCCCATAACAAGTAAGTTAGATGATGCTTCATTTTTTTGTTACCGTGGCTTGATGACATGTGTGGCGTGTACCCCATATGAAAATAGGGAGCCTTGGAAAATTGTTGCATTACTATATAAAGGTAACATCTACTTATGTGCCCGAGATACAGAAGAGAAACGTAGACATATAATATCAATGACAGAAAAAGATAAACAGTTTACATCTTGGGGTTATAAATTTGAACAATATATGTTATCTAGTGAGTATCTAAGATCTAATTTTTCTTGAATGAAGACTTATTTAACATACATTTTTTAACCTTGTTTGATATTTCAGATAATCCTTATTCAGATCCTGATCCAAATGTACCTGTAGATGAGACTGAAGAATTTTCATTGGTTTTTACTACTCATTTAAATAATCACCGAATTGTATATGGTGCAGAAATGGATGGTATACGATGTGATAAGAAGACAGTTACACCTTTGCCAGACTCAAAGGAAGATGTTCAAAACATTATTAATTATTTAGCTTTGTATGATTTTATAGAGCTTAAGACAAATAGGCATTTTGATTCCTATAGACAGGAAGAAAATTTTAAGTATGTTAATTGCTAGCTTTTCTTTTGAAATGTTATGTTTAGTCAAAAATTAAAAACTTAATATTACTTACTACAAAAGTTAAAAAATATTTTTTCAGGAAATTCAAAACAAAAAAATGGTGGTGTCAGTCATTTCTTGTAGGAATAGATACAATACTGTGTGGATTCAGAAATGATTCAGGAATTGTAGAAAAATTAAAGTTATTCCATGTCAATGACTTACCAAAAATTTCTAAGGTATAATGACAATTGACTTCTCAGTATTATTTAAATTTATATTTAATCAATTAGGAATTTATGAAAGACCAGCAAATTACCCCAGGTACACTTGGGTGCATCCCTAGGTAGGTTTTAATTTATTTGAGTGGAACCCTATTTTGTTCTAAAATTTAAGTATGTAGGCTATCTCCTTATAACATCACCTATCTGCCAGTGAAAGTCCCGTCAAAATCAGTCCAGCCGTTTTGGAGATTAGCCAGAACAAATATACACAGACAGTCAAAAAAATTAAAAATTTTGTTTTTCTTTAAGTACTGTATATAATTAATTTCATATCTATTTAGTACAAGCTGTTATTTTGTCATTACAAACAGACACTTTCAATTTTATTTATCTGTATAGATTACATAATACAATGAGATATAGTATTATTTTTCTTTTCAGAAATTTTGGGATCCAAATGTTTGTTTTAACTTTTTAGATACATTTTTCACTTTTGTCAAAAGAAGTTTGGCAAGAAAAATAAGAGCCAAATATGGTGCTGAAGTTCTTAACAATATTCACAAGTTACCATTAGTGAGTTTATTATTTGAATGGGAACCCAGATCATCCATCTACGTGTCAGATGACTATTGTCATGAAGATGATCCCATATTGCATGATTGGTTTTTGCGGAGCTTTGGGTGTAGAAATGAAGAGAATCATATTTAATGTCGAAAAGGAGTTTTTATACTTTTTTTTATATTTTCAATATGTATATATTTGTTTGAAAAGTTTGATGATACCACACAAGGTATTATTACTAATTTCTAAGTAAAATGATGTTATATGTTGTAGATTTGAATTGTTATAAGATACCGTTTCATAAAAAAAATTTAAAGGATAACTAATATAATAAAATAATTTCTATCATACCATATTTTATTATCACTGCATTGCAAGTGGTGTAAATCAACATCCATAAGACTAATCAACAACATGGATATTTTTACTTAAAATATACATTTAAAACCTTATTTAGTATAGTACATACATTTTAAAAATATTAAGAAATAAAAACAATAATATTAACAGAACAACGTAATTGTAATAAAAAAATAAACAGTGTCATGTGTTATACGTCTAGAAAATATATGTACATAACAATATCAAGTAACAAGTTTCCATCATAAGACTGATAATTGTGTCCTGATTATTATTATAATTGATGTACAATTCCTATTTATTTTGCAATTTTAATTAATAATCTATAAAGATTTACTTTTATTTGGAGATACTTTTTGATTAGTAGTCTTGGATTGAATAAGTTTTAAGAAGTAGTCAACTGTAATGTTTATTAATGTGTACATTTATTTTGACTATAATTCATTTCAAAATTATTTTAGGTTTGTTGTTCCACTTACTTCTAGGTTAGTCTGCACTCTACAGTATATTCAACTTTTAGATAAAATTTAATTTCAGCTCAATTGAGATATAAAATTATTTAAACCTAACTAATTTGTTAAAACCTCATGTCTATTCCACAGATAATACATCAATGACCTTGACTAATTAAAAATAAACAATTTCTCTACATACATACACCACATTCTTTATAAAGATCTCATGAAGTAAAACATTAAGTGTTATGATAAGGAATGGTAATTTTTCTTTAAAAAAATCTTTGAAAATATAATATATGAATTATGGCAATAATTGATCCAATGAAACACAAAATATATGATGAATAATACCTATATGGTATTATTCATTATATTAATTATGAATAATAGATTAGCACATAATATCAATACAACTATGTACTTATTATTATATAAATAACATCAATTTACACATTTACTTACAATTTTCAATATTTTTAGAGCCGAAAATTTAAAATTTGGAGTGCTAATTTAATTGAGTTGGGAGACAAAATTAGACATATGATGGATGTTACAGTCAAAATAATGAATATCAGCTTAATAACTAAAAGAAATATAAAATAACTTTAAGTATTTACAAAAATCTCTTTAGAGATCCTATCAAAGGCACCGAACCAGTTTCGGCTAAGGTACACATTTAGTTTTTATTACATATAGTAATTAAATCGGTGACCTTAATGAAGATCCCTTTGAATCTTAACTCTTAACGTATAACGATAACACACGAAACGTGACAGTGTACACTTAGAGTAATAAGGTACAAGACTATTTTGGTAGGTTTACCAAATTGGAATATACCGCTGTTCACTCATTCACGCAGTGTCTATTCTTCGAGACAATATCTTTGAAAATCAATAACTTCACGTTCAAAATATCTATAAACCTTAAACAGTCTTCGATTTCACTTACTTTAATGTATATCCCTGTCTAGTCAGTGTGTCATTTGTACTAGCGTTTAACAATCGAACTAGTAAGCTTGTGGTATATTATTTTTATAATTTAGGCACAATATCAGGAAATAAATATAAACTTCTACGGTGCGATGCTGTACATGCTATTGATGTGTTCATCCAGAAGTATGTACGGCACGATTAACTGATCTTTAGAATTAATAATAATGTAAGAAGCTTTAACAAAATACTCAACAATGACATCGAAAAAAAACAGATACTTTAAGGTCTATCTTGACCGAAGCAACCGAGGTCAGCCTGCGCCCCCTGTGCAGGGCTGAGGTAAATCAGTGAACTAACACATCATACATAATGTACAATAAAGTTAAAATTTGAAACATCTGTAAAAGTATAACGACCGACCTACGATGCCATCTAACAACATTAATGTTCAATTTGGTTTCTCACATAAGCTCACTGCAGCCGTATAGGGCATGTTTAAAATTCAATACCGCATTTCATGCGACTTTGTAAATTTAGTATATAAGAGAATAACTCCTATGCAATAATAAAATATATTAAAATCTTTGTGCTGGCTTATAATAAATTCATTTTTTATAAACTATATTCTATGTATATACGTTCTCCTTAAGAAAAACCAATTAATAATCGTTTACATCGCACGCTTGGCGCGCAATTTGGTCTGTTTAACTTTATGCAGCTAATTTCCCCATACTAAAGGAATCCATTAGCTAGCACATTATTTAATCGCGTTTATTACATACAGATAAATATCAAAACTTCGATGTTTTCTTTTCCTCGACAAAGAGCTTACATATTGTCATGAAGCATATTTATTATAAGTCGGATATTAAATTTGGCCCCGAGAAATAAATAAATATCACGACATTGCCTATTCCATTTTGAAATAGCAACTATCAAATCTATACCGTTCATTTCACACTCTTAATAGGCCCTTTTAATGATTCTCGATTTCGATGAAATGTCTTAGAGTGATCGTTTATGTTGTAACCTAGAAACAAAACTGAATCTCATCGACTATTACTTATCTCTAATAAAATGGAGTTATAAATTCATTATAACATTCTTATCACAATATTGTGGTGCATTGTATTGACTCATGTTTTTGGGAGTGTGCGATTAACGTTTTAAGCTACTTGCTGTAATAATATTTGCCTTCACTGAAGGCATGTAATACACTTGTACTCTATAAGATATCCAATACTCGATATCTAACTGTACAAAATATTGAAGCTAATCTTATAACTAATTGGTGAAGAATGAGTTGCCGACTAGAGGTCAACATACGGGGTTCCGTCAATTTTGTCCAGGTCGGCCAGTAAGTCCGCCGCCGGCGTAAGAGGGTCTAATATATCTTCGCGCAATATGTCGAGGGGAGATGTCAACTGGTCGTTTTCTACCACTGACCGAATTTGATTCGAAGTACAGAGTTCTACGGAATTGCCGTTAATGAGAAAGTCTCTATTACTGTAACTAAAAACGCTCCTGTCTTCGACCAACTGAGGCGTTGAGGGTACCGACTTGGACGATATACCATTTGAAATGTTAGAGTATGTATCAGTTGCGAATAATTCTCTCGAACGACGCGAGTTGATTTGTAGGTTTGGGGCCGCGCGTTTGAAGGGTAAAGGCGTACTTGGCACTGAGCGCGAAGTGTAATATTTATTCTTTTCCATTTCTAGATCTGGTATTTCGATGTAATCTATTCTATTCGTTCGCTTTAAAAAGTCTTCAACGTTACTGCAAGCGTCGTTGGGAAATGATTCGCTAAACTGAGCACTCCTATCTAGCAGTTCGCCACCGCTTGGAATAAGAGAACTTAACTGTTCGTCCGTGAGAGGATCGGCCAAAGACTCACAACCGTTATTAGTCAGAGCATCGCCAGTATTCAAAATGCCTGCCGACGTCCCTGAATTAAGTACATCGTTGCTACTGTCGATAGCATCGTATATTTTATCCAAAGTTTCAGAATTGAGACCGGCTTTAGATATATCGCAAGTTTCAGCTAATGGGCCGAAGTCACAAAATTCATTAGGCACAGGCGTCGGTGGAACGGAGCCGACGGGGGTCGTGTTGTAACTCAACAAGCCAAGACTCATCGGCGCTTGTTTAAGTGGAACGGATTGTGATCTGAACGATGTGTCGTGGCCTATTCTGTAATTAACCATGGGTTCTTGAAAAAATCTGCTTATTTCACTCGATAATGGATCTGCTGATAGCGGCTGAGCAATCTCACCGTTCATATTATCTCGACATGTATTTGGTACGAAGTTTAAACAGACATTGTTGCCGTTTTGCATGCCTGAATTTTGTATCAACGTTTGTTTGTAATGTGAAAGGATATTGGGTGAAGGAGGCGCTGACATCGGCTGGCAATACTTAATATTAGGTCCACTTGTAGGTGTTTTCGAAGATATAAATTTTTGATCATTTGGTATTGCGAACTGTTTAGGACAAGAATCGTTAACTCCAAGAGTCAGGGGGTTGCGTCGTTTTCTGCCGTTGTGTTTTGGTATAGGGCGGGAACAGTATCGTGAGCGTGGAACTGGAGTATTTCTAGGACTAACAAAAGGGCTAGCAGCCGTACTGTGTGATATAGGTGATGTTTGCAAGGATCCTCCCATAATTATTGGTTTACTCGTTTTCGTCGGACTATGGCCTCGATGCCCAAAGCCAAGAGGAGATTTCGAATTGAAATTACCCGGTGACTGACATCCATCGGAAATAGGTACGAAATCATATTGCTGAGTTCTAGTAGTTGGACTTTGAGGTTCATTGTGACAGTTGCCGTTATACAGATGTGATCCAACAGACGTCGCTAGCTGGCTGTGGTTATTTTCTGCAGGGCACGTTTCAGAAATTCCGTTTTCATTCGCTATAGTATCACAGTTTTTATTTATAATAAGTTCATTTTCATTGGATATACTGGTACCGTTTACTATATCTAAAACATTACCCACAGGCTTGAACGCTCCTTCTGATATTATATTTTTAGTGACGTGGGATTCTTGGTCATTTTCAATAGAGACTCCCGACTCTTGATCGTTTAACGCGTTCTGAGCAGTGGACCCACTCTGATTTTTAAGATTTTTCGCCAACAGTGCGCGCAATTGCGAAATTTTCTCACTATTTCCTTGACTATGTTCATCGTGTGGGTCCGGACCTGCTTCTAAAAAAGCGGATTGTTCGTCCGCATGCGGGGCGTGCGGCGCGTCGCGCTCGGCCTCGCGCTGCAGCGCCGGGAAGTACTGCAGCAGTTCCTCCTCGTGCTCCTGGCTGTTGCCCTCGTTGAGGTAGTCGTCGAGGTCGTGCTTGTCGATGTTGCAGATGCTGATGACGCGCTCGCGGTTGAGGATCTCCGAGTGGCCCTCCTGGCAGATCATGCCGGACTTGATGTTGATGCCGTCGATGCCGCAGCACGAGTCCGGCGAGGCGCGCGGCCGGCGCGGCCTGGCGCGCTCGCCCCTAGGCGGCGGGGCCTTCGCCGCGCGCGTCGGGCTCGCCGCCTCCTGTTCCTCCCGGGCCAGCGCCGCGGCGGTGCTTTTGGACCGGCTCGTTAAGTTTTTTGGATCCTCTAAAAAAGCAACCTCAGGTCGGACGGAGGGCTCGGCGGCGACGGCGGTGTGGGCGGGGGCGTGGGCGGCGGCGGACGAGGAGGGCTCGGCGAGAGAGAAGCGTGCGGCCGCCAGCTTGCCGCCCAGTATCTCGGCGGCGCGCATTTTCTTGGGCAGGTACTCGGCGGGGCGCGCGTCGGGCGGCGGCCGCGGCGAGCCGGCGCGCGTCTCGCTCTGGTACGTCTCCAGGATGAGCTTCTTGCCGGGCAGCGGCAGGCGCGCGGCGGGCGCGGGCGCGGCGGGCGGGTCGGGCGGGCGGCGGCGCGGCCACTCCGTGCGCTCGGTGGACAGGTCGAGCGACGCGTCGCTGCTCAGGTTGATGGGCAGGTTGTGCGCGGCGAGGTCGCGGTGCGCGTAGGGTGGCTCGAACGCGTAGGTCGCGGGCGGCGCATGCGGCGCGGGCGGGGGGTGCGCGCGCGGCGGCGTGTAGGGGAAGGAGGGGCGCACGTCGTACACGTACGACGACTGGTAAGTGTAAGCGGGCTCCGGCGGCAGCTCGCTCTCGTGCTTGACGGGGTGCTGGCTTACGTACGAGGTGGACGGCGGAGACTCGCCGGCGACTTCCGGACCCTTGTTCTTCTTTGGACGTCCCGGTGTCCCCGGTGTACCCTGTATTTTATATTTATACATGTGAAAAATAATATTCATTTATCGATATACACGAACATTAATTAATAATTAATATACTCGAACATTAATCGTTATAAATATACTCACAACAATTTTTCGTTTGAGCTGTTGTTTCATCATTTGGGGACCCGGCACGTCTTCTGGTGATAATTAAAAAATGATACAGTACAATTAACAAACAATATAGATATGATCACATAAAAAACAACTATTTCACATGCTATGAAACTATTTTATTAAAATTGTTTATAAATACCGTGAGTAGACATGAGAGGCGGCGAGGCGCTGGCGGGACCGAGCGGCGCGCGCGTGGCGCTCGCCATCACATGACGCGACAACTCCATTATATTTGCGAATTTTATACCTTTAATAAACAAATTCTTCATTAAAATTTTAAAAACTAATTTTTTATCCATACATACATACATTTATAACCTAACTAAGTAAATTGCGAAAGATCGTTGTATATGTCAGAGGAGGATTTATAGTAGACATGAATTATAATTTAATTTGTACCTTTTTCTGCTAGAATGTAAAACCTTATTATTGTTTTAAGTCACTATATTATTTTTCGTCGAATCAAATACAAATTAAGAACCGAGGTTAAGTCTCGAGCGGGGTCGAGGCGCTATCATGACATTAGTTGAAGATATGTGGATTGCTAACGTTGGTAAATCATGGTGGATCATTGGAGAGTTGTGTTTCAATAGATGGAAGTCAGATCGGTGTCGAGAATCGGCTGCTTATTAAAATTTTAGACTTATTGTTTCAAGTTTATAATTATAACATTGTGAATTCCCTCGTTAAATTGTATTGAGCATTGAATACTTTATTTATTGCCCGCATTGAGCCCTAAAAACGCCCACTAAAGATGATGTCAGAAGAATCTTGAGTGAGTGTGTATGTCACTGAACTTCTCTCAAACGACTGGACCGATTTTGATGAAATTTTTTGTGTGTGTTCAAGGGGATCTGGGAATGGTTTAGATTCACAATTTTTTTAATAGAAAATAATATATTAAAAAAAGTTTGACATTTTCAAATTAAAGACGTGTAGACAGGACAACGTCTGTCGGGTCCGCTAGTATATATATATATATATATATATATATATATATATATATATATATATATATATATGTAAGCTTTGTGTTGACACTGACATTGACATTTGAGTGTGTCAGGTTTCTTTTTCCAATCGAATAATAACGTATAGTTAAATTACAAATGTTGTTTAATAATTACATTAAAACTAAGTTATGTTTGTGAATTTGATTTAATTTAAAAGTGCAAAAGACGATTTAAGTTTTAATAATAAGAATAGTAAAGCATGAACATTTAATTGTCGATTCTCTGTTTTAGGTTAGTATTTCATTAGTTGATATTGGTTATGTAAAATTTATCTGTATTTAATAATTAAAATAAAACTCTGTTTTAGATGAATCACATTGTGTTATGCTTCACGAAAAAATCCTGATATTATAAATCGACAATTCATATACATGTGAAAAAAAATAAAAATAAATAATTGTTAACCTATACAATGGAGAAATTAAGATTTGAATTTATGATAAAAGCCAAACCGGATGATAATAAGACAAATATGTATGCCATAACCTCCATTATGGATACACAAAACCCAACTTTTGTTGTGCCTAGGGAGTATCAACCAGTGTATTTACACAAAGAAATATTAAAGCATGAAATATTTGACAAAATAAAAAAATCTCTCCAGAAAAGGCATGATAAGAGACAGGTTTGGATAACATTAACCAAGGAAATGAAATCAACATATTTAGATGATGACAACTTACAATTTGATGGGTTTTTACTTGAAAAATTAGAACAAAGTCATGAGTTGTCATCAACAGAACCAACATTATTAAAAAAAAACAGAAAATAAGACAAGATTAGTAACAGAATTTTCAATAGAGAAGTTTTCAAGAAATACAACAAATGTTAAACAATGGTTAAATACTTTTGAAAGTGAATGTACACGTTTACAAATAGATACAGATTTACAAAAAGTAGAAATTCTAAGATTATTATTGGAAGATACTTGTGTAGATTGGTACACCTCAATGATTATTAAACATACTATAGATTCAGATTGGTCTGTATGGAAGAAAAGTTTAAGTGAAACATTTGCTGATAAAGGCTGGTCACCAATCAGGTACGCTATGAATTTTAAATATATACAAGGATCAATGTTAGAATATGCTCTCAAAAAAGAGAGACTGTTACTAGAAATAAACAAATCAATAGATACACAGACCATGATTTATTTGATTGCCACCGGTCTACCAAACTTCATAATGGATAGAATAGATAGAGAAAGCCTTAAAGAAGTAAATGACTTGTATAACTGCATAAGAGGACTAGAAAGTTTAACAAGAAAAAACGACATAAAGAAAAACTTAACCACAGGAAATAAATACAATAAACAAGAAATAAAACAAACTGAAAAAAAATCGTGCAGGATTTGTGAGAATAAAGGAAAATTAAATAGATTTCATCCAGAGAATGTTTGCTGGTATAACTATGGAAAAAAATAACAGATGACAAAAACCTTAATTCTAATTCAATATTAAAAGTTGAACTGAATAATGAAGATCCAAAAAACTAAAATTCCCTCCACTAATTGAGATTACAGTGATGTTAAATAATACATTAGAAGCCAAGGGACTGTATGACCCTGGTTCACGAATAACATTAATAAATTCAAAACTGGTTCAAGTTACAAATATGAAGCCAAATTATTGTAATAACACTATAAAAACAATAAGTGGAGGAGGTAAAACTAAAGGGTTAATTACACTAGATGCGGAGTTATTGCATAAGAAGATAAAAATAAATGCATTTATCTTTGAAAATGAAAATTTTGAGTATGATCTAATATTAGGATTAGATTCAATACAGAAATTTGGGTTGACTCATGATGAGAATTTAAATATCCAAATACAAAAAACAGACAATTTCAAAATAAGTAGTAAAAATATGTTTGAAGAGAAACAGATTGAGAATAAGGAAATAAATATAGAAGAAAAAGAATATGCAGTAAACTTTAATGAAGGTATAGATACAAACAAATTTAATATAGATACAGAATACTTAAATACTGATCAAAAAAAACAGATAAACATATTATTGGATAGTTATATGGAAATTTTTGCGAAAAATAAATATGACACTGGAAAAGTGAAGAAGTATGAAGCTTGTATAGATTTACAAGTTGAAAAATATGGTTATAAAAGACCATATAGATGTTCAGTCCAAGACAAGATAGAAATAGAAAATCAAATCTCACAACTTTTAAAACATGAATTGATCGAAGAATCTTACAGTCCGTTTGCGGCACCTGTTACCTTAGCTTTTAAAAGGGACGAAGGAAAAAAAAGTAGATTATGCATAGACTTCAGAGATTTAAATAAAATAATTATACCTCAGTCACAACCATTTCCACTCATAGAAGACTTAATAACAAAAACAATAAATTGTAATTATTTTACAACTCTGGATATAAATTCAGCTTTTTGGTCTATCCCTTTAAAAATTACAGACCGATACAAAACTGGTTTTGTAACTCAAGAAGGTCATTACCAATGGACCTGTTTACCCTTCGGCCTTAAGACATCACCAGCCATATTTCAACGGATTTTAGGAAATATTATAAGAAAAAATGGTCTGACAGGATTTGCAGTGAATTTTATTGATGATATTACTGATCTTCTCTAAGACATTTGATGAACATATCACACACTTAAAAAAATTGCTGGAGGCTATTCGAGAAGAAGGTTTTAGGCTAAAATTAACAAAATGTAAGTTTGCATGTGATTCTGTTAGGTATTTAGGTCATATATTACAAAAGAATACGATTACACCTCTAAAAGACAATTTAAAGTCAATAAAAGATTTCCCTGCTCCTCAAAATAGAAGACAAATACGACAATTTTTAGGAAAAATAAATTTTTATGGAAAATACATTCCGAATGTCTCAATAGTTCTTGATCCTTTACATAAATTGCTGAGAAAAGATCAGAGATTTAATTGGACAGAGCAGTGTGAAGATGCATTCCGGAAAGTTAAAGATCTTCTATGTTCCAAACCAATACTAGCCATTTATGATCCAAAAGCACCAATATTTATTTATACTGATGCCAGTGCCATAGGAATAGGAGCAGTTTTGAAACAAATTCAGCACAATGGCGAAGAAAAACCGGTAGCATATTTTTCTAAAAAAATAAATGAATCACAAAAAAATAAAAAAGCGATATTTTTAGAATGTTTAGCCATAAAAGAGAGCATAAAGTTTTGGCAACATTGGTTGATTGGAAACCATTTTACTGTCTATACAGATCACAAACCTCTAGAGAAGTTAAATATAAGAAACAGACCTGACGATGAATTAGGCGATATGTCACATTATCTGTCACAATATAATTGTGAAATTAAATATTTTCCAGGAAAAAATAACACAGAAGCAGACTGTCTTAGCAGAAACCCAGTATTGGACATTGATGCAAATAATGAAGATAACTTAAGAACAGTAAATATTATTGATATTCATGACATAAAATATGATCAAGCACAAAATTTGCAAATAAAAGAACTAGAAAAAAACATGATTTTAGAAGATGGAATTTATTATAAAAAAAGTGGGAAAAATAGAAAAAAAATAGTTCTAAGTGAAGATTACAGTAAAACTATAATAAAGAAGATCCATGAAAAATATTGTCATACTAGAATAAATCAAACAGAATCTAAAATAAAACCCTTTTATACTGCACCAAATCTATCAGAAAATATTAAATATATATGCAAAAACTGTGAGATATGCATAAAAAATAAAACAAGGCTAAATAGAAAATATGGATTTATGTCGCAATTAGGCCCAGCTAATAAACCCTTTCAAATAATGTCACTGGACACAATAGGAGGATTTGGGAGTCGAAGATCAACAAAAAGATATTTACATCTACTAGTAGACCACTTCACTAGGTACGCATATATCCTATGTTCTAAGAATCAACATGCTCGTGACTTCATCAAACTTATAGAAAAAATTCCTAAAGAAGAAACAATAGACATATTACTCTCTGATCAATATCCAGCTATTAATTCGATTGAATTCAAAAATTACCTTAAGAACCGAAATATTCAATTAATTCTTACAGCTGTAGAAGCACCGTTCTCAAACGGTTTAAACGAAAGGCTAAACCAGACTATTGTGAATAAAATAAGATGCAAAATTAATGAATCAAAAGGAAAAACAAATTGGTCAAAAATAGCAGAAGAATGTAGAAATAGATACAATGAAACAAATCATTCTGTAACAGGATTTTCTCCTAGATATTTGCTATCTGGCGAGTCTACAGACTTGTTACCACATGAATTAAAAGAAAAACAGTTATTAACAAAAAATTTGGAAGAAGACAGGAAAATAGCACTCCGAAGGTCAATAAAATCGCATGAATATAATAAAAATTTATTTGCCAAGAATAGAGTTCAACATGAATTTAAAAAAGGAGATAAGGTATATGTTGATTATGGAAACAGATTAAACAAAAAAAAGATGGATGAAATCAGAATTGGTCCCTTTGAGATTGAAAAAAAATATCGGATTCAGTTTTTAAAATAAATACTGGTCGTGGTACAAGATCTATTGGACTATATCATGTCACAAAGCTCATTCCTATGCTTGTTGATTTTTAGATTTTGTAGCTAAATTTTACTCAACTTAAGTTAAAAAAATTTACTTTTCGAAGGGGGGTGATGTAAGCTTTGTGTTGACACTGACATTGACATTTGAGTGTGTCAGGTTTCTTTTTCCAATCGAATAATAACGTATAGTTAAATTACAAATGTTGTTTAATAATTACATTAAAACTAAGTTATGTTTGTGAATTTGATTTAATTTAAAAGTGCAAAAGACGATTTAAGTTTTAATAATAAGAATAGTAAAGCATGAACATTTAATTGTCGATTCTCTGTTTTAGGTTAGTATTTCATTAGTTGATATTGGTTATGTAAAATTTATCTGTATTTAATAATTAAAATAAAACTCTGTTTTAGATGAATCACATTGTGTTATGCTTCACGAAAAAATCCTGATATTTTATATATATATATATATATATATATATATATATATATATATATATATATATATATATATATATATATATAAACCCATAATTCGGCCAGGTGTTGGACTACGGCCCGATTAACAGTCAGACGTTAAAAGAGCTTTTTAATACACCATAATCCTTTAATATGGTAGTTCTATACTTCTATACATAACAAAATTCTGAGTTGAATCTGTACATTAAATATTTTTTGCAAAATCTTTTCGGAATACTCACTATTATCGATACAGATGTCATATCTATATGTAGTTTATAAAAATGTTGTCTGTCTGGGACGAGAAAACCATTGGACAGATTTTGATAAAATTTGGTAGGATAAGTTACTGGTTATCCAATTCAACATAAAGGATACTTTTAACTGCGGGAAAATATCTCATATCTGAGAAATCTATACAAACCCTCGAAACAAACCCGAGCGGAGCGAGGGTGAGTCGTTAGTTTACTAATAAAATTGGATTTTTAGATGCAGTTTGCGCGCCTTGTTCTTGCGTGCTTATACATTATGAATTTTTCAAGTAGGCGTGGATGGCCAAATCTGAAACTATGAGGAATAGCGAAAAATACTCAAAGGAGTCGGGACCGATTTTCATGAAAACTAAAACTGCATCACTGGATTTTTGAAATGTCAATATTCCTAGCCAAGAATCGAACCCGTTGACTTTGAAAAAAAAACACACTGTATTATTACGCTATTCGATAGTGTCGCTAATAAGGAACACATTCCGGGTAATTACATACGGCAAACTTAAGGCAAGAGCTCATTTTTATCAAAAAAAACTTTTTTCCTTTGTTACCTACCTGTTAAACCTTAACTGATCACTTGTTCAAAATGATGGCAATTGTTTTCAATACATAGCTGGACTCGACATCTTAACGATTATACTGCATTCAGCATTACAATATTATTGATTCCGCTTAGAATATTTTCCAAAGATCGTTTCAAGTCATTTATAGCATTATACGTGTCTTTGTAGATTTCGTTTTTTACATGCCCCCAGAGAAAATAATCTAAGGGGTAAAATCTAGTGACCTCGCTGGCCACAGCACAGGACCATGCGTTGCCATAAAATTTTCACCCAAGTGCTGAATCAACATCTGTTTTACTATACGGCTATTATAGGCTGGGGATCCATCTTGTTGAAAGTATAATCGGCTGGCCTGGGCCAAAGGCAAATTATCCAGTTCTTCAAATAGTTCATTTAAAATTTCTACATATTTAAAAGTGGTCAACGTTCCAACATAAAGAAATAAAATATGTTGTCCTTCAAAATACCGCACCAACAAATGGGAAACGCACTTGGCGATGCCCTTTGGTTATCCGTAAAAGATTAGTGTTTAACTAATAATGTTTATTTTTTCGGTTATATATACCATTATTAGAAAAATTAGATTCATCAGAGAATAAAATATTGCATAAAAATGTATGTGTTTTAAGCAGTTGCAAAAATCAAGACATCTTATGTTATCTCCTGGATGTAGCTTTTGCACAAGCTTCAAGCAAGCTTCGGAGCGGTAACATTTATAATTGTATTTTTTTAGAACTTTACATATCGTAGCTTGAGACACTTGAATATTTTCAGCTGCATTGCGGGTAGAATTAGCGGAGAAAAACTCAAAATAGGTCAAAGTAGCTATGTCTAAATCATTATTACAAATACGTGGCTTTATTAGTTTACTTTTGATAAAGTTACCTCCTTGTTTAAAGTTGTTAACTATTTTTTGTAAACGCTTAACAGTGGGGAAATCACGTTGACGATATTTGTTTCGGTACCATACCAAACCGCGAATAGCATTTCTACCATTGATATAATATGCTTCCAGTAGGTCGAATCGTTCATCATTGCTTAGATCCATCTTCAAATCACAAAATTTAAGATTCAAGTAGGTATTGCTTTTATAAATTATTCAACAAAATAAGAAATAGTACGCAAACAGTTTGTAGTAATCAACGAAACATACAAAAAATCGAAATTATTGGCGCCAATTCACTTTACGTTCTAATTTTAATTGTTAATTTTTTTTTCTTTTACTGTGGCCTTTAACCGCGAAAAGAAAAAAAATTGAAATTAGAACATAATGTTGTGAAGATAAATGCGCTGCGTGTGTGTTGAAAAAAAATATTGAGCATCATTTCGAACAAGGTACAGGTAACGTAGATATGATTATTAAAGAAATTACTTTAGAATATGAAGCAGTTTATAAAAATCCAAAATTTTCCTTAAGTTTGCCGTATGTCATTACTTCCCTGAATTAGTCCTTATAAGTGATACTATCGAATGGTGTAATAATGCAGCGTGTGATTTTTTTTCAAAATCAACGCGTGGCCATCATTTTAACAATTGATCAGTTAAGTTTTAATAGTTAGGTGACGAAGGAAAAAATATATATTTTTTTAATAAAAATGAGCTCTTTCTTTAAGTTTGCCGTATGTCATTACCTCCCGGAATGCGTTCCATAATGGCGACACTATCGAATAGTGTAATAATACAGTGTGTTTTTTTTCAAAGTCAACGGGTTCGATTCTTGGCTAGGAATATTGACTTTTCAAAAATCCAATGATGCAGTTTTAGTTTTCATGAAAATCGGTCCCGAGACTCCTTTGAGTATTTTTCGCTATTCCTCATAGTTTCGGATTTGGCGATCCACGCCCACTTGAAAAATTCACCCAAATTTAATTCTATGTTACCTGCTGACAACTAGTGACCATAATATACAGTTTTGCTAATTGTGATACTACTACTAGCGATAAAGATATTTGAGTTCCCAAGATCTAATCGGTCTGTTAGAAAATTAATGTGTAGAAACAGTCCCTGGGTTCCAGACGTATAGAAGATGTATAGAATGGGTTGTAATGGTAATTTGGGAAAAACGTTAAAATAGAAGACTTACCAAATTTCGTTTCGGCCCAATCACAAACTATCCTTTCCCGTTCTTTTGGCATTACGCTTGGCTCCTGAAATAAGTTAAAAAAAAATCTAATTATTTTTATAAAATTACTTTATAACACAAATAAACAATAACATTATAATAACAAATTAACAACACGTGATTTTCTGAGCTTTTTGCGTGCACTCTACAAAAGAATGGGGAAATCCGAAACTATAGGTATCAGAGAAAAGGCCGATTTAAAAAAATATATTTAAATTAGGAATATTAAAAAAATAAATTATTCACCGAAAAGCGTGATATGTATAATTTTTAGGATAATAATTATTAATAGCATTCACGTCTGCCATAAGCAAAATTTTTACGAAATTTTATTGCGTAAATAGTTCGTCATTTTTTTTAGGTTAATGGAGTAGAATTTGTGACATCGCAAAAATCTTTGGGGGTTGTAAAAAATATGAATGCGCTTAATTTTTGGGATATTTTTTAATAAAATTTCCTCAACGATCTATTAAACTATGGGTGGAGTATTTTAAAAAAAAAAATAATAGAGCTTCCGACTTTCCGACACTTTCAACAAAAATTTTTTTGAAGATATGTTAAGTAGTATTTGAGATATAATACTATAATATAATGTACTAACTAAATAATTATACAACGTGTACATATTTTGCCTCAAAAGACGTGTATTTACCGCTAAAATATCCGCAATTAGTCCCGTTTTAATATTATACCTGATTATTTTATAAATTCGTTTACAATATTAATTTATTTAAATACCTACAGTGAAATAGACATACAAACTAGTAAAAAGTACTTAAGGGGGCACCGAGCTTTTGGCACTAGTTGATTTTAGTAGGGCGAAAGCGGGCAGGGGGCAGTGTGGCTAGGATGGACGGAGCGCGTGCGAATTTAGGTATTTTCTTCGTATTATTAAAACAAATACACATTTTGAAAATGTAAAGTGTATACGTTATAGGAAACGTACAGTTTTGTTATTATTAAAAAAACTGATGAACTATATTTACGCCGCACTAAGGGTTTATTTTGTTTTCAGATATCATTTTGGGTTTTTTTTCTATCGAGGAAACTACGAGTAATCGTGTTTCTAAATTGTACGATTTATAGAATAAATCCTTAAATATCCTAATTATTAATTGCATAATTAAAATTTTTGTAATAACAATACAGCAAGGGATCAAACGAACGCAATTATTTCGTAATAACGCCCTTATAAACGTCCTAACGTCCTCGGCGTAAACGCTCTTAATGATTTAAATGTATACGACATTTGTTACATTATAATATTTTACCTTCGATGTTTCGCCCAAGTCAGGTAACTGCGGTACTTCAAGTTTGACTTTTTTACGAAGACCAGCATAACAATACCTACGAAGTAATAATTAATGTTTAAATTAAGTACTGTTAAGAACAGTATGAATAATATTTATTATTACTTTTTGAGTAATAGATAGTAAGGAATAAACAAAAAACAAAAAATTGTTTTAAGAATTTTGTTATAAAAAATATTTTAAATAAGAATAAGTACAAATATATTAGCGTTCCTATGTGCCTTCCAGTAACCTTTGTATTTTTCTTTTTCTATATCTCTGGGTCATAACTATCTATATCATAAGTATCTATTCTGTCTATCTATTCTATTCTATCTATCTCTGTAATAAGATCCATATAAATCCATAGAGTCGTTTCAGCGTAAAGGAGTAACAAACAAACATACACACAAACTTTCGCAATTATAATATTAGTACGATGATTTTTAAGGAAGTACCTGGAATTGCCTCGCGTCCCCAGCCGACGCGGACGCACACTCGGATACACTTGCTTCATCACTTTGCCGAAATCTGCAGTTGATAAAGGCTTCATGTTGCTACTCATGCAATGAGCACTAAAAAGGAAAAATTACAGCTTCAAGCATTTCATTGCTTAAACTTTTTTAAAACAAGTTCAAATTATACATTTTTTCCGAACAAATAAATGTTCATTGTAGTATGTTTATTTAAGTTTTATGGACCTACAGACGAAGTCTTCCAGTTTACTACGGGACACCCATATTTTTTTCAACTACATCTAGTTTTGCACCTGCAAGGCTAAAAACCGGGTTCAACGCTCTGTCAAAAAAATATTGTTTATTTTTATTTACATTAAATAAATCGATCTTTTCATTGAGGTTCGACAAAGCAGGATGTGGTCATTTTTTAAAGGTGACAACATCGATAACACCTATGGTATATCACTACAGACTATCACATAGATTCTGCAAACTTGTGTAATCGCTTTTACCGCTTAATTTATGGATTTAAATTTTAGTACTTAATATAATCGATAAATAAAACGCAACTAACGTACATTGTTTCATTTGCATCTTCTATGAGATTAACTAACTGTATCGGTGTCGGTATCAGCAATATCCTTTCATATATATTGGCATCGTATCGGTAAAGCACGTATTAAGATTACGCAATTAAAAACATCGCTATTTCACTATTGATGTATTTTAATACCCCACCAGTACCACCACAATGATGCATCCAATGAATGATTCATTGGAGTTTATAAAAAGCTCAAATAAAGGGGGATAAGTAGATACTTTTTATGTAATTAACTTGAATATTATTACACTTGTGATATTGCTATTAATAAAGTTAAATCGAAAGTATTGTCGATGATTAGATTCCCTACCGGCAAGTCGCAATATCGCGGCATTAACTTTGTACGATAAAGTCACACTGTAATAGGCGATAAATTAATCAGAACTGTTACGGTTAAGTAAGTTGTAAAGTAAACTGCTTTTGAAAGTTCCGACAACAACAGCCACTATATATTACTTATTGTCCCGTAAAACAAAGCATCTATTATTAACACCTCCAAGTAAATTTCTAAGAAATTAATTAAATTTCTATGAAATCTATTGTTAACTGTAACGCCGGCGTGTCCGCGGCCGTGGATTAAGCATTAGCCTCTGTAATAATGATTTTTTTTAATATATCGCTACTGTGCTTTAAGCGTACGTATATTTGATAATTATTTAATATTATCTAATCAATCAGTTTTGTTTTAAAATAGCAATGATAACGATTGTTTGATTTTTTTAATTTTTCGAAGTCAGCCCAGTAAAGAAGATAATGAAGATAAAACATTAAGTATGACATTGAGTTTGTCAGATTACACTAATACCAAAATATTATTTAAATCAGATGCTTTGCATAAAGTATAGTGAAATGTTTCTTAATTTTCTACATATTTGTACATAATATGTAATTCGGTTTAAACCTGCACATTACCTGTGTTACAAAATGTGATTTGCTATTATTTTGTATTAGGTACTGACTATGGTTACTCTTAGACCTACTATTAGTAACAGTATGGAGTAAATATCATGTAGATGTCAAATTATTCATAATCCAGCCTTTTGTATCTTGTATTCAGCCCTTTTTAACGTCCCACTGCTGGGCGCGGGTCTCCCTTCAATACGAGGGGGATCAGGCCATAGTCCACCACTCTGGCCAAATGCGGGGTGGCGGACTTCACATGTCTTTTGAAAACTTGCTCGGTTCTCTCAGACATGCAGGTTTCCTCACGATTTTTTTCTTTCGCCGTAAGGCAAGTGGTAGCCGACCTCGGCACCACACCCAACATAAATAATAAGGCAAGTGGTAATCATGTTAGAAATGATTTGCAAATATTAGAGGTGCGAGAACCCGGGATTTGTACCCGCTTCACTCGGTTTCCCAAGCGAGCGCGTAACCACTGGGCTACCACTGCGTTCTTTTGTATCTTACACAGAATTAATATAGGAAACAATATATTAAGTACATAAAGTAAATACAGAATTAATATATTAAGTACATAAAGTAAAAAAACAAACTGTTTATCAAATATGTGGTTTTTTATAATTGTACGATATATAAATTTAACTGCACTATTAAGATTCTACGGTCAAAAGCAATCAAAGAATAATGTTAATTCACTCAAGATATATGATTCATATTACATAATTGCTTGTAGTAGTACTATTAGTAGGTATCAAATCGAATACATACAGCAAGTAAAATCTTATGTCTTATCATACAAAAATCAATAAAAAATAATTATACTCACATATATTCATCGTAAACATCCTGTTTAGGTAGTGAGACATCGGGATCAACTTCCAAGTGTGTTTGTATCCATGTTACAGTTTGTTGCAATTCAGCTCTAAAATAAAAATAAAATGTAATTGTAACAGATAAGTGTACATATAGACTTTTTTTTATCCTTTATTCACAGAATTTTTAAAAAATATTAATTGTAAAGAACATAGAATATAGAAAGACAAAAACAAATCTATCCCTCAAAAACTGTATATTTTTCCTAGATAAAAAGTAGCCCATGTGTTATTCCAGAATATAATCTACCTCTGTGCCAAATTTCATCCAGATCTGTTCAGTCGTTCTGGCGTGAAAGAGTAACAAACATCCATACATACTCACAAACTTTCACATTTATAATACTGGTATCAAATAGTATAGATAGTATAGATTGATAAAATTCAAGACAATAAATTACCTTGAACCCAAAGGGTTGATTGGTTGTTTGAGTGGGTCATGTGGAGGTACACCAGTTGGTAGCCGGAGATACAATAGAAGCCTCTCCGCTCCACTCAGAGCCTCCACTGCCTCCAAAAGTTGTGACACTCTTTGTCGACCTTCTTGACTATAATATAATATTTATAACATTTTTTTTAATTTCATTATTCTACAAATCAAAATCTTCATAAGCATAGCTATTGAATTTTATATTTTACATAATAAAACCGGTTTGAAATAGTGTACAAACATTTGATAAACTGATTGAATACATAGATCCATTTGTTGTTCTTGGATAATTCTATGCATATAATAAAAATAGTAACAAAGCCAAATCTGTACATGAAATATTTTTTAAAACTATGACTGTTACATATTGTGTACGGAATATACACCCCAAAACAATTGTTGTTGAAATTTGTGCTTCTTTGTATGTCTCTTTGTCTGTATATCCAATTTCTCTTCTAACTTCTTCTAAATCATGCAATGGATTTTGATATGGTTTCCACAATTTGAAACACAAGGAATGTTTTTATATGTATATAATTTGTAAATATTTTGTACAAATTGGCTCAGCTATGTTGTGTCAAAAAAACAGATTCATATAATTGCTAATACTGGCTAAACCTTTAGAGATACATTGAAACAATGTACTAGTAAATTGTAGCTTTTAGAAAGCCATACAAAAAGTCTATGATAAACTATTTTTATCTATTTAAAACATACCTAGGGATGCACCCAAGCAAAGTGAGGGTAAGTTGCTAGTGTTATGTTTATTTAATGATTATCTTATAATATTATTTATGTGAATATTTTATGAGCAAGAAGTTTAGTGCAGATAATAATAATATATATACTATTTCTATAATGACAGGTACTTATAAGACTTTTATTTACATTCAACTCAAAAAAATACTGATAAATGGTGGCTGGCATATTAGGAAAGTAATATCAATCACAGTCATGAAATAATGTTTACTAAATTTCAATGTTTTCTAAATTTAATCCCTTAGGACACAATGGGGTTTGAAAAGTAGAATTTAAATAAAGTAGGGTCAAAATGATATTTTTATTCTTAATATGCAAAAAAATTATGTAAATACCAAATTAAGTTTGAATAATTGATAAAAATTTTCAGTAACACAATGATATGAAGAAAAGTAAAATATGTTTTAATATAAAAATAATTAAATTATATTTTATTTATAAAATTAAAGTATATAAATAACAATAAAGAAATATTGATCAGCTTTTATGCTATTAATAAATTAAAGATGTAATTTGCTGTATATTACAGCAAATTGCATTTTTGTAAAACTATTACAGTTTTGTAAAACTAAACAATGCAGAAGTTTAATATATTGTTTACTTTTTGTTTGATCAAAACCCCACGTTCATTGTTAATATTTTATGGTAAACTTGAACATGACTTCACTACAAAGTACAACTGACCAGCTATATCTGCACCAATAAAGGATACATAGGTACCTGAGAGTGTTCTCGACGATTTGCTGCATGGAGGCTACTTTGCTAGAGTCCATCTTAGAGACTTTACCGCCCACTGGACTGATACCACTGGTAGTAGCACTTGACGGTCCAGGAACGGCAGCAGGAACGACGACACTATCTTTATCGTAAGACGCAGTTTGCCTATGTTTTGGATGATTGACATTTTCCCGATGAAGTTTCGCGTCATCCACTAATTCTCTTTCAGTTTTAACATTTTTCGAATTATCATCTGCTGCCCAAGGTTGAAATGGAGTTGTACTTTCCATTCTAACCCAGACTATTCATAAAGATTATTTTATTCATATTGGAACATTTTATCGTAACTTATTATGCGTAACAAAACTCCATTTTTCTTGACAATTGACATTTGATCAGCTGTGCGGTGAGGTAGTGTGAGGGGGGGTTCATTGGTGTTACTACATGCTATTTTATATCATAAGGATTTATTTAAGCCAAATTAATAAAATCTCTAATATATTTAACTCTAAACAAACCACTTTAAAAAAAACAAACGTAAATATTAAATTTCTTTTATTAATAACGATAGTTATTCTTTCTAAAAATATTGTTTATAAAAGCTTTTGAATAAAAAACAAAACCAACCAAGTCCAAGTCCGAGTCGGACTCGCTCACGAAGGGTTCCGTACCATTATCTATACAAACGGCAAAAAAATCACGTTTGTTGTATGGGAGCCCCCCATAAATGTTTGTTTTATTTTAATTTTATATTTTTAAAGTGAATATATAACTAAATATTCTGTGAATATCTCAAGCGTCTACCTATGTTGCCGTTATCAATATCGAGCAAAAACAAGCAAAAAAATCACGTATGTTGTATGGGAGCCCCCTTAAATATCTGTGAAAATTTCAACTGTCTAACTATTAGTTCATGAGATACAGCCTGGTGACAGACGGACAGACAGACAGAGAGACGTACAGCGGAGTCTTAAGTAATAGGGTCCCGTAGGAGTAATAGTGTTCTGTGGTCCCGTTTTACCCTTTGGGTACGAAACCCTATTAGAAAGATGTTTAAAGTTAAAACACTCGATAATTTATTAATAAACTTAGTAAGCCTAGTTTTGCTTTGACCAGCGCCCTTCTGACGTTAAGTTTATAATAATTATTATTTATATTTTATTGTACAATTGAAATTCACACCTAATAAGACCTATGAGCCCAAATCCAGTGCCCATTTCTCAACTTTGAATCTTGTTGTTCTTGGTCTATGCTCTGAAGTCTGAACTTAATGCAGGCGCGACCAGCCGCATTTAATCGCTATTTAGTAAGTATTTTATTTAGTTTGTCCACAAAGTACAAACTAGAAATGCTGCGCAATCTGTCAAAACAAAGTAAGTAGTAAGTACAAAATCAATTAATAGAAACATTTGTATCTTAATTTTTTTTTCTTTACATTTTCATAGTTAAAATCAATGAACTTAGAATATACATAATATTGCTGAAATACATAATATTTACAAGTTATAATATAATTTATAGGTTTTAATAATTAATAGGTTATATTTTATTAAAATACTTCTGAGCTGGGAGTTAGGGGTAAGATTTTGATGTAATGTTTTCAGTTTTGGTAGTTTACCTATTAAAAAAACTAATTCAAAATATGTAATCCCATTTTCACGTTTGTTCTCGAGTTATTAACGTTCCTTGGGTTCTCTGCAGGTATCTCGCCTCTCATAATCTGATTTGTATCTATTTGATGAAAATGGCAGATATAGACATTGAAGAGCATGATCTGTTAGAAAATCCAGCGATTAAAAGAATTTTTCCAGATCTTTCAATACTCAAAAAAGAGATTATTGACTTTACGAAAGGTAAGTGATATATAAATTAACATGCACTATTCTCGGGTTTACTTTGCTGCTATTGCTAATATTTTTATTAATAAACTAGCGACTCAGCCTCGTACGGGTTCGACCCTATAGGTACGTTTTGACGCTTAGTATGGAATAGATAGATTATTTATATACATACGTATCATGAGTTTTGTATCCCTTATGTGAGAAATCATTGATTACAAACTTCCACCCCCTTATTGTGGGTTAATAATAGTTATTGCGAGTGTACCTTAGGTATGAGAAAGAGTTATGCTATTGTAGATTTTTCTATAGGCCTTTTCAAGACCTTCCATTTTTAGTACATTATTTTGATGTATCTCTTAGGGCTTAGCCAGCATTAGCCATCTAAAATCTAAATTTCAAAGATAATTTACTGATCATAAATAAAATTTTTCTCATATAAACTTTACCACCTTATTTTATCCCTCAAAATATATATCCCAAATTTCAAGAAACCTACATTGTTTTGATGTAACTCTTAAAGTTTAGCCAGCGTTAGCCATATAACTTTCTAAGGATGACTCAATAGAACCAGTTATTGTGTTTTCCTGTGAAAATAAAAGGTTTTTCTGTAGTAAAAGGTATCCTAAATGTTGACCTGAGTAATAATTTATCCCTACACAAAATTTAGTTAAAATCGGTTCAGTACTTTTTGCATGATACACACACAAACAGACAAACAAACAAAAATTTTAATAACTATTCTTTTGGTTACATTACATTCATTGTTTTTAAAACATTTCATGTATAGATTTTGTTAAGTTACTTACTATTTTATTATATAGATAATTGCATTAAGATTGTTTATTATAATACCTAATAGAAACAAATATAATTTACAGAGTCCAATGATGGTACAATAAATTCAGCAGAAGTTGATTTGAATACATTGACTGCTTCAAATACTAATTCCTCCTGTGGTAATAAGAAAACTCTTAATGGTCATATCAAGAAGGAAAAGAATATCAAAAACGCAATAGTTATTTTAGACAACATAAGTCCTTCTCTTAAAAGAAGTAAGAAATTTTGCCAAATATGTTTAATTCTTTTCCCAGATAATTGTTCTCTTGACGCTCACAACAATTTATTACATTACAAAACAAACATTTTTAAAGATAATTTAAACAATGATGCTGTAACAAACAGTGACTTTAATTCAACAAATAAGAACATAAATTCTAGTAGTGTTATTAGAGATATAAATGTTATGTTTGATATAAATATAAGAAAAAGAACAGTTGCGAACATTTCTAAGTCATGTGTACATTGTGATGTGTCGTTTCCCAATGAAAAACTGTTAATAGATCATTTGTATGATGTACTTAATGCTAAGAAAAGATTACAAGATACTGAAAGGCCAAAAAAACCTTATACAAATGCCAAGAATAAGCACTCTAAGACAAATGTGATGCTTAAGAAAAAATTGTATTGTTGCGTAATTTGTTCCTACTATTTTGATAGCAGAATTATTTATAAGCAGCACTTATCAGAAAAACATAATTTAAATAAAATTACTACAATAATACCAAACCACACTGTACAGTTTTGGCCAATTTGTAAATTCTGCAACATTAGGTGTTCCAATAAGGTATCATATAATTCTCATTTACACTTAAGTCATAAAGAGGACATTTATAAAAAACAAAATATAGAAGAATACCTTTCAAATGTCACATCCAGTGTGGAAAAATATTCTAAAAGCAAAGTTAAAGATGATATAAGTAATTCTAAGAAGGATCAAATGGAAACATACAATAATTCAAAAGTAAAAAACTCAAGACTAAAAAATAACTTTATTAACAAGTTCAAAACAACACTTTTCAAATGCATGAAATGTAAAATATTTTTTTTAACTTTAAAAGCAGCTTTGAATCATAATGAACATTCTCACATTATAATTAATTGGAAATGTTCAAAATGTCAGAGAATTTTTAAAAAAAGAGATTCAAAAAAACATGAGGAACAACATAATTTACCTGATAATGATTTCATGGAATCAGTAGTTTTTGATAAAGGTTATAATGGTTTGTGTCAATGCCAAGAATGTACGGTGTTCTTTAAAAAAGAAGATATTTTTAATCATCAAATTGTTTGTGATTCAAAAACATCCAATTCATCTTACTGCGAGATTTGTGATATTTTGATTGAACAAGATATTTATATTTCTCATAAAAACAGTCATGAATCTGATAGTATTACAAATTCTGAATCAAACCTTAGTGATGATCATATTGTAAAAGAGAATGTAGATACGAAAAGAAAAAAACGAACAATTTCCAGAGTTTTGAAGAAGAAAGAAAAGGGAAATTATATTAGGACTTTCTATTTTTGCAATTTATGTGAATGTAATATACCTCAAAGGCGTATGGGTGATCACCTAAAATTAAACTGTACGAAATTAATTAAATGTATTTGCGAATATTGCGGCCTGGCTTTCATGAATGTATCTATTATTGGACATAGAAGCATACACAAAAAATATACTGACGTGAAATTACAAGATTTTGCTTTTTATGATTTTCAAACAAAACAAAAACTTAAACCTCGTCAAACACTTCCTAAATGTATTACCTGTGAAAAGCATTTTATTCATCATTCGGAAGTTATAAATCATCTATGTAAGGAAGGAAATAACTTAGTATGCTCCATTTGTAATATAAAACTATCTGCATTAGCGTTTAAATTACATGTACCATTTCATAGTTATAAGTTGAAAAGTAATGTAAATCACTTTCCGCGATCAAATAAAAATAGGAAAGATAAAAATATGGATGACCACGACCAGTCTGTCAAGACTGTAACAACTAAGAAGAAGAAAAATATGGATTGTAATATTGAAAACAATACAGTTGTTGATCGTAATATAGCAGAAAGTGACCAAAATATGGGCACAGCTACGCACAATGGTGAAATTACGCATTCAGATGAAAAAGTCTCAGTAATATATACTTGTATAAATTGTAACGTATCAATGAATGCATACGATGAAGCAATAGGACATTGTCATAAGCATAGCAATCTTAACAATTTACATTTGGCTTCGATTGAATGTGTAACATGCAATTTAAAATTTGTTGTTGCAAGTTATGATGCTCATCTAGATCTCCATGTTTCCTTTAGTAAAGATCAATTTAAACAATTTACTTTTGATATTCTTTATTTTAGTTCTGACAATGATACCTGGATAAAACATTTATTTGGTTCGTTACCAACTGATTCTATTGATAGATTTATTAGAAACTCAATATATAAGGATGAGCGTAGGATGATATTAGAAGTTACCCAACAAGGTCTTGCACATTTAACTGTATATAAATGTGGTAAATGTAAGAGCTTCGTTGACTCTCATTTCATTTACAAACATATGGCAGGTTGTCATACAAATTCAGAAAAGTTTTTCTGTAAATTTTGTAATTTACCATTTGTAAATACAGATTTTAGAAAAAAACATGAAGTCATTCATAGTAATTGTACTATTGACCCCAAATTGTACAGAATAGTTACATTTAATCGAGAAGAAGACAAATCACTAAATATTCAAATAGCAAATATAAAGAAATATTACGTTCTCTATCAATGTAGATCTTGTTACGTAGTTGTGGATAAGAGAATGTACAAAACACATAAATGCTATAGCACCAGTGAATTAAAAAAGTGTTGCAAATGTGGCTTGTTAATTCATGAGTCTGAATATAATTTGCATATAAGCAACCATAATAGAAGGGGTAGTTTTAATAAAGACTATATGTATGTTAATATGCTTGGTAGTGACAATAAAAATAATAACGTAAGAAGTAACGTCGTGTCTTCATTCAGTGGAATGATAAGTGATTACACTTTTTTTAAATGTGCAAAATGCGATATTTGTGTGAGAGACCGCCGAAGTACTATTGAACATTTTTGTCTAATAGATGCTGCTAAATCGGAATGTCATAAATGTGGCTTGATATTTGATGAGGGAAAACTTAAAGGTCATTTAAAATTACACGAGACTGATCCGGAATTCACTAAAGATACTATAATGATTAAGACTTTTGGAGAAGAAGAAATAAAGGACAATATAAATTCTTTAATAGTGAATACTCTAGATAATAATAATTTAAGTTTTAAAGAAGCCAAGAGTAATGAAGATGTCATATCATCTATAACTAAATTGAACACTGTGAAGATATTTAAATGCTTGTGTGGTCTTCACTTTTTGAATAAAATAACGATAAGAGAACACTCAAAAGGATGCTCTGGTAAAATAAAAATGAAACAAAGTAAGCAAAATTGCTTAAAATGCGGACTGACATTTAGTAACGATATTTTATTTCAGCACTTGTTAGAACATCACAAGGGGAAACACGTGTCGTATGAATATGATATTATTGAAACTTAATATCCCCTAAAATAACCAAAATAAGTCAATTTTAAGTTATTTAAAGATTCGATCTCGAATCTTTTATTTGCTATAGGTACCTTATTTTTGTAATCCGTTTGTCCTCTTGCTATGTTACACGGGTATTCTAAAAATCTTTCACTAATTGCATTGAAGAAAATTATGCCTAATTTTTAAGTACCTAGTACTAGTATACTTGGCCAGGAAAATATTATTTTCTAAATTAACTAAATGTCTAAAAATCTAAAAAAAGATTGTTTTTTTTACTAACGATATATAATAAGCTGATTTGATTCTATATTGAACTATGTATTAATTTTCCGGCCATTTTTTATTGAGGTCTGAGGACAACATCAAAAACAGTGCCAGTGCAATGTGTAGGTAATAAAACAATTGGAAAGTTAACTTGACCAGATATTATGATGAAAATTACTTAAACAACAATATGTTTGTTTGGACGATTTATGTCCCGTTTGCGGTTTACAGTGGCTCCCAATCCATTGCTGCCGCAATCTACACATTCTTTTTCGAAGTTGTCGTCTGTACTGTGTATTGTTAATCCGACATCTACGCCTTATTTAAAGATGTTTGAATGTCTAGAAACTCGTAAAATTGGTTAGATAGGTATAGTAAATTATTACATAATTTATGTTTTTTATTTACATTTCTCTAATTTTTTAAATCCTTTGCGATGTCAATAATACCTATATTCAGTCGTTATTATCTAAATTACAGATAGTCAAGTTTATGAAAACAAAACGCTCTTGTCAGTTTTGTTAACTGTATGTACCTAATATATTCTAGTTTAAGTATATATATATATATATATATATATATATATATATATATATATATATATATATATATATACTAGCGGCTCACCCTCGCTTCGCTCTGTTATAGCACTTTTCACTAATTGGTTTTTAAAAAAAAGAAAATAACTTGGGATTACATAAAACACAGTTTTATTTAATAGATTGGACCCGATTTTATTAGGACAAGTGTCACGCGCGGATGTTGGAATCGAACTGCACTATAATTAATATTTAATAATTATGAACCATCAAAAGTGCTGACCAAGGAGAAGGAATAGGGCTACTAGGCGCCATTATATACATAACATATATATAACAGCCCCCAGGGTTTTGACTAAACTTACCCTTAAAGGGGGTAAGTTTATGAAATAGTAGTGCGGATTTTGGGTGATGGAATGTCAGAGGAATTGGTAGCAACTTCTGTAAGCTCTTCGGCTTCTTTAATATGAAATTTAGAATTATTTTTCTTAAATAAACCGTGACATTTGCCCGATTTGATACATTTAAATGAAAGTATACATAATGAAATAATAATAATAATACTAATAATTATTGTTGTACAGGAATAATATTCACCGTATAGAATAATATGGGGTTTATTAATTATCTTATCTAAATCATTAACAATTTGGCTCGTGGCCTTGTCATGCTCATATGAAATTGAATCGAGTTCTATGTTTTTCAGAGTTAAATTAGGGATACTCTTCTCTTGATTTTGTAAAACATTTAAATCACAACATTTATCATTTAATAAATCGAATGTGGAATTAAAAAATGGAATTTCAATTTCTTTTATAGATTTAGGAATGAATATCAAGTCTTTATAATAAGCAATACAATTAATAGGAAGATTAAAGAATCCAGTACCAAAAATACTTAACTCACTGTCAACAGATTTTTCACAGGAAATAGAAAGCTTAGATTTCTCTGAAATAATATAAATCCACTTATTATTATTTAACCTTTGCCAAATTTCGACATGACCTTGAAAAAATTTAATTTCACATAGATTTGGAACAGAGTTCAAGGACTTAGAAATTATTTCAGATTCACAAATCGGATTTACAGAGCTAGAATAAACATTAAGTAGGTTACAAATAAAAAACATATTATATAGAGTTTTACAGCTATCTAAATTATCTAACTTACAATATAAAGATCTATCTCTAGTTATGCCTATATATTTTGTCGATGGAATAATAGTTGTATAAGTTTTATTTTCAAATTCGTTTAAAACTGGAAATGAAATACAGTTATATAAACTAAATTCGTTGGAGGTCACAAGTGGGACCTTAAGAACAAACACAATTTTATACTGACTATAGAAACTAGCTAATTCGGATATATCTAATAACACATACATGTTGTCCAATGAAAGATTTACAGGAAAATGTCTATAATTTGGTAAAAATCGATAATTATTTACCAATTCAGAAAACAACTGTTTCGGGGTAATAATTGACGGATGTAAAATATTAGATTTACTAAACATTATTCCATTAATTATGTCCTCTAATTTAAATGATAAAGTAAGTAAACTACTTTCCAACATATTTAGCATTTCGTTAAAATTAGATTTTATAATTAAATTATCGGTTAACAAAGTTAAGTTCCTTATATTATTGGATATGCTTTCAACAGCGCTATTTAATCTTTGTTCATTATTACTAATGTCATCTATAATATTTTTATAAGAAGAAAGTGTAGATTTAGTTATCAAAATATTTTCTTTCATTAATTCCGATAAAATTGATCATTCTCTACTGATTTAATGGCGCTGCTATACATAATTGCATCGTCTTCATTCATAGTTCCAAACAAATGCTTAAATGCGGTGCCTATGCCACCGAACCAGGCTGATCTTTTGGATCTTGGCTCAATGAAATGAGAAATAGATTCAAAGTCTCTAATTATGTCGTAGTATCGAACAGATAATGGTTGTAACATATTATGACATTCGAGCTCAGTGAAAGCGCTACTTTGTTTACATAGATATCGCGAGGTGCCTATCACACCGTTCAAGTTTTCTATATGAGGTTTAATAAATGAAATATCAGTCGGAATTACTACACTAAGATGTCCGTCTATAATTTTTAAGGAACCAATGGGGTCGAAATATATACCAGGATTTTTCCTGACAGGCTGGATGAAGTTTCCTCTTACCAAAATTGCAAAGCTGAAATAGAATATTTAGATATAATAAAATAGATACCTAAATAAAATTATTTTTATTGGTCGCTGTTGCGACGCGCAAGTTTTACTTCATCAAAATGATGAATTACATGACGTCTGTTAATTAAAAGAGTTAATGTATTTCTCCCATTAATTTTAACGACTTTATAGGGTCCTTTCCAAATTGGAGATAATGCTTTACGGAGTCTAAGGTGGTTTTTTAAGAATACGTAATCACCCACTTTGTAGCTAACAGGCTTTGAACGTGAATCGTAATACGTTTTTGACGACTCTTTTGATTTTTGAATATTTTCTACTGCTTTTGCGCGAGTGAATTGGAGACGGTGTTTAAGCATTTGTACATAATCGGAATATGTAGCATCAGAAGAAGAGGGCTCATAAATGGAATTTGGAAGATATGGCTTATTACCAAAGAGAAGTTCGTGAGGAGAATAATTAGTAGTGGAATGTATAGCAGTGTTATAAGCTAACATGGCAGTATACACATATCGAGGCCAGTTAGTTTGAGATTCATCTACATAGGATTTTAAATATTCTTTTAAAGTAGAGTGGCTCCGTTCTAAGGCGCCTTGTGTCTGAGGGTGATAGGGAGAAGACCACAATTGTTTAATCTTTAAAAAGGAACAGGTTTCTTTGAAGAGTTCAGCTGTAAAATTAGTACCTTGATCAGTTAGGATGGTTTTAGGAATACCAAATTGAGAAATAAAATGAAGGAGACAATCACTAGTTTCTTCGGCAGTTGTACTTCTGATAGGATAAGCGGCGGAAAACTTTGTGAGATCATCTTGGATAGTTAAAATATATTTAAGTTTGGCAGTTCCAGATTCTGGGAGTGGACCAACAATATCTAAAGAGACTCGTTCAAAAGGAACAGTTGAAGTACTTGTAATTTGCATGGGAGCTCTATTCACTTTGCGAAGTGCTTTATTGGTTTGACAGGATGAGCATTCTTTTACATAATTTTCAATGTCACTACGCATGTTTTTCCAGTAAAATTGTTCACGGATTCTATTAAACATTCGATTTGAACCAAGGTGACCTGCTACGGGTATATCATGGTTTTCCTTAAGGATCTTTTTGACTTCACTTGGGTTAGGATAATATATTTTATTACGATAAACATGAATTTCAATTCCTGTGTTATTAAATAAGTATGCTAACATATTATAGATTTTGATGTATATATGTTTATCGAAGGGATTTTTAAAATCGGTAATACTAATTTTGTCAATAGGTTCTTCTAAAGATATAAGGTGATTACGAAAATTCTTTAAAGTTTCGAATATGTCACTATAAGAACAGTTGTCAAAGTGATGAACTTTAATAAATAGGAAGTAATAAGCTTTATCATTAATTATCAGTGATTTATAGGAAAATAGAGTTCTCTCTGAATTCGTAAATGGTTCACAATCCGGTGAATTTGATAGAATTTCCTGGACATACGGAATAGATTCATCTAAATCAAGCGATGTAGGTATTACTATAATTTTATTTTGACTCTTTAATATACTATCGTTATGTTCGGAAATTACTGTATCAAATGTTACTGTAGAAGGCACTTTCAAGAACTTTGAATAAGTATCTGAAGAATCAGGTGAATTCAGAGTAGGGGAAGGGATTATTTCAGGAGGTTGATTACTAGAGGAAAGCTGTTCGTTTTCTTGTTCAGGATTTAGGTTTTTATCTAAAGTTTCCAAAGGATTGGAAGAATCAGAAGGATTGGGAATATCACAATGTGGTACTTCTTCTACGGGAAGAAAAGGATCTGGTAAATTCACTGGGCTTGGAATATTAAAAGGACTGAAATCACCTACTTCTGCATTAAAAGGACTAATATCTAATGGGCCAAGTTCTATAAGCTCAGTTTCAGGTAAGTTTACAGGATATGCAGGGTTAACAGGATACCGCGAAAGAGCATCAGCTGCTGAATTTAATTTACCTTTACGGTAAACAATTTCATATTCAAATTCCTGAAGCTGAAGACGCCATCGTTGCAACTTACTACTTGGGTCTGTGTGGTTAAAAAGCCACTTTAAAGGCCGATGATCAGTTATAATAATAAATTTGCGACCAAACAGGTATGGCCTGAAAGTTTTACAACCCCATACTATGGCTAACAATTCCTTTTCCGTTGTACTATAGTTGATTTCACACTTGTTTAAAGTTCTAGACGCGTAAGCTACGGGTTGGTCTTTTCCGACTGGGCCTTGAGATAAGATAGCAGATATCGCGTAGTTACTTGCATCACAAGTAAGGTTAAAAGATTTTGTAAAATCTGGGTAAATTAAAACTGGGGCGGTAACGAGTTTGTCTTTCAGCATTTCAAAAGCTAATTGTTGTTCGTTTGTCCAGACAAACGGAACATTTTTCTTTAAGAGTGATGTAAGAGATTTAGATAATTTTGAAAAATCGGGTATGAAACGTCTATAATAAGATATGAGGCCTAAAAATGATTTTATATCCTTTGGACATTTTGGAACTGGAAAATTCTGAACGGATTTAACTTTGTTCGGATCTGGTTTTAAGCCATTTTCTGTAATAATGTGCCCAAGATAGCCTACTTCTTTCCTTAAAAATTCACATTTGTCGGGCTGTAATTTTAAATTAAAGTTACGAAGCTTTTGAAAGACTGCAGTTAAATTGTCAATGTGGCGATTTAAATCATGTGAATAAACAACAATATCATCTAAATATACAAAGCATCTTTCACCTTGGAGCCCTGTTAGAACATTATTCATTAAGCGTTGGAAAGTGGCTGGTGCATTTTTTAAGCCGAAGGGCATTCTAGTGAACTCGAAATGTCCTTGGGGAACACTGAAAGCAGTCTTACAGGCGTCTTGTGGAGCCATTTTGATTTGATGAAACCCGGAAGCAAGATCTAGTGTTGAAAAATATTTTGAGTTACCTAATTGATCTAGAATTTCGACAATGTTAGGGATGGGATAGATTTCACCTATTGTGATATCATTTAACTTTCTATAGTCAATTACTATGCGCCATTTCTTTTGGCCAGAAGCATCTATCTTTTTGGGAACAATCCATATTGGAGAAGACCAGGGAGATGTGGAAGGCTTGATAATATTCTGATCCATCATCTTTTGTATTTGAGAGTTGACTTCTTGCTTATGTATTTCAGGAAAGCGATAGGATTTCACATTAATAGGCTGATCAGAGGAAGTACGAATTTCATGTTGAATTGCATCGGTTGAGGTAAGTAAATCATTTGGCAAATGAAATATATCCGAATATTTTGAGCACAGATCGTATAGAGCTTCACTTTCCTCAGAATTTAAATGCGAAACTCGAAGAAGTTTAATGACCTCGTTAGTTCTATTAAGACATGATTGACTTTTATCCTGTGATTGGTAAGCCTCATAATCGATTGGATGTAAGGTAAGTTGAAGGTTAGAATTTAAGGAAACTGGTTTTTCAGAGGTATTTAAAACTGTAAGATTAATTCTATTGTTCTTTTTAACCTTAACTAAGCAATTCGCGATAAATAGCGTATCACTGACATGTTGATCAAGAATGAGGCCTTCCTTTAATTCGGGGTTAAGGACAGAGCATTCTACAGTGATTTCGGAACGGGGTGGTATTTGATAAATTGGGTCAGTAAAGTTTAATTTTATTTTATTTATTCCTAGGTTAAGAATTTTACGATTATAATCAATGGAGCACTGATATTTGGTAAGTAAATCGTTTCCTATGATACCATCATAGGGAAAGTCAATTGCATCTACGACGTGAAATTTGTAAGATATTGATTCCTTACCAAATATAAGGTTCATATCGAAATTACCAAGGGTAGGTACAGCTTCCTCACGGCTATCTATACCTTTTAATTTTATGATATTTTTATTAAGTTTTAGATCAAAATATGATTGGACGGAACTTTTTTGAAGAAGACATATCGAAGATCCAGTATCTACTAATAGTGTTAGTGGTTTCTTAGAAACGGATGTGTGGATATAAACGTGAGGTAAAGATATATTATGTTTGCAGGATATCTCATACACCTTATTTTCTTCTAAGGCGTTATTATTAAGGATTCTATTAAGATTTGAATAATTTTGGGTTCTTGTTTGGGGCTGGATACCCTTGTGACCCTTAGATTTGGAGATATGGACACTTGTGTGGTCCTTAGAATTGGAAATATGGACACTTGTTTGGGGCTGGTTACCCTTGTGGTCCTTAGAATTCGAAATATGGACACTTGTTTGGGGCTGGTTACCCTTGTGGTCCTTAGATTTGGAAATATGGGCACTTGTTTGGGGCTGATTACCCTTGTGGTCCCTAGAATTGGAAATATGGACACTTGTTTGGGGCTGGTTACCCTTGTGGTCCTTAGATTTGGAAATATGGGCACTTGTTTGGGGCTGGTTACCCTTGTGGTCCCTAGAATTGGAAATATGGGCACTTGTTTGGGGCTGGTTACCCTTGTGGTCCCTAGAATTAGAAATATGGACACTTATTTGGGGCTGGTTACCCTTGTGGTCCTTAGATTTAGAAGTATAGGTGTCATTGGTTTTGAAGAGTTCTGTGAAAGGTCGGATATCGGGCCTCACGAGACACCTCCGTGAGCCCATTATTCGTTTAAATGGTTATCTTCATAAGGTTGGGCGTCATTCGAATTTGTATTAGGTTGTGTCTCAAGGTTATAATCTAGGTTATAATAATCATCCTTATTGATTACACAATTAACGCGAGAGGGTTGAGGCCTAGAACTAACCTGGTTAGATTGCCTTTGAAATTGGGAAGAAGGGTTAGATTTGAACCGATTATTGTTGTATTCGCGTTTCCTACACATTTCTATAGTATGACCGCTTTTCCTACAATAACGACAAAAGAGACTTTGATTATTTCGGTCATATTGTTTTGGCATTTGTGGCTTAGAGATAGCGTTATGATCATTTGAGTGAAAGTTATACTGAGGTTTTGAAAAAATGCGATGTGATGTTGAACTGTGAGGATTACGTCTGTTATATGAATTTATTATTTTCTCCTCTGACACTGCAAAATTTATGGCATCGTTAAGGGTGGATGGATTCCGACCACGGACTAAATTAGAAATATCGGGCTTGAGGCCAGTCAAAAATGTGTGTAGAGCTAAGTCTTCCATAGCCGCTGTACGACCAACTAGTTCTGTTTTCTTTTTATTAGACAATGTGACCTCCGTTAAAAGTTTTGAAAGGCAGGTTTCAACGCGTAATGCAAATTGATTAACCGGTTCATTTAATTGTCGACATTCCTGTAATTCCGTCATAAGATGAGCGTAATGTTTTCTCTCACCAAACTGTGTCTTTAGGAATTGACTCAATTGATCCCAAGAATCGAATTCTTTAATAGAGCAAGCTACCTCGGCCTTTCCTTCCAATTGTGATAAAATGAATTTAAATAGTATCGATTTTTGGGCATCAGAAGCTAGGTCAATGGCATTATCACAATTAGTTATAAATGAATTTAATTTTTCGCGTGAACCATCGAATGGTTTTATGAATTTAAATAATGTTCCGATTTGGATGCCTTCATTCTTTTCTTGTTTGACTTGCGTTTCCCTAAGAGACATTTTAATAGAAATGGAAAAAAAAATACGTTTACAAAGAATAACGATTAAATAAATATGATTCGGTGTAACAGACGGCCTAAGTTCTACTAGGCGCCATTATATACATAACATATATATAACAGCTCGGGTTCACCTCTAGAAAAGCACAAACAGATCTATCCCACGGGAACCGTCATTTTTCCGGAATGATGAATTTTCCGGATGAAAAGTAACCTGTTGTTTGATCGGCAATATAATGCTATATGCCAAATTTTACTAAATTAGGAGGATAAGTTGTTGTGTACTAAGCTGTATAAGTTACTATAGTTTTTTTTAACTATCCCACGGAAACTCTTTAATTTTCTGGAATGAAAAGTATCTTAGATATAAGGTACTATAATGCAAAATTTCATTTAAATCGTTTCAATAGTTTTGGAGATTAGCCCGTACAAACAGACAAGCAGACAAAGAAACAAAAAAATTGAAAAAAAACTGGATTTGTTCTATTTCTCTTCTTTCGGGATGTAAGAAGAGAACTGACTCGGTTTTTAGCATTTTTTTTCTAACCTCTACAGTTTTATTATATGTATAGATAGAATAAATAACGTAAAATAAAACAGTAATATATAATAATGAAAATTGTTATAGCGAGTGTACCTTAGGAGGTAGACATATATTATGTAGAACTTTTCTATAAACCTTTTTAAGACTTACAATTTTCTTGCACAATGTTTTGATCTATCTCTTAAGGTTGAGCCAACGTTAACCATATAAATTTCTAAGGACGATTCGATAGAACCAGTTATTGTATTTTCCCGTGGGAAAGAAAGATTTTCTAGAAGTAAAAGGTATCTAGGCAGTGGTATGCCAGTGGTAACGCGCTCGCTTGGGAAACCGAGTGAAGCAAGTTCAAATCCCGGGTCTCACACCTCCGATATTTTCATGTGCGAATCATTTCTAACACAATTACCACTTGTCTTAACGATGAAGTAAAACATTGTGAGGAAACCTGCATGTCTGAGAGAACCTAGCAAGTTTTCAAAAGACATGTGAAGTCCGCCAACCCGCACTTGGCCAGCGTCGTGGACTATGGCCTGATCCCCCTCGTATTGAAGGGAGCCCGTGCCCAGCAGTGGAACGTTAAAAAGGGCTGAATACATACATATATAAATACATACATACATACAAAAGGTACCCTTAATGTTGACTCGAGTAATAAGTTATCACTTCACCAAATTTCGCTGAAATTGGTACATTACTTTTCGCGTGAAACGCTCACGCAAAAACAGACCAACAGACATACAGGCAAACAGACATTTTTTTTAATAACTATTGTTTTCGGGTCTATGTTGTGAACATACGTTACAAATAAACAAAAACATCTATCCCACGGGAACAGTACATTTTTCCGGGATAAAAAGTACCTAACCTATTTGTTATTCTGATGTATGAACTATATTATTGTAAAGTTTCATCAAAATCCAATCAGTAGTTTTTGTGTACTAAGCTGTATAAGTTACTATAGTTTTTTGACTATCCCACGGAAACTCTTTAATTTTCCGGGATGATAAGTAGCTGATTTGTTTTTGTTATGTATGTGCTATATTATTGTAAAGTTTCATTAAAATCCAATTAGTAGTTTTTGTGTACTAAGCTGTATAAGTTGCTATAATTTTTTAACTATCCCACGGGAACTCTTTAATTTTCCATGATCTATCTCGTATCTAAGATGTTTCCCGGGGATATAAGGTACCACCATGCAAAATTTCATTTAAATCGGTCCAATAGATTCGGAGATTAGCCCGTACAAACAGAAAAATAGGCAAACAGCTCGCTCGGGTTCGTCCATACTTATGAATATATTGTATTATCTCTTTAACCATTTGTCCAAATTATATGCAGTAAAAGGGAAAAGTCTTTTGTTTTAAACATTTTAGACGATAAATTTACTTATTTTGATAAGAATTCATAATTGTTGATAATATGACCAATAAACATGACCTACCGATTTAAATTATTTTTTTAATATAAAAAAACTACTTTTTGTGACTTAAATATAAAAGTTAGATATATGCTGTCGCTGACTTTTTTGTAGGCATTATTAAGCTCTACAACTTTTCTCTAGAACATAATTATATATCTCTCATGGTTAAGGCAGCGTTCGTAAGAAACGTTTTCGTTCGACCGTTTTTTCTCCGACTTACTTTGCAAATCCGACTACCACGAAAAAGCCTTTTCATTTTTCTGGTTAATATATAGCCTATGGCACTCAGAAAGAACGTGGCTTTCTATTGGTAAAAGAATTTTGTAAATCGGTTCAGTAGATCCAGAGATTACCCCCTACAACGTCACAAACTCACAAGATTACAAACTTTACCTCTTTATAATATTAGTATATATATATATATATATATTATTTCTTCGCGGCTTCGCCCGCGTCCAAACTTCCAATCACTAACAAAATTCACAGGATCACCCGCTGGGCTAATCTGATTACCTGAAAACATCAAAATCGCTCTCAACTATTTTGAAGTCCAAGTCAAACATACACACACATCGATTTTTATTTTATTTAATCGACAATTAAAATTTATTTATTGCTCGGAAAATGGAGTTTTTAATGAAAATTTAGTGACACACCGACTGCAACGCCACCTTCCGGGTTCAATTGTGCATTTAAACCATCCAGGAATCCATTGAAATATACACACAAAATTTCATCCAAATCGGTTAAGTCCTTTAGGAGGAGTAGGTTAACAAACACACGTACAGAAGAATTATATATATTAAGATATATTCTAAGTTACATACACAGACAGATAAATAAAATTGAAGTGTTTGTTTTTAATGCCAAAATAACAGCTTTTTACTAAATGCATATGAAATTATATACGGTACATAAAAGAAAAACACCTCGTCGTCTGTTTGTTCCGGCTAATCTCCAAAACGGTTGGACTGATTTTGACGGGCCTTTCACTGGCAGATAGCTAATCAGAAAGTAAGTAAAGGAGTAACTTAGGCAATTTTTATGTAGGAAAAAAATTAGGGTTCTGTTTAAAAAAAGTACAAACGTACTTAGGGACGTGCGTCCCTAGATATGTTTACATACAAGCAAGTTCTACATACAATTAAAGCTAATTAGCGTAGTCACCGTACTGTAGCCACGGTAATGATAGACCACAGATCATATAATACTATACTAGTAGATATACATACAGTATTGCAACTCGGGCCTGTCCTTGAAATAATTACCTGCAGCCGAGCGGCATGTACCCACGCGACAGGGCTGCCCGCCGGCAAGTATTTTAATTTCATGTACCTACTTGAGTTTCTTTCTAATTTTGTGATTTTTAAATATTATATTTTTTATTTAAAAACTATTATTAGTAGATTTAATTAAAAAATCTCAAATTTATAAGGATAGTAAGTGACCCTTATAAATTTGAGATTTAAAAATATTTGCGCCTCGACTGAGACGTACGAAAAGCTTTATTGTTAAATTCAATAGTATAGGTAAAGAATCCGCATCCGGATAAAAAGTTTAATTAAAAATACTTTAATTTTTATTTTTAATGAATTAATTTGTTTTTAAAACATACGATGTCCCGATACTTTTTTGTTCTACATTAGCGAAGCGAATAAAATGTTTATTTTTGTATCCAATTTTAAAAGTTACATAACATAACCACCTTATACAATTTTCGTATTCAATTATACGATCTGGCAGTCCCTGACGGTTAATGTCTACCGAGTGTAATGTGTATAGTGTATACCGAACTCGAGGCGCGTAAGTATAACTCGATTTCCGACCGTTTGTATGAAGATGGAATACTGTAGGTAACATTATGTAACATTACCGTGGTGTAGCGTAGTAAAATTAGTTAATTAATATTTTCTTAAAAACTATAACTGTTTTACATTTTGGCAATAGTGTAGCGGCGAAAAGAGACTCCTGAGACCTTTGTTCCAAAAATATCGTGCTTTACTCCCGCAGATGGAGTCAAAATCCAACATAATCGAGAATCGGTCAATCTCGGAGATTTCAATAAAAAAAATATATAATATATTAGTTCCAAGTGCCTAAGCCCGGGCGGTAATTAGTTTCTATGGCCCAAACCCAATAACTATTTTTGGTCCTACTTAAGATTGAAATCCAGTATTTATGATCTGCAGGCATGTTACTCTTAAATGAATATGCTATCCCTAGTGCAGCTATACTAAACCTGCGGCCCGTGGGCCGCATGCAGCAGCATCAATAATCTCATTTAAACATATCTTTGTTAAAAAAGTAACTACATCGTTAACTTGGAATAACGTTTTCATTAAGACCTAAATAATTTTGCTTGCGACCCTCGACACCATGACTGAAACGTGTTTGTGGCTCCTATAAAAAAGATTGAGTATGGCTGCCCTAGTGGCTTATACCAAGTTAGGAGATGAAGATAAAATAGATTTTTATTCGACTGCGGCGAAGCTCAAAGAAGGGTTATGTGTTTGACCTGTATATGTATGTATGTTCGCTCTTACGTTCCTTCGTAACTACTAAACGGCTTCACCGATTGTAATGTATCATACATCGTTAGATTCGTTAATATGTAAAAATAAATATATAAAAGTCAAAATGGCGAAATTCAGGTGCCTTTTTGAAGAAAACCTGAAAAAAAAATTTCAAAACCTTTCGAGTGGTATCAAAACAAAGTATATTAAGAGAAGATTACAAAAATTTATACAACTTATATAGGTATGTAAGTTTTAAGTTATTTAGCTAAATAAAACTGAATGTCTAACTGGCCCAACGACCACTAAGCCCGATAGACGCCTAATTTACGTACCTCTGCATCCAAACTTGTCAGTCAAAAGTCTGAGGTAAGCGTCACGGGGGAGACGGGTTGAAATGCACGCTGATTGGTTAATTCAATATAAATAGTGATGGGAGCCAGAAGTTTTATATCGTATCGACGCAACTCGCGTTGATGTATTCGGACATTCTCGGACTATGCAACCCCTTTCTTTTCAATGCAGTTCATTGTTGCTATACTTTTCTTTAATTACCGGCACGTGTAACTAGTGCTGTACCAGTTAAACTATAATTTTTTTAGATATAAGTTATATAATTATTATAAAATGCATGATTGTTAATCTTAATTATTGTAATTTTTTTTGTTTATAATGATGATTTTAATTTTACTTCTTATTATTATGAATTATTATCAATTTCTTTTGTATTATGACATTTATCTATAATAATAATAATTATTTTTGTACTTTTAATTCATGAATGTTTATATACATCAAATGTAAAGAATAAATAATTGTAATAAGCACCTAATTTATTTATTTTTTATAAATAATAAGTTGATGTAAATAAGTAGTAGTTTAGTATACAGAGTGTAAGGGACAGTTTTCCGAAAACTTCAACCTTGGATATACCTATAAATAAACCTTGAATAAACCTGTATAAATAATATTAAGTATACTATTATTATTTCATTATAGTAAAGAAAACTTGTCTTAATTTAAAAAAATCTTTAAAACAGGAAATATTTTACTAAATACGATACCTACCTACGATACGATATAAAACTTCTGGTTCCCATCACTATTTGTATTGAATTAACCAATCAGCGTGCATTTCAACCCGCCACCCCCGTAACGCTTACCTCAGACTTTTGACTGACAGGTTTGGATGCAGAAGTACGTAAATTAGGTGTCTATCGGGCATAGTGGTCATTGTTTGTGACCAATATAACTTGAGCTCTGATTTAATTACATTTAATGAATTTGGAAATTATAATTCACTTACCTATGAAAAGTGATGCCATTTTTTTTAATTATATGTTTGGCTACTATTTCCACATCATTTTATTGTACAGGGAGCCATGTTGCACGTCTGTTGTATTTTTTGTGTCGGAAATTCACGAGTCTTAAGCAATGTGTTCACGGGTCACGGATGTGGTCGCTATTGAAGTATATCGCGCGATCGTTTTCTCAAGTCAGACGTATTTGTCTAACGTATTGACTGAAAGTGTTCGCCTTACGTGAGGTGTCTATTGGGCTGCGTGGTCGTTGAACTGGCCACAACTAAAAAAATTGAATAAAAAAATACAAACAAATTTAAGAGTGCATGTATCAACGTATTCACGCGCATGTGAAACTTCTGTATTCAATTTGTTTTAAATAGTTAAGATAGGGAGATGCTAAAAAGGAAAACAATATTTTATTATTCACATGGTTCAGATAAAATTTAATTGAGTAAATTATATATTCCAATAAAATAAATAATAATATAATGATGCAGTTTTTTTTATTGAAGCTATTAGCAGATGAACATTATTAGCAAAATTATTATACTTAGAACTAGCATTTCCCGTGGCTCCACCTGATGGCTAAAATCAAATTCTTAGGTTTTACATATTAGTATACTCTTACATTGCAGTTTTTGTATTTTTTCTCATAAATGAGACATTTTTCCACGGTAAATAGTATCCTATATGTTGACCCGGATAACCAGCTATCAACATACCAAATTTCATCAAAATCCCTCTAGTGGTTTTTCTGTGATGCGGTAACAGACAGACAGACAAAAATTCTAAAAACTATAGATTGGGCCTCTATATTGAAAATAATGTTTATTTCAATTAGATTTTCCAAAAAGTATTTAATGTACAGATTCGGCTTAGTTACAATTCTATTATATGTTTAGATTATTAAATTGGAACTTTTTTTAAGACAGCTATTATTAAATAAAACTCTTTTTATAAAACAAAAAGTCGACTAAGCGGTATTTTACAATGACCGTTCATCTCTATATTTTTTAATAACTAATAGAATTTGACATTGGACAATTTCATTAGTATTTGTCATTTGACTGTTGACACTTGTCAAATGTCTAATGACAACAGGCAAAGGTGAACTAGAACACTTGTGCCGCATTAAATTAAATAAATCAAACAATAAATATTTTTTATAAATTAAAAAAAGTCATTTTGTAATGTATAATGTTGTAGTATGATAAACATCTATAAGTGAAGTGCGACTTATTATTCTAAAAATGTTACTCCACGAAAGAATTTGCCTATGGATAGGACATTTAAAACTCTCTCGAGTAATTCTTATGGTATCCGTGATATTATTTGTAGTGCCTCTTGTTACCCACTACTATTTATCTAAGGTAAAATATATTTTTAAATTTTCATCCTTCTTGTAGGGGGATCGTCCTCTGCTTTAAGCAAATATTGTCATCAATGCCGCGATGATGTCGGCCGAATTCCTTGTTTTTCCCTGATCATTTTGACAAAAAAAATTTGCTTTGTATAAAAATCCACAGATAGTCACCATGACACACATTTATATGATCTCCATCATTTTATGATAATCATAGAAGCATAAAAATGCATACATAGTACATACACATTTATTAGAAAGTGCCAGAAAGAAAAGGAATCTGATAAAAGTGTAAATCAAATTCACAATGTTTTAGTTAATAGTACTTTAAATTTTCTATTTTGAATGTAGTACATTATTGTCCCGTTATGATAATATATAAAATAAATATTGAATAATTTGTTAAATATTCCATATATATTTTTTAATAAATCTGCTTTCTCTCTATAAATTAATGGAAATGATGCCTTGCATGTCGATTAATTATTCAACAGTTTATTTATCTCTACATAATCCAATTTTATTTTTACATACCCTTATATGTAGTGACTCTTTTATAAATTTAACATTTTATAAGTTAATTAGCATTGACCGTGACTCCGCCCGCGTTCAGATGACTAAAAACCAAATTCTTAGGTTTTGCATATTAGTACTCTTTTTTGCAGTTTTTGAAATTTTTTGTATTTTTTCTCAGAAATGAGATATTTTCACGAGGTAAAAAGTATCCTATATGTTGACCTGGATAACCAGCTATCACCATATCAAATTTTATCAAAATCCCTTCAGTGGTTTTTTGTGATGCGGTAACAGACAGACAAAAATTGTAAAACTATAGATTCGGTCTCTGTATCTATAATAATGTTTATTTCAATATAAGATTTTCCAAAAAATATTTAATGTACCGATTCGGCTTAGTTGCAATTTTTAATATATGTATAGATGTACTTTTTACAATCATTTTTACATCTTTTATTTAAGAAAAATAAGCATGTATAAAAAAAGGTTCATCCTTAGCAATCAAGTATCTACTATTACAGTATGAATCTTCATCAATGTCATTGGGAACTAACAATATGCGGCACACCTTGGAGGCCCTTGGGGATTTATCAACAATGAATATAGTTGATCTGAAACTTAGAATAGAAGAAATGCTGAGAATAAAGGTATGATTTAATATCTATATAAAATATAAAAGGAGCTTTAAAAAAAGAATTGGTTCTTCAAAATATTTAATGTGATGTGAAAATACATTTATCAATCTATTGTATGCTTTGTAATATACATACAATAGAAATAGTATTATACATACATAAAGCAATCATAATAAATATATTATTATATGAACTGTATTAAATTTTAATAATATTAGGCTTCAGTATCAACTGAATTACGAGAGTTAGAAGAACGACGTGGAAAATTACAACGAGAAGCTGCTGCTGCTAGTGCCAAAGCGGATAACGTCAAAGCAGAATATGTGCGCGCTACTGCTGAATTGCAAAGACTTCGAGTGTCAGCCGACCAAGCCAGGCTCGCTCAATTGGAAGCTATCCGACGAGACTCACCTGAACTTGCACCCCCTACACAAATTCTCCCATCACTACCACCACCGCTATTGCCTCCTATTAGCTCTAATGCCGAAATCCACTGTCGTATGCATTCGTGCTTCGATCACTCAAGATGCTCTTTAACCTCAGGCTTCCCGATATATCTATACGATCCCGATGTACACTCCCCACTAGCTGGCGCCGAAATCGATGGTTTTCTAAAAACAACACTCAGACAAACACTCAGCTATAATTCTCATTTAACACACAACCCTAACGAAGCCTGTGTTTACCTCGTGTTAGTTGGCGAAGGATTTGCACTTGACAAAAGTCCCTCGTGAGTTCTATTTTATATTATTTATTAATAAATAATAAATAATTTTTATTCAATATAAAATTTTAGTTTTTTAACTTTTGTTGCAGTTCAACAACAGATACTTACAAGCTGTTATTGAATGAGACAGCAATTAAGTCCTTACCATATTGGGGTGGTGATGGCCGTAATCATGTTTTGTTAAACTTAGCTCGTCGGGAATTATCAGTAGGTTCCGGTGACGCTTTCCATTCTGCTTCTACGGGACGAGCTATGATTGCCCAGTCAACATTCACATTACAAAAGTTTCGACCAGGTTTCGACCTTATCACTCCGCCGGCTTTGGGTCCGCCTGGAGGAGATGTATGGGCAGATTGTGCACCTATGGCACCCGCTCGTCGTAAATATATATTAAGGTTGGTGAATCTACATATAAACTCTGGAAAAAAATGTTTTTGTATCCATTGATAAGCAATATTCAGTTTTCAGGGATCGCAGACGCCGACGCCAGACGGACAGAATATAGACGATGATAAGTTTCTCATACAGTCTCTTCAGAAAACTGCAAAGTCAGCTCCTACTTCGGATGTGTTCTTTTTGCAATTCGAATGCGATCCGCCGATAGAAAGACGTGAAGTGTTCCCCATCGGTGACTGGGCACTTTGCGGGACAGATCGTTCACGTCGAGCTATTTTACGAGATTCGACATTTGGACTCATACTTGCTCCTGCAGACAACAATTATGCATCGACAGCCTTATTACAAGCGAGATTGTATGAAGCTTTACGGTCAGGAGCTATACCAGTTGTTTTAGGTGGGGACCGAATAAGGCTTCCTTACGATGAAGTACTCGATTGGCGACGAGCGGCCATACTGTTGCCGAAGGCTCGTGTGACTGAATTACATTTCCTCCTTAGAGCTTTGTCAGATGCTGATCTACTAATGTTCCGAAGGCAGGGCCGTGTTTTGTGGGAGCGGTACCTAAGTTCGGTACAATCGAGTATGGATTCTTTGCTCGCTACTATACGCATGCGTTTGAATATACCGGCTCGCCCGGCGACAGCTACGGTAGGGTCACCAGCGTTTAATGACTCGTATTATCCACCTAAATTGGAACCTCCTGCAGTGGATACTGAGCCCGAAGAGACTCTAGGGCCTTTAGAAGCTCCTTATCCTAGTCCAGGGTATCGAAGAAATTATTCATTAGCTCTGTTACATGGATATGAAATGTGGAATGAATGGGGGGAGCCATTTGCCCTATATCCACAATTGCCATGGGACCCGCCGGTGACGTCAGAGGCACGGTTTATGGGATCTGCGGCAGGATTTAGGCCTATTGGAGCAGGTGCCGGTGGTTCAGGAAAAGAGTTTAGTGAGTCCCTCGGCGGGGACCGACCAAGAGAACAGTTCACTATAGTCATATTGACGTATGAAAGAGAAGCAGTTTTGGCCGCAGCTTTGGCGAGGCTACGCGGTCTTCCATATTTGAATAAGGTAAACATGTTTTTGTTGTCACGTTAATTTTGTAAACATCTAGTGTATATTAAACATATATTAATTATTAACCGACTTCTAAAAAGGAGGAGGTTCTCAATTCGTCGGAATCTTTGGGTTTTTTTATGTATGTTCACCGACTGCAGGAAGACAAAACATTTTTTTTTATTTTGAAGGGTATACGTCCGAGGTGGTCTCATTTAAATGTTATCGAAATCGGTCAAGCGGGTTTTTTGAAAAATAACTGGGGCGACGCGTCCGTGAGTTGGCTACAAATTAATAATGACCCTTGTCAGAGACACCGGACATCCTTCGCTGATTGTAATAATCCATTTCACGTACAATACACCGCCAAATGTGTTTCTTAGTTTTTCGCCTGGCTGGATTGCCGGGCGCTATCATCGCATCAAGGGGCTTAGAATATAACTTCGAGGAATATTTAGTCTATTGAAAGGCACATATTATGTCATTGTTTCTCGAGTTACAGGTAGTAGTGGTATGGAACGGAGTGACGCCGCCGTCGTCTGCGCAGGCGTGGCCGGAGTCGGGCGCGCCCGTGGCGGTTGTGCGCGCGGGGCGGAACTCCCTCAACAACCGCTTCCTGCCGTACCACGTCATAGAGACCGAGGCCGTGCTCTGCGTGGACGACGACGCCCATCTGCGACATGATGAGATCGTGTTTGCTTTTAGGTTTGTTCATCACTACATAAATCTACTCTACTCTATGGTTTTTAGATACGGTTTTTACTAATAGAAAAACGGATTATTTTAGGAGGTTATAACATTTTACCAAAATAATTCACCGGTTTGATGATATGTGAATTAAGTCGAACAAAATCGTCGACTCCCGAGCGGTAAGTAATAGGAGTAAGCACTTGGACATAATTTATAGAGATTTCGAGTCCAATTAGATAAAATAATTGATTTTTAAGAAAATACTTGATTGACTACGTGAAAATCAATTATTATAATGTAATTTGTTAACTAAACAACCTATTAAACATTTAAAATACGATCAAATATATACAAATATTCCCGCTGGTAGCTGAACTATGACTTGATACCCCTCGCATTGAGGGCAAGCAGGCAATAAATTATTATTTTTTTGACATCTTCTATGATTTGAGAATTTTCTAGACTTCCCTTTCGACTGGAGGCAACCTTAAGTATATAATAAAATTCCGGTAACAAGCTCTTTTATTATGTTGCAGAGTGTGGCGCGAACACCGTGACCGAATAGTAGGCTTTCCCGGAAGGTATCACGCTTGGGATCTAAATTTCAACAATGGTTTCTTGTACAATTCTAATTATAGGTAAGATTTGCTTTCAATACATTTGTTATTTATTTAAACTTGTGTGATGTAAAGTGCTTTTTGTAATAAAGTACTATTTCAAAATTAAAAAAAAACGTGCGTGTGTACATAAGTACGCACGTAAGAAGTTATACTTCTTTAGTGTAACAGAACAAAAATAGCTAAAGATTTCATCCTGTATGTCACAACTCTGTATTTGTAAAAGGAATGCAGCTAACTTCATGTCGCTTTCAGCTTACTTCATCATGTCGCTTTTTCGCTGTCGGTATACGCGCGCATTGTAAAAATTTTATTCTCATAATTTGTTTCAAACATGCTAAAAGAAGTATAACTTCAAAAAGGAACTTTCCCGTGATTGCTATAAATCTAAAATCAAAATAAATCAAAATGTTATTCGCGTAAATCTAAGAAAGTATTATAATTGAGTGAATGAATGATTCTAGCTGCGAACTGAGCATGGTGCTGACTGGCGCGGCGTTCGTGCACCGCTACTACCTGTGGGCGTACTGGCGCGCGCTGCCCGCCGCCGTGCGCGAGTACGTGGACCGCTACATGAACTGCGAGGACATCGCCATGAACTTCCTCGTGGCTCATATCACCAGGAAACCGCCTGTTAAGGTACTTGCTAGTCCTGTGGTAACGCGCTCGCTCGGGAAACCGAGTGAAGTGGGCTCAAATCCCAGGTCTGGCACTTTTGATATTTTCAAGTGAAAATCATTTTTATCATGATTACCACTTGCGTTACTGTACGGAAATATACATGTCTGAGAGAAACCAGCAAGTTTATCAAAGACACATGTCTTTGAAGTTCGCCAACCCGCACTTACCCAGTGTGGTGGACTATGGCCTGGTCTCTCTCGTATTGAGGTGAGGCCCGTGCCTAGTAGGTGGACGGAAAAACGGCTGAATTACATAAGGACTATAGTTGTTAATGCGAAACTTTGTGTGTATGTGTTTGCTACTTCACGCTGAAACGCTTGACGGATTTGGATGATATTTGTACACACATAAACTATGATCTGAAATACCACATGGGCTACTGCGAGGCTTACTTACTTTACTCACTTGAGCGAAGCAATAATAAAAAACCATCAATAGTGTAAAGGATTTTTCTTTTGTCACGCAATCACATAAAAACTACTGAACGCAGGACGTTTTGCTATGGGGCTTTGACCAATCGACGCGTAGACGGTTTTTTATTTATTTACAGTTCATAAATATATTTTTTTGCAAATAATAATAAAAGTCTAAAATAATTTTTTATTTAATTGTTTTTTTATATTCAATCTAAATAATCTATACAGATAAATAAAATTAAAGTAGATACTAACAGATGTTTGTAATGTCAAAATAACAGCATTTTACTAAATGCATATGAAATTATATACAGTACTTATATGAAAAACACATTTTTTTAAATTTTTGTCTGTCTGTCTGTCTGAAAAGGCTGGACTGATTTTGACGGGACTTTCACTGGAAGATATCTAATGTGATAGGGAGTAACATAGGCTACTTCTATTTTAGAAAAAGAATTAGGGTTAAACGTGCCTAGGGACGAACCCGACCAAAGCGAGGGTGAGTCGCTAGTTAATTTATAAACTGAAAAGCCTAAATATACATGAAGGTCTCTGAAGACCAAAGGAGACACCAGACTAGTTCCCTACGTGTTTGTCGTGTGCAGGTGACGTCGCGCTGGACGTTCCGCTGCCCGGGCTGCCCCGCCGCGCTCTCCGCCGACGACACGCACTTCCACGAGCGCCACCAGTGCATACAGTTCTTCTCGCAGGTTCACACTGACTTACATACTTATATATGTTACACGGGAGTGAATGCCAACAGAAATAACAGATTTATATTGTTAATGACATTGTTACGATTTATTGAAGTTATTTACTTTAAAAAAATATATTTGAATTTAATGAATTTTAGGTTTAACTTTTACGTATCTTATTACATATTTTTTTTAATTTAACACTTTTACAATAATAATGATAATTAGTCTTGATCTTGAAAGTAATGGAATACAAAAATATACCAAAAAAATATTACAATAAATAAAGTTATTTTTTGCATCTTGTGTCGTGTCTGTTTATAATAAATAATGTAAATAATGTTATTATGTATACAAATTAAAATTTCATTCTGTAAATAAATTATAAATGATATAAGATAATGGAGGTTTACTCGAATATTTGACATTTAGAATGAAACTATCTCTTCGGGTTTTGTTGCGGTTTTATTTTGATTTTTTGTTCTCGATATTTCAAATGCTTTACTTCATATCAAACATGGTCACGAGATATATTAAGATTTGAGACGTCTCAAAAGTCAGGGTATGAAATTATCAAGATAAATATATCTTTTGATAATTATCGCGATAATTATCAAGATAATATATCAGATAATTATCAAACAGATATAAACTTAGCAATTCTTGTGTAGATATTGGTATTTGACTACTTGCCTATCATAATTTACGTTAGAATAAATTATACACTTTTAACAATCAAGGTAATCTTTTATTATTATTTTTTTTTTCATTATTTTGACATATACAAACTTGGAAATAAAAATAGAATAAATTTAACCAACTATGTAGACACTATTTAATTAAATTAAAGGTCTCTGCCCACTACACCGTCTCACACCTCTCATTCTTTGTATTGAAAAATATGAGACTATGCCCATTAGACCGTTCCATCACCGACCAAGACCTTTCCGTCACTGACCAACACCGTCGCGTGCCGTGTATGGAAAGTTAACAATAATTGTCGGCAAGAATAGTTTGCCGGTGTCGATATGCTCCGTGCCTGGTACGCGACGTTGCCAAACCGTTGCGCACGGACGGCGAAACGGTGAGCACTCGGGTTATAACTGCGTATGATGACCGTTCTAAGCCCGTTATAAACGTGTTGTGGCTTGTCTTCTAGTGATAATATTTTATTATAAATTATTATTTTTTTTAAAACGGCGTGAACCTAGTAACTTCGTGATCGCCTGATGTTATTCTCTTTCTCTTCCTCTTCTAAAACAATGGCTATCATTGTTAATTCTCTTTCGGACAAGTTTCTAATAGCCATCGTATAGGTATAAGAAATAATTTTCGTAACAAAAATATTCACTCGCTCTTTCTGACGCGGCTCCCTCACGCGAAAACACAGGTGAACTACGACGACTGGAAAAACTTGAACTATGTATACGGATCTGACACGCGGATGATACGCGGTTCTAGTGGGCGACACAGATTACTATTAGTCCGTGTCGTTTGTTTCCGTGCCTGATACGTTCATAGCACGGTCATGGTATGAGACGGTGTAGTAGGCAGACTCCTTAATGATTGGAATGTCATTCTCATCCTCCTCAACTGCATTAACTCAGTTGGCTGATTGAGTTTTTTGAGCTGATTGAGAGAGTTCAGTTTGCTGATCGACAATTTGAAGTTACAAATTAAATATTTTCAATTATATTTATCAAAGATAATTATCAACCCATATTTATCATGATAATTATCGTTTCGAATCCTGTCAAAAGTTACTTTTTAGTTATTAGAGACGGTAACTATCAAATGCTGAATACATATGTATGTGGGTAGATACTTAGAGAACAAAAATTCAAAAAGGAAAGCGCAACTAAATTCAAAAAGATAGCTTCATTTAAAATATTAAATGATTTCAGGTGATGGGCTACACGCCGCTCTTGTCGACGCAGTACCGCGCTGACTCCGTGCTATTCAAGACCAGGATACCTCATGATAAACAGAAGTGCTTTAAATTTATATGAATCATCTGTTCTATTTTTTTTGTGAATATCAACAACTATGTTTAAACAAAGTCCAGTATTCTAGGGTATTTATTGTTTTTTTTTTGCATTTTGATTGATAAGTGATTATTAATTAATTTGTGAGTCTATGTGTCTATGCTGCGTGTGATGACGATGGGTTTGAATTAGTTTCTGGCGTTCTTTTTGTGCTAGGGCTTACCAGACTAAACAATTCAGACTAACAGGTTGACTCAGTTTATAATGACCCTACTTGCTGAGCCAGCGGTCGCGGGTTCGAGTCCCGCTGGGGGCTTTCATTTGTATGACGAACACGAATGTTTGTACTTTCATTTTACAGATCACCATGCAAATGTGTGGTGATAACACCTTTTATTGTGTCTTTTACAGTGTGACATTTTGCTTTGTTTTTTCTTTATGTTAATTCGAAAAAAATACGCACATGTTTTTCTATTGTCGGGGTAACATTGAATTTATTGACATTATGATATGATATCGATATATCAATAAATCGTATGACAATCAATTACTAGGGCTAGGAGTTTTTTTATAAGAATGAAATTTACCACCTTGTTTGTCGTTTTGGAAGGAAAGAAAAAGTAATTTATGTATTGCCCGATAATAATGAATTTGAAGATGTACGATAGTTCATACATTATAATTTATGTAAACATTGTTGGTATCAATTGATATAAAAATGGGGAGGCGATTGTTTCATTATTCGACCCTTTTTTTAATATATCCAATCCATCCTTATGATTTAAAAAAATTAAATACCAAAAAATATTGATTTCTTCAATCAAATTTATAATTATATTATATTTTATCATAATATAATAAGTCTTATTATATGATAGTATCGAAAAAGCTTTTTAAAGCATTTTAGAACTTCGTAAAGGTTACAATGCATATTATTTTTATTTTGCAATTCAAGTAAATAACACAAATAGCCAGATTGGGATGAACAAAAATGCTAGATTAGAATACTTAATTTTAATATTTGTTAAATATTTAATTGGAAATTACATAATATTAATTTTCTTTGATAGTAATTGGTATCTTAACTAATCGTATCCTATGTAAATATTGTACAGGTTTATCTTTAAGTGTAAGACAAATAGCAGATTAGTAACATGAATTCAGTGTCCTCATTTACTTTATGAAAGTCTAGACTTTCCCCGCGGCTCCCCGTGTGAGGTTCATTGATGATAAATTGTTTCAACTTTTCTTAAATTGTTTTTTAATTATTATTCGCAATATAGTTATTAATACTCACGAATTGCTAAAGTCAATTTTGAAACCATAATTTTTATATATAACTAGTCCATTCCCGCGTCTATACCCTTAAGGGAATGACGTGAAAATGTTCTTTATAGTCCGGTCAAAATAGACATTCAAGGTTACATTAATTCGCACCCAGCTAAAAATTGGCATGAATGTTGGGGGCCCTAGTACACACAATTTGTCAATTATCCACATCAATCCAACGTGTGCAAAAAAATTTAATCAAGGTCAAACGTTGCAAAAATCGGTTTTTTGAGTTTTCCAGCTAAACGGTAAGTTTTATTATGAAAATAGGTGAGACAAAAATTATTCATCATGCAATTATCTGTAAAAATTGGTTATACACTTTTTTTCCTAAGAATCACCATTTCGGAGATATAGCGATGCAAAATGTTGAAAAAGTTGTGTTACTCATAATATGCACACGTTTCCGCGCCACCCGTGAGGTAGTGTACATGGCGCGTTTTTTTTCACGTGGTTTCCCCAGTAAGCCTACTCCACGATCTATTGTGGTTCTGTTGAGTTAAAAGCTATTGTATTAAATTGTAGAAAATTATTTGTCTGATTGATACTCTTCTAATGGAACATAATCCATACTGTCTTGTTCTTCTTCTTCTTCCTGCTGGGTACAAATAAATTGTTCAAAGAGCGATGCATCAGATGTCTCCTCGCATATATCGTAAGAATCTTCTTCTACTGGTGATTGAACATTGGAGCACGATTGGCCTCGACAACTGATACATGCTAATGAACAAAACAACCCAACTTTTTTACAGCCGCATTTAGCATTACACCCCGTTTTGCAATTGCAAAAAATTGAATTGAGGAGTTTTTCTGGTGCAGGAGGGAGTAAAGTCTTAACTGGTTCCAATATATTGTCAATTAACTTCCAACCCCAGTCTTCTGGGTTTAGTTTATTACCGAGCCATACTTGAACTTGATAATATACCCGAAATAGATGTTGCTGAGCAGAAGCAGAGGTTGGAGGAAGACAAGCTAGTTGTACTTGTTTTTTTTTATGCGTATTTTTAGCAAAACATAAGTATCGAAACTTATCTAAGCACGTAATTTTTTTTTGGACGCGAATTTTTTGGACGGACAATTGAATAGCAGACAGATGTTGCTCAAGGTCGTACAGTCATATAAAATGAGGGACTGGGTTCTTTTTCGAGTTCATATTCTTACAATTGTATAGTATGTATGTATACGCCACGAAAACTAATATTTTTACTTATATTAACGTTCTGTAACGTTTAAAACGATAATTGACATATATATTATGAGTAATACAACTTTTTCAACATTTTGCATCGCTATATCTCCGAAATGGTGATTCTTAGGAAAAAAAGTGTATAACCAATTTTTACAGATAATTGCATGATGAATAATTTTTGTCTCAACTATTTTCATAATAAAACTTACCGTTTAGCTGGAAAACTCAAAAAACCGATTTTTGCAACGTTTGACCTTGATTAAATTTTTTTGCACACGTTGGATTGATGTGGATAATTGACAAATTGTGTGTACTAGGGCCCCCAATATTCATGCCAATTTTTAGCTGGGTGCGAATTAATGTAGCTTTACCCCTATTTATGGAGCTAATTTGACCGGACTATTAGGTCAACTAAACTAGTGTAACCATTTTCGTGAGGGCGTAGAAATTGATTCGCTGCAGAGCCATCTATTGGCAAGTAACGGATACTGGGTAGCATAAAAATCTTCATGTAAAAACGTCTGTTTAATTTGTCAAAATTTCGAAACGGTCATGAATTCGGAGATTTGCGATCTTATACAAACGAATGTGAATGATATTTTTATAAATTAAGGTTTCAAAATAGGATTTATGAATATTACTTACTAGCGACCACCCTCGCTTCGCTTATGTTCGTCCCTAGGTACGTTTTGACGCTTAGTGTGGAACAGATTTTTTTTAATTTTCTCGTATGTTTTCTGATGTTCTAATTTAGGTAGTTATTCTGCTATTCGGGGTGAAGACAAATCCAACAAAATTATCTTTGATAATAAAAATCAGTCCAGCAGTTCTCGAGTTACAAGTGTTGTAACAAACCCGACTTTGTTTTATATATATATAGATTAAGGAAACTTTTATTTTGCTAAAACACATGATTTTTATTACATTATGAAGCTATTAGTGATGGCTAAATATTTCATCTTAACATATAAAATGTTTAACATTTTTGTATTTTCAATATTATTGATTACCTACCAACTATTATAATATTATTATATTTTAAGATTATCAAATCTTAATTAGACTCGATTTTGAATAAAACAAGGTTTTGCATAAAAATGATCTAATTTAGTTTTTATAGAATATAAAATAAATGGATTTTGCTATTGCAAGTGAAAATTGATTATTGAATTTTATCCACTTAGATATAAATGAAGAGTGCCCTCATTTTTATAATGATTTTTTAATGTTTCTTTTTTTAAACGGTGCTTTATAAGTTATTTCATATTAAAATACGTAACCTTGAAATCATCGAGGCAATATATACAAAAGGTCTAGCAAATCTTTCTAAGACTGACTAATTTTTTATTACATATATGGAATTGTAGTTATATATCTAATCGTGTTCAAGATTATGTAAGTGCTGTAACAAAGAAATATTGCGTATAGATATTGTATGTCGTGTGTATCGATACAATAGCTCTCACGTTTTTTTCTCATCTTTATAATTTTCATATGACGCAAATGCATTTATAATTCCATTATAGGACGAAAAGGAAGGTCAGTAAGTTACGGAATCTTCCTTATGTATATAAATAATTGTATCTGCATTTTTTATTACCGGCTAATTTGCTTATTCGAATAACATAAACATATATAGTAGTTTGTTCTTATGTTGGTACTAAAACTATTGAGTGCTCACAAATATTTGTTATTGATAATAAGTATGTAACTTGACCTTAAAAAACATTTGTATTTTTATGACATCACAAAAAATGTTCTTGATTTATTCTTATTCTCGTTAAAATATTTCAAGGTTAAATATTGGAGCACAATTTAGATTATTAAGTTTGATTGTAATCAAACAGTCATTTTTAATCTAATTTGATGCTCGTTTTGAACACAAGTTCTTATGTCCATACAGCTAGGGGCTTTTACGTAAATATCATAACATATTGTTACAAAAATAAATGAGGAATGTTACAAGTAGGTACGTATATTTAATTTTTGTGCTGGTGTGAATGTAAACAGAAAATGATTGTATAATTTGTGATGCTTGTTTGTTTTCTTGTATCATAAACTGTTTTCATATTTCCAAAGAGATTTATTTGTTTAATAACATTATACTATGTAATGCCTTGATTTGAATATAAAACATGAAATCTTAAAAGTATTTTCATTCCGCATTCCCAACCTATACCTAACTCAGAATGAGATACACTTCCCAAGGAAAAAAGATAAAATCTATTTACTAGAACAATATTAATACTTAATAAGCCTAATAGTATTTGCCTATGTGGTACTCCACGTCATAGCTGTTCGTATTTAGTACACAGCTATGACATATTATATATATACGTATAGTAAGAAAAAGAAATATTTTATGTATGGGTGACGCAAAAAACCGACTCCTTTTGGTGCCTCGTTTGAAAATATTTTAGTTTTTCATGGAGTCTTTAAAGGTCCGATCGAAAAAATTTTTTTTTTAGGAGTCGGTCATGATTTTTAAAGGTCGCTAGAAAACATCAAAAGCAATGAACTTAAAAATGTTCGTTAATTTTGAGCGATCTTTAAAAAATTATATTTTAAGCTGTAATTTTGAAGAAGTTACTATTTTATACGTACTAAATTTTACCGCAGCAATAATAATAAAAATGAACTTTGACCATTTTTAGAACATTAAAAATCTTGAACGGCCAATAAAAGATTTTTTGACTTGATCAATAACGAGATTGTAAAACATGAAAACTACTATATTTTCATACGAGATACGAAAAAAATAGTCGGTTTTTTTTGCGGCAACTGAATGTATATGTATGCTTCTACAAACATACATAAAAACATTCGCATTTTTATTAGTATTCCGAATTTATTAGCAATAGAGACTTACACCAGCGTAGAGTCGCGAGAAGTGGCTTTGAAAAATAAGCTACCTACCATATCATATAAATACTAAAAATAAGCTACCTACCATATCATATAAATACTAATTCAATGATTAAACCGAAGAAGAGAGAGGTAGTAATAAAACATACAAAGTCATGAAGAAAAATATATTTATTAAATATATTCATAAAACTTATTCTAAGACAATTGTTCGATAAGCATTTCCCATTTTCATAACTACACGGTAATTAAAGAGTATTACATGATATTACAGAAAAATAAATAGAAACGTAAAATGTTTTTATTTGACAAATAGCAATTTAGAAAAAGTAAATCAAAATGAATTAATTCAAAATTTTATAATAAAAACATTTTCCTTTCATACTTTTAAAAATAAGTGTACATCAATATTACTTAATATTTACATTACGATTAAATATAATTGTAAATATTGTATATGTAAAAAAGCATAAATATTAAATACTAAATAGACATTCAGACGATTCTGTTACTTTAGGTATAGTAATTATAATAAATGGCAGAAATTATGCAGTTAATATTTTAGGAATTATGTATGAGATAATATATTCCTGGACATAATTATTCTGATAGAATTATGTATAATTATTCCATTATGTTGTCTTGTACATGGTCTTAGATAAATCTAAAAATCTAGAAGAATAATATTTAAACTCTTAAATTACATAATTATATTGTAAACGTGAAAGATTCAAAATTTCAATATGAACTGTGTCAATTTTATTAAAATGTAAACTTATGCGATAAAAATGGCAGTTATATTTTCATAAATTTCAAACACACGCATACGTATAAAAATATTTTTAAATAAAAACAAGTTTATATAAAAATATCTTTATCATTCAAAAGTCTAATCCAGACGAGATTTCTTTGCTGTTCTACCACTTTGACCACTCAATGCCTCTACCATAAATTCTCTGAACGACACTCGTTAGCGACTGCGTTAAGACTTAAAGCGCCTTTAACAACGTTTTTCATATATATAAGACTTAAGAGTAGCTGTAGGAAGCGGACAATATGGTATCTACGTAAGTAAAAAAAAATTAAATACCATAAACAGTAAGTTTTAATTTTAAAACGTTTTTTTGTGGAGGGCGAAGTAATTCGAATCGTGTTTTAAAACTATAAGAAATCTTAAGACACTTATTAAAAATTTAGAGTTCTAAAAATAATTTAGCAAATCGATAGCACGGTAATGTAATGCATAAACATTACCGTGCCGATAGGGTACAAATAATCCAAACGTTTTAATTAAACTTAACTAATAGATATATTTAAATTGTATTTTTTGTCATAATTTTGACATTTACAATAGCAATAAAAGTCACTACACTGGTGTCAAATGCATATAATGAACAATAGATTGTGTTGTAGGTATTCAAAATTTGCATTATTTCATCGTGTATTTTGTTTATAAAGTTTAAATTGTCCTGTAATAAATAGGATTATGTCTTTTATAAAAAATATCATATACTTAATCTGATATTTCAGTCATGACGTGACGTAAGTGACGTCATGACGTCATTGTTATTGTATTGCATCGTGAAGTTTAAATCTCATTTCTTGAATTTTATTAAATATGAGTAATTAAGTTAGTCATATATTTAAATAAATTAAACCAAAGGGCGGTGGTTCGTTGTTTATAATGTATTGTACCTATACTGTATGTACTGTACGTGACCCAAGATGGCGCTGGGTTGCTTTGCTTGGTGAATTTGGTTCAATTTATTTAAAAACTAAAATAAAATTTTCATTTTTAACCGACTTCAAAAAAGGAAAATTTAATCGAGTATATTTAATATATTATTACTTGTATTTAAAACGTGAACTGTGAATTACCAATTTTCATGACTCATAATGCAAGGATTGGTTCTATGGAACCATTACATAAAAAAATGTAACCCTAAAATAATATGGAATAATATTAATTACTTTTAAGTTAATTTTGAAGTCGGTGGACCTTTTTAGTTGAAAATATATATTATTTATATATGAATACATAGTTCGTCGTGTGGCTAGTTGTACGCGCGCGGCCGCGTGTCGCGCGGCACGGTGAGCGGCGCGCGCGGCCGCAGTGCGCGCTCTCACGCCATGTCCTCGGACTTACCGTCCAGGCGCTTCAGCTGGAATACACACATGTTCACATATTTAGTTTTTTTTTATTTAAACTCCATAATTCTACTGAGGTAAAACTAAAGGTAAAAAAAAACGTGTGTGTGTACTTATGTATGTAAGAAGTTATACCTACTTCTTTGGCGTAACAGAACAAAAATAGCTAAAGATTTCGTCCCGTATGTCACAACTGTCTGTTATTAAAAGGAATGCAGCCAACTTCATCATGTCGCCTTTTGGCTGTCGGTGTGCGCGCGCATCGTAAAAATTTTGCTCTCATATTTTTCCAAACGTGCCAAAAGAAGTACAACTTCAATATAAAATAGAATTCATGAGTGCTCAACCTTTTAAAAGTTATGTTTTACTATCGACTTTGGATTTACCTTCGCATCGCTTAGATGCGTTCTTAGGTGCCTAACAGCAGACTACGTGTTACTCCAGGCTATAATCTGTGTAATAAATTTCATCCAAATCTACCCAGCCGTGTCAAGCAGTAGCCGGAGTAGCAAACATACATGCACGCACGCACACTCACGCATGTACATATGTAATTACAAACGACATACGCACACATACACATATACAGCCTTGCAGATTTTATTTTTATATGCTATCAATTATATAGTTACTACATATTTTATTTTATTTTTAATGATATATGTATTATATAGTGCCAAATTGTAAAGAATTTAAAAATAATAATGTGCAGGTACACTCTATTTTTTTTTTGTTTGAGCTTACGCTTTGTTCAACGGTCCATGCTGTAGGCGCTAATCGTCCAGAGCGCTTGTAAATAAATAAGTTTTAATTAAAAGTATTTATGATGTCTAAATATAAGAATATCATTTACAATTTCTCCAATAATATAACATTAAATTTAAAAAAATAAATTTTAAGTATTTCCTGGTATTTAATTGTGTTTATAATATTATTTTCGAAGGTATTTCGTAAGCAAAGGCATAATTTATCTATAGAGATCTTAAAACAATGTGTGTACGATAAAACAGATCTGTTGTTGATGGCACATCACCATAGGAACTCAATTATAACTAATTTATACATCATAAGCTTGTAATTACATATTTTAGTGTTAAAAAAGTTTTATTATCAATCAATTCAAGTATCTACCTCTTTTTCATCGGCGGCCACAGGGCGGTATCTCGGTGACAGCGAGTCAGGAGGCGGTGCGGAGAAGCCGTGCACGTAGAGCAGAGCTGCCGCTACTCCGCCGGCTATGGGGCCCGCCCAGTACACCTTATAGAGAATATAAACATAAATTAACCAATTAAAATTAGCCGATTTAAGCGGGTTCAAATTCTGATATTTTTATGTGGGAATAATATCTAACATGATTACCACTTGTCTTACGGTGAAGGAAAATAACGAGAGAAGGGAAACGGGCAGGTTGTAAGTACATCTGAGAGAACCTAGCAAGCTTTCAAAAGACATATGAAGTCTGCCAACCCGTAAATGGCCAGCGTAGTGAACTATGGCCTCTTGTATGGAAGGGAGGCCCGTGCCCAGCAGTGGGGCTTTAAAAGAGGCTGAATACAAGTCTATATTTTAAACTAGTGACTGAGCCTCACTTCACTCGGGTGCATCCCTAGTAGCCTAACGGCTAATGTGTTATTCCAGGTCATAGTCTATCTGTAGTCTGTATACTCATGAACATATGTCCTGCCGTTTCAATGTAAAGGAGTAACAAACACACGCACACTTATATACTAACTTTCTCATCTATACTAATAAATGGAGAGTCGATTTTTTTGTTCGGTTATACTGCGATAACTACTGAGCCGATCGGAATAATACTCATACCATAAGATGCAGCGTGTTTCGGAGAAGGTTTAAGTAATATGTTGGTGATTAATATACTATGCGGGCGGTGCCGCAGGAAAACGCTAGTTTATAATAATAGTTCCATTGTACTTTGAGTAGGTATAATGTTATTTACGTTAGTAAATTATGGCAATTTAAAATGTCCATCTAAATTTAACTTTAGGTAAGGGACCGTTCGAAATATTTGCACAATATCTTATAATATGAGGCCACCGGATACACCTAATAATAAGAACTCCGGGTCTAAATCAGGATATAGCAAAGAATACTTATGCTTAGGCGCATCATGACTATAAATAAACTTTTAATGCTAGTACATATTTGTTATTTATTCGAGACAAATATTTCATTTACGGCTGTTGATTCTGAGGTCCTGAGTTTGAGTCTCGAATGGAACCTAAATAGTTATTGAATGTTCCATCATGAAATTCTTATCACATCTGGGTAGTCTGCAGTGTTACACTGTGCCTCGTGTGCCTCGGATAGCCAAGGTCTATCGCCAGTCTTGGTGAATCAGCGTGGAGGATATTTAGATAAATAATTATTTCAAGGATAAAAACTATTACGGATAAATATTATCATGATTTTATCATCATCTGATAAAAACCGATTCTGTGAAATCAAAATATTGCGAGCGAGTGCACTGAGTGCGATCACGTCTCGATCGGTGCATGCATTGCAGTATTATGAAATTTGGAACAATCAAATAAAATAAACTCTCAATTTTATAAGATAAGATATTGTAATATAAGTATATGAAATACTAGCTTTGCCCCGCGGTTTCACCCGCCTTAAATTTGTTTGATGATAAATATCAGCTTTAAAGTAATGTATGTAATTCTGCCTGATTTGTTGACATTTATGATTACTGCTCCGCTCCCTTGGGTAGTAGCATGATGATATATATCCTATGACCTTTCTCAATAAACGAGCTATCTAATGTGAAAAGAATTTTTCAAATCGGATATGTAGTTGCTGAGATTAGCGCGTTCAAACAAACAAACAAACTCTGCTTCTTTATCATATTAGTATAGGTAATTAAAAAGAAATTGTTTATTTTATACCATTCTGGATGTTATTTAGATATGTAAATGCAAATGGGAAATAATAAGTTAATTTAAGTATCACTTTATGTAAATTTGGATTTTAGTTAAATTTCACTTTTTAGTAGTGTATCCTAAGTGTATTTTAAGTAACATTGTGGACTATAGATAAGACATTTCGAGGTAGTCACCAGAATTCGGAATTAAAACAAGAATGTTTTAATTTAAGTAAACTGGTTAAACCCGAGATTAAAATTATCATCTTTGTTTACTATTAACAATTGGTAGAAGATATATTGAGATAACTTAACATTAACGTTATCAAGAAATTATAAAATGACGAATTTTATTTTATGATTGCTTATTTTTATCAATACAAAATACGAATGGATTGGATTACGTTGTCGGCGATCCTTAGAACAAAATATATATGACTCCAACAAACAATTTTATTTTCGTTCGAAATTGCGAATATGTAAAGGCTGACTGTGTGACATCAAAACTAATATTAGATATAAAATGTAGTCTGTGAATTTGGAGGCTCTGAACCTTTTTATCCTGAATTTTCTGTTACTGATAAAAACCATTTTTGACCAACTTCGAAAAAAATGGGTACCTATTCAATTTAATTGTACGTTTTACTTTATGTGTTATACTTACAGCAAAATTATGAATCGACGTGTAAATACGTACATCAATGGTAGTCACATATAAATTTCAAAAAAAAAATACCCTGATAAATAGTTAATAAGTTACCCTTATGGGAGGATGTTTAGTTTAGTGATGATTTAAGATATTTTGTGTACATTTTATTAAAAAATATTTTTTTTCTGTGTGACTTAGGCTACATTTTTACCACGTAGGTCTATCAAATGGTATTTGTGGAATATTACGAAAATCAATTGAAAGGCGCGAGCCATAGATGAGCCTGAGTGAGGCGAAGGGGTTTAAGTGAATCATATGTTACAAACTAAAGGTAAGTAGGTACAAATATAGGTGTATTGAAGTTATTATATAAGGTAAATTTGATTTAACTGGTATATAGCACGTACAAATGCAATTACCGTAAAGAGATAATGACGTATATATAACAGGTGTTGATTGTACCGAATAGGTCCTGTGCATATTTATTGTATACTACTTGTACTCATATACTTATTAGAAACTATTAAATACCTTTATTTAAAACTCGTAGATGATCTCATGTACCATTTCAATCTAGGCTACTATCAATTATGGCTATACCTATGTAATAAAATATGACTATAATATATAAAATTATGATTATATTATGACTAGGTATATTTTCGGATTTTTTCAGAATAAAATCCGAGAAGATATTTTTATTTAAAACTAGCGACCCACGCTCACTCCGCTCGGGTCCGTCCCTAGTTACGTTTTGAAGTTTAGTATAGATTTCTCAGAGATGAGGTATTTTCCCGCAGTAAAAATTATATTTTATGTTGACGCGGATAATCAGCTATCGTCATACCAATTGCATCAAAATCTGTCCAGTGATTTTCTTATGATGCATTCCCAGACGGACAGACAGACAGACAATACTTCTAAAAACTATAGATTCGGCCTCTGTATGATAATACTGACTATTATAATAAGATTTTCCAAAATATATTTAATGTACAGATTCGGCTTAGTTACAATTTTATTATATAGAATATAGATGTTCAATATTTGCGTAAATCTAAGAAAGTATTATGTGAAATCGCTAACCAAATATGCCGGTTAGATCTGAAAACAAGACATCTCCCGTGACCATCATTTCTGTAAAGCATTTGAAACGTCGGGAACCAAAAATCAAAATAAATCCGCGAAAAGATTTTTTTTATTTAAAATGGTAAATATTCACGTTAATCGAAGAAATTAGTAATCTAAGACATGACTCTATTAAATCAGGATATGGAATATTTTATACAAAGCATATGGAAGAAGGAAACTATGAAGATTTACATCTATAAATATAATAAAATTGTAACTAAGCCGAATCTGTAAATTAAATATTTTTTGGAAAATCTTATTGAAATAGACATTATTATCGATACAGAGGCCGAATTTATAATTTTTAGAATTTTTGTCTGTCTGTCTGTTACCGCATCACAAAAAAAACCACTGGAGGGATTTTGATGAAATTTGGTATGGTGATAACTGCTTATCTGGGTCAACATATAGGATATATTTTTTACCGCGGGAAAATGTCTTATTTCTAAGAAAAAAACAAAAAACCGCAATGTAATATTAAACTAATATGTAAAACCTAAGAATTTGGTTTTTGGTCATGTGAACGCGGGCGGAGCCGCGGGCAATGCTAGTATTAAAATAAAGCACGCTGCATGCGAGTAATAGAGCAAATTTAGAAGTTCTACCTCTCTACACTCACAATGTTTTCTACATGAGGATGGTAGCGATAAGATAATGATACCTATCTCATTGTGCATTATTGATATTGAAACTACATATTTTGACTATCGTCCCTAAGTAAACATTGGATACAAGTACATTTATACGGTCAATATTAGGTAATATTTGCTAACTTTTAACCCCGATATAGTGGAAAGTTTTGGTCACATACCTAAAACGCTCCATGGAAATGATTAATATACTGTTGGAAGTTTTGAACAGCTTACCTAATGGTATTATAATCTTTACAATAATAGGCATGCAATTTAATTACCCGTTTAAAACATTTATCTATTAAAAGGAAAACACCACTAAAATTTAGAGATACGATCTAAATCATAAAGATCGCGATTTATAGATTAACTTATATTTTTTATATTACTTTCACTTTAATTATAAAAGTGTTTATTACTAATTTATGACTTCAAAGGAGTTGTATGGATTTAATATCGTACCTATAATATAGTTATGGTGAATTTGAATCTTATTTATTGTTAAAAAGTTATGTGCATCATAAACGCAGTAATCATCCTAGCCTTCAAACACTACGACTGTACCTACTACCGTCAAATACCTACTATCTATAAGTAGTCTATACTGACTGTACAGATAGCAAAATAAAAAAATAAAAAATAAAAATTGATAACTTAGATTTACGTAAATATTTGATAACTTTAATAAAACGTTTTTTTGTCATCCAAAACATCTGAAAGAAAATCACTACATAGTATAAAACAAAGTAGCTTCCCTCTGTCTGTCTGGATCTTTAAAACTACACAACGGATTTGATGCGGTTTTTTTAATAAACTAGCGGCTCACCCTCGCTTCGTTCGAGTCCGTCGCTAGGTACTTTTTAAATAGATATAAATAGTTATTAGCCAGCGTTAGCCATATAAATTTTATTTATTTTTTGTTAATAATATTGACAAAAATTGACTATAATATTAATATGATTCTAACGTCACTCAATTGCCATCAATGTTTTGCCTTCCCGGAACCTCTACACTAACACTTAAACTTTATGTTATGGTATTAAAGTTCAAATTGACTTTTAAGTATTATTACGAATCTTTTGTATGGGAGTATAGAAAAGTGTTGTTTTTAGACATTTTCAGGTTTTTTTTTAATTTTTCTCTCCGGAAGAACCATCCTCATACTTCAAGGATTATTCTAAAAAAAGAATTAGCGAAATCGGTTGAGCTGCTCTCGAGATTTGCGCTTACCAATACATTCAGCGATTCATTTTTATATTATAGATAGAGTGATTCAAGAGGAAGGTTTTAGTATATAATTTGTTAAGTTTTATTTAAATTAGCTAAAATATAACGATGTTTGTTGGAGGTGTTGAAAAAAAGCCGTCTGGGAGCTTTTAATGAAAACCCTGCCTAAACCCTTTGGATATAACGAAATAATGGTGGAATTGTGTGTCTTATATAGGTCTACAGAAAAGTCCGCGATGGCATAATTCGTTGGCTCACTATTACAAGGTTCTATGTTAATTTTTAATAAAGTTTAGTAATTTTTACATAGAACTTTGTTATTTTGTTATCGTAAAAAAAACAACATAGAACTATGTACAATTGAATATTTTGTAGTTATAGTGCCGCTTTCTAGTGGTATGTTTTTGCAAAACTGTAGCTAATGACACATAAAACCTTTTCGCATTAATAACTAAATAAATACTAAAATTGTAACATAGAACCTCGTAATTGTGAGCCAACGAATTATGTCTATCTCTTAAGGATAACATTCTACATCCATCATAATTTAAAACTTACCTAATAAATTATTAAGAAATAATGTTCCTTACCCAGTGATCATCCCAGTGGTTCGCGACGAGGGCCGAGCCGAAGGACCGGGCCGGGTTCATGGCGGAGCCGGTGTAGTCCACAGCCAGGAGGTGCCCCAGCGTGACCGTCAGCCCGATGGCGAGGGGCGCTGTGGCTTTGCTGTCGGGTTTGTTCGCGTCGCAAACCTGGTGGCAGACGTATACATTCATTGTGGGCTTTACTATTTGCTTCTCTATGAAGTATGTACCAATATATAAAGCTGTAAAGATTCATTTGTTTGGTTGAACAGTCCGTCTTGAAATTTTTTTTTCTATTTTATATGTAATAGGTTATCTAACATCACGCTATAACCATTAGGAGCGTAACAATTATATATAATCTACGCGAACGCGTAAAAGCTTCTATAAACTATTATTATAAAGACAAAAGCTTTGATTTTTTTATACAGGATAAGCTCAAAAATTACTAAGTCGAATTCATAATAATAAAGCTACATTATCAGCGAGTAACATGGGTTGTATTTTATTTTCAAAAACGTTAAACTCAGAAAATTGCAATATTGTAACCCAAGGTAATTAAAATTTGCCTATAATAGTCATTATTTGGCGTGCGCCGTTGACTGCTAAGCTGCTAAAACTATTGATGACAGATAAAACAATGAACATACATATTTATAGTACTGATGAGTGAGTAGGTACGTACAAAAAAGTCCACGAGGCTTCATTGCGTAAAACGTACGTGTATAAAAAAAGCACCCGAACGAAGCGAGGGTAGTCTCTAGTTATAATTCATCATTCATTTCATTTTCGAATACTTCCATATAAATATAACTTTACTTTTGAAGTAAATTAGAAAACTTTAACTTTAGACAACTTCAATTCGCAGAGCTTAATGTTAAGCTTTTTACTGGTCACAGTTAATGTAATTATCTATAATCTAATTTAATGCACTAACTACTACTACTAATTTAATTTTAACGTATTTGTTTTCTTATGTAATAAATATAGACTTTTTTATAATAAGTTAAACGCTGCTACTAATAACTCGAGCAATTGAAATCAGGTTAACCAGAGTTGTCACGCGATTCGCAATGCACTATCAACATTTAGTATCAGGTCAGAGGCCTCGGGCCTCGTAAGCGTGGAGTCAATCTTCGTATAAAAAGCATACTTAGAACTGGTTTTGTTCACAAAAACCATTAGGTACCCAAGGAGGGCGCAGTGAGATCGCGCAATAGTGTCTTGGTACTTCCGTGAATTAAATAATTAATTTGTTAATTCACTTGGATATTCTACTTTATAAATCCTGTCATAGGCTATCTAATTCGATGTGCAGGACATATCAGGGTCGTGGTTGATGCATAATAAGTTCTGTATTTAGATTAAAGCAAATATATTATGTATGATGCATATATCTAAGTTGCACGAAGCTCTTACTTGTAAACACTTAAATTTGCTTATCTATGTATCTAATAAATTGAAACCTTTACTTCTCTATACATTTAGACAATGACCATGAAAAATACTGAAGAATTAAATAACAAAAACTATGTATAATTGATATAATGAAAAATCGGTAAATCCACATCTTTGTCAATATTATAAAATTTGATTTGATTGTGTACATAAATACCATGAAAATAACAAAGCAAGTTTGAATATTTCAATGAGCGGAGATTAGCGCAGATTATATCGGCGTACTAATGACACCGGTCACGGAAGCTAATACTTTATTACTATTCAAGCACCGTCATTAAATGATTTAACGTAAATGAATGTGGTGTCTTTACTTGCAAAGCTGACTGAGTTTATAAATATGCTAAAAACTAACTTGTTACTGTAATCTGAATAAATCTATTTCCTTATAAATTACGAGGAACTTTGTTATTCTAAAGCTGTTGTAAGCTTCTTAATAAGTTTAGTGCATCATATAATTTTAATATAAGTAAAAGTACGTACCTAAATTTTGGGAAAATAACCAACGAAAACCTGCTTCATATAAATGGTATTTACATAAAAAACTTATAGAATGAGATCGTATTCGGAGAATTGTTGAACCGCACTGTGCAGGTGTGTAATGATACCTACTTTATTTAAGTACAAAAAATATATTCCGGACACTTTATTTTTATTTTTTCAGATAAAAAAAAAGTCCCGTAAAATGGTATATTAAGATAAATGGACTAAGTTGGATTTTCCCACTAATATGTAGATATATATAGTAATTCGAATTCTATGAAATATAAATCTATTTTTAGGTTCCAGAAATGTTAGGCAATTCAAGGAAATCTGTCTAATCATTAACTGGTCACCCATCTATATTCGTGCCTCATCGACTTCGCTTAACCTTACTGCCCTTGACATCCATCAATCTTAAAAAAAACTATAAATTTAAAAATAAATCTCACCCCACAAACAACAAAAACGAGGATGAATCCCAAAAAGAACTCGATTCCAAAGCCTTGCAATTGCGTCACGTTCTTCCCAAGTCCCGTAGTGCCGAGAGTACCGGCCACTTGTTCTGGAGTGAACGCTTTAAGGAGCCCTGAGCCGGCGGCTGCGCCCGCGCACTGCGCTATCACGTAGAGGATACCGCGGATAGGCTTCACCTTCCCCGTTGCCGTCATACCAGCGGTCACGGCCGGGTTGACATGGCCACCTGATACGTGACCGATAGCCTACAATAAAATATATATTTGTATTCCCTAAAAGCAGTGCTTAAAAATAATTTCTTAACTTTACCCCAAAAAGTTGTCATTTAGTTTTATAATTTCACATAATTTTGAATATTAAAACAGGTTTAGGAACAACCTAAATAATGTATAAAATTTATGAAGATGAAATTTAAACACATTTAAAATATTCATTAACAAATACTCATGGTTTTTATTGAGTTGAAGAATCGCCTCATTTATTAATCAGTATCTTTATATCTGGTGCAAGCAAGACCTATATGAATTATTCAAATATATTTTAATTAAATTCTTATTTGAAACATTTGGCAAAAAGTGTGACGTAAAGTATCTGCAAAGTAATTGCACGCAGTAAATATCTGGTATAATATCTATCATACGCCATGACAGGGAGATAAAACTTTAATCTTTATTATGGGTATGGCATCTTATAATAGTGCAGTAAATTTTTGCCATATCACATTAAGCCGTGAAATTGTAACATGACTAAAGAGGTTACATAATTCATGCCTTAGGTACTACTTATCTCCCCCCTAACGTGCGTTCACCTTGTCGTGTTGGAGGGGGGGGGGGGGGGGGTGGACTCAGTAGTGCCCGGCAATCCAACCGGGTGCGAAGCTAAGAAACGCACAGGGAGGTTGCCCATTTCGGTGGGCGGTGAGAGGTGGCCCTCTTCGGGGGGTGGTGTACCTTGCGGGTTGCTCCTAGTAGTTCTCTGATAGCAGAGTGGACCTTGGAGCAACCCCGTGGTTGTTGCGGTCTGCTTCGGCAGACCTGCCGTCGGGGCGTCGTAGATGAATGCGTAAGCGATCCTGCGAAAAGGTACTACTTATGATATTTTTGACTATCTTACAGAAACTATAGCGAAGACAGCGAGGCCGAAGGCAAGTGCAATAAGAACAATGTCAGCGACAGCTTCTGAACCGTGCGCGATGTTGACCACCGCTCCACAGCCAAATAAGTTTAACAGCAGGTTACCTACGTAAACAGTAAAACATTGAAAATACAATTCAATCCAATTCTTTTGTTAATGGCTTCAAAGATTGAACATACGATTAGCATTAAAGAAAATAAAGTGCTAAGCTAATTAATGTATGTAAATATTGACAATTTAAAAATACTTGTAAATGTCTATTTGAATTAAATATTTTGATTCGATTTATCATTTTTTATACATGGACTTTGCTGTAGATACATGATAATTTTAAAAGACTAATTTTCTTTAAACTTTAAATTTATAATTTAAATTTTGTTTAAGAATACATATAAGTATAACGAGCGTTAAGTATTTCAAATTAGGGCAGGTATATATATGCAGGTATAGGTATATAACTACTGGAAAACACTAGTATAATATTAATGTCATGAATTCACTCGTACGAGCTTTATATGCAGCTTTACTTAAGTTACTCGTATTAACCGAAAAAAAAGAGGAGGTTTCCAATTGAAATGTACATTTTTTGTGTATATTAACCTACTAAAAAAATATTAATGTATTTTTTAAGAATACAAATTTTAAGAATTTTCAACGCTGATAAGATTTGGGGAATTCATTTTGAAGTCTCTACTATAGCTTTTTCATCACAAATTTTCTCAAGAAGGAAAAAGTGTATAAATTTTTATTCAACTCAACAATATTAATTATGCAAAATGTGAAAATAAATAAATTAGATAAATTTAAAGACGTTTACCAATAAATTCTGCGAGCAATGCTTTGCTGATTGCAGCCGCACCTCCCGACAACTCATCTAAACCGAGCTTTGCACCAAGTTCACCCATTTTTCTGAAACAAATAATACAAAAAATTCGTTATTTGACGATTTGGATTTTTTGCGTAGATGTTTATGAGCCTACTCGCTATCTAAGCTATGTATGGGATATTAATGTCATAATGAAAGAACTGCTCGAAAAATATATTATAACGTTCTAAGTAACAAGAATGTGTCAGTAGCATATACCTATGTAGGTATATTTAAATTTTTTACTTGTATTTCTCTAGCATAAAATATTTTATATATGCTTATTTGTAATGTTCATTAAATAAATATAAATATATATATATATATATCTTGTCGTTATTATTCCGCACGATTATTGAATACGATGTTTAAAGGTGAGCAAAATCTTTAAATTTTTTCAAGATTTTACTTTCAAAGCGGTTAAATTCTCCAAAAAGTCTCTGCTGGTGTTATTACTGTATTATAGCGGTCATCTGTATATACTTATGTTATGTGCGTGGGATACCTATATCGTAAGAATTGTAATAAATGCGACCTTAGCAAAATGAAAAAAACTAAACTGTAAGCATTGCCAGAATTTAACTTTTTTATATATAGTATATTTATATTATTTTAAAAAACAAAAATTACACGTATTGTAAAACTTAAAGACAAAAAGGTGTTATATTCTTGAAAACATCGTATTGGTCCAAAGACGCTTCCTCTACGCATATCGTAATAGATTATTACAGCGAATACAATAATAGTTAAAAATAGTTATTAACACTATGGTCTGTTGATTAAACAAACGTGTGTTTAAATGCTAATGCACTAGTTAATATGGAATATGAATTACAAGTGTGGTATTTATTTATGCATGTTGCCGAACCGAAAGCCATAATTTAGTTCCATTTGATGATAGGCATTTGAGTCTTGAAAACCATGCGGGTCGCTGCTTCGTTAAATCTGATAACATTAGTTTTTCGCTGATTAACATTTTTTCACGGAAAGCCGGAGGGCTTACACAATAGTGGCAACAAAGCGCCAAGTCTGAACAATACATTCGATAAGTTATTATACGAGTGATAGGGAAATGAGCATGTGATTTGTGCCGGAAATAAATTATACTAATTAGAAAGCCTGCAATGATGGAATTGCTGTAAAAGTATGGTTCAGTTGCTTTATAGCTATACTTATGTTCAAGCACAATTCGTACGCAACTATTTAGAGTCAATTTTGTGTGATTCCGGGCATTTGGGAAAATTGGGATTTTTCTAACTTATTGCGTGCTTTGACTTAATGTCTGTTTGTTTTTGAAAATTCGCAAATTTTAATGAAGAATGATAATAAATTTATTGGCTGCCTTGACAAGTTCCAAAACCGAATATCGTTAACAAGCACATATCACAGCAAGAGAGAAACAAACAGATTGAATATCATGCGTTGTAACTTATAATATATTACAATTTTATGTATTTAAAAACATTGACAATCCGATGTAAATGGCATGTAAACGTTGCAGATGTTGGCAGCGGTCCATATTTGAGTGCATCAGGAGTTGCAAGGCTTGCGCGGTTTGCCGTGACCGAGCCTTAGGTGACCTACACCATTGGACTTAAACGTCGACATTATGCCTTTCCAAAATGTTAATTATGCACTATTGGCCTCTGCATTTATATGCGTTTTCCTCTTACACACCAATTCACGGTAAGTGCTTATTAAAAATATCAAGACCTCAAATATTGTTCTTGTAGGTGAAATGTTAAATCAATTATTACCAACATTGGATTTCGGATAATATATAAGTAGCAAAAAGATTATTTGTAAATGATTTAAATTTTTCGAACGTGTAGTAGTTATTTTTTTTTTAATTAATCATTTTTCGGAAAATAAAGAAATCGTTTTCGATAACGCATAGAGTTTTATTTTTCCCACCCGTCGAATTTTGCCGCCCTGGGCACTAGCCCCGAATTGCCCTTGTGTAAATCCAGCGTTGACATTAACGTAATAATACAATACCTACAGTTATGTCATGTTCACGGTATTTACTTTTGATTTAGATTTAGTTAGTCGCCTTTATGATAATAACTTGGGACAACAAAGGAAGATACGTGAAGGTATTTCACGACAGTGCAGCGTTTTGTCTAGCGATTGTGCTAAGTGACGTAGAGTGTAAATTATTACAAATTGAAATTTTGATTTGACATTTTAAACTCCGTATTTGGTTATTTCATTTATCATATTCTTACTGTGAGTAAAAAATTAAATTTAAAATAAAATATAATAAGCAGATCTATATTCCTACAATTTTTTAATGTATTTATATCAAGCTATTTCCTTTGAAAACTTAAGTAGGTATGTGAGATTTTAAATATCTAAAAATTAATGTTTTATTTGATTTAATATGTGACCTAACTATATTAAAACATGAATCAAGTACGCGAAGTACCTACTGGGTATCTTCAAAAAACTTATTTGCCTTAGTATTAAAGTGACCTCATAATCTGTTTAGCATTTTAAATATGGGAATAAAGACAGAAACATTTAACATTGCTACACAAAAAACATATTACATATTATTTATTGTAATTTGAAAAGAATTAAGGTTTATTATTTAAAGTATATATATATATATATATATATATATATATACTACTAGCGAATCACCCTGGCTCCGCTTGGGTTCATCCCTGCTTACGTTTTAATGTTTAGTATAGATTTCTCACAGATGAGATATTTTCCCGCAGTAAAAAGTATATGTTGACCTGGATAATTTGCTATCACCATACCAAATTTCACCAAAATCCCTTCAGTGGATTTTCCGTGATGCGGTAATAGCAGACAGACAAAAATTCTAAAAACTATAGATTCGGCCTCTGTATCGATAATAATGTCTTAATGTCTATTTCAATAAGATTTTCCAACAATATTTAATGTACATTTTCGGTTTAGTTACAATTTTATTATGTGTAGGTATAGATAAAATGTTAGTGGTTTTTAATGGTAAAGTTTTGAAAACAAACTGAAAGTAATGTTAGCTGATCATAATTAATACTATTAAGAGTACTAAATTAGATTTTAATCGATGTAGTTGTTTATAGACATATGGAGATAGATGGAAGTTTACGATAAATAATACCAATATGGATACATTTTTTAGAAATGCTTTAATGTATATTGAATGTAATGAAATATTCAGGATTTGGAGCAACTCTATGTTAAGGTCGAATGTGTTCGAGTAATGAGTATGCTGTGAAAAACTATGATTATAACAAAGGTTTGTCATGTTAACATTGGCTAGGACCATTGATTACAGTCATGCGGGACACCATTAGAAAAGTTCAAGGTAGAGTCTCTATAACTATGTAGTAAACTAGCATTGCCCGCGGCTCCGTCCGCGTTCAGATGATCAAAAACCAAACTCTTAGGTTTTACGTATTAGTATACTCTTAAAATGCAGTTTTTGTATTTTTTGTCAGATGTGAAATATTTTCCCGCGGTAAAAAGTCCTATCCTATATGTTGACCCGGATAACCAGCTATCATCATACGAAATTTCATCAAAATCCCTCCAGTGGTTTTTCCGTGATGCGGTAATACAGACAAAAATTCTAAAAACTATAGATTCGGCCTGTGTATCGATAATAATGTTTATTTCAATAACATTTTTCAAAAAATATTTAATATACAGATTCGGCTTAGTTACAATTTTATTATATGTATAGATATTTTAGACAAAAAAAATTTTTTTTAACATCCAGTCATAGAGAAGATGGCTTCTAATATACAACATATAAGACGGATCTTATCGTATCTTACTGTTCGTCCGCCAATAAGATCCTAATTAATTAAGTTTTCATGAATGACATAATATACTTAATAATATAGATCCTTGTTTAATTTTGTTCTTGTTTGTATTTTCAATATGCTGTTAATTTAGTTTAATAAAGGAGATGTTGTATTAGTTTATTTTATAATAAGACATATGTATAGAATCTTTGTGGTGTAACATAGGAAAAGAATGGAATAAAAAATGACGTCAGATATTATATATGTTGTTAAGCTATAAATAATATTAATATAAAATAATAAAATAATAGTTATGAAATTATTTATATTATAGATAAAAAGTGTTTTTTTTTATATTAACATTTCTTGGCAGCTATATTTGTTTACTTTACAATAGTAAATTTTACAATAAATATTATAATAATACTTATACAAAAAAAAAGTATTTCATTAAAAAATATTATGAAAATAATTGATGTGATTTACATAACAGTACCTATGTATTTTATGATTATAACTCTATAAATCACACCTCCTACTTACGTGTATTTTCTCACAACAATCAATCAAAGTAGGTACCTACTCTTCCATCAGCTTTAGATGTCTACCATTAAGGATTATTTGATATATATAAAAATATAATATTGACTTTTATATGAATTTCCAGACAATTTTATAGGGTTATAACAAAATTTTTACTTAACTGCTATATGTACACGAAAATGTTTTGGTAGGTATGACCTTGTTTCACAATGGGGGAATCAATTTTGGATGATTTTATAGGACAGTTGATGAGCCGGAGAGGGTCATTGGGATCTATTTATCCTGTTAGGTACATCAATTGTACCGGTATAATTCCCGTAGAATAATGTAAAAGAGCACTAAAATAACTCCAAGAGTTTCTACGTTTATATTTAAAAGTAAATCAGTAAAATAGCAGTAGGTAAGAAAATCAATACTATGTTTTATTTATTAGTAAAACTCTTATAAAAAAGAGTGGGAGATGTTTACTTTACCTCGCGTATAAAGTTTGTGAATAGGGTTACAAAATAACCATTTACTATAATAAATATCGAGCGATTGATTGATAAATTCAAGCCAAGCTTATTTTTAGCTTATTTAACATAGTAAATTTTGCTAGCCCTTCTTCGGAAGCCCAACTGAGGCCGCCAACGAGTCGTCATGAGGCCGGCATTTTTTCGACCATAACTGTTTTAAATTTCATTCAAGCGTCCATTAGTATACAATTTCGTAATCGTGAGCGTATAAATAAATATTGGGATGTCATAATTACGTATTCTCATCGTGTTTTAAATATGCTTGAACTGGCTTACACTTAAATTATTTTCTATTTTCTATTATATAGGTTCTTGTATAATAATTCGTTGGCTTACTATTACAAGGTTCTATGTTAATTTTAATGAAGTTTAGTAATTTTTACATAGAACTTCGTTATTTTGTTATCGTAAAAAAAACAACATAGAACCATGTAACATTGAATATTTTGTAGTTATAGTGCCGCTATCCAGTGGTTTGTTTTTGCAAAACTGTAGCTAATGACACGTAGAACCTTGTAGCATTAATAACTAAATAAGTACTAAAAATGTAACATAGAACGTATAGCCAACGAATTATGTTATATGTACGAGACTTTCCGCGTTTCGCAGAGCTTTTATTTCGTAACAATTATAAATCCCAAATTTAGATTTCCGCACTATATCATTGATATTAATTTTATTAATTATGGCCGGATATAATGTAATCATTTATTTAAAAAATCGTGATTAAAATATCTGATATCATTTTATGACTAATCAGTAATCACCTTCGACGATATGAAACTTGAAAGCAATAAATAAACCTCATAAGTTTATGGTAATATAAAAGGTTGTGTTACTTCAATTGATTGACTATTTATTTATTATTAATTAAAATAATTCTTCATTTTTAAAAGACAGTTACAACAAGCTAAAGGTTGTAGTTTTATTAAGTACCTATCCAGGAGAGGAGACCCGCCCGCGCTTCCCTTATTTACCCTAATTAGTTTAGGTATTATTTTAAACATACCATAAACATACAAACCCATCAAAGCGACTTGATTTACCGGAAAAAGTAGCATCTCAAACTCCAAGCCATAAACTATATTTATGCACAAAACCGGTCGATTCGTAGCTATGTTGCGTGAAAGGGAGACATTTATAAACCAACCAAATAACAAGCTTTGTTATTAATAATCAACAAATATCAAATTTTTCTTCGGCTCCGCTCGCATGGTAAATAAGAGACAAAGTAGTCTATATCCGTGAGGATGGAATCTATGTCCTTGCCCTTCATCTCTGGCTGTTCAGATGCTTGACACTTTTCAGTTTATGCTTCAAGAAGTAATAAACAGACAGGCATAGTTTATACTTTTGCATTTATAAAATTAATATGGATTATTGTAATGATATACAATATTCAAAAATGAAAGCTTGATTCTAAAGATGAATACTTGCATATTATTATTATGTATATAAAAACAAAAGTCGATGTTTTTTATCAACTATCAAGTCGCATAAGGCACCTAGGATAGAACACGAGGGAAGCGAGCCTATAACAATAGATAAAGTACACGTAGGTTATACAACATTCAAATATTTTTAACTATATATTTGGGTACTATTTGCTTATTCGCCAAGCGTAAGGAGTTTCCTGATTCTAATTTATCTAATGTGTTAGATTCCTTGGTCACGTACGGTGTAATAGTGCTTGCTAATGCCGTTAGTTCAAATATAATTAATTTATACAGGAACTCGGTACCTTAGCTGAGTGAACGATTAACTGTCGTTTATTCATATAATGGTATACTCATATGTAACCGCTACGAAATATATTTTTTGAAATTCAACACTTGATATTTTTCGAGTGTCCGCTGTCCATTAAAAAAGTAGTTTGATTTCTATAAACAGATTAGTCAACTGTTCTTGCATATAAAATAACCTTATATTTATAATATGTATGTGTTGTATGTATTCTTCACATGTCTTTTGAAAACTTGTTAGGTTCTCTCAGACATGTAGGTTTCCTCACGATGTTTTCCTTCACCGTTAAGGTAAGTGGCAATCATGTTGGAAATGACTTGCACATGAAAATATCAGATGTGCGAGATCCGAGATTTGAACCTGCTTCACTTGGTGTCCCAAACGAGCGCGTTACCGCTGGGCTATCACTGCCTCTATATATCTAACATGTATGTATTTAAAGTTATATATGTGTAGTGTATCAACTATCTGGTTACCATTTTTTTTTATGTCGGGAAATGCATTTATGCATACCATCTGATCCCCCAGGTGGTGATGTGGGGCTCACCGGCTAGAAGAGCCGGTACTACCCACTAAAACCCGACATTCCCCTCCCCTCCGCCTTAATGGGACGCCGCAGGATCGCTTGCGCATAACTACTACGGCGCCCCGGCAACTATCTGGTATCCATAACACAAGCCTCGTAGCTTACCGTGGAACTAGATGGCGATGTGTGTTAATGTCCCAACATATTTAATTTATTTATGTCTTTAACGTACAAATCGTTTGTATGTTATAGCTATACCTTTTCATCTAGAGTAGATACGAATCTAGAAATAAGTTTACATTTACAATTAATTTTGTTGCTAGTGTAAAATAATGTTAATTTAAATAACCTTTAATAAAACGTACGAGAATATATAGACCTAATAGTTCAAATAATTACAAAGTGTTCAGATAGTTTACCAGCAACAAACAAGCTCATAATGCACATCTTTACGATTTGTGTTTCGTTGCAGTGGAGCCTTGGACTGGTCGTAATCATAACGTGGAAAACATTTCGCTAGGACGGACCGTGCCAATTCTAAATACTGAACAGTTTAACTATTATTTGTTTCTGCTGGTATGTGCAATGTGCATATTTTAAAAGTTAGCTTATATTAAAAAAATACATGTTTAGAATTCGCTTTGTATTTACTACACATAAAATGTAGTCTATATACTAATATTATAATGAGGTAAAGTTTGGTGAATTGTGAGTTTGTGACGTTGTAGGGGGTAAAATCTCGATCTACTGAACCGATTTAGATGAAATTTGGTAAGAAGATAGTTTGAGACCCTGGAAAGGATATAGTATAGGTACCTTTTATCCGGCAAATCATCCCTTAAGGGGTTGAAATGGGGAGGAAAGTTCGTATGGGAAATCAACCTAGGGATGAACCCGAGCGAAGCGAGGGTGAGTCGCTAGTGTAAAATAGTTTAATAAGGATTTTAATATGAAAAAAAATTGGACCAATAATGACTACATCTTAAAAGTATAACATGTTTGTTTCATGAACATCTGCTTCCTGTTGAAAATAAATGAATTTAGTAACGCTAAAGCGAAAGCCAGATGTTCATTTGTATCTATGATGTTAGTGTAAAGGTAAAGAAGTTTATGTAGTTTGTTTTTACTCATGTGATGATGACTGATTCAAAAGAAAATATTATTGACTATTGTGTGGTACAAATATCTTTTTTCTGACCGTTAAATGACTGTTGCTTTGACGCTCGAGTTTTCATGCAGTTTTCTTTTGCATTATTCCACGCAAAATATGGTCACTTTGCACGCTCGGGCATAAGCATCGTAGTCAAGCGGCCAAGGTGCAAGATTAACAATCACAGGTGTCCCAGGTACTTTGGTTAAAGAGTTACATATTTTCTTGTAGTAAATCTGTGTAAACAGTAAATTTTTTGAATATGATGTAATTCGTTATGTTTTCTTAAACGACCTTGTATGTTACATGTTTATTATAAATTGATATTAAAAGTCAATGACAACTCATAAAATGAAGGGCATCAAGGGCACTGTCAATGGCATTGGGAACACCCAGCCAATAACTTGCAAGATTTATTATTATCATAAATCTATGCAACTACAGCCAAGTTAAGCATTTACACTGAATAATTGTACCTATATATATGTACAGTTATGTTGTATGTCCGTATTATAGATTTCTGAAAAATATTAGAAAGTATAAACAAAAAATTAAAAATAGATTATTTCAAGGCATTTATAATACATAGATAAAATTAATTATTTAATGATTCCCTTATTAATGAATCTGTCGTAAGTTTTATTATATCAACATGATGTATGAGTTAATTCAAGTTATCTTAAAGAAAATTATTTGGAGGAAATTTTATAATCTCTTTGAAGTAACGAGCGTTAGCGTCATGCTTGCGCTGGCCAAATATGTGCGGATTAAATTATGTATACAGATAGTGATGTATTAATATTTTAAACGAAGTTTCGATTAGATTATATAGAACACTTATCAAAACTGCCATTCATAAGTATTATATTTAGTACTAACTCATCAAAATTATTTAACAACTGTGTTTTGATAGTAATATCAAATATGTATTAGTTACTTAGGTACTACGTATGTATTTATATGTACTTATTTCATAGTCCAAATACCAAGTTTTTTTACAATATTAATAATATATTATTGCAAAAATATAATTTTTATTTTTATGAATAATACTTGATTTTATAAATAACTTCATTTTCTGTAAGTTCAATAAGTTCGTTCCTACTACTATTTTAAACTGAATTAGAAAAATATATAGGTAGATACAACAGAGTACGTTTTAGTCGCCAAGATTTAAATTCTATTTTTTATTCAAACTAAGATTAAAAAAATAATGGATCCACTGGAATCCGTCATGTGATCATTCTCAAGTTAGGCTTTGAACAGGAAGAAAGACAAAAATTCAATAACCGGTTAATATGTATAACAGCTAATCCATCACAAACATAAAATATAAGTATAGGAGGAGTTCCGATATCACATCTTAAAAAGCTCACCAAGGGTCTTATATGTCTATAGTAAACTGCCTCGGTGGTGTAGTGGCTAGCATGTACGGCTGCACACCCGGAGGTCCTGGGTTCGAGTCCTGGGTCGGGCCAAGATTAGTTATTGAGTCTTTCTGTATATTTAGCCTCAGTAACAGCCCGGAGTTGGGAAGTTGGCGGTGTTTCACCCCCGTGCCTCGGAGAGCACGTAAAGCCGTTGATCCTGCGCCTTAACTCTCACCGGTCGTGTCGAGTGGTCGTCCCACCGGAGTATGAGAGTGATAGGAATAGAGAGTGCACTTGTGTCTGCGCGTACACTTGAGCACTATAATATCTCCTGCGCAGTTGGCTAATCTCATTGAAATTGGCCGCCGTGGCCGGAATCGGCTAGGAGAACATCATCATCATGTTTATAGTATCTATAGCTTTCAACTCAACCTTCAATATTCCATAACGCGCAAACGCTATCTAACTTTATTGGAAACATTACACGATTACTACATCATTAGCTGTTCTCACCTTTTATATACATGTATGCAGAAAATCCTATTTTAATTATCCTTTTAGAAAAATAACACGTACTTAGACAATGATAGGCGACTACGGCTCGCGATAATTACATATTTATTAATGGAAAATAAGTCTAGGTGTTTTGCCTTCGTGTCATGCAAATATATGAGGATTAATTGCAAAGACGAGAGATCAGAGAACCCTGCGATTTTCTTCGAATTTCGAAGTAATAAGGAATTCCTTATTTTATTCAGTTGCATATTATATTGTACCATATAGATTATCTAGGGTTTTTAATAATACATGCATATTATGTATATCAGACGATATTATGTACATCATACATTTACATGGCATTTAATTGTACAATTTTGATTGTTTGTATATGAATTGAAAATTACAGTTAAAATTAATTTTAAGATCTGCATTTTGTTTTTAATAAAGTCATCTTTTTAATCAGTTTTGTTTCCCATTACATTTTACGACGCATAAAAAGGAGAAAACAAAATCTATTAAGTTCTTATGAATATTTTATATAGATAACATATAACACTGAATATGAGTTTATCTATACATATAATAAAATTGTAACTAAGCTGAATCTGTACATTAAATATTTTTTGGAAAATCTTATTGAAGTAGACTTTATTATCGATACAGAGGCCAAATCAATAGTTTTTAGAATGTTTGTCTGTCTGTCGGTCTGTTACCGCATCACAGAAAAACCACTAGAGGGATTTTGATGAAATTTGGTATGGTGATAGTTGGTTATCTGGGTCAACATATAGGATACTTTTTACCGCAGGAAAATGTCTCATTTCTGAGAAAAAATACAAAAACTGCAATGTAAGAGTATACTAATATGTAAAACCTAAGAGTTTGGTTTTTGATCATCTGAACAATGCCAGTTGGTATATAAAAATGTTTTTAATAAAGTTGAAGTAGCAACATAATTGTTAACAATTTAACAGACCACTGTAGGTGATTCTCGAGTGTCAATTCGGGCAGTAAGTAATGGACACAAATGGCAATGAGGTAATAGAGCGCTTCCCTCGGGTAAGGCGCGCCCGTTTGAAACAATATTGTAATAAGTATTTCACCTTTGTGTTTTCAAATCAATATAGTAGTAGTTGGAAAAGTAATAAATATACCGGGAACACCCATAGTGGCATTTACCGCACCCATTTCACTTAATTGATTGTGCATAAATATCTGTTCGTAGAAGGTTCAATTATTATTATTTATTTTCTTTGAGGACATGTTAGTTTTTAACATAAATATTTATGTTTAAATATAAAGATTTTTAAGCTGATACAAATAAAATATGATTCACCGTTAGAAAATATAAATATACCTACATTTTAATAGAGGGAAATATACAAAAAGCTGCAACATGCAAGGTCAGCTTTGAAAAAAATTGATGAATTAGATGGCAATGAACGGATTTCAAATGAAAAAAAGTGCAAGAAGATTTCCTTGTATACATTGAATTCTGTTAAATTACGACTTTTGAAAGATTATGAAAGATTATTTTGACTAATATTAAGATGTCTGTACATTTTTAATTTATAATACTAGCGACTCGGGTTCATCCGTAGCTTGCTTCCCAATACGGACTTTGATCCCCATTTTCTTTTTTTTTTTAATATGGCTTATAGTTATCCCCATTTTTATTCCCTTAAGGGATGATTTCCGGGATAAAAAGTATACTTTGTCCTTCCCAGGGTCTCAAACTATCTTCTTACCAAATTATATCTAAATGGTTCAGTAGATCCAGACATAACCTATTATAACATCACAAACTCACCAAATCACAAACTTACAAACTTTACCTTTTTATACTAGGTATTTATAGAATATAGATAAAACTTTGTGTTATGGCAAGAACATTAAGTATAGGTAGTTATGATTTTTATTATAGGTAGATACTTATTAAAAGTACTACAAATATATTTAGTGACAATTACATTAGATTATTACTTCCTTATTAAAAAATAAGCAATTCTTTGAAATCGAGTCATAGCTACCAACCTATTAGAAACGTTGGTTGTTTCGCTCCCTGACATGGAACCGGTACTGAATGATACGGAAAATCCCATAATACATACAACTTTTTTTAAGGATATCCAAGGTTAAATGCGAACTTATAAAGCGAAATTTCTGCATTTATAATGATGACTACATTATTATAAGATAGATTAGATAAACCATACTAATGTATTATTTCCTTCTATGAAATACTAGATTTAATCAAGAATTCTGAATTTTTTAATATTATATCCACATATTTATATATGCTATACCTAATAAGTTTATTAAAATTATTAAATTCATTGACTGTATTTGTAAACTAGGTCGCTTCCGCATACAAACTTTCATCCCCTTTTTCATTGATTTCCGGGATAAAAACCTATCCTATGTCCTTCCCAGGGTCTCAAACTATCTTTTTATCAAATTTCATCTAAATCGGTACAGTAGTTTCGGAGCCTGATCGGTACAAACAAACAAACACACAAATCTTTCCTCTTTATAATATTAGTATGTATAGATAAAACAATAAACATGTAAAACTACTTACAATATATTTTAATATAGAATACTTAGTAAGTAATACTTTTAACGGTCCATTAATTTTGAAAGACATTGTCGTTTCTGCATCGTTTAAGTCCTTTTGATTGAAAAAAATCTGGGGTAAGAACTCTGAATACAAACAACTATTTTCAAAAACAATTTATTTGTTCTGTATTCTGACAGTAAGAAGTATCATGAATTGTCTATAGCTTATACTAACTGCTTTTTACTTTCATGCATCATTCATTATCTTATAGGATTTATACTTCATTATTGTTAAAATGAAAATAAAAAATATATTGTTTGTAAATGATGTAATGACTTAGGTACATACATACTAAACAATAGAGTGAAGGAAACGCCTATTTTTAATGCGTGCATATAATTGTACATATATCATAATAATTACTCATAATGATTGCTTTGAAAATAATAGATAGCTACTAAACTTCGTGCCGTTCCGACGAGAAAAGGTACTAAAGCACAGTGTAATTATTTCGTTTTTTGGTCTTCACTGTGATAATGGAGGATCGAATGTAGTCCCGCATCACGCGCGTTTGACGTCGAAAATATAATGTAATTGTATACCGAGAATTGAGAAGGTAAATCGTTCGGGTTACGCTCTACGAATCCCCATGACGCGGTCATTTTGGAATAAAAAAACTTCAAATCATTTCTCATTAACAGCGGGATCAGAAACAGTAGGGCTTGGAACAAGTAGTTCTGTGGGTTTTTTGTTCGTTGAACTCTATATCGAGGTATATAATATATTGAGGTAACCTACTACCAATTATAGTGTTTTTGGATATCTGAGTAAAAAATAATAAGTTACTGTAAATATAGAACGAATTCCATATTAATGTTTATACATAATAATATTGTTTTATTAACCTGGGAGTAGAAGATTAAACGTAATTAAAATAGAGTAACTACAGGTATCACAATATGTACCTATTAAAGTGTCAAAATAAGTTTAAGTGGACAAATCTACGATACGATCTCTTTTGTGTATATTACACTTTTTATCACACATTGTGTGTCTAAAAAAGGTAAATAATTGCTTTAAACGGGTTATCATGACATACATATCTCAGTGTTTGTGTAGCGCATACATACCTAATGATAAAATGATTTTTTACACTATTTCAGTAGTTCGCCCGCTGGATTACTCTTTATGGCTTAAAATATATCTTTATGGATGTTTATATGACCGGAAAATGTACTTTTAAAAAATTAACAAAGTTAATGCTATTCAATTTAAATTATATTTGAACAATTAAATTTTTTCAACAACAATCGAAAATTTTATGTCATTAAATAGTTGAGAGATCTGAATAATTCTCGAAAAATCATTTAGTTCTTAGAAAACATACCGTCAAGCTCGAGACTCGAACTTAGTAATTTAATGTATCAGTTTTTTTACAAGGTGCTGGCAGCTTGTTAAAAAGATACAGTTGAATTGAAACAGTTTTTGCTCATGCCAAGGTTAATACTAACGCTAGGTTTTGTTCATGCTTCCGCTATACCAAAATTCGTAGTAACATTTTACTAACGTATTACGTACATTATCAAATGTATAGAGTTAAACCATTTTTACGACATTTCATTTCATTATCAATCCCATTTATAAATAAACTTATGTAAGACCTATTATGTTTAAGTCATATTTAATTATTTTTTAGCCGCCGACGCAAAAAGAGGAGTGTTATAACTTCACGTCGATCATCGATGTCTGTCTTTCTGTGTGTCTGTTGTGTCTGTTTGTGGCTTCGAGCTACTCAAACGGATGGACCGATTTCGATGCGATTTTTTTCATTTGAAAGCCAGTTTCCTTGCGGTGGTTCTTAGCTATGCTTAGTTAATATCGGTCCAGCAGTGAAAGAGTATCAGCTCTTTTCCAAAATGATGTAAGGCATTTTGGCGTATGATTACTCGATTAAGTGCTTCACGCGTGCCAGTGTAATCGTTAAATGAAATTTGCGTAGGGGTTTTTTTTTAATATTTTAATTTTGTGTAAAAGATATTTGTAACTAGTTTTATAGTCGTGTAAATTTTTGACGCGATACAAGTAGTGTCGCGAAATGCGAATGCATATTGTCTGAGCGGACGCGCATTGTGCTCTCGTCTGCTTAATATTTATTGATTACAGTACACTTAATAAGTTAATACATTTTGAAATAAGTTTCATTGTTATTGAAACCACGAGTAGTTTCATTATTATTATATATTATATTTTTTCATGATACATAAAATTAATTTAATAGTATGGCTTTATATATTTGACTCTTGTAATTAAAATAGATGATTTATTTCGACGACACGTTTGACTCAGTTTGTAGTGGGTCACTTGCTTTGCCAGGGTCGCGGGTTCGAGTCCCGCTGGAGGCATTCGTTTGTCTGAAGAGCATGGATGTTTGTACTCCATTCATAGGTATTTATATTTATAATATGTATGTATTTAAGGTTATATATGTGTAGTGTATGAACTACCTGGTATCCATAACACAAGCCTCGTAGCTTAGCACGGAACTCGATGGAGCTGTGAGTTAATGTCCCAACATATTTATTATTATTTATTTATCTAAAATATTTAATATATCTTAATTTGTATTTAATGGATGTTTAAGATTCAATAAAAGCTAATAGGAATTAGATTTTTTAAGTATGTAAGTAATTGACAAAGAAATAAGAAACACATAATGTAGAGCCGAGAAACTGGTTTCTATCAAATCCGTCCAGTTGATTTAGCAAGGAGTAAAACGTATAAAAACTTTCGAATCTATACTAATATTATAAAAAGGCGAAGTTTGTTTGTTTTTGTTTTTGTGTGTGTTTGTTTGTTTGAACTCGCGCTAATCTTAGGAATTACTAATCCGATTTGAAAAATTCTTTTTGAATTAGATAGCCAAGGGAGCGGAATAGTAATCATAAATGTCAACAAATCCGGCAGACTTTCATACATGATTACTAATAGCATAAAGCCAAAGAGTTTTTTTTGTGGTTTTAGTGCGAGCGAAGCCGCGGGTTCTGCTATTCATAAATATTAGTCCGATAAACCGATTTAAGTTTTAAGTCTTTGCGTACAAAATAGAAACAACAGAGAGCAGACTACGTCATAGGCGCCTTTCTAATATATGTATAATACATTATAATAATTTTATTACATCAGCATCTCCCTTCCCCTTTCCCAATCACTTGGGGTCTGCGTAGTACATCTGCCGTATTGCTAATAGCATTTGGCAAAAGTTTTACGATCGGCCGCCTGCATGACATCAACCCTCCTAGGGAATAATATATTTTTATTACAAGAGTGGAAATTTTTTCTTTTCTTCATTTAAGGCCAAAGCTATGCCTTCGCTGACTAAGATAAAATTCCGCTTGATGATATTGATCACTTAATTGTGGTTACGTATTAGATTTCAACGAGCTTTCCTATACGTGACGCACACCTGTTGGAATTAGAGTCACTAAAAACCCCAACTTAACAGGAGAAACTTTCAAATTTATTATTATAGTTTCTTTCTATCATTATTATTGCTATCACCCTCATATTATAAGATTTATTTGTAATATATAAGATTTTTATACGTAACAGATTAGCACTTACCATAAAGCTTTTAAAAAATTGGAAAAAGTCTACATTAGATAATGACTGTATTAATACCTACTCAAATGTAAAAAATAAATATCTTCCTATTTAAGTTATAAGTACTTATGTAAAGTGAAATTTTAAATAGTTGTAGCTTTAAAATATCATGAACAAAGATCTAGTAATATAGATACATATATATGATCTAAAATGTTGGTATAATTCCGCCTACATCGAACATTATAATAATAGGTATATCATCGTTTTTCCGTGAACCCACACGCAGCTGGCAATTTGCTGCGATCCATCTCCTAAGTACTTGTGGTTAGATGTCTATTGTAGTAAATTGGTAGCAGCTCTAGGTACTGTAGAAAATTGTCTTCGAAGAGATTTGATTTTGATACAGTTTTTTTAAGCAATATTATTATATTTTTTAGTTAGCGCTCGTTCCAGTTCAGCTATTTTATTTCCATGTATTAGGTTTAAGTAAACATATATAAAAACGGTACGGGGAGATAACGGCAGTCAAAAAATTGTTTAGTTTAATTAAATACATTACGTTGGCGCGTAATTTTAATAGCGTTATAAAATCTTCTATTTAGAGAAGTTACCTATCCTAAGATTAAATAAACTTAAAGTCTTAAGGGTAGAAACGTACATATGTACGAAAATATTTCTATTTTGACGTGGTATATGTACCTACATATTTATACAAAAATTTCGTAACAAAAGTAAGCAAGTATAGATATTATCAATGAATGCCAATTGGATTTATTTTTAATATTTACTAAAACACTCTTTGTGCAATGTTTGAAATTGCTATTTTACTATTGTTACCTGGTATTAAATATTACGATAAAATTAGATGATATTAAAATGCATAATGTAAAAATTATAATTAAATAGTGGCAACAGCAGAATTTAGAATATCTATCTCTACATGTGTGATCTGACGGGGCGAGTTTAAATTTCGCTTGGAGTTTTTATGTGGTCATGTTTTTTTTGGTCCTCGACGTAAGTTTTTATTATAGAAGTTTACGACCACAATTTCTCCGTGTAAAATTGTTTGTGATCCCTTCGTTTAAGCTTCTTGGACAGCGTTATCTACTAATCAATGTAGAATTTAAAAATATAAAATATAGTATACTACGTTAGTCTTTTTGTGTATCATGATTTAACTAAATCTGTTCAACTGTACACATTATCAAATGTACATCTGATTGTATCATAAAATTCTAAACATTCGCGCTTAATTTTTATAATGAAAAATAATAATTTATCTATACTAATATTATAAAGAGGTAAAGTTTGTGAGTTTGCGAGATTGTGACGTTGTAGGGGGTAATCTCTGGATCTCTGAACCGATTTAGATGAAATTTGGCAAGAAGATAGTTTGAGACCCTGGGAAGGATATCTTTTACATAGGATAACTTTTTATCCCGGAAATCATCCCTTAAGGGGGTGAAAATGGGGATGAAAGTTTGTATGGGAAATCAAGCTAGTTATTTACATTTTACATTCGCTCTAAGTACCTAAAATAAATATACTCAATAACTTTTAGAGGCACTCTAAGTATTGATTACAAGCTTGAACGGGACCGTTTGATAAAGTCTACGCTCCGGCCCAATATGCTTCAAATCCCTGCTGGGTCTGAAACGTTCCAGCTAAAACTGGAGAACCGATTCGCTGCCCTGGAAACCACAATAGACGTTGACATTGACCAAGACCTCGACCAAGTAGTGGGTATTCTCCAGGAAGAAGGGACTAAAATCTGCAAGATGCAACGCACCGGTAAGAAGTCCAAACTCTCTGAGGAATATCTGCAGCTAATAAAGAAGCGACGTGAAGATACCGCAGTTACTCCGTCGAACCAGCGGGCTTTGAACAAAAGAATATCGAAGCTGGTAAGACGTGACCTCCGAAGCTCCAATACATGCTCCGTCAAGGAAGCCATTGTGAAAAATCAGGGGTCCAAAGTCTTTGTTCAGAAGCTGGGACGTAGCCATCTGACGAAGCTGACCAAAACTAGCGGAAAAGTCGTCGTCTCTAAGCCGGAGGGAGATTCTGAAAGAAGTTCAGGACTTCTATGGTCGTCTATATACATCGCAAGCGCCCCGTCCCACGTCTGATAACGAAGATCCCAGAGCCACGCTTACCCGCCACTAGACAGAAGACCTGCCATAAGTCAGCCTAGACGAAATCGTGTTGGCTCTAAAACAACTTAAAAATGGAAAAGCCCCCGGGGAGGATGGAATTACAACGGAGCTCCTAAAAGCAGGTGGAACTCCTGCGCTAAAACAACTCCAGCGCTCATTTAATTCCGTCTTCTTTTCGGGGAGAACTCCTAAGGCATGGAGCACGAGTTTGGTCGTCTTGTTCTTCAAAAAGGGTGACAAAACCCTGCTGAAAAACTATCGACCTATCTCTCTCTTAAGCCATATCTATAAGTTGTTTTCTAGAGTTATCACGAATCGTCTCACGCGTAGACTCGCCGATTTCCAACCCTCTGAACAAGCTGGTTTTCGAAGTGGATACGGCACTATAGACCACATTCACACAGTGCGGCAGATTATACAGAAGCAAGAAGAGTATAATCAGCCCCTGTGTCTAGCATTTGTGGACTATGAGAAAGCCTTTGACACTATCGAAACCTGGTCTGTTTTAGAGTCTTTGCAACGGTGCTAAGTCGATTGGCGATATATTCAAGTGCTGAAATGTCTGTATGACGCCACCACAATGTCCGTCCAAGTCCAAAACCAGCAGTCTGAACGTATCTTCCTGCATCGAGGAGTGAGACAAGGGGACGTAATTTCCCCCAAATTGTTCACAACTGCACTGGAGGATATGTTTAAGACTCTGGACTGGAAAGGACGTGGAATAAACATAAACGGTGAGTACATTTCGCACTTGAGATTTGCAGACGACATCGTCATCATGGCTGAAACCGTGGAAGACCTGGAACACATGCTGCAAAGTCTAGCTGATTCTTCAAAACACATCGGTCTCCGGATGAATTTGGACAAAACCAAGGTCATGTTCAATACACATGAAATACCGGGACCGATTGCTCTCAATGGAACAACTCTCGAAGTAGTACAAGACTACATCTACCTTGGGCAATTACTGCAAGTCAGTAAAAATTACTTCGAGAAAGAAGCTCAAAGAAGAATACAGCTGGGATGGGCAGCATTCAATAAACTTGGTCAGGTCTTTTCGTCGCCAATACCACAAAGCTTAAAGACAAAGGTCTTTAACGAGTGCGTCCTACCTGTTATGACATACGGAGCCGAGACGTGGACACTGACGGTGCGATTGGTCCACCAATTTAAGGTCGCTCAACGTGCTATGGAGAGGTTTATGCTCGGAGTTTCTCTGAATTGAGAGAATTGAGGATTGGATTCGAAATGAAGAGATCCGACAGAGAACGAGAGTTATCGACATAGCCCAAAGAATTAGCAAGTTGAAGTGGTAGTGGGCTGGTAACATATGTCGCAGAACCGATGACCGATGGAGTAGACGGGTTCTAGAGTGGAGACCACGGCTCGGCAAACGTAGTGTAGAACGCCCTCCAGCTAGGTAGAGCGACGACATACGTAAACTGGCTGGCAGCGATTGGATGCGTAGAGCTGAAGATCGAGCTCAGTGGCGTACCATAAGAGAGGCCTATGTCCAGCAGTGGGCGAAAGCAGGCTGAATATGATGATGATGATGATGAACTTTTAGAGATATCAACTCTATATTTTCGCTTATGCTACTTACGAAATCCACGCATTTCCCTATTTCTTTACGAATGCAAATTTCAAGGTGAAACGTAAATAATGAAGGCTATAATATATTGCAGAATTTCCGGTCCGCATTTCCATATCGCGTTCAGGGCGCCGCCCTACGACGAGGTAATGGTTTAATTTATTATAAGTAATTTATATTTCTAACTTTTTCTTTAACAAGGTAAAAGAGTACCTACAATTGACAATAATAATTTATGTAAGTACAGTTAGCCATATACTTATATCTTCAACAATATCAATATGCCATATTTAGGTGCTTATCTATAAAAAGCTTTCATCATATCGTATAGTAAACATTTTTATTATTATGATACATAGATTTTGGTATTTTTATTAGGTATGTGCATTTATTGTTGAAATAAAAAAAACAGTATATTTGTAGCATTTTATAGTTTATGAAATGCAGAATAGATGAAACGATGACGATCTCAAGTTTCAACTTTTTACCGTAATTTGTATGGTTTCTGTGATTTAGAAGGATACTTAATATGTTCTGATCTATCTATATCTGACTATCATTAGGTATGGTTTCGCCGAAATTCGAAATCGATTGGCCGTACCTATTGGGATGTAGGAGCAATAACGCTGATCTCACCAGCAAATTGAAGTGCTGTTGTTCATACAAAACAAATAATATGTATATAAGAAAAACTACGTGACTAACGCTCAGATACCTAATTCCCATCAACTTTTTTGCTTCTTATCAGCTATAATATGTTATTATGATTATTTTATAGCTGACAATAAGTCTTCTTTAAACCTTGTGTAGTATGATGCGTGTGTATGTAGGTATAAAGGTTAAAATATCAACCTGTAAACGAAAACAAACGCTGTTCTGTTTATTACCCGACCGCGGCGAAGCTCAAAGGAGGGTTATGTTTGACCTGTCTGTCTGTAACCGCATCACGAAAAAACCACTGGACAGACTTTGATGAAATTTGGTATCATGATAGCTGGTTATCCGGGCCAAATATAGGTCTTCTCACTGCGGGATAATATCTCATCTCTGAGCTAAACGTTTAAAACGTAACTATAACGAACCCGAGCGGAGCTAGTATGAAATAAACATCTATAGTGAGAAGACTTCTGACATTTTCAAGGAGAATCTCTTATACGCCTCATTTTGTTTAATGTTGTCCATCTCGCTATGCAAACATTTTGTCTAGGATTAAATACTCTTTTGTATCAACAAAAAGCTTAACGTAACAAAATATACCGTATAATTGGATTGATTGATGTACACTACTGATCTTATTAGTTATATTATGATAGCAACGAAAAAAATTTGGTCATGCTACCATTTTTAGTGGTACATAATATAATACTATTTCGGGTACAAAGTACCTAATGTAGAAATTATAAAAAACTATATTAATTAACACTGTATAGTGTATAAGTCTTTAACAATGTTTTTTAGTTGTAGCTTCTATTCTAATTCTTATTTCAAGGAGAATTCTATTCAGAAACTCAGTCGGAGTTTCATAGGTCGGCGACTTTCAATATGACTGTACGTCTTTTTACGTGTAGGCAGGGAAAAAACCCGTTCAATCTTTAAACCGGTTTTTGTCATTGACCCAAAACGGAAAAGCTTTTCGGTCTAAGGTTTCGTTATGTTCTTTAACCGGTTAAACCCCGGAACACGGTTATTAAAGAATTTAGATTCTATCATCGAAAATTAATCGGTTAAATTGAGTTTTTGTGCATTTATATCTAACGAAACTTTGCTAATGGTGAGTTGCTTAGTAGAAGGATACGTATGTCTCTGAAATCAACTGGTTTATTTTGATATCAAAAACTAAGCTTAATCTTTCTCTAAGAATAACCGTTAACCATTATTATTTCGGTTTACTAAGCCGATCGTTTTTATTAACCGTATAGGGGCCATTCAAGTAGGGATTGCAATCCGGAAAAACGGATCCGGTAATCCGGCGGATCCGGCATCATTTAATGGTTACCGGATCCGGTACCAATATACCGGATCCGAAGACCGGATCCGGTGCTAGCAGTTTGTGGGAAAATAATATAGCTGTTGCATGAGTACATACTTTAAATGTGTTGTGTTTGTTTTCTACGATCTTATTTTCAAAATCAATATTGATTTTCTTTTAATACTTATATTTTTTACAATTATTACTTAAAATAATTATTTATCGTAAGTTGTTTAAACTAAAGAGTTCTAAACTCATTATTGTGATAATTTTTGCCATTCATTCGTTCGACAGATTCATCAAATCATGATGGTATCTGTCATAATCATAAATACCTATAAGACTTGTTTGTTAGCATTCTCAAATACTTTAATAATGATTTTGATCTCATTTCAGTTAATTACGTAAGGTTAATTGTATCTATTAGATATTATAGTTACTTGATAATTAATATTGTTACTTATAAATTGATCTATCTGTGAAAGTGAAATCTAGAAAGACTGAGCTACTCGTTACGTCGTAAAATTATTACTAGTTACCTACACTACTAAATTTTAATTGTTTTCTTGTTGTCTATTTGTCTTAACATTAGTTAGGAAATAAATGCAGTGACACTTGATTAACTCACTTATTTTGTACTAAAAAGCAAAAACCATCTTGATTTAATCAATCCGGCCGGATCCGACCGGATCCGGCCGGATTGATGGGAATCCGGTCGTATCCGGCCGGACTGAAAATGACGCCGGATTGCAATCACTACATTCAAGTATTACGTGCGCAGAATTTTATTATTATTAACCCCTCATCCCCTTTGTCAGCAAAAGTATACAAAGCTCTTACTCACCCTTCCTATGCTTACGTAACCATTGGTACATATATGTATTTTTTCTGGGTCTTTGCAGTTTGCATTGCTCCCCTTTGGTGATTTTTTCTGGATCTTTGCTTTGCTCCCCTTGAATGGCCCTTTATTGAACGAGCATGTATCAACTATTGTATTACCGAAATTTACCCTCTTTTGTAAACCAACCGGTTTAAAACAGAGCCCTGTGTGTTGTAGATATGTTTGACAATAAGAAAACGCGTTATTATTTTGGATGGCGGTATTATTGAGTCGCCTGTTTCGCTATTTTAGGTTCAATTGATTTGCTTATTTTACCCTCAAAATATGTATATGTACATTACCTTTACTTTATTATCAGTTAATTCAAGAAGAAGTTACCTTCTAATATTTAGAAATATATAGTTTATATAATAATAACAAATGAGCAAATGTAATAGAATCGACAATTGTAGTTGAATAGTAAAACAAATTATGGTAGATGAAATTTTACACTGATTTAGTAGCGTGTAGAGTAATAGCGTGTGAGTAGATTCGTTCCGCAGTAATGTGACGTTAACAAATTCCACCACCATTGTGCCTCCGTCACACTTGTCACGTTAGCTATGTACCACGGCCGAGCATCACAATATGATGTAGATCATGATTTTATGATGTTTTTCTAGAGCAGTTCGTATTCGAGACAGATGGTCTTAATTACAAATTGCAGGGACGTTATGCGAAATTGGCTATTTATTCAAAGGACTGTTCTGATTAACACATAAATAAAGCGGTATACTAACTCGTAGCTGTATACGAATAGCCCATTCGTAAAATTAGTAATTATTTTATACAACTATCTCGGTGGTATGCGAGAAAAGTTGAAAATAGTTGTTCATAGCTTTATTAGAACAATATACGATAAAAATAGAGACCAGGGACAGATCTTACAGCGAAAGCCTTTATTTTTACAATGAACGCATAAAAGACAAACGCCCAAAGAAAAATAAATTTTTCTTTTGACGTCAGGAACTACCGCAGGCATTTACAGAAGAACCCACCAGAGCTTCATCACAATTCGATCAATAGTTTTGAAAAGCATAGAGGATAAATATACAAACATTCATTTTATTTATATAAATTTGTGTGTACGTTCGACAAGGAATGGTTATTAAAATGCATGTAATTAAAATATTCCAAATCACATTAGGACGTAAGCTTGCTTGCTAATTGTTTTATTTGATTATGTTTGCTCTTTGTTATAAGTAATAATATTTATTCGTGAATGCCGAAGGTTTTGAAGAACCATATCTATGAACATATCTACTTAATAGATACAATCAATACTTAACAGCGACTTTGGATAAATTCTGCATTGAATTTTCTGAAAAGATGCTGATAGGTGGATTTGTTTATTTTTTTAAAACACTTATTTTATTGATATTTTTAAGTGTTGATAAGATGATGTATTGATTACTTATATCAGATTTTGAGACACAAAGAATTTGTAATACCTATTTATAATTCAAGATCCGATTTATAGTTGATTGTATTTGTTGATAGAAATATTTTGAATTATAGTTAATGGACGTTTTACAATCGCTATTTTTTTGGTTAAGTTAATCAGAATATAACTTAGATAGGTACTTCCGTCTTATTTGCACGTTAGTGTGACATTTTCAGCTAACGATCTAAGTTGACAGAAAATTTGTTCACTTTTGTTCACATTGTATGCTCTTCTGATTTATACTTCTCAGTGTTATATTAACAAATATGACTTAACTAGAGGAAATATTCATTTTCAATCTTACGGCAATTTTACGTGAATACTGAGAATATACCAAGAACAAAAATTTTATTCCAATACGGATATATCTACATAAATAATGAAAAGTAAAAAAACTTGCAACTTTCATACCTACTAAATCTATTGTTTATAATTTGCTGCTATTAAAACCCTAATCTTTTATGGTACAAATTGTTATCTTATCTATTCGATCTTATCAATTGCTTCAGCAAATCTCTATGACCCCGATGAAAAACATAATTTACAATTACGAAGACAATATTAGCGGGTAGGTACTACTATTGTTTTAGAATATTAAGAAAAAAAATCTACGACTGAATAACGTTTAGAGCTTTTTGAGTACCTATTGTATATATTACATCATAATTTAAGCTTTATTTGGGACAGAAAATATAATAATAATCAATTAATATATTTTCAACATCAAAATATTTACTAGGTTTTTTTATAAGATAAATATAATTACGAAGAAAAAATATATAGGTATGTATACTTATTTGAATAGTAAAATATTTAATGATATAATTTATTTATTTTATATTAACATATAGAAAATATTTGGTATTTTCAAAATATAGGTAAAAAATTAAGTAGCTCAATAAAAATATTTAGAAGAAAAAAAAATTACTCACATTAATTAAGAGCTCAATTTTATTAATATATTTGATTGTAACTTCCACAGCAAACACTATGAATTCAAATATATTAAGAGTTAAAAAAAAAAATTATTTTCACTCACACCCGACTGTTGCGCGGTTTTGATGTCGTTTGATTATTCTGTACACAATTTGAACAAGCCGCCTCACACTGTAAATCATGATACGATTATTAGCGGGAAACTATTGTAGCGACATCTCTTATAAGTAATAGGCAATCGTAATCATATAACGCCATCTAGTATGGAATAGCAGTTTTATTAGTATATTTCAAATCATTAAGCATTTATTCACTGATTATTATAATACTTATGACAACACTAGCGGCTCAGCCTTACTTCGCTCGTGTTCGTCCCTAGGTACGTTTTAACTTTTAGTATGGAATAGAGTATAATATATTATGTTACTGCTCCGCTCCCTTGGTTAGTAGCATGATGATATATAGCCCTATAAACGGGCTATCGAATGCAAAAAGATTTTTTTAAATCGTATCAGTAGTTACTGAGATTAGCGCGTTCAAACAAACAAGCTCTGCTTTTTTATAATATCAGTACAGATAAACAATGTTAAGAAAATAATGAATTTTATATTCGCACCATTAGATAAAGTAATTATTATGAATTAATGCAGTGTCTTAATTATGAGGGTTTAAATATATTTTTATACGTAATGAATAAACGTCTTAAGTTTGACAATGATATCGTACAACTAGCCACATAAACAAGTAGAAATTATTTTCAAATTCTAGTAAGACGATCTTATTCATTGGGTTTAAATAAAAATAAGGGTCTAAGAAAAATCAGTTATTTTATTTAATACATCTATTTTCTTAAAGTCAACACAAAAATATACAATATGTTTTTATGTGTAAAGGTGACTGACTTAATTCTAAACATTTGAATATACGAATTGAATTCAATTTAGTTTCTAGTTTTTTTACTAATCAATTATCATAATGATATTCAACTAAATACTTATACATAATTTTTGTGTCAAAAAAATATTAGGTATTTTATACACTAAAATATTAAGAGAAAATACGTAAGGTAAAAATGCATTTACCACACTACATTTAACATAACTGACATTAAAATGCCTCACATTTGTCATTTTCATCATGATGTTTACGCTTAAATATAATAACAAAATTTTAAGGCTTAAATAATCATTACAGAATTTTATTATGACTCATCTCCAAGATCACATCGTGTCGGCGTTGCTTTATCTTTTTTAGTAGGAGATTCTTTTCCAACTTCTGAAATAAAAAAAGTACAGATTTTGCATTTAATTAATTAAAAAAAAATCTTTAATAATTACTTAAAAGCAGTAATTCACCTTCTCCAAATAAACTTGATTTAATAGATGATGAGTCAACAGTAGGAAGCTTGATACCTTGCTTTAAAACCATCGTGCCATCCTGAAACAAATCATTGATCATTTAATGATTTTGATTGAATTTAATTTTTTATTTAAATAAATTTATTATAAAGGGATGAAAATTATGCAATAGTATTATATATATATACAATTTAATAGTTACGTGATGATGATATTCTCCTAGCTGATTCCGGCCACGGCGACCAATCTCATCGAGACTAGCCAACTGCGCAGGAGATATTATAGTGCTCTAGTGTACGCGCAGACACAAGTGCACTCTCTATTCCTGTCACTCTCATACTCCGGTGGGACGACTTCTCGACACGACCAGTGAGAGTTAAGGCGCAGGACCGACGGCTTTACGTGCTCTCCGAGGCACGGGGGTGAAACACCGCCAACTTCCCAACTCCGGGCTGTTACTGAGACTTACTATACAGAAAGACTCAATAACTAAACTTGGCCCGACCCGGGACTCGAACCCAGGACCTCCGGGTGTGCAGCCGTACATGCTAGCCACTACACCACCGAGGCAGTTAAAATAGTTACGTATACACGTTATGTACATACAATACACGGTCTAAATAAGTTATGCAATTTTAATGTTGCGTCATTATTTAGTAGTCTTACCTTCATTTCCACGAGACCTTTTTTTGCCATGGCTTCAACCTCAGCTTTTGTCATTACTATTTTTTGCACTTTCACTACTTTCTTGCCGATTTGCATTTCACATAGTTCCCCTGTCGGCATAGCTACAAAATAAATAAGTTTATCAATATTATATTATTAAATATTATATTATTAAATATTATAATTTTTAATGAATACTTTAAATAAACAATATAAATTTGTGTAATTGTTTATAACAAATACATGAATGGTATACTTACGTCTAGCGTTTAATGGTAGAGGTAAAGGTTTTACGCCGGGTGGCAGAGCTTTTATAGGTACCTGTAAATATTTTTTAATTTATTAATTACCAAACACATAAATATAAACAAAATAATGTTTTTGATTTTAAAGGTACCTGATCTTACATAAACAATATTGTACTAGCCAGTAAATTCTGAGAGTACGGGTTAGCGTACATTTAGAATCCTATTTAGTTATATGACACTTTAGAAATGGAATCTCAAGATATATCTTTAGATGAATTCGACTGATTGCAATGAAATTTGCATTGAGTTTGTTTTGAAATATTTGTAGACTACAAAAAGTTTGTAATCGTTATAGAGGGAAACATTAAACAGATTCGGAGAAGCGTCGTCGGTCTGACCTTGGTACCAGACGCGACTACATAAAAGCCCGCAATCTGTGGCGATCAGATACAATAATCATAATGCGCTCATATATCCGCAATGGATGTGTACCTTCTCAAAGAATTGGCTTGAATAGACATATGGACATATGAGAGCACATGGACGACATCTACATAATATCTAAAATTGCAGCAGTCGCCGTGACCAAAATCCGTCGGGGAATCATCATCATTAAACAAAATGATATTATGTAGAATTTATGTATATTATAAAGCTAATATTTATCAAAATAAATGTCTAAATGTTCAAATCGACAAGCGCTTTTAAAATTCAAATTCACGTTTATCGTAGCATAGATAAAAATTTACCTTTTTCAATGTTTGCCCTGTCGGCGACACAAGAACGTCGGTCGGAGGATTTTTGGGTTCTGGAGTTTTATTAATACTCTGAAATGAGAACATCACTTTTCACATCTTGTGTCATGACATCATGTATATAAATTAATTTCGAGTACCTCGGAATTAGCACTAATGATTTTGATCAAATTTTGTATTTAGATAAGGGTTTACTTTTTAAGTTTATCTATATATAAATATGTTGGGACATCACACAGCTCCATCTAGTTCCACGGTAAGCTAGGAGGCTTGTGTTATGGATACCAGATAGTTCATATAATACACATATATAACTTTAAATACATACATATTATAAATATAAAAATCCATGACCAGAGTACAAACATTCGTGCTCATCATACAGATGCATACCCCTAGCGGGACTCGAACCCGCGACCGCTGACATAGCAAGTAGTGACCATACTTGCTGTGTCAGCGGTGGCGGCTACAAACTGAGCCAAGCGTGAATCATATGTATATAATATATTTTCTGAAAAACGCATTTTTTTATCATTTTCGAAAAAGGTCACCCAGGTAATTAAACTTTAAAGACGCATTTACGTATTGCGCGTATGAAATTTATTTCAAAATTATTTCAATTAACTAGCTGTGTTAAGCTTGTGTATGTCATACCTGAACATTGTTGGTAGCATTTTCTACTTTATCTTCTTTAATGATACTAGATTCTTGTGTAGTGTTCTCTTCTTTCTCGTCTTCAACTTCTTCATTGTCTTCTTTCCGTACTTTTGCCGGACTGTAATGTTAATTAAAAATATAATACTTAACGTATATCTTTTTTATATGTATGTATTTCTTTATATATTGTGTACCATTCTCTCCTCCCTCCTAGAGTTTGCGACAGCGGGAACCAGAGGCATATCGTTGGAACAGAGAATTGAAGATGCATTTAAATGAGATAAATCAGGAATCATGACCCAATGGCCGGTTAATATATTAGTAAAAATTAAGCATCATGTCAGCCTTTTAGATACTATTTTTTTAACGCTGTGGTATTATAGTTGTTGAGATAAAACTTCTTTACGCACTCTTGACTTGAAGGGTAAGCTGGTGAATGAGTTACGAAAAAATGTACGTACGTTTGTTGCCATGGTAACGGATGTTATTGTCTGACAAATGATATATAATATTATATTCTTTCCTTAAATAATATTCTATAAATATATGATTGTAATATGAATAATATGCGATATTTTTAGTATCTCACCTATCCTAATTATTTAAAACATACATTGAATTTCATAAAGAGTAGGTACCGATAACCTACAGAAGTTTTACTTCTTGGGCGTGTACACATTCATACACGCACTCTTTAATTTTATACTTTTTTGTTCGGATCATCTTTAAAGCGTGTTTTTTTAAATTATAAATACGTCGGGACGTTAACACACATCGCCATCTAGTTCAACGGTAAGCTACGAGGCTTGTGTTATGGATACCAGATAGTTTATATACTACACATATATAACTTTAAATAAATACATATTATAAAAACAAACATCCATGACTGGAGTACAAACCAGCGGGACTCGAACCGCGACCGCTGGCACAGAAAATAGGGTCATTACAAACTGAGCCAAACGTGTCGTCTTATTACAATTATGATACTGATTTTTAACTCACACTTCCTTGGGGGGTCCTTTTCTTGGCCGCCCTCGTTTCCTCGGCGCGACGGCAGGCGCAGGCGCGGGCGCCGGTTTTGATAAACTCACGCGACGAACTTGGACTCGACGAGTCTAGGAAAATATAAATAAAGAATACCCATTCTTTAGTGGTTTTTCTGTATAAAGATTATATGAACTCTTTTAAATAATCTTTACAATTTAGTTTTTACTGAATGCATAAAAAGTACATACATATGCAATTTCGAAGAAAAAAAAAAACAATTTTTAACATTTTTGTCTATTTGTTTCGGCTCATCTCCAAAACAGCTGAACTGGTTTTGACGGGACTTTCACTGCCAGAAAGCTGATGTTATAAGGATGTAGTCTCCTTTTATTTTTAGAAAAAGTATAGAGGTTAAATTGTGAACAAATACCTCGTACCTGAGGACGCCGGTATGTTAATGAAAACATTTTGCTAAATTTAGTAATAAAAAACAAAATATGCTCACTTCCACAGTTTTATACTCTTCGTCATCTTCATTACTGGACTCCTCGTCAGAGTCCACCTGCGATCGGTCACGTATCATTTTTGCGTAGTTCTTTATTTTAGACGGTCGCGTTGATCGACGGATCACATCATCAGAATTGCTCTTATCACTATTTGAACCGTTTTTGATTACACTCTGTAATTGTTTTGTTAAAGATATTTAGTTTAAAGTGAGTTAAAAAACTAAGTCTAAAGCAATTGTACTCATAGTTTATATAATTATCTATACTAATATTATAAAGGGCAAAGATTTATTTTTTTGTTTGTTTGTACCGAATAGGTTCCGAAACTAATGAACCGATTTAGATGAATTTTATTAAGAAGATAGTCCGAGACCCTAGGAAGAACATAGGATAGTTTTTATCCCGGAAATCATCCCTTAAGGGGGTAAAAATGAGGATGGGGGGGGGGAATGATTATATGGGGAAGCAACCTAGGGACGAACCCCAGCGAAGCGAGGGCGACTCGCTAGTCTTTTAATATATAGTTAGTTGTTTACCATAAAAATAAATGAATCCAGGCTATTTTAATTACTTAACTACCTTTGGTGTGTCCTTATCTTTCTCTTCTTTATTGCTAACATTACTACTCTTAGATTCCTTCACTTCTTTTGGTTCTTTATTCTCTTTGGTTATGACGCGTTTTTCTAGCTTTTTGTCTACTGTGTAAGATTTGTTTAGAACAGGCATTTTTTTTTCTTCAACAGATCTGTAATTTAAAATATTGATTATGTTGACTGATTATAACTAACAAATTAATTTAGATTCTTAGCAGTATAATATTTAACTTACAAAAGTGATCATGCTTGTTGTAAAGTATTCATAAGGTCAGCAAAAAATCAAAATAAACCCGCGAAAAATCCTAAAAGGCAAAAAAATATTTTATACATACTTTAACTTTGGCGTAGATGTGTGAAGTTGCAGGCGTTTATTTCTGATAGTTTCAGTCACTTTTATTGGAGTTTTAGTTGCTTCGTTACGGCTATTTGTCTGAAAATATATAAAGATAATGTATTAGATCTTCAGTACCATTGCGACCAATGTAGTTTTGATATAGACTACTTTGTAATTTAAGTAACAAAAGCAATGCTCGTGTGAATGTTGTTTTATCATAGAAATTTCCAGTAGCAACTCTAGGTGTCATAATAATAAGATTGTGTGTCTAGCTATTTCTGTCTGCCGCTTAGATCTGTAATCTATACATATAATAACATTCTGAGTTGAGTCCGTACATTAAAATTTTTTGGAAAATCTTATTGAAATAGTCATTATTATCGATACAGAGGCCGAATTTATAGTTTTTAAAATGTTTGTCTGTCTGTCACCGCATCACGAGAAAGCCACTGGGCAAATTTTGATGAACGGTATATGATAGCTGGTTATCCGGGTCAACATATAGGATACTTTTTACCAAAAATATCTCATTATTAAATAAAACTATCTTTTCGGATTATTTCGCGGATTTATTTTGATTTTTGGTTCCCGACGTTTCGAATGCTTTACAGCATCCATGGTCACGGGAGAGACAAAATATTCATAAAAAATAACTCATCTCTGAGAAATCTATACTAAATGTTAAAACCTAACTAGGGACGAACTCGTGCCGAGCGAGGGTGAGTCGCTAATACCCTATAAACACGTTCACTTATATAACATCTCATCAGCACACAACACAATATCTACAGCACAGGTGGCTCGTGCTTCGTTCAGTCAGAACTTTATGTCACATGGTAGATGAATATTTAAAAAACTTACTCTTTTGAGATCTTGCAATTCCTTTTCTAGCAAACGTAGCGATTTATCACTAGTTCCACCACTAGTTGAAGTTTCTACCTTACTGGCTGATTTCTCTTCTACAGATTTCTTCTCTTCTGGAACTTTCTTCTCTTCTGAAACTTTTTTGTCTTCTACATTTTTCTTCTCTTCTAGAACTTTCTTCTCTTCTACAACTTTCTTCTTTTCAACTACTAGAAAAATAATAATAATAAAGATTTAATTTATATACATTTTTTGTCCTTTTTATGAAACAATCAGATGAATATTTATTTTATCATGAGCAACTAACAATTATGATACAAAATTCAGTATAATAAATATCTTGATACTTTCCAAGCGGAAAAGAAGAAGGTCGTTAATTAATTTTACCTGCACTATTATTTCCATTATTTCCATCATCTGTTTGTTGTAATACTACTTTGCGTTTTACTTCTTCAGCTTTTCGAAGTATGCTGACAGTCTGTAAAAAAAGTGATAAATAATCAAAATTTTATTATTTTAAATTTCAAGCTTTTCAACAACACAAAAGAAAAAAAACTAATGCCACTGTTAAAAAATCAAAATAGTTTGTACATATGTATTTAAAAATAATAATTAATAATAATAATATAATAAATCGAAATTAAGAGGATACCAAAAATTAAATAAAATAGAACATACATACTTTGTCATTAGTGTTTAAAAAAATGTAATAGGATTATGACAATCAAAAGAAATAAATAATAAAAAAATATTCATAATATATATATATATATATATATATATATATATATATATATATATATATATATAATCTCCATTTTTGGAACAGTGACATACCTGATTATCTTTAACTTTGGCTGTCACAGGTTTAGAGAGTTCTTTTTGTGCTACTATTACAGGTGCAGGTGCAGGTTTTTCTTGAACAACTTTGACAGGATTTTTATTCACTAACGCTAGCGTATCTACCGTCGATAACTCTGCATACGTCGTTTCCGCCTCGCTTTCTATAATTGTTATTATATAAAATTTACTAAGTTATTATTGGCGATGAAATAAATATTTGTTTGGCCGGATAACAGATATCTCATTGTTTTCATGTTGAATTTTGCGACATGCGCATAATATTTTATCGGAAGAATTCGGATTTTGGACGATTCTGGTGTTATCGTGACTTAGTGATTAGAGAAAGTCAATTGTTAACCATTACTGTTTTGCATTATTTGCATTTTAATATTTTTCTCTTACAGCTTTTTTTAGGAATAATTGTATTTTTACAATATCCAACATTCGGCTAGATGTGGAGTTACTACCTGGTGTCCGGCCGGATAGCAAAATAAGGCCAAAAACCGGATAGTTGCCGGATATCTGTTTAATCTCTAGTTATTATATTAACAATACAAACATTTTTACCTTCAGAATTTATAGCTTCGGGTTTTTCTTCAGGCTCTTCTTTTGCGTTGTTAATCTGCAAAAGTAATAAACCAATTTCAAAAGTATTTCAATGTCTCATTTACCCAAAATCAAAAAGTTAACTTTGCTTACCATAAACTCATCTGCTTTTTTAATCTCGATTATCATGTGATCACCCTCTTCTTTTACTGCAAATAAAATAAATATCACAGTTATAAATAAATACAATGGGAGAGTAGTCGACTGGTTTTGGCAAAAGTTTTACGACAGGTCGCCTATCTAACTGCTGCGAATGCTGTTATTTATCGCGCCATTGCTATCGCGTAAAGGACCCAGGGTCCTTATCACAGATCTTTTACTCGCATATGAAAGTATGTATATACAGTACTAATAAGAAAAAACAATTGTTTAAATTTTTGTCTGACTGTTTGTTCCAACTAATCTGTGAAACGGCTGGACTGATTTTGACGTAACTTTTACTGGCAGATAACTGATGTTGTAAGGAGTAATTTAGGCTACTTTTATTTTAGAAAAAGAATTAGAGTTCCGGGCAAAAAAATGAAAGCCCATGAAATTGTGAACAAAATCGTACCTAGGGAACGACGCACCCGGACGAAGCGAGGGTAAGTCACTATTATATCAATATGATAATATTGAAATACTAGCTTGTTTTTTAGAGTAAAAGATATTTTATCTATGTAAGGCATGATAGTTTTTAAGCATGTAACAAATGTGTATAGCAAAAACAGTGATTTTAATATTCATATAAAAAAATTATTATGACGTCATCAACAAAAGAATCATACCATTTATTCCATTGTCATCCTCTTCATCGTCCCCCATAATCTCTATAGACGACTCGTCTGGACATGTTTCCTGTAGAAAAGTCAATATTACAGCAAAGTGCAGAAATTGAAAGGTAGGTAAAATAAAGTTCTTACAGAAAGTGTTACTTTTAATATTATTTTACTAAATAATTTTGTTTAAAATTTACACTCAAACTTTGTGTGTTGTATTCTTAAAAGAGTAATAATAATATTCTATAATTAGAATTCTGAATGTTAAACATATAAAATTATTATTTTTTGATTTCGTAAATTAAATGTGTGCTAATATACTGACACTCTGTATTTCCTCTTCGTGCACTATCACTTGGTGGTTGTCAAGTTTTTCTTTTGTCGTGAAAACTAGTTCACAGTAGTCACACATAAACTCTACACCTGCAAAATTATTAATTATATTTTAAGATTTAACATAACTGTTTTTATATCGACTATAAAGTTTATGAACGATTTTTGCCTCTACGACTTGTGGAAATCGGTAGATTATTGATTTGCACACTTTTCAATATGTAATTAGCCCACCATATCTTAATCTGACGGTTTCAAATATTTCTACCTAATCAAAATATTTTTAAAATATTTTCATCGGCTGCCTTAGAATCGCTCTCTTATATAGAGGAAGGACTTACATTACGGTGGAAGTAATCAACAGAGTGCAAGGTCCACCCTTATGTTAATCTGCCGCGCTTGAGTAACTCCAAAAATCCCCTCTTGGGCTCCCATACTAATACTTGTGTATTTTTGTGAATATACATACCTGTACTATATGTAACTTAGCGAATCCAGGCTTCAATTTTATTAAATATAATAAAACAAACGCTATCATACCATTAACATGCGACTTAATATGTGCAGTGACAGCGTCCACATCCTCGAACTTCTCCTGGCAAAGCGGGCACGTGAGGTTCTGCGTGGCATGTATGGCGGAGTGGTAGATAAGGTCGTCCTGCGTGGAGAAGGCGTCGCCGCACTGCTCGCAGCGGTACTGCTCGCTCTCGCCGAAGGGCCCGCGGCCGGCGCGTATCGTCTCGCGGTGCGTTTGACGCAAGTGCCTGTAATTGTGTACAAGATTTAGAAATAGTATTTAAAGAAGAGAAGAAGTAGTATTTAACGGTTAATATGGAATAGATAAACTACGTACATATATCTATACTAATATTATAAAGTGGTAATGTTTGTGAGTTTGTGATGTTGTAGGGGGTAATCTCTGGATCTAATTGGTTCAATTTAAATGAAATTTTTATCCCGGAAATTATCCCTTGAGGAGGCGAAAATAGGGATGAAAGTTTGTATGGAGAATCAAACTAGGGACGAATGATGAATTGCTAGTTATATATATACATAGGTATGATGAGTTGTTGTGGGTTACATTATAACGTATTGTCCCGTGGAAATGAGATATCTCCCGTGATAAAAAAAAGGCTTTTGCCACTCTCCAGCCTTCCAACTATCTCCACACAAAATATCACGCTAATCCATCACTCTCTTTCGACATGAAAGTAGGACAAACAAACACACTATCACATTTATAATATTAGTATGGATATTAGCAATGCAAGTAACTGAATTAGAAATCCGAATTATCCTTTCTTCATATAAACTTACCAAACCCATTATAAATGTAACATACATAAATAACGTAAATTTAGAATTTTTGTCTGTTACCGCCTCACGGAAAAACCACTGGAGGGATTTTGATGAAATTTGGTATGATAATGGCTGGTTATCCGGGTCAACATATAGGATACTTTTTACCGCGGAAAAATATCTCATTTTTGAGAAAAAATACAAAAACTACAATGTAAGAGTAGGTATACTAAAATGTAAAACCTAAAAATTTGGTTTTTGGTCATCTGAACGCGGGCAAAGCCGCGGGCAATGTTAGTACGATATAATTTAACTTACTCTCGCCTCGATCAAGTGCGTCCCCAGGTGCCTTTTTTATCTATAGTTAGAGCCACCTTTTCTTTTGGCAAATTTTATTTCTAATATAATCTCATAGTCATCGTCTATTTGTGTACAAAATTTTATCGAAATCCGTCCAGACGTTTCAGCGTTAAAGAGTAACAAATGTACCCACGCAGACACTTCCGTATTTATAATAGTATTCTGACGGCTAGCCATACATTAATATGTTTAGGAGTTATAATAAGCTTACCTCGTATAATGATGTGACTTCGTAAAGGTCTTATCACAAAACTTGCATGGGTAGGGGCGTTCACCCGCGTGAGACCGCACATGTCTTGCTAACTTGGACACAGACACAAACCCTGAAAATACAAACATATTAAAAATCTCAAAATGTTCTAGAATACCGCATATAATGTAGTTTATTATATGTGATATCGTAGATTGCTGTTAGTAAAAATAATTGCGCATGTTCATAGCTAGTGTAAGGTTTTGTATCTGTAAGTTTCACGACTCACGCTCGGGGCAGTACTCGCAACAGTGAGTGGCTGCTTTGTTGTGTACGACATCTATATGTCTTTGCAGTGTTGACTTTTCGTGGAATCTGTTACAAGAAAAAGAAATACATATCGGTTATTAAAAAAAACTCTTAAATACATTAAAAAAGATATTATCTTGTAAATTCTTCTCGGTTTTTCTTTATCTAGATCTTATTTTTTTATATACTAGCGATTTACCCTGGCTTCGCTCGGGTTCGCTCTAAGTATAACAACTAAGCCAATATGTTATTCCAGTTTGTCTATATTTAAGAACAACTTTTATCAAAATCCGTCCAGTCAATTCAGTGCGAAGAAGTAACAAATAAACACACAAAAACATACAAATTTTAGCATTTATAATAGATAGATTCTGAGCCAAACAATATATTTTTATATTTAGTAAATTTCAAATGTAAACCAGAAAGCTCACTTTTTGTCACACATGTTGCAAATGAATGGTCGAAGAACGCGAATATGCTTCTTTTTATGAGTCACCAACTCTTCTATAGATAAGAAAGAAGCCGGACAATTGGGACATACTTGTTGGGGTAAGTCTGAATGAATGAGCTGAAAACATTAGTTAATTGGTGTAAAACTTAAGATATATTCATTATAAAGGAATTATATGTTTTTATAATAATTTGTTATAAAAACATAATGTATATTATTTTCATGTCATGTACATAAAACATAAAAAAGTTATTAGAGATTATCAATATACAATATCATTGAGGAATCTTTGTGCTTAGTGCTTAGTCGAGTAACACTTACTTTTTCATGTCGTTTTAGTAGGATATGTCGCTTGAACTTTTTGTCACAAGCAACACACTGGAATGGCATCTCATCTGTGTGCCGCAGTACATGTGTTGATAAATCATATTTTGTGAAAAATTTTCTGAAACAATAAGATAAAGTATATAATGATATAATAAAAGTATATTTTATTTTATATTAAATGAGTTGTTATCTATATAAATAAAAATGAATCACCAAAATGTATGTACGCGCATAACTTCCGATCGACTAAATCGGATATTTTTTTTTGTGTTTGTTATTGTCAGGACAAGCTTTGTATAGAAGAAAACTAAAAGAATTTTTTTTTCTAAAATAACTTTTTTTTTTAACCCCCGGATATAAAAAGTGAGTGAGTGAAATAGTTTTTATCCCGGAAATCATCCGTTAAGGGGGTGAGAATGAAGATGAAAGTTTGTATTGGGAAGCAAGCTAGGGACAAACCCGAGTCAAGCAAGGGCGAGTCGCTAGTATTATAAAATAAATATATATATATATATATATATATATATATATATATATATATATATATATATATATAGCATTTCTTACCTTTTATGAAATATATATAAATATATATATATATATATATTTTTCATGTTAATACATCTGTTAATAGTAATATACTCTACTTTATATTGCAATAAAATTTTACATTAAAAGCACAATACAGTAATTTTTTTTTTAACGTTGGGAAATGCATTTATGCACGAGGTGTGGGACTCACCGGCAAAGCCAGTACTACCCACTAAAACCCAACAAAACCTTCCCCCGTCTTAATGGGGCGTCGCAGGATCACTTACGCATTCAACTACGACGCCCCGACGGCAGGTCTGCCGAAGCAGACCACAACAACCACGGGGTTGCTCCACAGTCCACTCTGCTATCAGAGAAGTACCAGGAGCAACCCGCATGGTACACTGCCCTCCGAAGAGGGCCACCTCCCACCGCCCACCGAAGTGGGCCACCTCCCTGTGCGTTTCTTGGCTTCGCGCCCGGTTGGGTTGCCGGGCACTACTGAGCCCCCCCACCACGACAAGGTGAACGCACGTTGGGGGGGACAATACAGTAATACCTCGTCTTACGCTACCCCGGTTTACGCGAATTCGGAGTTACGCGGTTTTTATAAGGATAACATCTAATTATGTCATCCAAAAGAACAAAAAATAGCAATTTGTGAATTGGCAAACAAATTTGACTCAATCAAAAAATAGCAATTTGTGAATTGGAATCAAGCATCAAAACGGATCGGACGTTAATGGACGTCAAAACTTAACTCATCAGGCGACATTGTTAGTATTTATGAAGCCTTCGACATCAAAATAACTTCGTTTTACGTTCATTTATTCATAAAAATATAAATTCTTTTAATATTAAAAAAAGTTATTATACATGTTTCTTCTAAATTATTATTTTCTTTAGGCTCTGGTCCCGATTAAACATACTTTATATGTATTTATATGCAAAGTTGAACCCGACTTACACGGCTATCGCTCGGTCCCACCTATCGCGTAAGTCCGGGGTATTACTGTATGTATATTCAAAAAGTGTAAAAGACAATGGTACTTACGCATCACATTGCTCACATTCCACTGTACGCTCCCTGTGTTTTTGGGATTTGTGAAGTTCTAGCAATTGTTGCAGAGGATATGTGCAGTCACACTCATCGCAGGCCCAACAACCATCTTCCAATCCTTTTTCAGATGTGTCTTTCTCACGCTGCTCTGTTTTTAGTATAATAGCAATAATAAAATACATAAAGTCATATAAATTTATTTCATAAAAGGTAAGTAAAGAAATGCTTCTTACCTGTAAGAAACTGCCGACAGAATTGTTTAATGATATACTAAATGGTGAATATTTGAACACATGCACACAATACTTGAATTCAAGTATAGCAAACTAAAAATTTTACCATGCTAATATCATTAATTTGTATAATGAATTACTCTGTACAATGACTTAGATGAAATCCATGAAGCATTTTATTTTTGTGTATCTTATTGCTTAATATTTAAAGTAACACAAACAAATATTAAAGTAAAACATTCATTGAATAGCTATGAACACACGCATTGACTACTTATTAATTTGTAAATAATGCAAATAAAAACACATTTTTTGAAAATAATAAAAGTAGCGCTTTACAAGTTTACCTTTACCCCTTATATTAGTATCTTCAATAACTTCTTTCATTTCCTTGCCGTCTTTACTTGTTATAATTTTGACGCAAGCAGTTTTTGTTTCCTTACCAGGACCATCTCCAATCTTAAAATTTAATATTTCATTATAGCTCTTTAAACCAAAACAGTTTTTAATCTTATTGTTGTTTTTGTTGTTGTTGTTTATTTTTTATCAAAAAATAAATAAAAAAAGCATTTTCTTATATTAACATTGGATTGTGTTCACCTTTATATTATAAACATTTCCATCTTCTTCATCAGTATCTGAGTTATCATGAGAAGAAACTTGTACAGTAGCACCACCTTCTAGTGTTTTGACAATATCAATTTCATTCATTTTCCGATATACCTAAAATATTCATTTGTAAAAGTTAACATACTAACTTTATTTTTCATATACATATATTACTTGTTTGACTTATCTACCAGGTAAAATGTATCTAATGTATATATTATTTATTAGTGTTTAAGTAAAATATGATAGATGAATATTTAATATAATTTCTAATCATTTTTATAGTACTTAATGCATTGTTACATACTTCCTGTATGTATATTGTTGAACAAAATTAAATTTTATGATAAAAGCTTACTTTAGAAAGTGTTGTGGGCCAGGTAACAATTTCCATTGGAGAATTATGTTGTATATATTGTAAGATTGTTTCATCAGCCTGGCGAACTATCTGTTTATATTCATAGAAAAGGTTCATAAAGAATTTACAGCGTTCACAAATAAATGTTGGCATTTTGTCTGATGGATATATCTAAAAGAAAATTAATTATATTATGTTATATATATTATTAAATATTATACGTTATGTCACATATCTCGCTAGGTGGCGTTAATCATTAAAGTACAAAATACAAATAGTGACAGAAGTTAACTACAAATAATATATTTAATCTTCGATAATTTATTTATCTAAGCACAAATTTTATTTGTTATGTATTGCATGGTTGTTACAATGTTAATTTTATCTTTGTATAATCTAATAGACGTTAGACGCCATTACGCCATGTAGACAAAACATATAACCATAGTTGGCGTCCATTTCCATTTATCAAACTTTATAAAACTTAGGAATATAAAAGGCAAAATATTTTCCCATGTACTTACCTCAATAGAGACACAAGATAAAATTTTTAAATGTAGATTATGAGAATTCTTTCCTGATCGGTTCCTGTCATACAAACTTTCTAATGATTCATTTTGAGTGAGGCAAAATCGGCACATTTTCACTATATTCAAAGACTCTTTCCTCTTCTCCATTTTGAGGTATTACTTTTGATACTTCTTTTATCATATATTTTCTACATAACCTCTCTATAATAACACTACCGTAAAAACAGGTCACTATTATGTGACATTAGCGCCACCGTTAATAGATTTCCGTAGTTTGAGGAGTGAGGACTGAGGACGCGACGCTAACAAGCAGCGCCTCTACCGGCGAATAGTGGTATTTTGAGGACAGCCAGAGTACGAGAAAAATGTATAAATTATTGATTTAACTCGACAATAGATGGCAAGATAAACTGTATAAATATAATGATCTACCTATAATATACATATTTAGAAATTATGATTTTATTTGGTATTTTATCACTGAATTACAAGTATAATTATATAATATTATCTGTTGTAACAGGCAATAATGGGTAGGATTTCCCGAAAGAAGGGCGCCACGCGTATGGCCTATTTACATTCATTCTGAGGTTAAGCAATTTATTATGATTTCTCTTTTATATGTACCTGTTTTTTTTTACTTCAATTATGTTCGCATCTTACCTGTGCAATGTATTGTACGTGGAAATTAAACCAGCTGAAGGAAGAATTGAGAAAAGGAGGTGGATCCTGTGGTGGTTCTGTCTGACTGATGCATCAACACACAGCCTAAACTGCTGGTTGTAAATAATAATAATTAATAATTAATTTAAAAAATAATAATTAAAAAATAATAATTAAAAGTTGTAAATTTTGAATTAAATATAGTAAGTACGAAGCAAATTATAGACAAAGAAATCAAGATATTCAAATAATAAGAAACATGTAAATTCTAAAGTAATCACAAATATTAAATTAAAATATGAAAAGTTATCTCACCGTCAAATTGTTCAGACTATAAAGTGTCTTATCCAAACTTGTTTATAATATCCATTGCACTCAAATATAGTATTTAAATAATTAAGGAAAAATAAAGATCGAGTGTCGTATAACATAACATGAAGCCAAACAATAATGTTTGAAAATACTATAATATAATATTTTAAAACAGTATACAAATATTAATAGAATACTCATTACTGTGATAAATAATTGTTAATAAAAAAATAGCTAACGGATTTTATTTAAAAAAAAATACAAAAATTAAAATCCTGAACATCCATCATACTTTCACATCCAATCCATACATACACCACAGATCATAAAATACTATACTAGTACATTATCACTGGTTCTTATGATGATTACTTACACATGGTGTGCTCGTAGTAAGCAATAATCAAAATTAAAACAAAATACCGACTTCCAGGCACTAAAATGAAAAAATATTTAAACGGAGATTTTTATTTAGAATAGATACCTAATAAAATACATAAGTCGGTGCCAGCCGATGCGAAGCAAATCTAATATATTTCGATGCGTAAAATACATATTTACCTATTGATACATATTAATATCCTAAAATATTGTAGGCTGGCACCGACTTCGAAAATATCTGATTAGGTATCTATTCTAAATGAAAACCTCCGTTTAGTTATTTTTTGGTTATGATTATTTATAGCATTAAGCAATATCGATAAATGCATTTTTCTTTGACTTGGCCGTTGCAAATAAAATTAAGATTTTAATGGAATAATAAAAAAAAATTGGACTTTTTAGATATATTATTGATTCCTAGTTATCAGGACCCGAAAATGGGTTTCTCTTTTACCTAACGAGCTTATTCATCACTAGCGACTCATCCTCGCTTCGCTTGGGTTAGTCCTTAGCTTGATTCCCCATACAAACTTTCATCCCCATTTTCACGACCTTAAGGAATGACTTACCCCCTAAGGAACAGTCCCCACAGTACAATTAATGCCACTTATTATTTAAAGAAATCGGACGGCTGTTGTTATAGCTTTGTTTGTTTTCATGATGATGATGATGATGATGTTCTCCTAGCCGATTCCGGCCACGGCGGCCAATCTCAATGAGATTAGCCAACTGGGCAGGAGATATTATAGTGCTCAAGTGTACGCGCAGACACAAGTGCACTCTTTATTCCTATCACTCTCATACTCCGGTGGGACGACCACTCGACACGACCGGTGAGAGTTAAGGCGTAGGACCGACGGCTTTACGTGCTCTCCGAGGCACGGGAGTGAAACACCGCCAACTTCCCAACTCCGGGCTGTTACTGAGACTTACTATACAGGAAGACTCAATAACTAAACTTGGCCCGACCCGGGACTCGAACCCAGGACCTCCGGGTGTGCAGCCGTACATGCTAGCCACTACACCACCGAGGCAGTTAATTTTTTTTTTCATATGCATACGATAGATGGCATTGATCCCAAACTGTCCTACTATTTTATTATTTTACTAGCGACTCACCCTCGCTCCGCTCGGGTTCGTCCCTGGGGTTGGGTCTGGGAGGACCACCCTTATCCTTATTACTTAGGGGTATGGAAAATAGATAGTAGCCGATTCTCAGACCTACTGAATACGCATATAAAATTTGGTAAAAATCGGTAAAGGCGTTTCGGAGGAGTACGGTAACAAACATTGTGACATGGAAATTTTATATATAAGATATGTATTTACTAAAATATATTATACTAAAGGAAAACAAAAACAAACCTATCCCACGGAAACCGTAATTTTTTCCGGTATAAAAAGTAGCCTGTGTGTTATTTCAGACTATAATCTATCTCTGTGCCAAATTTCATCCAGATACGTTCAGCCATTCTGGCGTGAAAGAGTAACAAACATCCATACTCACAAACTTTCACATTTTATAAATTATAATATACATATATGAGTCATTATTAATAACTTATCGTGTGTCCAACCATTTTTAAACATTTTTTACCGTTTTTTTAAATAAAATTTACACAGTGCCATCTATAATTACGCAATATAAACTCATTGACGAATATCTGATTTTTCATTAATTAGTGAAATTACAAAAAAATGATTTAAGAACGTATTATTTCAATTTCCTTTACCCAGAGATTTTTTTATACGCAGAATATATCTTTTTGAGACCTATATTTGTCTTTTATTGATTTTGCACAAATAAACCCGATTAAATAATATATAAACAAAACCCGACTGCGTAAAAAACGAACTAAAAAGATGGAAACAAACTGACGATGGATCAGTAGTATACATAATAATATGCAGTCATAATATATTACAAGACAAACAGACAACGAAGATAAAACATACATACTTTAAAGTTGCGACTATAAAACCAATTTAAAACAGATGTGAATCTTGAAAAACAAAAGAACCTGTAAAATTTACTATTCTTTTATTTGTAACGAGCGACTTATCCTTGTTTCGCTCGGGTGCGTTCTTAGGTACGTTTTTTGAACGGAACCCTTAATTCTTTTTCTAAAAAAAAGTAGCCAAGTTTCTCTTTATAACAACAACTATCAGCCAATGAAAGTCTAGCCAAAATCAGTCCATCCGTTTCAGAGATTAGCCGGAACAAATGGACCGACAGATAGACAAACATTTTAAAAATTGAGTTTTTCTCATAAAGTACCGTATTTATAATTTCATATGCATTTAGTAAGAAGCTATTATTTCGACATTACAAACAGACACTTCAATTTTATTTATCTGTATAGAAAAGAATTGCTTTTGTGTGTATGTATTTATGAGTTGTTGTGGGTTGTATTATAACGTGTTTTCTCGTGGGAATAAAATAATCTTCCGTGGTAAAAAGAAGCCTATGTCACTCTCCAGCCCTCCAACTATCTGCACATTCTCACAAAAAATCACACCAATCCATCACTCTGTTTCAACTTGAAAAAAGGGCAAAGAAACAAACACACTTTCACATTTATAATATTAAGTATGGATTGTGAATTTTATATTGTATCTATTAAACATTTTCCAATAAAGCTGGTTAGGAGTATTAGACAGCATTTAAAAAGTACAAGTATGTATGTAATAATGAAACTGAATTGTTATTAATCATTAGTAGATACTAACCTACCTATTTCCTAAAAATATACCTGAGTGTATTTTAGGAGATACATATTACGAGTATACTACGTTGCTAGTTATAAGTTTATTATTACCTATGTTACATGTAAAAATTATTTACATGTCATACAATAATACTAAACCATGTTCATTGATCAATGTCTCCACTTAAATCTCGGATTATAATTTTTTTATCATAAATTGAATTGATAAGATAATAATGTGTCGTAAGAAGGACGCAAATATTAATATCTTTATACAATAAATTATTATTAAGTATATCAATAAGTGGCTTGACATATTAACTAAAGGTTTTAATTTTAATACAGAATGGATTTTTTGAAAATAAAAGATACATTTTCTTTTCGGAGGAGACGAGGCGATGTGAATCTGTAAGTTATTTTCAATAATTTAAATATAAATTAAAAGAAATAAACAATTTAACTGACGTTTAAGATGAAAAGAGCGATTTTTCCTTCCGATTCTTAAATCTAAGTTTTATGAATATTCAAATATATATTTTATAGAGTAGGTACTTCATTATTTGTTTACACTTCGTCTTCCGTTCCATACTATCTTTTATAGCATTTGGTACGATCACAAATCTTACTATTTCCATGTAAGCCTAAAACAAAAAATTAAACTTTATTTTAAAGTAATAATGCAATAATTTGCTGATCCTGCTTTTTTTTGTCCTTCTGGTATTGAAAGAATAATATGAATGGACACGGGGCTCAGCAGCGGTACGTTAAAAAGGGCTGAATACAATACAATATTTTTTAGTGTTAATAGTTTTATTAATTAAAGTGTGCACATAAAAAATACAATTTAAAATACAATTTCAAAATCCTTGAATTTGAGTGTGTGGGTACTGAAGTGACTTTACACCAACAGGTGGCGCTCCAATTCATTATCTAATGTGCCGAAGTTAAAAAGGAATAATGAAACCGCACTAGTAAAAAGTTCGGGAAATAGAGTAAGCTAAGTGAAAACTATTTATGTTTTTTTTTATATCAAGCCTACCAAACCCTAAATTAAAAAAAAAACAGTAAATAAACATTAACCGGTTTTTAAATTTACATTTATCACTTACATTGTTGTAAATAAATATTTACCGGTTTTTTAATTCCTTTCGAAAAACTAGTCGTGTGCTAATTTTAACAACTGTTAGTTTAGTTATAAAAAACCATCTCCAAGGCTGAACAATTATTTTTAAATTATTTTATTCTATTACCAGAATATTTGAACCAATTACCATATCCCTGAAATATCGAAGATTATTTCTCTCTCTCTTTCATCCCCTATTTTACCTCCTTATAGGATGAATTTCGAAAAATGCTAAACACGTAATTATTTAATTATATTGAAGAACATTAGTATCAAGTTTCAAGTAGTTCTGATCATAAATAATTTTATGGGTTGTATTATAATATCTTTCCCGTGGGAATGAGATAATCTCTTGCGTCAAAAAGTAGCCTATGTCACTCTCTAGCCCTCAAACTATCTCCACACAAAAAATCACACAAATCCGTCACTATGTTTCGACGTGAAAGAAGGACAGACAAACAAACAAATACACTTTCACATTTATTATATTAAAAAAAGTATGGATATTAGTACTGATGATGATGACAGATGACAATACTATATTAGTACCTACAGACTCCAACCTAAACAATACACAATATTACAAAGTCTGTTTAGTGTTAAATGAGTCAAGGTACGTTTTAATTTATTTTTGTTATAATCTTATTAATATTATAATTGATATTGATATTTCAAGGCTTGTCAAATTGTTACTCAATTACAACTTAATCGATAAAGCGTATAGATAAACCATGTATATAAATGAACTTTAGTCCTGGCCCTTTTATGGCCGATTTCACCAACGTCACCTAAGTATAAGGGATCCCCTAAGCATGTTTAGGGGGCTGTTAGGGGACATATTAAAATGCCACCTAAATATAGGTACTAGAAATACCTACGGGCTTTGACGATGGTAAAACGAAATTTAATTTAGGGGCTAGCTTTCAATGGACCAAAACTGGTCGACGTAGCTAGGGCCGACCTCGGCACCACACCCAACATAATAATAATAATAGGGGCTAGCTTAAGGGAACTTTTAAGCTAGGGATCCCATACGTAGGTGGTAGCTTATGGGATGTTGGTGAAATCGGGCTTTAATCTATTAATAAAGTGGGCTACGTAAGTCATATATAAGAGTCAATAAAAGAGCGCACACAAGCGTAGAACGACGAGACACCCATTTAGAACATTACAGCAAAACCTATTCCTAACAGTCCTATTAGTCGCTGCCAAGACATGATCATCAGGTAGCGCTGCTTAAGGAGGTAGCTGCTTAAATGCTTATCCTACTTATACTATACATGCGAAAGCTTGTAAGAATGTATATATGGATATATATTTGTTTGGATGAAATTTGGCACAGAGATAGATTATAGTCTGGAATAACACATAGGCTACTTTTTATCCCGGAAAAATATACGGTTACCGAGTGATAGATTTGTTTTTAATTTTCTAGGCGAAGCCGTGAGCCGTTAGTATCAAATAAAAAGAAGAAAATACTATTCACGATAGCAAATCGTGGGTTAAATAATACAGTTATATTAAAATGTTTTTGATCGTTGTGTACACGGATTTAGATGAAACTTGGACACTGTTTATTCATAGTTGGATACATTTAATCATGGATGCATTTTTAAAGTATTTTAGTTGCAAAGCTATCAATAGATGGCGCTGTTTAAGAATACAGAGAAAAATGTACTAGAATATATATATGATTTTTTAGAATATTTATATAGTTTTTTTTCTATGCATTACAAGTCGCTATCTATCAAACATAATTAACAGAGTTTCAAGGAGAATTGCTGCGGCATTGATAGATATAAAACAAGTACAAACGATATAAAAATTATGGAGATTCTTGACCTCCCAAGAATATCAGTTGCCCTAAGGCTAAGACCTGTGTTCTGCAAAAGATTCCGATTAAATTAAAATGATGATAGTGAGCATAGATTCCATTTTCCTTCTACGACTTAAAAAATATTGTTTCAGTTGAAAAAAATCAATCGGTCTTGGGATACGATCGTAACGATAGTTCTAGTAGAAGCAAGGTGTTTGCCCCCAGTCCCTGACGATGGAGTATCGCACAATGTTTATTGCAAATTTAGGTATCTATGTTTATTCTTTATAATTTGCTTAATAATTTAACAAATTATGTAATATTTTAAATATTTTCCAATTTTTCATAATATAAAAAGTGACTCATCAACTAAATTATAATTTGACTGAATTTAAAATTGAAACAAGTGATCTATTTCATTCACATATTTTTTATACATTTTTTATCATTATTTCATCTTATAAAAAACCTGTGTCTGGTGATTGAATAATAAGTGGTATTTATTCTTATTCATATCCTAAGATTGGGATCGGAGACCTTTACATCTAAGAGTGTTCCAAATTGCCAAAGAGCGGAATGGAGGGAGCGATTTCAATTACACCTTTTTGAAGAATATTGTCTTCATTTGACATTACATGATAAGGGAAAAATGAAAAATGCTATGGGAAGGTACGATTTTTTTTTGCGTGTTTTATCATTGAAATTATAATACCTTAATTCATGAACAATATTATTAATGTTTTGTGTACTGAAGTTGTGTTATAGATTTATCTTTGTACGAGAAGGAGCGCACGCATCAGATTTGGCAAAAACTAGGTGATGGCTATGGAGTCATACATATTTCCTTAACAATGTGCGCAATTCGTCCCACCGCAGCACCTAGCAATGCTATTGTCTCTAACGATTGTGATGAGAGACATGTAAGTTTATACTTATAAATTGCACCTTTAATAATAATGCGTAATTCTTTTATATTATTTATTAATTAAAATTTAAAAAATCCACGACTAAAAATTTTTGAAACGCTTTTGATAAAACATATCTAAGAACAACCGTTAGAAAAACTGTTTTCAAATAAAAAAAAACGCATTCAGATCGGTCCACTCGTTTAAGAGCTACGGTGCTACAGACAAATAAACACACATAGCTGTCCAATTTATAACACCCCTCTTTTTGTGTAGGTAGTTAAAAATATCTATAATATTTATTATACGTTTAAGTATAGTCCCGTGTAAGTATGAAAGACAATTTTCTTAACCAACCCACACTAACAGTTCAGAGTGTAATTAAACTTAAATTAAAAAGTTTTTTATTACTCCATATACTTTATAGGTAAACTATAGTAATGTTGATCAAGTTTTGAAAAATTCTTAGCAATATTATATTATTATATATATAATAATATAATATCTAAATCCAATGACTCTACATTTCAAAATATGTTGAATTATTTCAGAGAATTCAAGAGCTACCAGTAGATTGGAACGTTGTTGGATTATTACATATAAAGGTTGTTTGTGCGAGAGGATTCACTAGCAAACCGAACGCTTATTGCACTCTGGAAATTGACAATGAAAGGGTTGAAACCCACAGAGCCGGTCCCAGCTCTGAACCGAGGTGGAATAAGTGCTATATTTTGTAAGTATTTTATCAAAATCATAATTTAATTTACTCAATAAGAAATTTACAAGTAATTGTGTATCGTTGAGTGATCAAAATATATAACTTTCGTAATTAATTTAAATTATCGTTAAATATATGTATGTACTATGTACAATTTTGAATGACTTTAGTGTATTATTTGACACATTCGCGTTTATGCTTTTCGGATTTGTCTTTTTATAATCGTTTTCCCTAACCGAGAAGTCGCCGACGAGCGTTTGTCCTTCCATTGATTCGGATTGGGAGCTTATATTATTATGATCTGTATTATTCTCCAGGAATAATGTAAATAGTAAAATATTTAGATTAGGAGACAGAAGTAGACTAGGAACGCTAATCTTAATCACTTTATTCTTATACTAAAAATTATTTCTTACTTTTTAGTTCGGTTTATCATTAAAGCTTGTTTTTTTACTTTTTTAAACTACAATTTATTTTTATTGCAAAATTAACGATTTTAATGTGTGCCAGAGAGAGCAGCGTGTAGCCGAGTCTGACAGTAAAATATAAAATTTCAATGAGTGTTATTGATGTTTTTGAAATGAATTAGAACAATAAAAAAGTGGATCATGTAAATAGTGGATCAAGTAATATATTACAATTTTAAATATTTGCCTAAAAGAAAGAAAACGATATAATGACTCCTTAAATCTCTATATTTTCAATTCTTACGCTGTATGCTTTTATAATTTGTTTTTTTTTTACAGTAAGGTATACGACGTTTCGTCAACATTAGACCTTAAAGTATACGACAAGTCTATAACAAATGCTATTCTAAACGAATCTATAGGCAAAGTATCTATTCCATTGCTCAAAATATCTAATGGTTTAACACGGTGGTATGCATTAAAAGATAGAACTAAGCGACACAGCGCTAAGGGAAACTGCCCGCGGATATTGCTGCAGATGTCTCTGGTGTGGAATCCAGTAAGTAAATTGTTTTATTATGATGTCCTCTTGGCAGATTTCGGTCACGATGGCAATCTCAGTGAGATTAACCCAGTTAGATATTATAACGCGCAAGTGAACGTGCAGACAAAAGTGCACTCTCTATTCCTTTCCACTCTCAAAGTCCGATGGGACAACATTTTGATACACCGATGAGAGTTACGACACAGAATCAGAGGCAGAGAGGCACAGAGGGTGTCCGGTGTAACACTTCCCAATTACGAACTGATACTAAGTCCTAAGAATTTTAATTAACCAAAACTAAACTTAGCCCGAACCAGGACTAGCATCCAGGACCTCCGGACCTGTTGCCGTTCATGCTAGCTACTAAACCACTTAGTGGCTAGCATGTGAAGATGCTTTAAAATTAAACTCTTATTATAAATGCTAAAGTTTATGTGTGTTTATATTTTGTATTCATAACATGAATTTTTATATGTAAAAAAATATTAGTGTTAACAATAGTAAAAACAACACATTTAATTTAGCATGACATTTGTATATATTAGTCATTTGTATATAGATTCAATGCTTACTCATCCATACTAATATTATAAGTGCGAAAGTAACTCTGTCTGTTACCTTTCCACGCTAACCCGCTGAATGATTTATATGAAATTTGTTATGGAGATAGTTTGAGACCCTGGAAGTCATTCCTTAAGAGGGTGAAAAGGAGGTGGAAGTTTGTATGGGGAATCAATAATTTCTCAAGTAAGGGATATAAAACTCATCTTATTCTATACTAAGCGTCAAAACGTACCTAGGGACGAACCCGAGCGAAGCCAGGGTGAGTTGCTAGTGTATCTATAAACATTTAGAACATTATATAATTTATTCCATAGGTGAAAGCTACGTTAAGATTATTCCAATCCAAAGAAGTAAAATATATAAGGCGACCAGAAAAGTTCGACATTCCGCTTATTTACAGCAACATGAAATATATATCAGACCTTTTGGCTTTACTCCAGGAAATTAATGAGTACTATAAGTAAGTTTTCTTCTAAATATTATAGTATATAATAATAATATATTTTACTCGGCATATTTATTATTTAGTCATAATTTTATGATGGTAATAAAAAAATACTTAAATATGGAAAAATTCATATTCTTTACAGAAAAAGGATAAATATACGAAGTGAAAATTATTTATTTTATTTTCAGACGTTTATTTGAGTGGGAAGACAGAGAATTTTCTTTTTTCGTGTTAATTGGCTGGTTAATATTCTGTAACTTCCTCCGTTTATGGAACACACCTCTTTTATTCTTGATACCGTATATATACAATTTCATCTTTAACCGACAACGAGGTAAGTACTAAGTGCCCTTTGTAATAATTATTTAACAAAAATAAGGGTTCACATATAACTAGCAAAGCAGTGGTAGCCCAGTGGTAACGTGCTCGCTTGGGAAACCGAATGAAGTGAGTTCAAATCCCGGGTCTCGCACCTCTGATATTTTCATGTGCGAATTATTTCCAACACGATTACCACTTGTCTTAACGGTGAAGAAAACATCGTGAGGAAACCTGCATGTCTGAGAGAACCTAGCAAGTTTTCAAAAAGACATGTGAAGTCCGCCAACCCGCACTTGGCCAGCGTGGTGGACTATGGCCTGATCCCCCTCGTGATGAAGGGAGGCCCGTGCCCAGCAGTGGGACGTTAAAAAGGGCTGCATGCATATAACTAGCGACTTTCACTCGTTTTCCTTGGTGCGTCTCTAGGGTACGTTCTAATAGATAAATTCCGTAGAAAGATTCTGCGAACGACCATTTGTGAACCGCTGCATTAGAAGATAGACATGCTATTACGGATTTTTAAGACCTACGATTTTCTAGTAGGTATTTGATGTTTTAGCCAGCGCGGCGTTGGCCATGAAAATATCTAAGGACGACTCGACAGAACCTGCAATTATTGTGTTTTCCCGTGGAAGTAAATCTGCGAATAAAACAACTGGCACCGATTTTTAAAATATCTGTTTAGGTATCTTATAGTAAATGATAACCCCGTTTAGTTATTTTTTACTTTTTAGTGTCTGAAAGTTGGTTTTTAATTATTATTTTTAAGCTTTTATTTTGGGTTCTTTATTCTGTACTCAACGCGTAATAGTGATTGTTTAAAAAGTATTTCATTTAAAATACTATTTGTTTTATGTATGAATAAAATAAAATATGGATATGGATATTTCTTCCTTATCCTTAAAATCCCTATTGCGATTGCAACTTACACTTGGCCAGTATTAGTTTTACTTTACTTTAAGACTAATATCCACACCGTGTTTGACGCTTGTAGGTTAATATCAACGTTTATACGACCGACAAAAAAAACAAACAGAATCTACAAAAACAACTTTTTCATATGAATCATCGTATAAATTATTTGTTAGCGAATAATAAGTGTAAAGTGAATAATAAAAAGTGTAAAATAAACAATATTTGTATTTGCTATAATCGGACTACTTTTATAAAAGAGTAGTATGTTTGTTACTTCTACACGCTGCTATTTGGCTGGACTGATTTGGATGAAAAGTATACAGATAGCCGCCCTGCGCCCTGATGCCCTGGAGTAATACATAACATACTGTTAGGCTCCTAGGCGACGCACGCGAGCGAAGCGTTACTCGTTAGATAAATTACTAGCGGTTAATTCCCCATACAAACTTTCATCCCCATTTTCACCCCCTTAAGGGATGATTTCCGGAATAAAAAGTATCCTACGTCCTTCCCAGGGTTTTAAACTATCTTTTTCTAATTTCTAACATCTTACCAAATGTCATCTAAATCGGTTCAGTAGATCCAGATATTACCCCCTACAACGTCACAAACTCACAATTCACAAACTTACAAATTTTACCTCTTTATAATATTAGTATGGATAAAGTTATGATTGTTTAATATAATAGTTATTGAACATATTGATATTATTATTATCTATACATATAATAAAATTGTAACTAAGCCGAACCTGTACATTAAATATTTTTTGGAAAATCTTATTGAAATAGACATTATTATAGATACAGAGGCCGAATCTCTAGTTTTTAGAATTTTTGTCTGTCTGTCTGTTGCCGCATCACGGAAAACCACTGAAGGGATTTTGATGAAATTTGGTATGATAATAGCTGGTTATCCAGGTCAACATATAGGGTACTTTTTACCGCGCCAAAACGTCTTATTTCTGAGAAAAAATACAAAAACTGCAATATAAGAGTATACTAATACGTAAAACTTAAGAATTTGGTTTTTGGTCATCTGAACGCGGGCGGAGCCGCGGGCAATGCTGGTAACTAATAAAAATCAATAAAATTCACCGTTTCGCTACAATAGTACGTCAGTTAAAACAAAGTCTATTTCGAATCTTCCTAAAATCCATTAGAATGTGAGAACAGCGTGAAGAAACACTAAATACATTCGAACATAATATTAGGTATAATATTACTGTATTAGTAATTACATGCGTATTTAATTATCTACTCTTGTAGGTGATACACTAAAATCTAAATAACATTTTTTCCAGACACTCCGTATAAAAGACTAGACAGTGCAAATAATGAAGTGGATATTAAGGTAGTTCATTATTTATATACACTATTACATATGAGGATTATTTTTCAATGATTATAGAACATCCTGACTAGATTAGATACCTATATTTTTTACGGCACGTTTGGCTCAGTTTGTAGTGACCCTACTTGCTGTGCCAGCGGTCGCGGGTTCGAGTCCCGCTAAGGGCATTCATTTGTGTGATAAGCACGAATGTTTGTACTCCAGTCATGGGTGTTTATATTTATAATATGTATGTATTTAAAGTTATGTATGTGTAGTGCATCAACTATCTGGTATCTATAACACAAGCCTCGTAACCATGGAACTAGATGGAGCTGTGTGTTAATGTCCCAACATATTTAGTGTAGGACGAAAGTAGACTGCATAGTATTATATTCTTATCAACATGTTTGCAACTTTTTTGTTTTCGTTTTACGTAGTCTGTTCTTCAATCAAAGAGCACTTTTTTGTTTTTTAAATGCATATTTGTCTAATAAAAAGAAATTATTGTATAATAGCATGTGATATGACGTTAAAAAGCATTAAAATATATTTATAACTAGCGGCTCACCCTCGCTTCGCTCGGGTTCACCTCTAGAAAAGCACAAACAGATCTATCCCACGGGAACCGTTCATTTTTCCGGGATGAAAAGTAACCTGTTGTTTGACCGGCAATATAAGGTATCAGCATGCCAAATTTTACTAAATTAGGTGCGTAAGTTGTTGTGTCCTACGCTGTATATATAAGCTACTATAGTTTTTTAATTATCCCACGGAGACTGTTTAATTTTCTGGAATGAAAATTATCTTAGATGTTGCCCGGGGATATAAAGTACCACCATGCAAAATTTCATTTAATTCGGTCCAATAGATTCGGAGATTAGCCCGTACAAACAGAAAAACAGACAAACAGCTCGCTCGGGTTCGTCAATACCTACGAATATGTTGTATTATCTCTTTAACCATTCGTCTAAATTATATGCAGTAAAAGGGAAAAGTCTTTTGTTTTAAGCGTTTTAGACGATAAATTTACTTATTTTGATAAGAATTCATAATTGTTGATAATATGACCAATAAATATGACCTACCGATTTAAATTATTGTTTTAATATAAAAAAAACTACTTTTTGTGGCTTAAATAAAAAGTCTGCGACAGCATATGTCTTAAAAGTAAGACATATGCTGTCTGTACTGACTTGTGACTTTTTTGTAGGCATTATTAAGCTCTACAACTTTTCTCTAGAACATAATGATATATGTTTCGGACGACCAGAACCAGGGTATGTCTAGTACCCGGAGGTCGACCTGGGACAATCTCCCAGACGTTCTTGGCGTACACGGCAGTATGTCCGTTCGCTGGTAATGTACGCCACCACGCACCCCTGAATGCGTAGCTTGGGTCCCGATCCACTAGGGTTTCTTCGTTGACAGGAGACTATACTTAGAGGCGATGAAATAAAAACACAATGTTTCCTTTTTTCTCTCTTGGTTTCGGTTCTTCCTTTTCCTTTTAGTTGTTGCCTCTTCGGTGGCTGTCTTGCGACTGACTCGAATCGAGAAATGGCTCGCCTTTTATTTGGCCCGTTAATACCTTACAGAGAGCCGCGTACTTTGAGCTCATTTTTCGAGTAAAATTTCCCTAAACCGAAACCTTGAGAGTCCTTTTATTTTATGTTTTCAGTAAAACACCTTACACATATTTATTTATTTACATGCCTTACATACTATTATACAATATTAAAACATAATATTCAATATATAATAACTAATTAAAAAAGTCTTAAAACAAAAATATCTAAATTTCTAGGTTGCTACATTTTTACTATACATTTTCCCTTATAACTTTTGAACGGATAGTCCTATCGACCTAATTCTTGTTTTATTATAAGTTTTATAATAAAATCTATTATTTAAAACATAAACTATTATGCTATTGCAAGAAACAAAAAATCTCATTTTCAAGTTACGTAATTATATGCTAACATTTTACTTACGTACCTATTCCTTTCAAATTAATGTTAAATAGTCTTATATGATTCAAATAAGCAAAAAATACTCTAAACTAACCTTATTACGCTAATTAGAACTTATTTTAACATAATAAATCTAATAAGAATGAGATTTCATATTTACAACAATTATTCATAATACGCTAAAATGACATTGTCCCTATATTAATACACACGTTACTCGAAGATAGGTTTTCCGTCGCCGACATTCTCCCCCTCGTGCTTTGCACCAACTCCTGGACTCGGCGACGCTCCCGGCACCAACAGCACCACTCTCGAACTGGGCCTCCGTAGAACACCTCCTCTGGTCTCGACGTCGACGACTCTGGTCCGCCCGTCTGGTCCAGGATACACATGCAGGATTCTTCCGCGTGGCCAGATGCATCTTGGTAGGCTGTGATCGACGATCAGTACGATGTCTCCGACTTGCAAATCTGTGGCGCTGACTCTTCCTTTGGTCTTCCTTGGTAGTAGAGTGGGCAAATACTCTCTCAGCCAACGTTGCCAGAAGTGATCGGCAAGTCGCTGCGTAGCCTTCCAGGTGTGTCTGCCCACAAGCTCGTTGTCCTCGAAGCTGCCGATTCTTGCTGCGCCACATGATCGCCCGATGAGAAAGTGGTTCGGTGTAAGTGCTTCTTCTTCAGGGTTCTCGGAGAGGTGGGTGAGGGGCCGAGAGTTGACTATGTGCTCGGCCTCTAACAGGAGGGTATGAAGTACCTCCTCTCGTGGTTGCCTTTCGTTGAGCGTGGCGTCCAGTGCGGTTAATGGATCGCACCAGACGCTCCCATGCACCTCCCATGTTTGGTGCACCAGGAGGTATGAACTTCCACTGCACGCCGATCTTCTCCGCTTCCGAGATAAGGTCTTCTTGCTTCATGGTGTCTAGTGCTTCTTTGAGTTCTTTTTTGGCGCCAACGAAGTTAGTGCCATTGTCGGTGTAGATTATCTTTGGCATTCCCCTTCTCGCGGCGAATCGTCGTAGTGCCATGATCATGCTGTCAGTGGAGAGTAAAGGAGTGAGCTCAATGTGTACAGCTCGTGTTGTTAAGCATGTGAATAGAGCACCCCATCTCTTCTCATGGCGTCTTGCTACGGTGATCGTCATAGGGCCGAAGTAATCTATTCCCGTGCACGTAAATGGAGGGTTTCCGTGCATCAGCCTCTCAGCAGGTAAGTTGCCCACTGGTAGTTCTTGAGGTCTTGCCTTTCTTGTTTTGCACCACTGGCATTGATGTTGAATGGTCTTGATCGCTGACCTCAGTCCTAGCACCCAGAAGCGTTGTCTTACTTCGTTCATTACGGTCGCGTGATTCCCGTGATTGAAGCGGCAGTGAAATTCTTCTATGATGAGAAGTGTTGTCTTGTCCTTGCTGTCGAGTACGATGGGTCGTTTGTAGTCTCTGGTAACCCCTCGTATCGCGTCGATTCTTCCTTTCAGTCGCAGGAGACCTTCTTCTAGCACTACGTCGAGCCTTTTCAACTTGCTGCTGCCCTCTAATTGTTTTCCTTGCTGTAGGCACCTGATGTCCTCTTTGAAGCATTTCTCTTGACTTCTTCTTAACAACAGCGTTTCAGCTTGCTCTAGTAGACTTGTTTCCAATAGTATGTATTTCCTTTCTGACGTTTTTGAAGACAGATGTCGCTTCTCAACAATTTTCTTATTCCTTTTTGTAGTTTTCCAGGTAGGATCTTCTTTGCTGGCGTGGACCTTTTCCTTTCTTCTGCAGAGTTGTATGAACTGCAGTACTCTTGCTGTAGCTCGCCAAAGTCTTTTCCACGACGAGAACTTTTCGGGATCTGGTGATGGATAGGAGCTGCCTGCAGTCGCTACGATGTCCGCTGCCTTTTCTTCGCCAGTGGTTTCTTTCTTGAATGTTCTTGCCGCAGGCCAGTGAACTTCATCTCTTCTTAGAAACCCTGGTCCGGTGTACCATCGGTGTTGGCAGTCGAAGTGTTCTGGTATGTCACGTGTTGCATCATCTGCAGGGTTCTGCGCCGTCGGTACCCATCTCCAGTCCTGTGGTTTTGTGAGATCTTCTATCTCCGCCAAGCGATGAGCCACGAATGTCTTGAAGGTTCTCGGGTCCGTCTTGATCCATGATAGCACGATACTGGAGTCTGTCCAAAACGTCTTCTTTTCTATTTTCAGATCCATTTCTTCCTCGACCGAGTGTGCCAATCTGCTTCCTAGGAGGGCCGCTTGCAGCTCGAGTCTCGGGATTGACACCGGCTTCAACGGAGCGACTCTTACTTTTGCTGCTACTAAGCTGACGTTATAAGTCCCATTTTGATTTTCAGTTCTCCAATATACCGTAGCTGCATACGCCATTTCGCTTGCATCCGTGAACGTGTGCAGCTCCCCCTCGGTGCGACGTGGTGCCAGACATCTCGGGATCTGAAGGTCTTGGAGCAGCTTCATCTTCTCCAGGTAAGTTTTCCATGACTCGTACTCCTTTTCTTCTATCTCTTCATCCCAACCGACGCCACTTCGCCATATGTTCTGGAGCAGCCTTTTGCCTTGGATGAGAATTGGTGATGCTAGCCCTAGTGGATCGAAGGTCGACATCACGGCGCTGGTGACTTCTCTCTTCGTAGGTACCTTGAGTCCTCGTGCCACTTCATCTGGCGTGTTCCGAAGGTTCGCCCTAAAGCCTATGGAGTCCCTTTCTGTAAACCAGCGTAGTCCCAGTGTCTTCTCTTCCTTCTCACCAAGGTCCACCTCTGTCTACTCAACTGACTCAGTCTTCACGTCTTGCAGCAGGTCGGAGTGGTTTGACGCCCATCCTCGGAGTTCGAAGCCCACCTTTTTGTAAATGAAGTCCACCTGCGCTGTAATTCTCTTGAAGTCCTCTTCTGAATGGAAGCTGTGCAGGTAGTTATCCATGTAATGGTTCAGCTCGATTGCCTTTGCTGCCTCTGGGTACTGCTTCTTGTAGTCCGCCGCGTTCCGGTTCTTCACGTAGATCGCTGTGCTAGGAGATGATGTCGCGCCGAAGATGACTGATGTCATTCTGTACTTCTTCGGTGCTACGTCACGACGATCCCCTCGCCACAGGAACTTCAAGCTGTTTCTATCTTCTGGCCGGATGCGAACTTGCAGGAACATTTCCTTTATGTCGGCTGCCACTGCAAACGGGCCTTGCCGGAACCTCAGTAATACCCCGAAGAGCGATTGCAGTAGGTCTGGTCCCGGTAGTAAAGCGTCGTTGAGGCTTCTCCCTTTAGACTTGGCTGCAGCGTCGAAGACGATCCTTATTTTCTTCTTCAATGGATGTACCACGGAGAAATGAGGGAGGTACCATGTCTTCTTTGAATCTTCTTGTCCACCAGGTGCTTCTTCTGCATACTTGCTGTCGATTAGATGCTGGATCTGCTTATTGTATTCTGCCTTCAGCTGAGGGTCTTTTTCTATCTTCTTTTCAATGTTGAACAATCGGTTCTTGGCAGACGTGTAGCTTTCAGGCATCTGTTCATCTTCATTTTTCCATAGAAGTCCAGCTTCAAATCGACCATCTTCTAGTCTTCTGCAGGTCTTCTCTAGGATGGTGAGTGCTCTTCCTTCTGAATCCGTAGTGGGTCTTCTTGGTAGTACTCCAAGTGCTTCGATTGCGAAGTGATCCTTGATGGCTTGATGCATCTCTTCTTCTGGCGTGCTGACATGTAGACACGTGTTTAAGAAGTGCACCACTTTCGCGCCTCCAGTGTCTGACCCGTGGAGCACCCATCCAAGTCCTGTTCTTGAAGCGACTGGTTGTCCTGGTTTCCCTCTTCTTACTTCTTGAGTCACGATTAGCTCCCAGTTGTCTTGACCGATGAGCAGCTGTGGTGACTCCCCCTTATAATATAGAGAGCCAGCAATCTTCTTCAAGTGTTGACACTCTTCTATCCTTTTCTTTTCTAGGAACTGCGGTGCAAGCTTCAACTCGTCGATGGTCCGGACTCTTCTCAAGGTCTTCTTGGTCTTCTGATGAATCCCCTTCACCGTAAGGTCCAGCATCTGAGAGTCTTCCTTCCTTATCAGCCTGCCTCCAACAGTCTCGATGACCAGTTCCTCCTTTCTTCCTTGAGCGCCGATTTCTTCTGCTACCTTCTGGTCTAGCAGCGACACTGTTGACCCTTCATCCATGAGGGCCAATATCTTCTTTGATCCTTTTGACCCGAAGATTTCTATCGGAATTATCTTCAGGTATGCCCTTGCGTTGTTGACCGCATTCACCGATGCCATGATGCTCGCCACTTCTTGTGGTTTGTTCTTCTGTTCTTCCGAGGAACTTTTCTCTGTCTCGACGTGCAGCAGATGATGATGCCACCTCTTGCATTCCTTGCACGACGGCTTCTTGCAGCTCTCCTTCCGATGTGTCCCTTGTAAACACTTGAAGCAAACGCGGCTTTTCTTCACTATTGCCCATCGATCTTGCACAGACGCCTTCAGGAACTTCTGACACCCGACGAGGAAGTGTTCACCCTCACACATGGGGCAAGTCTTCTCTGATCTTGAAACCTTTTCTTTGAAGTCCTTTTCCTTAGTTGAATGCGTTGCTTGTCGATGAGTCCGTCTGAACCCGCTCTTCTCTTCTGTTGATGCATAGGCTCCACACTTGTCTGCTTCTCTGTTCAGGAACTTGGACACCAGTGTTAGGTCGGAGAACTCGCCTTCTTCTGTTGTTTCAATGAAGTCGTACCATCGGAATTTTTCATCATCGGATTTGTTTCACCATCTCAGGTGAATGCAGGTACTGTGGTTTCTTCAATCCTTTTATTGCCGCTACGCTGTTGCTGATCTGGCTCGCGAAGAGGCATATGTCCCTTGGGTTTTCAGAAATCTTCGGCAACGTTTTGACCTTGTCCAACTCTGCCAGCACCAGTGCATCTGGTCTTCCATATCTTCTTCTGAGGGCTTGAATCACTTCCATCGGAGAGGCTTCGGAGTACAGCAGACTCTTGATAGCTTCTCTTGCGTTGCCCTTCAGTGCTCTTCTTAGCCGAGCCATATTCTGGACGTTGTTGAACATCGGTGCTGTATCTTCATAGACAACCTTGAAGGCCATCCACTCGCTGCTGTTGCCGTCGAAGTAGGGTAACTCGTGAATGTAGGTTGGCTGTCCTGCTGGTCCTCGCGTGGTAAGAGCTTCCTTCAATGCTGCCGTCAGTGCTTGAATTTCAATCGTAGCTCCTCTCGTTGAGGAGTTCTCTTCAGGCTTCATCTTCTGTGGCTCTTCCAAGGGGTGTGGACCTCGCATCTCTGGTTGAACTTTGTTGCCATCCTCCAGCACAGACGTCTCGATCCAGTTCTGCACCTGTGCTGTTCTGTCTTCCAGGTCTTCATCCACGGAGTCCTCTTCTTCACACTGTGCCATCTCCAATCTGACACGGGCTAGCTTAGTTTCAGCCTGTGCTTGCTTCAACTCCAGGCGTGCCAACTCTTCCTTTGCTTCTAGCTCGCGTCTTCTGGCCGAGGAACTCGTGGTCTTCGTGGACCTGGCGCGACGACTGACCCCCATCGGTTTCAGGGTCTTGGAGGAGCCTTGAACATCCTTTCCAGGTACATCTTCTTGGCTCTTCCTGGTCATCCTCTGTGCAGCATCTTCTTTGTTGCCTTCCATAGACGCCGCCGTAGTTGCAGTCGTAACCGTAGTCTCCGTCACTGTGGTGCCCTCCGTGGTCGTGGTACCCGAAGAAGTGTTCGATGTAGTTGCAGTTCCCGATGACGCCGACGCTGACGTGACCCCTTCTGATCCCGACGTTCCATCTGTCGCGTCCCTATCTGAAGGACGGGACCCGGGACGTGAGGGGGCATCCTTCTGCGACCTGGTTAACGGCATCTTGAACGCAATCTTCTGTTTCTTCTGAACTTCTTCTAGCAGGGATCCGGCTCGAAGGACCAACTGTTTCGGACGACCAGAACCAGGGTATGTCTAGTACCCGGAGGTCGACCTGGGACAATCTCCCAGACGTTCTTGGCGTACACGGCGGTATGTCCGTTCGCTGGTAATGTACGCCACCACGCACCCCTGAATGCGTAGCTTGGGTCCCGATCCACTAGGGTTTCTTCGTTGACAGGAGACTATACTTAGAGGCGATGAAATAAAAACACAATGTTTCCTTTTTTCTCTCTTGGTTTCGGTTCTTCCTTTTCCTTTTAGTTGTTGCCTCTTCGGTGGCTGTCTTGCGACTGACTCGAATTGAGAAATGGCTCGCCTTTTATTTGGCCCGTTAATACCTTACAGAGAGCCGCGTACTTTGAGCTCATTTTTCGAGTAAAATTTCCCTAAACCGAAACCTTGAGAGTCCTTTTATTTTATGTTTTCAGTAAAACACCTTACACATATTTATTTATTTACATGCCTTACATACTATTATACAATATTAAAACATAATATTCAATATATAATAACTAATTAAAAAAGTCTTAAAACAAAAATATCTAAATTTCTAGGTTGCTACATTTTTACTATACATTTTCCCTTATAACTTTTGAACGGATAGTCCTATCGACCTAATTCTTGTTTTATTATAAGTTTTATAATAAAATCTATTATTTAAAACATAAACTATTATGCTATTGCAACTAAGAAACAAAAAATCTCATTTTCAAGTTACGTAATTATATGCTAACATTTTACTTACGTACCTATTCCTTTCAAATTAATGTTAAATAGTCTTATATGATTCAAATAAGCAAAAAATACTCTAAACTAACCTTATTACGCTAATTAGAACTTATTTTAACATAATAAATCTAATAAGAATGAGATTTCATATTTACAACAATTATTCATAATACGCTAAAATGACATTGTCCCTATATTAATACACACGTTACTCGAAGATAGGTTTTCCGTCGCCGACAATATACCTATCTCTCATCGTTAAGGCAGCGTTCGTAAGAAACGTTTTCGTTCGACCGTTTTTTCTCCGACTTACTTTGCAAATCCGATTACCACGAAAAAGCCTTGTCATTCTTCGGGTTAATATATAGCCTATGACACTCAGAAAGAACGTGGCTTTCTATTGGCAAAAGAATTTCGAAAATCGGTTCAGTAGATCCAGAGATTACCCCCTACAACGTCACAAACTCACAAACTCACAAGATCACAAACTTTACCTCTTTATAATATTATAGTATAGATAATTTATTATGGTACGGGATAAAACCGTTTTATCCCGCTCGTTACGCCATTAATTGAGTTTCAGTGTCGTCCGTCGAAGTCCAGTGTAATTGAATTTCTGTGCATCTACTCAGCTTAATCGTAACGATTCGTTTAAATTCGATCGTTTGGCTCTCAAAGTTTGTTAGCTACATTTAATCGAAAATCTACTTTGCATACGTGCTTTATAAAATTATAATAATAAATACTTGACATATTAAGAAAAAAAATGCATGTTTACTAGTTTTTGCTGCTTTGTCTACGTAAAAATGTATTTTTCTTTCATTATGACATCGTTTTTCTTCGAGTTTCTCACAATAAGGTGAAATTACCCATTGTTTTTTGAGTGTGCTAATTAATTAGTTTTATCCAAATGTGTTAGTTGGCTTACGCATGATTTAATCATAAATATAAACCATCAAAACTACAATCATCTAAAGGTTGTATTGTACATTTTTCTTTACATATAGTATAATTCTTCTTCTTCCTACCCTTGTCCCAATTTTATTTAGGGGCGATGCAATATGACTTTTTATACCTCTCGTATTGCTTTGAGGTTATGGCCGATTTTTTTTTAAACTGCCGCTTGCCTGACGCCAACTCTCCTCGTCGGGAATATTATCTTTTTAAGACGGGAAAAAGGAACAAGGTATATTGGGATAAAAAAAAAAGATGGGTAGGGGGAAGAAGCTAGGGTAGGGGGATACCGCAGGTGTCGGGTGGGGAACGTGACTGAGACTGCAGCAGCTCGAAGAGGCCGGGATCGCGTACCCGAATGTACAGATATTCTTTACATATATTTTAATTATTATATAATTTTGTAATGTTTTTACACATCGATTACAACACAGTAATGCATATTAGTACTAGTTATTTAGATTTTTTTGTAAGTACGTCTTCAATCATGTTTTTCTCATTTATTTTCAGGATGAAAAATCATTCAGCGGAAAAATACATGACCTTAAAATAATGACATTTACAATAAAAAATGGAATAGAATTTATGGTATCATACATAGAAAGGCTTCAGAGGTAATTAATCATTATATTGATTATATTTATTACATTATTCTTTTAAATAATTCATATAAAAATGTACGTAATCGGTCAGTTCAAAATTATAATGTATGAAAAAGTATGCACCTACTCGATTTATTTATTTAGCCAATAAAATTTCTACACAAAAAACTTTTACCTTAATAAAACTTCATTAAAATATATAGAAATTATTTTATACCCCAGAAATTGTCAAATTTTCTAATATAGTCTCAGCTATAACAAAGAATACAAATATTTAAGTAATATCTATCTAATCCTGCTAATATTATAAATGCGAAAATTTGTGAAAGTTTGTGTGCGTATGAACGTCTGGATGTTTTTTACTCTTTTATGCACCAACTACTGAATGGATTTTAATGAAATTTTCCAATGATAGAGCTGATACGTCGGAATAACATAGAGGCTACTTTTTATCTCGGAAAAATGTATGGTTCCCGTGGGATAGATTTGTTGTTATTCTTCCTCATAGTCAATAATAACTATGTGCAATACATACACACGTATTTTTTGTTTCCAGTTTAATAACATTTAAAGTGCCGTTCCTGAGTTACGTATCCATGATAATCTTAATCGTGGCCTCTGCGGTTTTGTATTTAATTCCCTTTAATTATCTTTTAATGGGCTTAGGTAAGTGTTATTTTAACTAACTTAATTTTACTTTTTTTTTTAAAACAGTAATAAAAAACCTTTTAGGGGTATATTAAAATAAGAGAGTAGTAATACAAAAATATGTTTATTTAATAATATTGTTACAGGAGTGTATAAATTCACGAGAAAATACTTAAATCCAGACAGAGTACTAAATAATGATTTGATAGATTTCCTCTCTAGAGTGCCGGACAGCGAAATATTAGTAAAGTATCATTTAATACCTAGTACCTTACGTATCATTTTATATCTTATTCAGTCTATTTATAACATAAAAATGCATTTAGGATTAGTATTTACTGTATTTGTTTTATTCGCTTATGACGGAATATTGTCCTCTAGGGTTACAGATTGCTTTACAATGGTCTTTTACATTGTTAACTGTTTCTGTCAATAATTTAAATATTATGTTAGTAACCGTCACCCATCCAAATAGATTCAATTGGTTTTCATTGACTTCAAACAAAACTCTCAGTTAAGTCATATTCTAGGCCAGAGGTCGGCATTCGTTTCAAGCGGGGTCTTAAATATTTTGTTTAGAAAAGTGAATAGCATATTTGAATACTTAATAAGGAAGGTAGTGAATGAAAAATATCTATAATTGATATTATACTCTACATAATAAAATATTAGGCGTATTTTAATTTAATATGAAATTTCTTATAAACCACATTACTTTGATTACTCAACATTAATAGGTAATAAAAGTGGGCTCTATAGATATGATGATCCATGGTCCATTGTTGACCCCTGCTCTATATCACAGTATAAGTGTACAAAGTTTCTAAGTGTACAAAAGTCAAATAGTTCTCTTACTAAATTTTTTAATTTACAGAAAGATTGGAAGGAATTAGGCGTACCGGAACCCAATCAAGAATACTCAGAACATAAACCTAATGTCACAAGATCCATAAGTGTCTCAATATGAGGAATTATATTGAAATACAATTTTAATACCGACTTATAAATAAGTAAATAAATATAGTAAGTTTAATAAAATCACAAATTTCGTACATAAGTACTAAAGGCAAGCATAAATTGAGCTTATTAATTTTTATATCGTATCACATCTGTTAAATGCTACATTTCAGTTTTGATTTGTGCTTATTTATTTAAAAAAAAAACTTCAGTGTATATTCATTTGGGTTTTTTTCGTGTTTTTTTTTTAAATAATTTATGTATAAAGTACGCTTAAACTACGACTTTGAAATTTTTAAAAATTATACATATTCAAACTAATAAATATAATAAATAATTTTTTCAATCTTTTATAAAATAAACAATAATAATGAATTCACAACTAAGTTTTTTATCTATTGTACTTTTTCACCCTGCTTCTCCCGTATGGCACTAAGTCCGAAGAGCTATTTACAGTATAAAATATTTTGTTTTTGCTATCTACTTTTTGCTGGATCGATCTGGTGATTCATAGTTGGTTCAGGAACTTTTAGCTCTCGCCATTGTTTCTGAAAAAAAAACAAATCATTATAGATAAAAACTTTTTAACAAAAAAAATAAAAACCGACTTCAAACAAAAGCACTAAAAAGTAAAAAATAGCTGATTGGTAGTTTTCATTTACTATACATACCTAATCAAATATTTTCGAAGTCGGTGTGCTTTACTTTGTATGTGCTGGCACCGATTTCGAACATATTTGATTAGGTATGTATTTAATAGGTAGGCTTTAATTACTTAGCCAAAGCACACCGACTTCGAAAATATTTGATTAGGTATGTATAGTAAATGAAAACTACCAATCAGCTATTTTTTACTTTTTAGTGCTTTTATTTTAAGTCGGTTTTTATTTTTTTGTTAAAAAGTTTTTATTTTTCTCTTTTTAGTGTAGACAGTAGTAGCAAAGTAAGAATTCTAACGTGTTAGGCTTGTCGAATCAAACAAAATAAGCCCAAACTCAAAGTATCTACTATTAGCCGTTGAAGAGTTCCACCTATCCACCTTCTGGCCTTACCGTCAGATCAGGTCACTGTACTATCAACGGAAATAGAAACACTTGCAAAGTTTCAAGTCAATATGACAATTAGAAGTAGGTTAAATTCATCATTAGCTATTTTTCCACCCTTAGGGGTGGTATTTTGTTTTGAAATTTAAATGGGACCAATCTGGAAGTATACCCTTTCAAACAACACAAACATTGCCCAAATCGGTTAATAAATAAAGGAGTTCTGAGGTAACAAACATAAAAAAAAACATACAGTCGAATTGAGAACCTCCTCCTTTTTGAAGTCGGTTGAAAAAGGTAATGTCTCTTTTTACCCGAATGCGGCGAAGCCTAAAGGTGTGTTTGACGTTTAGATATGTCCTGACGACGTGAGTGTCATATGGTATTATATAAATATCATTAAAAATTAAAATGGCGGATCCTAGTCTACAATTTGTGTCTTGAAAATTTTTTTTCGTTCTAATTAATCAAGTATAAGTTAAATATAAGGTATCAAAGTACAGGTTTTTAAGAGGCGATTATAAAAATATACTTACACAACTTATATGTTTAACAGTAATTTAGGATAAGAAATTGTTAAATAAAACTAAAAATGTCTAACTCACCAAATAATTACTGTTTAGTTTAATAAACGTCTATAATTATACGGAAACAAAAACTTAAAAAAAACCGACTTCCAGACACTAAAATGTAAAAAATAACTAAACGGGGGTTTTCATTTAGAATAGATACCTAATCAGATATTTTCGAAGTCGGTGCCAGCCGACGCATAGGAAATCTAATATATTTTGATACGTAAAATACATATTTACCTATTAGATATTCATATTTTAAAATATTGTCCGCTGGCACCGACTTCGAAAATATTTGGTTAGGTATCTAATTTAAATGAAAACCCCCGTTAAGTTATTTTTTACATTTTAGTGCCTGGAAGTCGGTTTAATTTATTTTTTTGAAGTTTTTATTTTCATAGTTTTAGTGTAGACGTAATAAGCAGGTAATTTGTAGGAAGAAAGTTTTCAATAACATATTCGATTAAGCAATTTGTTTAAAAAAATATATTTATTGTTAAAAACCGCTCAACCGATTTCGATAAAATTTATATGGGACCACCTGGGAAATATACCCTTTCAAACAAAACAAAAAAATTTCCAAATCGGTTCAGGCGTCTTCGAATAATCGGTGAACATACATAAAAAAAAGATTCCGACGAATTGAGAACCTCCTCCTCGTTTTTGGAAGTCGGTTAAAAAATATTATTATATTGTTATACAAAATAAGTTAGGCTTCTCTTTAAAAATACGTTAAATGAGTTTTTAGTAAGCGGGAGAGATAATTTTTTAGCATTTTTATAAATGTTAAATGCCATTTTTGGACATTGTCTCTTCCCTAGTCAGTATTCAAATAAAAGTTCTTTCGGTAATCGCGAGCGTCTTTCTTGCGCCTCACTTCGCGCGCTCCCTGCGATTTCTTTGTTTAAACGACTCTACTGGATTAGTAGACTGTGGAGTATTACTTATTATAAGTATCTTACCAAAATCTCATTATCTGGAACTCTAGATATGAAATCTAGAAGGTCGTTGTTCGGCACTCTCTTCGGGTTCAAGAACTTTCGTGTAAACTTAATAATACCTATGGAAATAAAATACTGTTAAGACAAATGAACTATTTTATACTTTTTATGGAATAATAATTTTTTATTCTTCTATATTTACAAGTAAAACAATAGTACGTACCTAATGCCATAAATAAATAATTTACGGGGATAAAGTAGAAGGCAAATGAGGCAGCTACGAGAGTTATAATAGCCAAGTAGCTCAAATAAGGCACACTAAAGTTCACCAAACTGCAAAAAATAAAAACATTTAAAATTATTACGTTACCTAAAGACTTTCTATAGAAACTTAAACTACCTACCTTAAAAGGTTCATAATATTACAATTATATTTATTAATTAAATATATATATACACAGATGAACATAGAACCTCCTCCTTTTTGGATATCGTTTATTTATATTTTAATAGTTTTATTTACATATCTTTTAAGTACCCCGCATAAATCTATATAAATAAAAATGAATCACCGAAATGTTTGTACGCGCATAACTTAGGATTGACTGCACCAAATTGGATAATTCTTTTTTTTTGTGTTTGTTATCGTCAGGAAGTTTTGTATAGAAGAAAACGAAAAGATTTTTTTTTTACTAAAATAAGATTTTTTTAAATCTCATGATATAAAAAGTGAGTGAGTGCAATAGTTTTTATACCAGATATCATCCCCGGGGGGTGAGAATGGGGATGAAAGTTTGTATGGGGAAGCAAGCTTGGGACGAACCCGAGTGAAGCGCGGGTGATTCGCTAGTGCAGTATAAAATAAAATATCTCGAATAAATCAGATATAATAATATGTACGTAAATATATTTGTAATAGGTGTATAAGCTTATATGTATAATATTGTCATTATATTAAAGCAGTTTTTCAATTCTACAGACAGATATTTTTCAATGTTATTGCTATTTTTGCGTAGGTAGACATTTAAAATGACGTAATCTATTATCCTTCATCTTTCTTGTATGAGCGATCATTACGTGTACTCAGTTTTTGTTATATAAAATATTGTAATATCATCATCATTCATCATGAAAAGTTTCCATTGGTTTTTTATAAGCATAACTAGTAAGTATACCTTTATAATGTTTTTATAACAAATCAATAGTTACACTAACCACAAATAATAGATTTTATATTTACCATTGAATATATAAGGAAAAAGGTACGTTTTAAAATAACATTTAGACTCTATCTACGATTTAATGACTTCTGTCATCGAATCTTTATCTAATTTGGTATCGAAAGTAGTGATTTGGGCACTTAGAATGAATGATAACAGAATGGTCTAGAAGATATACTGTGAAGAGTGAATGGAAGGTGGAATAGGGGGAGACCTCGGAAGACTTTTGAAGATCAAGTATTTTAATTATTTAAAGAAGGTCAAAAATATGAGATTAGAGACTTCATAAACGTGTATGAAGAGAATGATAACAATGGAAGAAGCGAATGAGTTATACGTATGGAAAACGTAGCGTTTGGCACTCTGATCTTTCTTCCTATATCTCCTAACACGAATTAATTATTCGTAGTTACTGCTATCAACTAAATTTAAATTACATATTAGTCATTGCGTATCAAAATAGATACTATTTCAATCATACTTACAATGGTCTATATCCTATTTTAAAGTCAACGTTAATACCTAAATATACAATGGTTTTTATCCAATAAATTTCAATAATATTATTAACTATTTTTATAATTCGGTGTTTTTAATATGAATTAAATAAATTTGGATTTACATATACATATTTACATCTACTGCAACAATTAAATCTTTAATTGAGTTTATTATATGTTTATAACTAATGTACCTACATGGTGGTTAACTGGTGTCCACTTTATTATATTACTAGCGTCCCTAGGTACGTTTTAACGGTTAGTATGGAATAGATAGACTATAAGTAAGTATATTATATGAAATACAGCCTAGCCTTCCTCAATAAACTGGCTATCTAATGCAAAAAGAATTTTTCAAATCGGATTAGTAGTTAGTTATAGATTATAAAATTAATCGAATCGATTCATTATTTAATTATTTCTAATATCTATCTATATTTTTAAACTACTTACGTCGCATTCAGCTTTATGAAATAACTAGATAGTAATTATTTCATAAAACTAAATGCGAAGTACGGGTGGTAGCAAGAAAGAAGGGAAGAGGAAGTCCGGCATTTATTTAAAGTGACAAAATAAATAGGGAAAAATCTTTATAATACGAGTAAAATTCAATCGTCAACAACAATGAAGGAGAGATAGAAGAAAATATAAATAGAAGAGAGATAGTTATACTTGAAGCATCAGCAATTGTTCTTCATTATCTTATAATTAATTATAGATATAATTAAATAAATATTAGTTCTTTAGTCTAAAATCACTAAATTAAATCTAACACTTATATTCATAAAAACAATATTGTAATGAATATTACTAACTTGTTTATCCTTTCTAGCAATGAAACTACATAATCGATGCCATTCTTGATTGTTAAAGTGAGATCTTGGAGCTCGTTGAGGCGAGTTTTTATCGTTTTGTCATCCTGAAACAATGAAGTAAATAAGTACTATTACGAGTACTTCCGCGTCATATAGGTATTTCATACAATCTTATAAATTGACAGTTTAATAAACGGGTACTTGTTATCATATACATATTTAACTGCTAATTTATTTCTTTTTTGTATCATTTGTATCAGAAACATATGTAAGTAACGAAAGACCTTTTTATTATGATGTGTGAACAATATGAACAAATAAAAAATTTCAATTCTGTTATTATGATAAATACTTTAATAAATAATAAATAGTGCGTTTCGCACACAGACAATATAACCATGTCTGTGGTTTCGCACAACAGTGGTTTAACAACAGTTGGCGAGAAAAATGAAAACGTCTCATTCTATCTGCCTTTAACATTTAAGAAGTTACAAAAAATCGCAAATTGTGCAATACGCGCTGTGAATAGTACCTTATTTAGATATTTATTGGTAGAAATAATACATTATTTGATATTTAAAATGGATAATTTAAATATTAAAATGTAAAAATTTCGTCATCGTCAAAAGTGCCAAGGACTTTTATTTTGATAAATTATGCGTTTTTGTCTTATTCTATAAATATTACCTATTAATATGTTAAAAACAGCTACACCTCTAAATTTTTATATCCGCATTTTTTTTATTTCCTTAAATTCAACCTTACAATTTTAGACACTGCTAATTTTGGTACTTGTGGCGTTATTTGGTGAAAATAATAATATTCTCATCCCTTATACATAGTGATGTCTTTATCTCTTACCATTTACCCGGTTACCGATCTTAAAGTTTTATTTTGAAGTAAAGGTTGAAAAAAAAAGTTAACAGTTTTATAAACTGCTTACTGATATTTACATTTTATATTAAAGGTCTCAATTTCGGACATTCACTCATGAATTCAACATTTGTAACTTTAAAATTAACACCGCTATAGCTTCTTTCATATCTGTAGTCTTGTCTAAGAGATCTATCTAGAAGAAGATACCAAGAATATTTTATTACTAGTTTTCTCTACGGCTTCGCTCTCGCGGTTGGAACATAACGATAAAAATATAATATAGGATAAAAACATCTGTAATCGATAGCAGCGTGAAGAAGTAACAAATTTTATCATTTATAAATTTTCATATTTATTACTTAATACTATTTGAATATGTATTCAAATCAAATCAAAATATACAAAATATATTTTATTGACTACTATAAGCACTTTTGAATCGTCAATTTTACATTTTAAATTTAAATAAATGTCAGTGTAGTCAGTCCGTGAGGAATCTACCACCGGCTCGGAATGCAGATTTCTGCTGAAAAGAGCCGGCGAGAAACTCAACAGCTGCTCTTTTAAAATAATAAGTGTGTTATGTGTAAAATATTATAATCAAATCAAAATATTTTATTCAGCATTAAATTATTACAATTTTTTACTGAACGTCGTGAGTCTAATGCAATAATTATCTACTTATCCTACGTGAGATCCAACCAGACATTAACTCCACACATTAACATCTACGATGTTTTCTATGACGGTATAATAAGCTTTATTCACTAATTATTACTCAATAATTACTAATTCACATTTCAAATTTGCGTATGGCCAAATATTGTCAGTACCTAACTATATTGTTTTCCCGCAAGAGTGCGTCAATATAAGAAAAAAAGTTATGTTTTTCCTCTTTCATAGAATGACTCATTAATTAACACGCACAATATATTTAACTTATAATAACGAACACTTTGATATAGCAAATAATGTATTTATTTACCTTTGCTTCCGGTTCCTCCTCTATATTGTCTACCTCGTCTATTTGCTGTATGGGAACCTGGCTATTGTTGTCTGCAATAATATGGTACAATTTTTTTTATTTTAAAATTAGGTTTTCGTGTGCATAGCTAAATATAATCCAAAAATAATTATTTACCATTATATGCTTATTATACATATAATTTAGTACTTACAATACAAAATGCATCACAGTAATAGGAGGAGTCAAAACGTTAGATATGTAAATATAATTGTAGAAAAATAATTCTAAATGAAAATCCCGGCCAAATATGCCGGAGGATGACATTATAAGTTTACAAGGGACAATTACTTCACTCTGGGCGGGTCTCAATAATCTATATATTTGGGGTTTACTAGAGATAGAAATTTGACACATTTAGTGATTAGGTTCATGTTAGGTTCATACAAATTATCATATTGCTACTGCTAGAAAGAAATATTAAAGACTAGTGACTCACCCTCACTTCACTCGGGTTCGTCCCTAGGTACGTTTTAATTTTTTTGAGCGGAACCCTAATTCTTTTTCTATTTCCAGTTTTCCAGTCTAATTCTATTTTCCAGTGAAAGTCCCAGCAAAATCAGTCCAGCCATTTCAGAGATTATCCGGACAGACAGACAGACTGACAAAAAATTTAAAAATTGTGTTTTTCTTATAAGTACCGTATATAATTTATACGTTTAGTAAAACGCTGTTATTTTGACATTACAAACAGACACTTCAATTTTATTTATCTGTATAGATTTTTTCTCCTTATTAAAACTTTCCGTGTACATTATGGAACATACGAAAAAAAATAGCTGAATTAGTCGAGCCGTTCTCGAGTTTTGCGCTTAAACAACAATAATTTTTATTTATATAGATATTGAGATCGGCCCTATATCTGAAGTTATAGTTGACTAAAAAGTAAATAATGTAATTTGTATTACAAATATTGGTCTAAGGTTTACAAATGATTTACTTCCTTTTGTACGTATTATAATTTAATCTAGTATAATAACCTTATTTTACCGACCAATCTCTTTGTGTTTTTCCATTCTACGTGACATTAACGAAGTAATCTGTGCTTAATTGGCCGGTTTTGAAATACATAAACAAGAGAATTGGATTGAATTAATGTAATACCTATTTAATTTTATTATTGTATTTTTACATATTTGCGAATATAATTATATAAATACTGTGTCATAGTTATTTCCTCCGATTATGTTAAACTAAAACGATTTAAAACAATAACATACTTCTCTGCAAGAACCAGTAATGTGCGAAGGGTAAAGCCAGCAGAAGAGGGGTCATCCACATTCGGAAGAAATACCAAAAGATGAGCCACCCGACCAGCGCCGCGGCTGAAATTTCCTGATTCTCCCATTCGAATAACCTCCTGCAACGGATGACATTTCGTTAATTACACTAAATATACTAAACTGGCAGAACCCGCGGCTTCGCTCGCGCTAAAACTACAAAAAAAACTCTAAAAAGATAAGTTTCATACAAACTTTCATCCCATATTTTACCTATAAACCCGTATTTATTTAATTGCATTGGAGAACATTTTTACCCAGTTTCAAGTAATTCTGATCATAGATATTTTTTTGGGTTGTATTACCTATAACGTGTAGGTATTCTCGTGGGAATGAGATAATCTCCAGCGGTAAAAAATAGCCTATGTCACTGTCCAACTATCTCCATACAAAAAATTATGCCAACCCGTCACTCTGTTTCCACGTGAAAGAAGGACAAACAAACAAACACACTTTCACATTTATAATACCTAATATTAGTATGGAATTATGGATATGCGTAAAACGAGTGTGTGTGGATGTATATGTCAAAAGTCATAAACAAAACTTGTTTATTAATTTTTGAAGCTGTAACAGTTGACAACTTTAATGTAAAATGTAGATGATTCTATTTTAACACCTAAGCATTTTATATTTTTTACGCACATTTATCGATGTACCTAACTACCGCACGGACAAAAACTAGTAGGTATACCTAGATCATGATTCCCTTTTACATGTACCTACATGTGTTGTTATGTATTATTATTATTCATTGATTTATTGGTCAACTTAATAAAATTCAAATTTACGATATACACGTCTTCTTATACCTACTTATAAGAGTAAATATAATCATAGAAACAAAGTTTTTTTTAATGTAAATGATAGGTATCAAAGTATATATGGTTAACCGAGATTATAAAAGCTTGATAAAGCTAATAAGCGGAATATTACTACACTTTACGATAGCATGTTTTATTATAGTAATAAACGTGGTAACTGCATTATAATTAATATTATTTATAATAGGTATATTATGGTCATTATTAAAAATGTAATCATTACTGAAGACTTTTATGTGGTGATTAATTAATTAATTAGAATTAAAAAAGAAAAAATATTAAAAAAAAATTTATTGTATACATATAAAAGGATTATTTTATTTTGCTATAGAAACCCTTGGCCCATGGAGTCAAAGTGCTAAGCTTTTCTTAAAAGACATAACACCTCGTCTTAAAACCTCTACTGGTGACAGGGAGCTGGCGCATTTTTCAACCGACTTCAAAAAGGAGGAGGTTCTCAATTCGACTGTATGTTTTTTTTTTTTTTATGTTTGTTACCTCAGAACTCCGTCATTTATTAACCGATTTGGACAACTTTTGTGTCGTTTGAAAGGGTATACTTCCAGATTGGTCCCATTTAAATTTCAAAAAAAAATACCACCCCTAAGGGTGGAAAAATAGCTAATAATGAATTTAACCTACTTCTAATTGTCATATTGATTTGAAACTTTGCAAGTATTTCTATTTCCGTTGATAATACAGTGGTTCGGTATTGTTGACCTGATCTGATGGCAAGGCCAGAAGGTGGATAGGTGGAACTCTTCAACGACTAATAGTAGATACTTTGAGTTTGGGCTTATTTTGTTTGATTTGACAAGCCTAACACGTTAGAATCCTTACTTTGCTACTACTGTCTACACTAAAAAGGGAAAAATAAAAAAATTTTAACAAAAAAATAAAAACCGACTTCAAACAAAAGCACTAAAAAGTAAAAAATAACTGATTGGTAGTTTTCATTTACTATACATACTTAATCAAATATTTTCGAAGTCGGTGTGCTTTGGCTAAGTAATTAAAGCCTACCTATTAAATACATACCTAATCAAATATTTTCGAAATCGGTGCCAGCCCATACAAAGCAAAGCACACCGACTTCGAAAATATTTGATTAGGTATGTATAGTAAATGAAAACTACCAATCAGTTATTGCCCAAAGAATCGGCATTGCCATTCAACGGGGGAATGCGGCTAGCATTCTTGCCACTATTCCACGCGGACATGACTTGTACAGTAATAACTAAGTGTACATATGTTTTGTATATATAATTAAGTATATTTGTAATTTTCTTTTTTGTAAATAAAGTTATCGTTTTATAGATTTAACGAGTGACATATTTATCCGTGATTTAAGGTACTATTTTTAATAACGTATGCATTTGATGTGCGGACTCATACATGATTCGTAACTTTGCTAAACTTTTTTTTTATTAACTTGGACCAATCCGGTGTTGCTTATACCTACATAAAACAGGTTCTTCATAATATTCTTTTATAAGTTTTTTGTTGTGTTTGGTCCGCTATTCCGTTTCAAGCGTTTGACGTACGTTTCTTTGTTTACGTCATATGATTGGAAAAATTGATACAATTCGTTGGAAAAGTTCACACGTGAATGGCAGCTTTACCAGTTATAGAACTTATTTTACGTCAGACTTTTTATTATTGTTGAGGATCTTACAATGTTTTTCTAGGCTCGGGAAACTTACACCTATGAACTACATTTTTAGTTCATCGGCCTCATTGTAAATAGAAATATGATAAGTATTCATAAATATGCAACACAGAGAACAATAGAATAATAAACTTACTTCAAATGCTCATTTCCGGTTTGAAATACTTTAAATATATCCTTAATAAACACAAGATTGCTGTATATGAGTGGTATATCGAATTTCGCTGGTTTTTGGACGTATTTCGTTTCCTTTGGACTTAATACTCGCAATGATGCTTTTATCTGCAAGATAGTAACGATATTAAAAATCATACAAGAAATGTGTGTTTGAATTCAAGTTCCGTACATTCTGTAAAAAACGGAACGTATATAAGACTATAAGACTTTCGGTTTTTATAATTACATGTCTGTCTATTGGTCTGTCCAGTTGATATAGACTTTTTTCGCTGAATCTCTTAATGAATCGAATAAAAACTAATTTTATATTTTATGTATATTCCTCTCACAAGTTTTTAAATTCAGAAAATGTACCCAACTTATCTACACGTGTCCGACTTAAATAAATTTACTTACGGGATTCCATACAAGTGACATCTCCAATAGAATCCTCGGGCAGTTACCTCTCGCGCTATGTCGTTTCGATCTGTCCTTGAGAGCATACCATTTCTTTTCATTGTTACTTATCCTTAAAAGCGGTATTGATACTTTACCAATATTCTCACCCTTCATGGATTGTAATATTGACTCATCGTATACCGTAATATCTAGAGCGGAGGTGACATCCTTTACGCCGCTGAAAGAAGTTACACAATATTATTTCAACTAACAAATGTACATTTAAATCAATATTGAGCAAGCAAACTAATTAAATATTTTGTTAACGAATTAAAGCGTTACAATAACAAAATTTTAGGGGCACTCGAGGGGTTGGTAGAGATATTATTACGCGGGTTATAAATATAAGAAACGTAATATATTCAAAAGATGATTAAAAATACAAACAAGCGTTTAATTTGTTGTGATTATAGTGCCAAACTCAATGAAAAACAAAAAAAACTTGCCCTTGTAAAATATCGTCATCGAAAGTATTGAGATAGTACCTAATACTCATAGTGTATTTTAATATAGTGTATAGTAGTGTCGGTAACTAATGCTACAATTTGTTTGTGAGTTTGTTTATACAATTAAAATCGAACCCGTGACTTTCAGTATTGAAGGCAGTGCCCGCCGGCCTCATATTTTATGCATTACGATGATTAATTTCGCTAGCTTGTAAAAAAACACTACTTATTTGACAATCATGAATTCATCATGATATTTTTATGAGAAAAAGATCAATAAATTGTTTAATTTAAAAGTATATTTCAATGCATCACAGAAAAACAGTGATTGTTGGGTTTTACCATTAAGTAAGATAAACAAAGAAACTAGTTTCCATTTACGTGGAAAGCTAGTAAATAAAGCTGTATAATAAAATAATTATTAATAGTCACAAAAAGATATAGTATATCATTTTTATAGTATTCATAGTTATTGTTTTATATTAACAAGAAAATAATTTATATAATGTGAAGTAATTATTTTATGATACATTAATTTTTTGCCTTTAGCAATTAATACATAAGCGACCTCGGACAGTGCTTTCTGCAGTGACAAGGTTATATAATACAAATAAATGCTATTATGAGCTATTATGATTTAATGAATTGCTGGTCTTTTTCATAAGGTGAAGTACGTGGAAATGAATATAATAATAAAATATACTTTTGTTATATTTTATATATCAGTAAATTCTAATTTACTGATATAATATACAGGCAAATTATTTGCTTAAAAGGGGATCTCAACCACAAAATTTGAAATTTTGATTAGATTTGAAATAAATAAATAAATTTTAAATTAATCAATTAATTATATGTTAATTTTTATTTCAAATGTAAATGTATATTGTTATCTAATTTATAGTTTTTATTGTTGTTGTGTTATAATAAATAAAATAAATTATATAAGTAAAATACAATTAATTATATGAGCAAGAATACTTACAACGTAAAGTTTTTATTCCAATTAGGTTCTGAAGTTCCTCGTATGGTGTGCGTTTGTATTCTTGCATTGTCAAGCTCTAATATGCAAAACGCGTTAACATTGCCACTGATGTTCAAAGCACTTAAGCCTCTTGCACCGTGCACTGTGACTGACAGTTGTCCAACTTCGCTTATATTATTAAGTCTGTACCATAGCTGAAAATTTTAAATTACTTCTAACATCAAGTAATAAAAAATAAAACATTAGTAATAAATGAACTACGCATTTCCGAATATTTATGAGTCAAAATTTCATACGGAAAAAGCAAAATGCGTATTATTTGTTAATGGGTTTATTGTAGTAAAATATGTATGCTATCAGGCCTTTCCAATTTCATTTCCAACTTTGGACCGGCAACCGGCAACTATAAATGACCTTATTAAGCTTACAATTGTAATAACTAATAATTATCATTGTGAGATTAAAATAAGTGAAAATATTTTAAGCAATATAATTAAAAAAAATTAAGACAACATTTTAAAAGATAGGTAGGTAGGTAGGTAGGTAGGTACATTTTGATCTTCTTCATTTCAGTACACATATTATATCATCTATACAGGTTATTAAATGGTATTACTAAGTTAAAAATTGTACTTTAAATAGGTATGTAACGATATGGATTTGGAAGATAATAGCAATTAAAGGAATAGTTTTAGGCTGACTTCAAAAAGGGACGAAATACTCAATTGAACGAAATGTTTTTAATTAGAGTTTATAAATATTCTGATTTCGAAACATAGCTAAGTTTTTCATTCTGTAATAGGGTTACTAAGCAACAAGGCTGTTAAATAAAAAAGTACTGATTAACAACGGATTATGTATTATTTATTTTAAATATGTATATAACTTATATAACACTATAAATTCAAGTTAAGAAATTCCAACAAGAGAGGTAGAGTACTATGTTTGGTATTTATGTTTTTAATGGAAGCAATAACAAAAACATGGTAATAATAAGAAATAAAAACAAGTTAGTCCATCGATTATTTTAATTAGTTTTGACAGATGCTTAATAAAACTTGTTAGAAGGCCTTTGTCTTTTAAAGTTTCTTGAGTATTTACATGTCTGCAGTCTATGGGCCTGTGTACGTATTGAGCGTTTGTTATGGACACATAATATTCGCTGGGTGTGTGACCCCAGCGCCACCTATTGATACAACTTACGGTAGCTCTTTTGAGATATTTTATATGTATTAAATGCCCATTAATTATATAAAAAATTGAATAATTTTAAAAAAATATTTTTACCATGTAAAATGTGTTATATTACACAGAATGTACGTTAAATTTAAAAAAAATCCCTGGCTGACGAAAGTAAGTATAATAAACATAATAACTAAAACGAGTCTCAAATGAATTAAGTAGGTTAAGCAGTGTTAAAATCTGTCAAGATGTTTACTGTTAAATTAATATTGAATGAAAAATCAGTATTAATATTAAATATATAACCATCTGAAACAAAAAATAACTCCATTTAACATAATTATAATATATTTACGAATGTATTTTAAATTTTTATTTTCTTTATTTAATTTTGCAGATAAAAAATGGAATTCGTGTTGAAAACCGGCTTTCAATCATAACATTATTTTTCAACCACAAACTATAATAAAGGGTAAAAATTAAGTGATAAAGAGCCGCCCTTAGTTCTGCATTGTCCGCAGTGAGGGCTGACATCAGTCTTGTGTCCTCACACTATGCCATACGCACCCAGCGGGTATAAAGTACCTATATATTATTATAATATATAAGGTATAAGTATTTACTAATATGTTCATGTTTTTTTCCATGAGTTTAGCTAGTACAAGTAATATGCATAAATATGTGCGTCACCAAAGTAACTCTGAAGGCTCTTACAGATACTCTTTACAAGAGCTTTAGTTTTTTACACTTTGAATATTTAAAATGTAATGCGCAAAAAGTCAAGTATATTATTTATTACTTAAACAAACGTTAGTGCATAAATTAAAGTTTTTTATTTGTATGGGGATTTATTATAAGCCGTAGGTACTGTGGCAATTGGCTAAATTAATAATTCAGTCAATTTTCTATTTAATGAAAACACAAAATGTTTTCACTGACTCATATTAAAGCCTTAAAGGTGAGCGGGAAGAAAAGATTTTTTTATTTATAGATCTTTTTGGTTCTTCATTTTTAAATTTGAAAACATGGAAATTCTATGACCTTGTGCGGTCGCGCGCGTTACAATATTGGAACATGGTATCTAAAACCACTTTTTCGAATGTATCTTTTCTCGATCAAAAGTAGCTGTTATAAAATTATAAAGCAATACCTTTTTGGGGTTCTCCTTGACATTTAGGAAGTAAACCTGATCATTGACTGAACTATCCTGGCAAATGGTTGTTGTCAAATCATATTGAGAAGTATAAAAGTGTCCACTTACGAATTTGTCATCTGTAGGTGCGTCTTTTTGGATACCATTCATCGTAGTTAGTACGTTGTCGGGAGGCACACACCTATCTGATCCACTGAGCGTGACTAGTAGGTGTACTGAACCAAAACCACATTCTAACTTCTGCCATATATCGTGTGTTCTCTCCTTTTCTAGTTGTGAGAGATCGATTACGCATCTTGAAACAAATAAAAAAAATAGAATAGTAGTAGAGATCCGCCTTGATTCGTTAACTATCTCTTGCGCGTCCTCCATCATAAGTTTGCAAATGCATACCAAAATGACACCTCAATCCGTACTGTTATTTTGATAATATGAACTGAGTAAGTAAGGTATTATTAAGTACAATATTATAATTTGTCTTTAATAAGCAATAGTAATCATATAAAAGGTCGATATTTTATTCTGTGTGGTATATATCCTTAACGATCACAAATCGTACTTTAAGTGCTAGGTGATGACTCTATTTTCTATAATAGCAGTCTATATTATATAACTTATATAAATTATGTTAAAAGAAGTAAACAAGCACGTCATTTTAACAAAAAAGCCAATTTATAGCTCAATATAATTACTTGAGCACGTACGAGTAGGTACCTATAGCATTCTTAACTTACGATCACTTATTTGATTCTTGGTTTATGTCATTCGTTTTGTGTACGTTTATTGGTACTGTAATGCTGGGTTCACACGGCACTGTCTTGCACGTTGTTTTTAGTATTCAATTTTAAACGTACAATCAGCCGGGTGTTCATATGGTAGATTTTCATTCGTGTAAAAACGAATATCTGAAGTTTTCACACGTTGTCATAGTGAGAAGACATCAGTGATGGATGTTTATATATATATATATATATATATATATATATATACATATAGTGCCACGCATGGTTGTTCTTTCATGTTGGTGTCGAAAGCGTTCATGGTTGGTATTCGATTAAAAAGAGACAGATCTAAACTATGCGCCACTGCAAACCGAATTCGTTAAAGTTCATTCGATTTGCTTGACAAATCCGGTAAGTATTCGGTTAAACGTATAAACGGAGTACGATTTTTTGCAGTACAAAAGACGTGTGAATTGTTCTATGTACCTACAATTATGTGCCACTATGTATTTATTAAGACGTATACTGCAAAAAACGTGCAGGGCAATGCCGTGTGAACCCAGCGTTATAGTTTTAACACGTGAGTCCTCCAATAACGTGGATAGAAATTTTCCTAACAAAAAATAACCACATAACATCATGGGTAGGGTAGGGTGAGATTCATAGATCGCACTTACTTTATTTTATGACAAAGTTTTACTTTTAGCATAATAAATGTACGATAGTCCTGCCAAACGCTTATTTTATTTTAGAAAACCGTACTTTGCCTAGTAAAGGCAGAGCAAACATTTGTGGTTTTTTTGTAAACTTTGAATCGGCGATCCGCATAAATTACGTATCCGCGTGATTATTATTAGAACCAATAGTATTATATAATAAATAATAATAATAATAAAAATTAATTTCTCAGTCTATATAAGGTAGATTCGGGTAATAAGGCCTAGCTAAGGGAGATTTGAAATAAAATAAAAACTGTATACCGAAATCAATTCATTTTAATGTAAGGTATACCTATAGAACCATGACTATAAAATAAAAACAAAAAATGTCAATTTTTGCTGTAAACAAAAACAAAATTAAACATTTTTTAAAACACTATCTAAAGGCCTTTTTATACTATGGTCGGGTAATAAGGCCTAAGTCTTTTTACATACATAAATAATCAAAATATGCATCATATATTTGGTAATTGAGATCTGTAATCATAGATATGTAGTAATCATGCACGAAGTCTTAAAAAAGAAACAGATTCCTTTGATTAACAGCCGTCAGGACACTCAAAAGTGTCTCTATCACCTGCTGATAAACCAACACATTCCTCTTAAAACCACTTGCCGCATTTAGCACATTGCCTTATATCTGCCATCTTATCCTTTTTACAACTATGACAGTACCAGCTCACTTGTTTCTGCTTAGTACCACTTCTACCTTTGAGATTCGATGTCTTTATTATTTTCTTTCCTTTCTTGTTTTTGTCAAACCGGTCTTTAGTTAGTTAGTTTAGACTGAAGTTCTCCTATAATTTAAGGCTTTTCTCCTAAGTATTGGTGTTTTTTCAAATCCTAATTATCATAAACTTCATTCAGTCGCTTAAAGTGATTATGAACAATAAATTGATTAAGCTTTTGAGCTCTGGCAGGGTTCATGAGTTGAGCTTTTCTTCTAGATATTTCTGCATGTCTTTTTATGAATGCTTTAAATCAATCTTTCTTTACCTGCAACTCTAGGAGATGGGTTAAAGTTATGCTTGATGTTATTAAAATGTTCGCAAATTGAATCACAACACACATTCAACCAATCGTCGAGAATCAGTGGTGTCTCAGGCAATCCAATTTCATGATTCTCTTTACAAGTTCAGTTTCCTGGTCGTCACTGAGTATGGATTTTTGACCTAGTGTTTTTTAAACTGCCAGTCTGAATATGATTCCTAATGGTTCTTCTGGGAACTTTATACTTCTCAGCAGCTTTATGGGTGCTCAGTATTCCTCTTTCTACCGCTCGAACAGCCAACACCAAGTCATTTTGGTCTGAAACCACAATGCTCGTTCGGGAGGCATTGTGATTGCTGTGACTAAAAAGAGACAGTAAACAGTTGTCATTACTTTTTATAACACTCCTAGCTATTTAAAAAAGATACTAACTTTAAGCTGTGATATTGATACAAAAAGGGGGATAATAAGGCCTGCGATCAAATTTTGTAGGCCTTAATAACCATCGGCAACACGTGTAAAGAAAAATAAAAATGATATGATTTGTACTATGATATTATAATTCAAACTTCTAAAGTCATAAAAGTATGAAATTATAGAAATTTATAATGTAAAATTACATAATTATGTGAAATATTTTAAAAAAATACTTACGTTTGTAGCTGACGGTTTTTTATTATTCGTGGTGTCACAGCCGCATCCCGCAATGAAAGATGTCGCACTGGCGACATCACACAAGCCCTTTTGTCGCGACACGTTTAAGGCACCATCTTTGAGTGTTAGCTACCTATGTTTGTGCTCTTAAGTGATTCAAACAATTTAAAGTTGGATTTCTAGAGATTAGGCCTTATTACCCGATAGGCTTTATTACCCGAACCTACCTTAGTTGACATTTGCATACATTTCCCCTTTGACATTCCCCTACGACCTATTATGTCATATGCAAATGTCAGCTTTAAAGACTGAGAAATCAAAATATGTAATTGAACTTCGGAATGCAAAGTTTACTTAGCAAAGGGCTATGAATCTCACTCTTAAAGACTTTTCTAACATCCTAATAGTACATTTTCTATTGGTTTTCTATGGATTTACGTTGCAGAATGCTGTAAGTCATTTCTCATTCATGGAACATATGAATAACAATTTTATATACTGAATTTACTTATATGTTAATGACGTCAAATTTTGGTAAATATCCAGGCAAATACTTATACCACGGTAATGTAATGCATAATATTACCGTGCTTATACTGTCAGTTAACGCAAATTAATGTAGTTATATTAAGATTATGCCAGCGTAAATTATGTTCTGCTTAAAAAATCTTTAATTGCGTTATTATTATACAATTTACTATAAAGAATACATATTGTAAAAAACACAAAAGAAGCCTTAAATAAATATAATCAAATAACCTTACCTGCCCATAAAGTTTTTTTGTTTTGTTTTGTGCCAGACGTTGACCTCCAAAGCGTTATCTTCATAGAGATATAGATTGAATCGTTCTCGCCATATTGGTCTTGTTTTGTGTGCTTGTTTCGATTTGTGAGATTCATTACCTAGTCTAAATAAAAAAAAGGAATATTTAGTGCCTTATTGGATATCTTATTTTTTATGCTTAAATAATTAAAAATTAAAGTTATTAGTTGCTTTTTATGTAAATTTGTTCATTTCATTTTCAATAACAGATATAATTATATACATAGATATTTAGAATATATATGTACATATACTATCAAGGTGTCGAGGAAAAAATCGTTGGCTGAATTTAAATTGCCGCATTATAAGTAACTTATAAACAAACAATCTTTCCTTTTATCGTAAAAGGATGTTACTTCGTTTACGATATTGTTATTTATTAGTAAAAAAGAAATAATGTGTTCTAATGTTTCTTTTAAGAAGAATTTGTTACATCGATGTATATACTTATTTTTTATTTTGAAGCTACAAGACATTGTGTTGAAATGTTACAAAGAATGAAATATTTAATAATATTTTTATGAGAAAAATATTAATATAGATAATAAAAACATATAAGTTACATACATTAACGTTACTGTTAATTATATGCACATGTATGTAAAAGCAAAAAGGAAATTTAATTAAAGAATTTTAAAAATAACATAATTTTAAAATCGTGGATAGGTATAATCAACTAATTTGCTAATCGGTAATATATCATGCTGTTTAAAAATAACAAACAAACGTAATTTGTTTTGTAAGCTCATATGTTGCTAATTGTCTGTTTTTCCCGACTGCGCCAGAAGGAGGGTTATGTTTTTCGAGTGTGTACGTATATTTATTTAGAACGATTTCGATCGATTTTTAGATGGATTTTACCTTGAGAGGTGTCGTTAGATTCATCATAATTGTGAGAGTGACACTAGGTATATCAAAATTATACAAATCAAAATAGCCGTTTTTTGGCGCTATATATGTATAAAAAATTTTTTTTTTCAAAACCTATCGAGTGGGGTATCAGAATATAGAGTTTTATAAATAGCTTACAAAAATATATACAACGTATATGTTTAAATGTAATTTGAAATGAGAAATGCTTAAAAACAACAAATAAAAAAAATATTTACAGAAATAAAAACCTGACTGCGTGAAAAGCGAACTAAAAAGATGAAAACAAGTTGACGAAGGAAATAGGATTATGCAGTCGGAGACACACACACACACAGCTATTATAAAACATGTAGGGGAACCTGTTGAACCTTGGACAGTGTTGTACAAAACTTCCGCGCTTTAAAATAATATTATCTATGGTAGTCGAAGCATCCTCTGCCAACTTCAAGGTGAAGTTAGTTATGATTCGCCGGTGCCGCATCAGTTAATTTAAAAAAGATAATTTATTATTTCTTGCTCTAAAAGTTAGTTTTTTGGACTTTACTTATAGCCTATTTATTAAGTATGATAAAAATATATAAAAAACCTTTTATTTATACTCTAATCTCAGTGTATGTCGGGAACAGATGGTATAGGTATAAACACGACCTCAATTTTAAGTACGTTTATAAAGCTTGTTAAAATAAATTATTGCAATGTTGTACCATGGTCCTCCAACTAACTATGTAGAGTCAGACACTGGTCAAAGTATATCATGTATATCCAATGATACAATACATACAGTATTGTATCGTCAATTATTTTTTATCAAAATTTGTATCAAACGATTTCGTCTAATACAAAAAACCTAAGAATAATGAGAAGAAAAAGTAGATGAAGCAAAAAGAAAAGTATTAGTAGAGTCTGATTATGAAGAATTCAAATATTGCTATTACGTTAGAGTCAATTGATGTTTGTAGAGTTTAAGTGATCAGTCATTTATCGTAGTCATTAGTCCAATTAAAAAATAAAACTATAGTAACAAGTGCAAGTGTTGATTTTGAATTGACCCTAATAAGTCTAAAGTACAACTATTACGGTTCAAGGAACATCGGGTCTGTTGTACCTTGGACAGTTTTCCTTTTTTTTTCAAACGGTTTTTGTTCCTAGTTTTATATATTATATATGGATTTTGTAGTTAAATAATTGTTCTTTCCATATATGCATATTTTACAGTAAAAAACTGGCCTAGGTACAAAAGTTTCCCCTACATAATATGTAGGTATGTCTCCGACTGTATAATACCACAGATGACATAAAGACTATACTAGTAAATAGTAATAATACTATGAGCCTTCGTCAACTTGTTTTCATCTATTTAGTTAGTTTTTTACGCAGTCGGGTTTTTTATTTATGTAAATATTTTTTTATCTTAAATTAAAGTTTATGATAAAGTTTTCATTTGTTACCGATATTTATAAAGTATTTTCTATACAGTACTATAATATGTTATTACTAATGCTAATTGTGCATGTGATAATGATAAAATGTTTAAAACGTTAAAAGATTGAGAAAAACATAAGTTTATGCAAATACGGAAATAAGGATCTTAGAATATTTGTATTTGAATAATTTAATTATATCTTTTTTACATAAATTACCAAATTTCGAGTCGTTAATGTTATTATTATTACAAACATTTAAACTAGTTTAAGACACCACTGCGCAGTAAAGTTTTAAAAATGTTAGTAAGTATAGATTAAAAAAAAACAATAATTCGCCTTGTTCGCACTATCGTTATAAACGCTGGGAAATGGATAGTTTGTATGTGTGTACGTTTGCTATTACTTCAAGCTGAAACCACTGTACGAATTTAGATAAAATTTACATAGGCTACATCTAGCAAATCGAGCACATCAAGGTCGCTAATAAAATATATGAATTGTCTATTTATATACTCTATTACTTATTACTACTCTATTTATATACTAAAGTGAAATTTATGAAATAAATAAATAAATAGATAAGAGCTTGAATCATGGAATCTAAAAATTAATACTAACTTAAATTTGCAATAAAGACCGCTGGAGCCATTGGCAGGTGCGTCTGGTAAATCTTTGGCTTCAATCAACACTATATTTACGATTGAAGACCAAGTTTTTCTGTGAACTTCAAACTTCCTATTCTTCAGTAGGTACTGAAACAAAATATAACGTTGATTAAACTTTTAAAAGACAACAAAAATGTACAATATAGTACATTAACACACAATATAGTACACTAACACATAATTTTTGTATGTGTGTTTGTTGGCTATTCCTTCATGCTGAAAGGGCTGGACGGGTTTGTATGAAAGGTACACAGTATATTGGCCTGTTGGAAAGTAGCCAAAAGATGTAGGTATGTAACCTTATACATACAAAAGGCACAACAAAATACAAATACATAAGGGCGCACCCGAGTAAAGCGAGGGTGAGTCACTGGTATAAAAAATGATTATTAATATAGCTTTAATGTACATATATAAAACTTTGCGGAAGCTTATGTAATTAACATAAGTCAGATTCTTAAGCATCAAGGCAACAAAGTTATGTGGTAACGTAAGAATAGTATTTTTCTAAAGTAAATGATTAGTGTGGGTGCCTACTAAATCTTTAGCTATAACATCTGCGTTATTTGAATCGCAGTTGATTGTTTTTATTTATTTGCGGCACTAAAAGTTCAACTACGTTGAAACACATTCACAGCAATAATTATTATCAATGTAAAAGTAGCCCTGTCGGCTGTCGGTTAGTCTGTTACATTTTCACGTTTAAATGAATACGACGTTAAGCAAGGATTGTCAAGGAAGTGTTTAAGAATATTAAAATTCTTAAATCGCAATGGTAATCTCTCTACTCAATGAAAGAGCAGAATAATACATGTAGAGCAGTTATATCAATCAAAACAACAAGACCGTCACAGCGCTGCACATCATAAAAGGAAGTGATAAATTGGCAGATCCTTCTCTATTATAGGACACAATTGTGACTAAAATATCTATGTAATTTAGACCAATATTATATTTTTAGTGAAGAAATCTTTTTTTTTTAAATAATTAATAAATAATGTAGATTATATACTTTAAATAATATAATTGTCCACGTCATTATCAATGTATTTTTTTTACATGTTTAGTGCAATAAAGAATATATGTATATATTTTCATAGAAATATATAACGAACAATAATAATAAATAATAATAACAACAATGGTAATATTTCGTCCTTAGTTCTTATCAATTTAGTCGCAAATATTTACCTGCTACATTTAACATAATAATATATTATATATGAATGAATTTGTCAAAATATATTGAATGCGCATCTCATAAAATATTTAAAGGCTTTTAGCTTATAGAAAATGTAACTCCAATATAAATAAAAAAAAAAATTAAAGGAATCTTCAAGTCTTGGAAATTAAGCGCGCATACTTACTGTCACGACTGCAGCAAAATCTTCATGCACTTCAGTCATTATTGAAGAGTCACACATATTGCTTATGATCATATATAAGTAGTATATATCGCACTTTCTTATATCACAAATTGCCTATTGGCGTTAGACGGATACACAAATAACTATTTATAATTAAACAAGAAAATAAATAAGTTTTTTTAAATTTATTTATATAAATATATAAAAAGCTACTATTTCTGAAAACACAATATTAATGAATGATGTGGAGAGATGTGATATATGTACGTGCATCTTGGGTGCTATGTTTACAATAAGTTGTGAGTTAGCGAATAATGATTACATGTGAGGCGACTGGGGAGCATTGGCGATTGTGGCATTGATTAAAATAAAATGGTCTAAGTTAACGATTCAGTAGCTTTTATTAACGCCCATACAAACTAGCTCAAGTAAATTCAATCGCCAATATGGAAGGGAGGTTACTTAAAGCTATTTTATTTTTAAGAATATTTGAATAAATTATGATTTTTATTTGGAACATGACATTGTTTGACATGTAGATGTGTATTTGTAATACCTATTACCATTATATCTTTATTACTGTTATATTATTAATTACTAGAATTGCCCGCGGCTCTGCCCGCGTTCAGGTGACCAAAAACCAAATTCTTAGGTTTTACATACATATTAGTTTATTCTTACATTTCAGTTTTTGTATTATTTCTCAGAAATGAGATATTTTCTCAGGGTAAAGAGTATCCTTTATGTTGACCCATCAACCAGCTATCACTATACCAAATTCCATCAAAATCCCTCCAGTGGTTTTTCTGTGATGCGGTAACAGACAGAAAGACAGACGGACAGACAAAAATTCTAAAAACTATAGATTCGGCCTCTTTATCGATAATAAAGTCTATTTCAATAAGATTTTCCAAAAAATATTTAATGTACAGATTCAACTTAGTTACTTTATTATACACTGTATGGATTAATAGGAAATGAGTTTGTTAGCTTGTCCTCTTCTTACATATCAATGAAACAAAGGATTGTCCTGATTTTTCCAGGATGGTATACTCGTAGTCTATTTTTATGTTGTCAAGTCAAAAATTTGTCTCGTAATAAAAGTTTTTTTAAGATTATATAGGATATTTAGGATTTCATTTACATAGATATAAAAAACCCCGGTTGACTAGTATTTTATATTTAAAATAATATGATGCAAAAATCATGTTAATTTATACTATAATTACATAAAATTTATGAATTGTACATGGAAAATAATTTTGTTGGCACTAAATAGAAACAGTTTTTTAATTAAAATTTCGTTATTTCAACAGTAGCCCGTTTCTTACACTTTCAGCGTCACTACTTGACTTCGTAGCATGTTTAAGCTCTCACAAAGTTTAGTGCCTACCCCTTCTCCGTATAATGCTTTAATGTACCATGCGTTCAGCATTTTAGAGCTAGCTTTTAGTTCCAAGTTCTACTAAACACTTGATCCTAAGGTGCCAGTCGCTCTACACAAAACGTTGCTACGAGTGTTACCAAAGTGATGTTTTTTAGGTTCGTACCAGGGTATCTATACTGTAAGTTTTAAATTTTTATATAATTTAATATTTTCTTAGATTTACGCGAATATTTGACATCCATACTATTATAAATTGGACCCAGTCATGCAAAAAACAGCCATATGCGTAAAAGTACCAACAGAGTTATAAGCATTTTTCTGTCGATAGTTGCACTTGGGTTATGTTTTGTTTTTCTGGTTATTTTAAAATTGAACAATATTTATGTAAGTATTGTTTATTTTTTATAATTATTTTATTTTTTATAATAAAATGCTTATAACTCCGTCGAAAGTATGTTTGTTTGTATTTCTTTCGCGTTGAAACGGAGAGACGGATTTGCATAATTTTTTTGTGTGGAGATAGTTGGAGGGCTGGAGAGTGACATAGGCTACTTTTTACCGCGGGAGATAATCTCATTCCCACGGGAAAACACGTTATGATACAGCCCAAAAATTATTTGTGATCAGAATTACCTGAGATTTGGTATTAATCAATTAAATAAATCGTGTTTTAGCGTTTTCCGAAATTCATTCTATAAGGGGAATGAAAATTTTTATGAAACCCACTTTTTGGTGTCTTTGTAGTTTTAGCGCGAGCGAAGCCGCGGGTTCTGCTAGTTAAAAATAAAACGATGTTTTCGGATTTACTTTGGCCATGATTGCTGTAAAGCATTCGAAACGTCGGGAACTAAAAATCTAAATAAAACGGAAAAGTCCAAAAAGTTAGTTTTATTTATATAATTTAGTTAATATTTACAATATTATTGTATGTCTGTTTTACTAATAATTATTTAAAGATATATAATATAATATCTTATTGCACTTTGATTAAAGCCAATATTTTGTATCTAACAACTATAGACTGATAAACAAAAAATTGTAGATTATGTTAGTACTAAAATAAGATGTTCTTCGTTTCTTTATACTAACATTATGTACTAATCTTAGAGTATCATTTACAAAATATACATTATTAAAGGTTGCCTGGAAAAGATCGCTTATAGCGGTAAAATCTCCTGTGCATCATCTATACGTTCATTTCTTCTTTAGTATATGTGTGGTATACAATAAAGCCATGAACGAATTAGAGACATTCGTTCATGAATAAAGCATATCTATTTATCTATCTAAAAATTTATTTGTTATGGCACAACAAAAACTATCTTGTTTCAAAATTACTTACCTATATAAAACAGTGGCTAAGCAAGTAAGCATTTTAGATTATTTACATACGTAGAAGAGTAAAATTAATATTTTTCTAATGTTAGCGTATACTGTATTTGTTTACAATACTATTAAAATGTGTGAACTGTGAACCTATGTGGGTAGCTAGAAAGTAACTATATGACTTTTCGTATTAATTAGTTGCCAAACATCTTTATCGTCCGGTCCCAACAAACATTTATGTCGTAAAGGAATCGAATCCACGAACTTGTTAATATCAGTCACCACCACACATGCACCACCGAGTCATAATCAAGATAGTTATCTGTTAATGAATCTATCGATCAATCAATATCGAATTTTCTTAAGATTAATTATGTATGTATGTATTAACAAACTATAATGATTCAAATTATGTAGGTATATATGTAAAAAAAAAATTAGTAAGGAATTTTAAAGTAACCGTAAATATATCAATGGAATTATCGCTTTACATTTTGCATATTGCTATCTACCATTTATTATCTTAAATAAAGTGCTCGAATCTATTTTTCAGTTTATTAAATCTGGAAGTGAAAGAACATGCAAATTTAACAACTCATTGAAAAGTAGTAGGTACCTTTTGAAATTTTTTGCCGTGATCTCTAAGGATGCTGAGCCCACTGCCTATGCGACCCATCAGCTGATTTGGAACTGCGAGTGTTGTGGGCGCCATTGGGTCCATCACCAGGCCGTCCGGTATCGGAATTGACCTGGTTAAAATATTATTAATTAAATACATAGGTAATGATATATTTAAATTATACGTATATGGTTTTTATTTTATCTTAATGCACGCTTCTGTTTTTCTTCAGTTTGACCATTGGTCGGTGCAAGCTTGCCAGCTCAGAAAAAAATGCTAATACTGTGTCAAAAACCGCCCATACCGGGACACGTATCTATACGAATTTAGAGAAGACTTAAATTTTTTTTGTAAGGATGCGACAAGCTGGTAACCCTGTCAAAACGAATTTTATCTTAAGATCCATGTCAAGTTATTATTTTTCGCCATTTTGCCCCACATAACAAGTTTAAGAGTTTCAATAGCCAATTTGAGGAGAGAAGATTTTATGAAGGATATGTGATTTAATAATAAACATGCAACAAATAAGCTTTTATATAATATAAATTTCATAATGTAATAAATTGTTGGTTTGATTTAATTTAAAGTTTATTTTCTTCTTTTTCGATAATTTAAATAAAAACTTGTTTTTAAAAATGTCTTTTACTATTAATTTAATTTTATATTGTATTCGTATTTTTCTCAGCTCACCCTTTCAGCCACATTGGATTTTGAATGATATCATTAGCTAACAATGCATTGTCATGCAAACTAAAGGTGTAATATGGAAGGTAGAGGAGAAATCTCTTAGATGAATTTAGCTGTTGTAGACGGGGTGAAGTGTGCTGAATTCAAAAAATTAAAAAAAAAATTGACTAAAAATTAATGAAATACCAGTTTAGAAAACCTCAACTATATATAAAGTCTAAAATAATTTAGTAAATATGACCATCCTTGCTAATTTCTCTATGTTACTCTAATTACTTTTGGCGCTTCCTTTAAAATTTTTCGTACGCTATCGCAGCGCCACCTTTATTGGACGCGCTTTGACGGACACTTTTTCAACCGACTTCAAAAAGGAGGAGGTTCTCAATTCGACTGTATTTTTTTTTGTTTTTTTTTTATGTTTGTTACCTCAGAACTCCGTCATTTATTAACCAATTTGGACAATTTTTGTGTTGTTTGAAAGGGTTTACTTCCAGATTGGTCCCATTTAACTTTCAAAAAAAAAAATACCACCCCTAAGGGTGGAAAAATAGCTAATGATGAATTTTACCTACTTCTTATTGTCATATTGACTTGAAAATTTGCAAGTGTTTCTATTTCCGTTGATAGTACAGTGGTTCGGTATTGTTGACCTGATCTGATGGTAAGGCCAGAAGGTGGATAAGTGGAACTCTTCAACGGCTAATAGTAGATACTTTGAGTTTGGGCTTATTTTGTTTGATTTGACAAGCCTAACACGTTAGAATTCTTACTTTGCTACTACTGTCTACACTAAAAAGGGAAAAATAAAAACTTTTTAACAAAAAAATAAAAACCGACTTCAAACAAAAGCACTAAAAAGTAAAAAATAACTGATTGGTAGTTTTCATTTACTATACATACCTAATCAAATATTTTCGAAGTGGGTGTGCTTTGGCTAAGTAATTAAAGCCTACCTATTAAATACATACCTAATCAAATATTTTTGAAATCGGTGCCAGCCCATACAAAGCAAAGCACACCGACTTCGAAAATATTTGATTAGGTATGTATAGTAAATGAAAACTACCAATCAGCTATTTTTTACTTTGTAGTGCTTTTGTTTGAAGTCGGTTTTTATTTTTTTGTTAAAAAGTTTTTATCATCGCAGAGATCTCCCTCTCTACCCGTCTACCCTCCATAACGTGTATGCAAAATTTCAGCTCAATCGGTTGAGAATAAAATTTTAAAATTCAGTTGCGAGATTTGACCCCAAGAAACCAACATTGCACGTTAAATAAAAACTTGTAACAGCTTAATTCTTACGTAGGTATGTAATAAATAGTATTTTCAAAATTATTTAATTATAGTATGTAAATTATAAAATTACGTAAATTTATGCTTATAAATTCCATTAAAAATGTGCACTTATAACAAAAATAAAAATATATATAATCAAAAAGTAGGAAATATCTTTCTTTGCATTGAGGAAGAGAATGTACCTGTTTGCATAAAAAAGTATAATTTATTTAAACACATATTTACTTAAATTAAATATACTTCTTTACTTATTAAATAAACTATGTTGTATATTAGATTTTTGAAGCTTTTAATAGATATAAATGTGTTTAAAATATTTTCTAATAACGTGTTATATACCGGTTAGTAATGAGTAAGTAATTAAATTTGATTTTTTTCATTTCCTTAGAACAAATAAAACGAGGTCGGACCGGTTTTGTGATGCTTTATATTTTTTATTCCTGTAGCTCAATTTATGAACTGAAAGATAAATTAAACGTAAGAAAAGTATATAGGTGGGTACTAGGTACATATACGTATCTCCTACTCAAGGTTCAGCGTTCAATATGCAAAGATTGTCGGGTACCATGACCTCTAAAGTGATTTACGGATACTGTCTCTCGCCACTTGTGACCTCCCTTCATCGGTCATCGCTGTTTGCCTCATTTAAACGAAAGCTTTTTAAAAATTCCGCTTCTTTATAAAGGTCTTTATCATATTGGAAAGTTTATAAGGAAATAATTATTATTGGTTTATGTATAATAATAGGTTTTCAGTATATTTATAACCCTTAATATGTTTTTTTCTATTTTAATACTCGTATTTCATTTAACTAATTATTCTCGTTTTATTCAACTTATTACTACTATCTTCGTTTTTGCTGGATAACGGAAGTGGCTCAAGCAACAAAACAAAACGATCTCAAGGTATGGTAAGAATTCGTGGCGGTATAACCATTTAAAACCTGAAATCTGTACCGGTAGCAGCAACATTAGCTAAAGATTCCAGTAACTCAGAGAAGAATTAAATTTCCAAATTGGAAATAGAGTTAAGAATGAGTATAAAGCAAAATCACCAATTAAATCGAATTTTAAGAAACCATACTTACCTATAAACATTCCTACATATGACAAACGTGCCATAAGACAAGTGAACATACCAAGTCTTTAAGTATCATGTTTCCTGTTGTCAACTGTCAAAATCAAGAAACCACTATATCTCGAAAACTACTTGATCTATGAAGCTGTTTAACAAATAGGTAGCTTATAGGTAGAAGACATCATCTAGAACTGTGCTAATTTTACGCAGTTAAAAGGGCTTAAATTAAGGCGGTCTAAGGGTATCGTAATTTTATATGAAAATCCTATGATTTTATATATGTAGCAATATACTCTATGGATTTGGCTGAGATAAATCGGCCGATATAAGGGGCAACATATAAATCAATTAATAATTGATTTATGGTATATATGGTATACTCACGGGTAATGCTTGTCAATGATGTAGCTGGCAATATTTATTACATATGACAGTATTTCAGAAAGATTTTAATTTTCTTTTTTGGGGTATAAAATTGTACCCTACTCGTAAAAAGGAAAATAATTTTGATTATAATTTAAGGAGCGGAAAAAGGGCTATTAATAATTAATTAATGATTCAAAGAAATAAGGCATTTTAAAATATCTTATATTATTTAAATATATCACCTCCAGGTAAATTTCTAAGAAATCTATTGTTAACTGTAACGCCGACGTATCCGCGGTCGTTGAGGGAATATAGTACAAATGATGGGTGATGTGCATGGGCACATATGAATTTTATTTTCATGTCTCAATTACACATAATACATAGGGGGCACACTCAATTTGTGTTAATTACTACAATTTAAGTTCACCTACTCATTCGGCAAATAAATAAAAAATGGGTGTGTGCAATTTTCAAGGATATTATTATGTAAGCGACTGACGTTTAAAAAATCATCAAATAAAAACTTTTTAACAAAAAAATAAAAACCGACTTCAAACAAAAGCACTAAAAAGTAAAAAATAACTGATTGGTAGTTTTCATTTACTATACATACCTAATCAAATATTTTCGAAGTCGGTGTGCTTTGCTTTGTATGGGCTGGCACCGATTTCGAAAATATTTGATTAGGTATGTATTTAATAGGTAGGCTTTAATTCCTTAGCCAAAGTGAAATTCCCTAAAATTAAAATTTACTCCATTATAATATATAATTATTATTTATATTTAATTAATATTATAATTATTATTATCTCACAACCATGAACGAATTAACCACTGGACCAGACATATAAGCGGACGTACCTTTAACGGTCATGTCAGTAACCAGGGAATTTTAGCCTAGGTCGTTTGTTTTTTGTGTCAGTCTCAAGCACTTACTTGTCAACAAAACATCTCCCAAAAATGACTAAAGGTTCTGTTAATTGGTGTAAAAACTATAACGGCGGAAGCAGCACTATTTCTTTTCACTTGTAAATACATTATTTTATTACATTAATTGTTATTTATCACACAATTTAATTAAATGTAAAATAAAATGTCATATTATCCAACTATGTTAAATATAGTCGATATTTCTATGTATTATTGACATCTGACAACCATCATAAAATCCCTGGATTATACCATTCAGAACAAATGACTAAACTGTCGAGTGAGTTCATTTGACATCGACTAGTCCTTGACAATGTCGAAAAATATATCGATATTTGACGAAATAACTGAACGAATTGTGTTATTTGTACAGTACAATAACATAAAATACTTTTATCACAGTATCCCACAATCTGATGACAATAAATTTATAAAAATATTTTCTAAATCAAATAAAAATATAAATGCAAAAATTATAATTAGTATGTGTACTTAATTTTTTATTTTATACCACATTTATATACTTTGGAATATTATTCCATTGTAATAATAATAAAGATCATTTTATTTCTACACATAAATTACACAAAATCAAACAATAATGTTTTAGCACTAAACTTCTGGGTTGGCGATTTGTAATAAAACACTTTACCACTTGCATTAATTATTTTACTTTCACAATCCAACACTCACTTTTTCACAATTTGCAATCACTTTTTCTTTTTCCTAATTTCACAAATGTTTATTAATAACTGAGCAATATTAGGACAGTGTCACATTTTATAACTACCCGAGACAATCAATTGCCAATTAAAATAGTTCAATAACAGAATCAACAAAATCACTTTATTTAATTAAATTAGCTTCATATTTTTTTTATCTTTACAAAATAATATTTATTATATATTAATGGAATATACACCCGATATTCATTTGTTTATTAACATTATTATAGGCTAACAGAATGTTGCCATCAATGCCATCGTATTTATATAAATCAAATTAAAAAATAATTATTATTTGACACATTATTATTGCCTCTTTAATTCATTTATTTTAATTTATTATAATAAATACAGATATTTTAAATTAAAAGATGTAAAATATGATGACTATGCTAACCAATGTCTAAAATGTCATTCATTGGTTCATCGATATATGTATTTTATCGATTACGTTCAAGCACTAGAAATATTGTATTGTGTATCAGTGTTTATAATAATGTAATAAAATCTTTGTGTGCGTTATGCGTCACTTGGTTGAACTAGTTTTCATACATTTGTATTTTATGTCAGGTCCAGTCTCTAATTCGTCCATGCTCACAACCTTCAAAACGAATGACAAATCAAGTGGTTCGTGGTTATGCATCGACGATTTATCTATAAAAACGTATTGTCATTATAAAGGCCGACATTACGTCAATTCAGCATTTTCCTTTTCTTCTTTATACATAAAAAAATAGTGAACATTTAAGAGCGATAAAACCATTTTCATTGAAGGTAATCCATAGTCTTTATATATATAATTCTTCTGTGAGTGTGTATGTCACTGAACTTCTCTCAAACGACTGGACCGATTTTGATGAAATTTTTTGTGTGTTCAAGTGGATCTGGGAATGGTTTAGATTCACAATTTTGTCCGCTGGACAATGTTTTTTTAATTAATTTTTAATTTATTAGTAGTTGTTGATTTTGGAATGTTTTACATTGGATCCGACAGACGGCGCTACCATCGCAGTGTCAAATTTTAAATAATATTCGAATTTTAATTTTAGTCCGTTCCGACAGTTAGCGCTGCGATCAAATTAAAAAAAAGTTTTGTTATCATTGTAGACAGGACAACGTCTGTCGGGTCCGCTAGTAATATTATAAATGTGAAAGTGTGTTTGTTTGTTTGTCTTTCTTTCATGTCGAAACGGCGTGACGGATTGGCGTAAGTTTTTGTCTGGAGATAATTGGAGGACTAAAGAGTGACATAGGTTACTTTTTACCGTGGAAGATTATCTCATTCCCACGGGAAAACACGTTATAATATAACAAAAAATATTTATGATCAGAATTACTTGAAACTTGGTATTAATGCTCTTCAATAAAATTAAATAAATACATGTTTTAGCATTTTTTGAAATTCATACTATAAGGGAGTAAAATAGGGGATGAAAGTTTATATGAAATTACCATTTTAGATATTTTTTGTAGGTTTAGCGCGAGCGAAGCCGCGGGTTCCGCTAGTAATAATATAATTAATTAATCGTTCTAATGTATGTGGCTTTATGATAGAGTTTCCATTAAGTTAGTAAACCACAGATCATATAATACTGATGATGATGTTCTCCTGACCGATTCCGGCCACGGCGACCAATCTCATTGAGACTAGCCAACTGCGCAGGAGATATTATAGTGCACAAGTGTACGCGCAGACACAAGTGCACTTTCTATTCCCGTCACTCTCATACTCCGGTGGAACGACCACTCGACACGACCGGTAAGAGTTAAGGCGCAGGACCGACGGCTTTACGTGCTCTCCGAGGCACGGGAGTGAAACACCGCCAACTTCCCAACTCCGGGCTGTTACTGAGGCTTACTAAACAGAAAGACTCAATAACTAAACTTGGCCCGACCCGGGACTCGAACCCAGGACCTCCGGGTGTGCAGCCGTACATGCTAGCCGCTACACCACCGAGGCAGTTAATACTATACTAGGTAAAACTATGCCAATATAAAAAACCGCTATTTGTCCTTAATTCGAAGGTGAAGTTTAAAGATTGTAGGCAAAACTTAGACAATCTTTCGCCAAGATTATTTCATCCTCGAAAAAAAATAGGTGCGATAAAAGTTGTAAAAATACTATAATTTTAAGATATAAATATTTTTTGTCAACAATATCTTAAAATTATATTTTTAATTATATTAAACATGTAATACAGTATAATAACATAACCAGTAACCACGCTTTAAGCCTACTAGGTAAAAGATAAATAAAGTGATATTTAATATCATTACAAAATAGTAACTTCAAAATATTATTATTTTTTGTATAATTAAATTCAGCAAAGATCATTTTTTTCACCCCTTTCCAATCAGTAAAAATTATTTCTGAAATATAACTTGAGTTTTTATTATGTACTTATATAGGTACATTTCTTTTGTCAATTAATCACTTCGAAACTAATGCATTGTTGATTGTGTGCTTTAGATAGACTAAAACATATCCAACTACAATCACAAGGCTTTTGTTTAATCAATTATTAGAAAATTTTCCTCTAATGATTGAAAAAAAGAATGGTTATAATTATAAATAGATAAATATGGCCTAGATAGAGGCTGAAATCTTGAAAACGTATAGATGATAATAATTCTAAGAAAAACCTGTTTCGTAGAAAATAGCTCAACCTTAGCAGTGATTAGTAAAATGACGTATTTTAATATTTATTCTACTATTCGAGGCAGACGCAAATACAACAAATCTAAAACCATGAAAGTAAAATATTGTATGCTATTTTGTAACATTCATTTTCAGCTGATGATGATGATGATAAAATAGGTATATATGTTCACACGAATTGTTTATATCGAATTGTATCCTACACAGTTATTGACAAGTCTGAACCTGACCTTTCTGTGCAGTGGCCGACTTTTAGGCATCTATAATTGCAAGTCAGTAAGGTTATCTTCAATGTTAATACATACATATTATTTGGTCGAATCCATAATTTGTTGCTTGAGTAATATTTGACTAATGTTTTTGAATATGTTTTTTAAGTAATTCCTAGTTTTGCCAATTGTAGATTGTGTGAGTGACAGCTTTTATGATTTGTTTAACAGAAACATATACATACTATATAGGAACTTAAGGGAATATAAAGATCATTTATTATTCTCAGGACGTATTGTTGTTGCGGTGTACTTAGAAGAAGTTGAAGAAACTATAGTCTAAAAGGAGTTAAGAAATATCCTCTCACTATCATACGAAGTGGAGAAGAAAAAAATTTTTTACTTGAATTGGTAGAACTTTTAACTTTGAATTGGTGCAAGTAGCCCTTAAAACCTTCTTTTAGGTAAATAATAAACTTAGTAAAACCATTTTAACTGATAATTTGCGGAAGAATAAATCGGTATTTCGTTTATAAGCGGCGTTGTGTATGCATTAGATCAGAAATTGTCTGTACTCTATGACAAATCACAGTGTGACTTGCTAATAATTGTCACACGTTTCTGTTCAAATTGTATGTACGTTCGTTAAATAAATAAAATTTAACTACTTACTCTTGCACTTGCTAACTTGGAAATTGAAAAACCATACTGCCAATACACCTGCATTTTATGAAGGCGACAAGTTACGTCTATACGTCATTATGACTAATGTCTAAATACATAATACATATCTTTATATTGGTCAAGATATATGTGTATCATGTATCAAAATAGTACTAACTATAAAACGGTAATAATATGTTTGTTTATTTGTTTGTTTTTCCACAGATAATATTCTAAATAGCCATTTTTGACACGCAGAGAGAGGGGGGAGGTGGGAGAGTGTGGGGGGATGTGTGAGAGTTCATGGGGCGGGGAGAATATACATTATACATAGAATTTTTATACTTGTTATATATTTCAATTTTCAGTTATTAAATAAAAATATCATGGAGTAGTTGCATAAACTCATCTGAGAAAGAAGATAATCTGGTATCTATTACACAAACTAAATTTAAACATTGACAAGAAAAATTACTAGCAAAAACTAAACATGAAAATCTGATAATTGTTTTTATTGCTGTGTAATTCATTAGATATTAGCAGCTTAAATCCTTAACTTAAATTTTATTAACATTATACGTAATATTTTACCGCAAAACGATTTTTTTTGTTGGTTTTTTTGTTTTGTTTGCATTTAGTTTTTTTATAAAGAATATAATTTATTTTAAATTTTTGTTGCTTATTCGGATTAACTGGAAGACATATTACATTATTATACATTCAATACAATGAAAACTTGAATATAGAGTCCTTGGTAAGATGACTTATGGCCCTTTCTCTGTATTTAACCTTCATGTAAACATATTCAAGTATTTAGGAATATTTATATACTTTAACTAGCGACTCAACCTCACTCCGGTTAGGTTCGTCCCTACGTTTTAATGGTTAGTATAGATTTTTCAGAAAGAAATTTCATCAAAATCTGTCCGGTGGTTTTCTCATGATGCGTTCCCAGACAGACAGTCAGACAGACAAAAATTCTAAGAACTATAGATTCGACCTCTAAGTATATCGATATAATTTAAATGACGATTTCAATAAGACTTTCGAAAAATATTTAATGTAGAATTATCAGTTAGAATTTTATTATAATATGTATACATAAACTGGATCCCATATTACGATCACTATTCTTTGTTCTATGGATTACGTGTATAGTTTAAGTAAACTTGACATGCAACTTGAACTCAATTGTCTCATATTATCTCTATTGTCTTTGTTAAAATCAAATGAGCAACATACATAGTTATAGATTAATTTATAGCTATTATTAAGGAAATTTTTGTCTATAATCCTATACAAAACGATGTTAACTTATCAAAAATCACAAAAGAGATGGAATTGTTAAATATTTAATTTATTTCATATGCCAGACCTACAATTTTAAATTAGATCTAATTTGGAAAATATTCTATAAATATGACGTATATGTTATATTAGATATCATAATATAATCATACATAAGTTACCATTTCGAGTAGCGTATATCGTAATAGTAATAGATAAACATAGGCGATGAAAGTAAAGTTATATATATATAAAATACAGGCATAAATATTTTCGAAAAAAATAATAATATATCTAGTGATTATAATCACTGCATTTCTTCAAAGCGTAAATATTTGATTAAATATGAGACATAATATTAATCAAAATAGCGTTTTTTATTGTTGTTTATTTATCCATTATTATATTCGTACAAGATACTTCAAGGGATATTTTAATCGACGTGCAATGTTTGTAAGTATAATTCTTTAAATAAGTTGCCGGCAACATAATATCGCCCGCTACGTAAGCCACATTACACGTTTTTGCAACACATTTTTTTAAAATAATATTGAAGTAAAAATATTGAGAGAGTTATTTCATAAATCACGTTTATTTTGAATCAACATAACCGTAAAACGAGACGAGACGCAAAAAAGTATTGCTATAGTTATCTAATGACAATTAAAAAACTTTAGATTTGTGTTGATTTATATGAAATGAAAGTAAAAAAGGTACATCTTTAATAAGAATGAACCCTATACTCACTCCTCATCATCTGATTTGCAATCAATTTCAGGAGCATTTAAAGTTTTTTGATGATAGCCAGTTTCATTCTCTATTAAATTTTTCATTTCATCTGTATTTTTCAAATCTTGCGACACTGTGACAAAGTCAGTCTGTCCGTTCATTGCAACACAATCTGACAATACAAAAGTATTTTGTAACACCGTGTATAATTCATCGATATCGACTTCCTCATTTTGTTTACTGCCAGTACACTTTATAGCACATTGAGACGGCATTGATTCCAGCTGAGTTTTTGTTCTACCAGATAATTCCCATCTTAACGACATCACTTCAGAATGATTGGAATTTAAAATTAAAGTAACGCTAATATCACTTCACATAAATTAATTAGTTGCTCGAAGATTTAGTCAATAAACTATGTTAATTAAAGCAGATGTTGCCTGTTTTGAATTAATGGAGAACTAAAGATTTTTACTTGTATTTAAATTTTATATGATAGTATGTCACAGTAATATAAAGCCGGCCAATACAGCAGTCAGTATTTTATATAAATTAAATTTCTTGTGATATTTAAGCGCTATCGTAGAACGGCATTAACCTAAATTATACAAGTTATCATTTACACATTGTGTAATGATGGGCATTTAATTAACAAAATTAAGAATTGATCGTTAAAAATCGATTGAATTTCGAGTAGAGTGGAGCGCACATACCTCTGTCAGGTGGACACGATCGATCCGGAGGTACACAAATGACTGAGTTAGCGAGAACTCGCAGCACGGCCAAGGGAATTCCACTTTATGGTTCTTAACATCTTGGTTTTTTGCACACTGTACACACGTTAATCACAGATCCTTTGAATGAGTAGCACAAAACAAATAAATATTTTGTTATAGATAAAAGATTCACGCGTCATTCTGCTTCAACATTCATACTGGCACGTTCAATTGGACTTTATGTAGTAGGTAATCGTATAAATTATTTACCATTCAGTCGTCATCATCAATATTCCTTTATTTATGACTTTTATATTTTGTATTGTGAACAGGCAAGACGTAAAAAGTATTCATGATGTAATTATGTAAGCCGAATTAGATACAACTTAAATATATTTAATACTAGCGATTTACTCTCGCTTCGCTCGGGTTCGTCCCTAGGGTGCGTATACAACTTTCCTATTTAAATCGTATATTATTAGATTTTTCATTGGTTTTAATTTTTTTCGTGGGGTCCTATTTTTTCTTCTAAAATAAAAGTAGCCTAAGTTACTCCTTATTACATCAGCTATCTGCCGGTGAAAGTCCCGTCAAAATCGGTCCAGCCATTTCAGAGATTAGCCGGAACAGACAGACAGACAGACAAAAATTGTAAAAAATGTTGTTTTGGTATATGTACCATGTACACAGACACTTCAATTTTATTTATCTGTATAGATAATATGTTTAAAACAAAAAAAAATATTGCTCAGGTAACAGCTAATAAGTTATATTATATTTTTTTAGTTATTCTAATCAATCTTAAATATTAATTAGATAAACTTATCAGTCAGGTCAGTTTTAATCATTGTCATATCTTAAATTGAGCTTCGCACTTTCACGTAATTCTGATAAAGTCTAATGTCATCATGTCCATATAACCTACGTCATACGTGACATTTACGAAAACATAAAAGATATCAAAATTTTAATTACCTCTTATTTTATCTATTAATACTTAATACATAGATATTTAAATATATACCTATTATAGAAAGGAAAACAAAACATGATGTTAATACCTAATTATGTACCCTAACGTACCTTTATCTTTATTGTCTTTCATAATATATCTTTCTTTTATATATATAAAAGAAAATCATGATAGTTACACTATTTATGACTCAAGATCGGCTGAACCAATTTGGCTGAGAATTGGTGGGGAGGTAGCTTAGAACTTTTTATCCTGTTCAATCGTGTTCCCGTGTGACGTGAGATAAAACTAAAGAACGGCTGGACCAATTTTTATGATATTTGAATTTTTGGATTTCTCTTAGTCCGGAATAGGATAATAAGTTTTAAAACATCAAAAAAATTAACGAAAAAAAAATTATATGGCTAACGCTGGCGAATAACTATTTATATCTATTTAAAACGTACCTAGCGACGAAACCGAGCGAATCCCGCTAGTTTTGATATAAATAAAAGAATTCATCATATTATTATTCTTTACATTACATATGTATTTTCCATCCAATCTAGTACCTATTATAATAACTATTCAAATCAACTGATTCAATTTTTAAATCTTAGCCTCTTTATGATTTCTGCTAACCTCTGAGGCTCTGTTAGACTCATAATTAAACAACTTAATGTTACGTTATAAGGAGTTGGATTAATGTAGGTATCAATGTATCTTTTCTGTGGTATATTATCTACAGCAAAAAGTAGTTTGGCCGGCATGTCAAGTTATTTAACAAAAAACGAGGCCACAAAATTTATAATTGGCATCGCGATTACTCTTGATATTCTTAAACTAAGTTGCCATATTCATAATAATGCGATGTCATAAAAAGTTATAATTTTATCATTGTACGAATATTTAATAAACTTCATGTTGTACAAATTCTACACAAATAGATCGGTATTATAATATATATGTAATTATGTATATAATTTATATGTAAAACAGCTTATTTAAAAGTGCGCGAACTTAATTCACACAGCATAACGTACAATATTTTGATGCAATATCCGCATTTATATATTAGTCCATAATGAAATATTAAGTTTAAGGAAGCCATAAATATTGATTCGTGTTATAAATAAGTACCTACATAAAAAACTACGTAAACAAGCTCTACAAAAATCCTGTTCGCCTTCGCCCCGTGTAAGCTACATTATAATTCCTGTACCGCATAAAAGGAAAGAAAATATTACTATGATTCTGTATAGCTTCATATGCGAAGTTTAATTTTTTACTTTAAATAAATAAATATATTAGGATATTAACACACTGCACCATCTAGTTCCATGGTGAGTTACGAGGCCCGCGTTATGGATACAAGATAGTTGATACACTACACATATATAACTTTAAATACGTACATATAATAAATATAAACACCCATGACTGGAGTACAAACATTCGTGTTCATCATACAAATAATTGCCCCCCGCGAGACTCGTACCTGCGACCCCTGGCTCAGCAAGTAGGGTCTCTACAAACTGAGCTAAACGTGTCGTCAAAACTTTAAATCTACCCGATCAATTGAGAATCTGTAAATACAAAATAATTTTCTTTGAGTCTGAGAATTATTTTATCTTTTATATTCTGTCTATCTATATATTGTATGAAAGCGAAATACCTCGCACTCAGTGACTGTTTATCATGAAATCCTAATAATTATAAATGCTTTAAACTTGAGACTTGGGAGGTGATTTCTGTTAAAAAAGGATATTTGGAAATTCAATCCTGTTAAAGAGAAAACTCTTTAGAGATAAAAAGGGAGTGAAACGGAAGCAAAGCGGCGGTAAAACGCTAGAAAGCTATATAAAACTATTAGTTTGGTTTGTTGTATTGTATCAATTTAAAATATATAAATAATTGTAGTAAAATAAATAAAATCATTTATGTATAGTAAAGTCATTTTTGTTGTTATGCCATGTGAACTATTTACAATACTAAACTTCTATCTTTTTCGGTTGTCGCATCTTTCGCGTCCACTTCAGTTCTAACTTCTGAACGTTATCCTAAAACCTTGGGCTGACAGATACCCTTCAACTGGGGCAAACGTCTCTATCTCATGAAGTGAATTGCAATCATTTATCCCTGTGACTTGGCGTAGTATACGCACGTGATTCACGTGTCAAAAGGCTTAGTAAATAATAAAAAGTATGTACAATATTGTACAAAAAGGGGTAAGTTTATGAGTTTGAACTTGAATATAGGATTCTGAAACATTTTTTTTATTCACATTATTATAATAACAAAAAAAACTCTTGTATGAATAAAACGAGTCGAGTGTATGTATTGAAAGGTCAGTGGCACGATGGTTTGGTGGGGAGGAGTACAGTTTACGTCAATATTTTGGCCTTTGATATTTTTACGGTTATGTTAAACTGTGACACTGCATTTGATGCACGCTCAATGACGTCAATTTGTTGCTCCGTTATTGCGTGAAAGAAGGACAAAATTACAAAACAACAAATAGACATATGTACGCATTTGTGATATAATTAGTGAGGAAGTAATATTTCGAAATAAGGACCACAGTACGCTGACGTTCATGTTAAACCTGTATCAACGTTAGAACCTTGAACTTTGAAATTGTAATTAAATATATCTTATCACTTATTGTTAATTTAAATATTATGTTTAACTGTAGGGATTTGCCAGCTATAAAGTTTAATGTTCTCTTTATGCATTTTAAAGATAGTTTATGGAATAAGATCCTTTTCTATACCAGAAATAGAACAACATAAATTAAAAATTTGAAAAACCTCAGACCATCTTGGACCGATTTCCATCAAACATAGCTAAGGACACTCCCGACTAATTCACCTTTCAAACAAAAAATATCAATATTGGTTTATCCATTCGGGAGCTACGAAGCCACAGACAGACACGCACAGACACGTCAAACTTATAACACCTCGTCGTTTTTGCGTCGGGGGTTAAAGATGAACTTTTTTTGGGCTAACCTCAGAAATTACAGAAAAGATTGTATGGATTTTTATACAGATTTCACCAAGAGAAAGAGGAAAGTTACAAGCTGTAATTAAAAAACGTTTAAAAAATTATCTACCAGTATGATGATATCTGTAGTCTGAAAAAAATCTCTTCTAAGAGCGCATGAAGCGGAGCAACGGTCAGCCAGTCTAATAAATCTATACATAAATAATAAAATTATAACTTGGAAAATCTTATTGAGATAGTCATTATTTTCGATATAGAGGCCGAATCTGTAGTTTTTAGAATTTTTGTCTGGCTGTCTGTCTGTCTGACTGTCTGTCTGTTTGTCTGTCTTTTACCGCATCACGGAAAAAACCACTGGAGGGATTTGGATGATATTTGGTATGGTGATAGCTGGTTATCCGGGTCAACATATAGGATACTTCTTATCTCATTTCTGAGAAAAAATATAAAAACTGCTATGTAAGAGTATACTAATATGTAAAACCTAAAAATTTCGTTTTTGGTCATCGATACGCGGGCGGAGCCGCGGGCAATGCTACTCGTAGTTATATATAAATATGGATTTATATTGTATAGTGCATTTTCCTAATACAAATTATTTTACAAATCTCAAATTCTCTGAAGTGAATTTTATAAATCTTTTGAGAAATAAATGTCTTAAACCATATATAATAAATTATTTTAATCGTGTAAATAAACATATGAACCTATATATACCATATATGTTTTATTTTGATGTATTTACAAGTAAAGATAAAGATTATATGGGTGTAATTAAGTACTTATTACTAAAGAATTCTCTATTATCAACACAGCGTTTAAATACTACGAACTGTGAGTTAAATTAATTACCTTTTCCCTTCTTGAGTCAATGTTATAATTATATGTATATATGGTAAGGAATTGACGTTAATGTCATCCATATATACATAAAACGCTTTGTCTTGACAGACTGATCGATCAACGCACAGCCTAAACCGCAGGTCGTACAGACGTGAAATTTGGAGGACATATTCCTTAATTGTAGGCATCCGCTAAGAAAGGATTTTTCGAAATTCATCCCCCAAGGGGGTAAAATAGGGGATAAAAGACTGTATGAAACTCTGTTATTCTTAACGCAAAATGCACGGAAAGTGGTATTTAGTTTCAAGATGAAAAATAAGAAATATATTAGAGGCTTTTCAAAATTCATTCCTTAAAAGGGTAAAAGGGGGCGATAAAGTTTATATAGGCAAATAATTATTTCTGATCACAATTACTTGAAACTTAGTATTAATGCTCCTCAATACAATTAAATAAATACGTGTTTTAACATTATTCGAAATTCAATCCCGTAAGGGGGTAAAATGGGGGATGAAAGTTAGTATGAAACTCTGTAAGTAATGCACGGAAAGTGATATTATACCTTCAACATGAAAAATAAAACGATACAAAATTTTTTTTTCCAAAATTCATCTCTTAAAAGGGTAAAAGGGGGTTATGCTGTTTATATGGGAATAAAATTGCTTATGCATTAATGCTCTTTAATACAATTAAATAAACATGTATTTTAGAATTTTTTTTAACTCAGCCCCTTAATGGGGTAAAACTGGGCGGTGACGTTGGAGTTGGTTGAATATATTTAAACAGAGTAACATATTTCAAGTTCTCCGTAAGTACAAATTTACTGTGTGCGATATAAAGTAGAGAACAGAAATTATTCCGAATTCAAAGAAAAATTATGTATAACTTCTCGGCTGGCCACAGCAATGACAATTATAACACACCTAAAGCACGAGAGAGAGAAAAGTAACCTAGAGAGTACCCTGCTATCTATATCCTCTTTCTGAACGTTAGCACACCTGTAATGAAAAAGTCACATAAGTTATGTAACGGGATAAGACTGTGAGTAATTCATTAAACATTAGGAGAGCCATTGTGTTTGCTGGATCTGTTCGGAGGGAATGAGTATTTATACCTCGAATACCACTGTTAACCTCTGACTACGCATTTGATTTAATCTATTGCAATTCCTCCTTAAAATTTGCTTTACAATGACCAGTAATATATCTCAGGGCCAGTCGTTGAAAGGAGCACGCATAGAGTTAAGAGAGATTCACAGGGACATTATAACAGAACCCACAACTAGACAAAACATTCACCAATGTGGTATATTTCAGGTTGGTTTTTTAGCGTAGACTAAGTTAAGTGAATCTAGAGTGATTATATAAATGAATACATAATATTAAAAATTCTATAAGACAACATATAAAATTCAATGGAAATTAAAACTGAGCAATATTTTTATTCCACGCGAGCGTAGCCGCGGGCAAAAAACTATAGCAAAGTGAAAATGGCACTTTTTACATTATGTTACTTAAAAAGATGGATGTACACGTGATGTCTTTAAAAATAACATACATAGATGTTAGCTTGTTAGTATGTTAGTTAAATATTAGCCGAGTTACATGATTCTAAAGTCGTAAACATTGTATGCGAGTTGTATCATTGTATTCTCTTACTTTAAAAAGATAGAGTAGAAAAATGTGCAAAAAACAGAGGCAGTAGAGCTTCCTAGGTACCTAAAATGCGTAAATTGAAAATTTATTTACAGAATATATAAACGTTTAACATCTTTTAAAATCCTGGATATTTTTAATTTTGATCGCTAAAATTAAATTTGTTTTCGAAAGTCATATGAAGTCTGCTAACATTTTCTTTCAACATTTTCTGTCAACATTTCATGTATATAAATAGACTAGTTATTAGCCAGCGTTAGCCATATAAATTTAAATATTTTTTTCATTCATTTTTCTGATGTTTTAATACTTATTATCCTATTCCGGACAAAGAGAAATCTAAAAAATCAAATATCATAAAAAATGGTACAGCCGTTCTTGAGTTATAAATGGCGTAACTAAGACGACTTTGTTTTATATATTTACCTTATTTTATATTTTTTCCCTTTATTAAAACTTTCCGTGTACCATATGGAATATACGAAATAAAATTGCTGAATTAGTCGAGGCGTTCTCGAGTTTTGAGCTTAGCGACATTCATTTTTATTTATATAGATGAATAGATATGCTAAGTTGCTATATAAGCATGTGCATTGTGTAGATAATATGAATACCTAAAAAAATGCCAATAGTTAGATACCGATTCTTTTCCTGTTTAAAGATGTAGGTAGGATCCGCGAATACCACAGACGATTGTGGTGAATACAAATAAAAGCGTTTATAACACATCGAATATTTAGACAACAATGTTTACGCGTATCGTCATCCTTCTTTTCTTTTATACTCGTACATTTTTCATTTCATTCCATTCTTAAAATCATATCATACGTCTCTTTTTACTGTTAAAATATAATTTCATGCATACTCATCTGGAAAATCCCACAAAGATTACTAATGCGCTTTGTAAAACAGTTTTTGCCACAAATACCTAATGACCCACTGGATATTTCACATACTCATACCCGGTAAAAGTAATCGAACTAACACTGCCCATATAATATACTACCGTCAAACATTCGCTTCGGTCGGGTTCGTCCCAGTTACGGTTTAATGGTGAGTATAGAATAGACTATATATACAATATACGAGTACATGATGATGTTCTCCTAGCCGATTCCGGCCACGGCGGCCAATCTCAATGAGATTGGCCAACTGCGCAGGAGATATTATAGTGCTCAAGTGTACGCGCAGACACAAGTGCACTCTCTATTCCTATCACTCTCATACTCCGGTGGGACGACCACTCGACACGACCGGTGAGAGTTAAGGCGCAGGACCGACGGCTTTACGTGCTCTCCGAGGCACGGGGGTGAAACACCGCCAACTTCCCAACTCCGGGCTGTTACTGAGACTTACTATACAGGAAGACTCAATAACTAAACTTGGCCCGACCCGGGACTCGAACCCGGGACCTCCGGGTGTGCAGCCGTACATGCTAGCCACTACACCACCGAGGCACGAGTACATATATGTACAATGTACATACATAGGTATAGAAAAGTAGGTAAGTATTATAAAAATAAAAATACTATATCCCTTCCTTGAGAAATGATTGATTTTCCATTCAATCTTCCACCTCCCTTTTCAGTCCCTTATATATTATACGTTTTCCGGGATGACAAATATCCTATGTCATTCCCAGTGTCTCAAAATATTTTCAATTTTTTTTTGTTAAAATCGGTTCAGTACTTTTTTCATGAAACGCACACATTGATTTGACTATGTTAGTTTTATATAGGTATATATATAGATAAGAATAGGTATTGCGAGTGTACCTTAGGAGATAGACATATACTATTGCAGACTTTTCTGGACTGTTTTTTAGTACGTTGTTTTGATGTATATAGCCTTAAGGTTTAGCCAGCGGAACGTTTCTAAGGAGGATTCGATAAACCTAGTTATAGTATATACCCGTGAGAAAGAAAGATTTTCGTGAAGTAAAAGATATCCTAAATGTGAACGGAACTAGAAATTGCAACGGAAATAGAAATTGCAAACTTAAAGTTTGCAATTTCTATTTCCGTTGATACAACTTGCAAATTTAAAGTTAATATGACAATTAGAAGTAGGTTAAATTCATCATTAGCTATTTTCCACCATTAAGGGTGGTATTTTTTTTTTAAATTTAAATGGGACCAATCTGGAAGTATGTATACACTTTCAAACAACACAAAAATTATCCAAATCGGTTAATAAATGACGGAGTTCTGAGGTAACAAACATTAAAAAAAAAACAGTCGAATTGAGAACCTCCTCCTTTTTGAAGTCGGTTGAAAAGAAGATCAGCAGGATATGACAGTATGTCATCTTCATTGAGGAAATGCCACTAACTCTCCACATCAGGCTGTTACAGTACCATTTTTTGCCCGATCCAGGATTCGAATCTTAATTAACCTACACAACTGTACATTATGTTACGTTTCAATTATCTTTAAATAATATGAACATACTGAAGAATGTTCTTTTATTATAGATAGGTATTATTATTTATTTTGTTTATTAGGTAAGATAAAACTTAATTAAGAAAAATATCGTTTCATAAGGCACCTACAGTACATACATATTAAGTACTAGCGACTCACCTTCGCTTCGGTCGGGCTCGTCCCTAGGTTGCTTCCCCGTACAAACTTTCATCCCCATTTTTACCACCTTAAGGGATGATTTCCGGGCTAAAAACCATCTTATGTCCTTCCCAAGGTCTTAAAATATCTTGTTACCAAATTTCATCTAAATCGGTTCATTAGTTTTGGAGCCTGTTCGGTACAAGCAAACAAACAAATCTTTCATCTTTAATAATATTAGTGTAGATAAGTATATTTAATTACAGGAAAGTTACTGAACTTTGCTTTGGAGAAATAACGGTAATCCATAACGTATAATTAGCTTGTAACTTTTAATTTAGGTAATCTTTTTTAACCGAAGAATGTCTATAACTTTAAAAATTGATTACTCGACAACTATTGAAACAATAATTTCAATTAGACCTCTCTTGACATACTCTATAGATATTAGACTAGAGGAGCTCTAGGAAAACAAAACAAACCTATCCCACGGGAACCGTACATTTTTCCGGGATAAAAAGTAGTCTATGTGTTATTTCTATCACTGTGCCAAATTTCATTCAGTTCCATTTAGTTGTTCTGGCGTGAAAGAGTAACAAACATCCATACAAACAAGCTTTCACATTTATAATAATATTAGTATACATTAAGTAGATATTGTACAAGTGCATGTAAATATGACAGAAAGTACTTTTAAATTCGATACATTAAATATTTACTATCAAAACGTGAGAGGTCTGCGTACCAAAACTCACAACTTATTTAGTAACATTTGTTGTAATAACTATGATCTTATAATTCTTACTGAAACTTGGCTATGTACAGGCATTTATAACTCAGAAATATTTAATAATAATTACAATGTTTATAGGAGAGACAGGGATCAGTATAATTCAATAAAAAAAGGGGGTGGGGGAGTATTAGTCGCCGTTTCCAATAAGTTAAATTCTAAGCGAATGAAAAACTGGGAAAGTAGGTGTGAAGATTTGTGGGTTATTTTAGAATTAAACAAAAGTGAAAAAAATAGCTTTTATGTGCTGCTTATATTCCTCCACCAGTTAGTAAAATAGTTCTAGACGATTTCATAAATAATTTTAATCATCTCTCTGAGACTTATAAGGTTTGTTCACTTATTGTCGGCGACTTTAATTTAGGTTGTGTAGATTGGGACTTGACTGACAACGTTTCTAGTAAATATCACACATCTGCTTTATCTAAAACCTTAATTGACTTTTGTCATGTTAACCAATTTTTACCAATACAATAGAATCAAAAATAATCAAAATAAAATATTAGATCTTGTTTTGTTTAATAGTGAGAGGCCAAAGATTTGTGTGGATAATTCAATTACAGAACTAAGTAAAATTGACCCACTTCATTCCACCTCTTCTTATAAATATTACCTACACTAAACAAGTGGAAAAAAAGTTATGCACAAAGAAATCTACGGTTAAATATAACTATGCAAAGAGCTAATTTCAAGGCAATTAATGAATACCTTAGTCCATTTAAATTGGAACGATAAGCTTTCAGCTTGTGGTAGCACTGATGAGATGGTAAATGTCTTATATGACCATATCTTAACATCAATGGATCTTTACATACCGAAAATTGCAATTCAAAATAGTCAAAAATATCCTCCTTGGTTTAGTAAAACTCTGATCAAAAGAGTAAAAGAAAAAGAAATAGTTCGGTTTAAGGTATAAAAAAATACAAAAATCCGATGGACGTGATAATGTTATCATTATTAGAGAAAAGATGTGAAAGACTATCAACACAATGTTATAACGCTTACATTGAATTTACTGAAGAGGCAATCACTTCAAACTCAAAATTTTTTTGGGACATTTACAAAACGTAAGAAACAAAATTCTACAAATGCATATCCTGCTGAAATGACAAAAGATAATACTTGTGTATTTGATGGTCAAGGCATTTGTAATCTATTTGCATCACACTTTTCATCCATTTACGTTCAGAGTAATCAGAATCAATATGATAGTAATGAAACTCTGAGTAGCCTTAATAATATTAAATCCAATTGTCACTGCCTATCGTCTCTACAGTTCGATCGAGATGAGATATTCTGAAACTGAAACGTCTCGACCGCCACAAGGGTGCTGGGACCTGATCAAATATCACCTGTGTACCTAATCAACTGTGCTGAGACACTTGCTCTCCCTCTACAATTAATATTTAATAACTCATTAAAGACGGGTACATTTTCCTAAAAAGTGGAAAATTGCCAAGCTAGTACCAGTATTCAAAAGTGTGATAAAAAAAGTGTAATGAATTACAGACCAATTTCCATACTTTCCTTTGTTTGGTAAAGTATTTGAGGCCTTAATTTATTTACGACTTTATGGCTACTTAAACACACATTTAGTATTTTACCAGCACGGTTTATAACCGGTAGGTCAACCTGTACGAACTTGGCTAATTTTTTCAGAATTATTAATAGACGCGGTTGACAAGAGGAAAAGAGTAGATGTTATCTACACTGATTTAAGTAAAGCATTTGATTTAGTGCCAATTTCCATTTTACTCTTGAAGTTATCCGTATATGGCATTGCTGGTTCAATTTTAAGTTTGTTGAATTCATACCTTACTGATAGATATTTTTACGTAGTAGCTAATGGATTTGAATCTGAAAAATACGAAATAAACATCAGGAGTACCACAGGGTTCGCATTTGGGTCCCCTCCTATTTAATATATTTATCAACGACCTTTCCAAACTGCCTGAAATATTGCACACCATTTATGTTTGCTGATGACCTAAAACTTCTCAAGATCATTGATGGTCCCGATGATGTTAGTGCCTTACAGGCAGACCTGAATAGTTTGTATAGATGGTGCGAACTTAATGGTATGATACTGAATAAAAATAAATGCTTTCATATAACGTTTACAAAATGCAAAACTAATATTACAACTAAATACTATTTAGATAACATTCCTCTCACTACAGTGGATACTATCAAGGATTTGGGTGTTGTTATATTTGACAGTAAAATTTACATTTATACCGCACATAGACTCTATTGTTAGCAGAGCCTCTAAAATGCTGGGATTTGTAATTCGCAATAGTAAAGTTTTTAAGAACTGTCGTACAAAAATAATCCTATACAAAAGCCTGGTCGTCAGTATTTTGGAATACGGTAGTATCGTCTGGAGACCCCCACTATGCATGCCATTGTCTCAGAATTGAAAGAATTCAGAAGCGTTTTCTTTACCACTTAGCTTTCTCCGTTGGTAAATCTAGATCACTCGCAACATATACCGAGAGACTTACATATTTTAATATGCAAACTCTGGAAGACCGAAGGGACATACTGGATCTACATTTCTTATACAAAAGTATTAATAGCGTTTATGACAACCCGTTTTCTTGTGTCTTTGTTTAATTTTAGAATCCCTAGATGCCCACGTAAGCCCGTGAACTTATTTGAAAAGCCTTCTCGTAGAACTATATTGGGGAACAATTCACCCGTGTCGCGATTATGTAAAATTATAAACGATTATAAATGCTTGGACCTATTCAGAGACTCGCTGCCAAAGTTTCGCAAAGATGTAAAAAAATATATTCTAAATAAATAATTAATATTCTTGATTTGTTAATTATATGTCGATTTATGTGGTAGATTTGTTTATTGGTTTAATTTACTTGTTTTGTTTTATTTCTTAAGGTCATAGAATTGTTGTTTTTTTATAAAACTATTCACGCCTATTTTTGCATGCGGTATTCACCTTAAAAGGTAATGCATTTAGCAATAAGAACTTTGTAAAATAGCATAATTTTTTACTGTAATAATGTAATTACCACTGGTGAATCTTAATAAATAAATAAAAAAAAAAATAAAATAAAATAATCTATCTCGCGAGATCGTGAACCGTACCATACAAGTTAACGAATTATTTTTCGGTAGATTATAATCTAATCTATCGAAGTGAAACCGTCGAACTGTGAAATGGAAGAATTTACCTAATGGGAAAGGAGGTCCGTGCCTAGCAGTGCAGTGGGAAGTTAATAAAAAGGGCTGAATACCAAAGAAGCAATGTTGTTTTGGAGTATTGTCACTTATTATAATTGCTTTATCTTTTTAGCTGCGAAAATAATAGTATAAGGAATAGTGATCATTAAGCAAAGGAATATTCCTACAGTAACTTAAATTTGGAAAAATCCATTTTGATTTATTGGTCATATGAGGTTACGTAAAACTAAGATAAAAACTATTAAATTTAGCCCAGTCGAATTAGGATTTGACATTGCAAAAATTTTTAACAGCAATTTACCTTCGAAATTCTTTAGGGAAGGTCACTGGAAGTCTAAATTTAGATTCTCGGGGTGCCAGACCCGTTGCGTCATCCGCCATCTTGAATTTAAGGATCAATTTTCCGCGCAAAATTGTGATCTAAACAAAGTTGTTTAAAATCAAATTTCCTACAATTTTGGTCCTTATCAATTTTATTGTAGGATCGATATTTTTCGATTTATACCTGAGAAAAGGAGTTGGTAAAATCTTAATCATTGTATTAACACGATCATTATTGATGTTTTCGTATTATTATTCGTTAGTTTTTCGGTTGATTGTCGTTGAAAACAACCGACTTCAAACCTATCAATAGATAGCACCTAAAGGTATTAGGTTTGCATAAGAGGTGTATTAAATTAAATCTTTATTAAGTAATTTTATAATTTTTAGTTTTTGAAGTCGGGTTTTTAAACGTAGTTTTTTTATTTTGTACTTTTTAGTGTCTGTAATAGGTTATCCTGTAAACTACAGTAGGTAATAATGTAACGATTGGTTATAATATTTCCGTTTCCCTACTCCGCACGCTCGCTCCGCTTCAATGACAGGTAGCCTAATACCCACTTATCTGGACACGGTTTAATAATAATATACAATCAACCTAAACGAAAACTCCTAAAAAGCCGTAATCAAACTAAAATAAAATTACATCGTCCACGTAAACAAACATGTTCATAAAATGAAAGGTACTAGGCCAAACTATGATAAATTTTTATGGCACCAAATGACAACTATTCGGCATCAAACTAAAGAAGAATCACGTAAATCGGATCATAAATCTCAGCGTAATCGGTATGTATAAAAAATACCAATCGAATTGAGAAACCCCTCCTTTTTGAAGTCGGTTAAAATCGAGCTTCTCTCTGTTCCATGTAAACGAATATTTTGTCTTTGCGGGGACCCCGTGAGGCTGGGGCCGGTGCCCCGTGTGTCCTTACGATAAAGACGGTACTGGATATTGGACAAACATCAAAATGATGATGAAAAGGATATAGGTACAGCTACAATCTACATAGGTACCTACTCAACATGAACGAATTAGCCACTTCGTTCATGGTACTCAATTATTATACGTACGTAGTTTGTTAATCTTCACTAATTAGTAATTTAAAAAAAATATCCTTAAATAATATATACCACACGCAGATTTTAACTAAGTAATGATTATCTTAACGTGAATTTATTTTGTAATTAAAGATTTATCTTAGTAGCAATCCATTATTTCATGAGCTGAAAAAAATAATGCAATCTCGTTTTTCCGTAAGTTGCTCTGCCATTTAATATCTGTTACTAGGCTAATTACCTGTAGGTAGTGAAACATGAAGCAGTGGGAATTAAATCATAAAAATTTAAATCCAGGCCAACTCAGCCACTCAAATATTGCAATTTTAATGAGCTCTATTATGGATCGACTCTTGAATGAACAAGTTGATGAGGACTTGGAACTGAGCGACCTACATTGAAAAAATATGCAGTGTACTTCTAGTAGTACTATTCGTTATTTACTTAATATTTTCATATTGAATTGCAATAGTAATTTGAATTTTGAAGTATTTGTTTTTAATTAGAATAAAATTTAACAAAAACAGTTATATACATAATAAAAACAGAAATTTTTATTCTTATAAAACTTATACTACTTTGATATCTACAAAAATATTAGCGAGTAATAACACCAAGAAGTTATGTCCTAAAATACTGGATATAAATGTAACAAGTCTTAAAAGTGTATATTACAGCTGTAATAAAGTTATTAATAAAAGATGGAGGTGATGAAAGATAGCATACAAACTTATATATTCTATTTCCACTGTCCTTAAAATAACTGGTTACATACATTTTTTTAATAAATTGTGCAAACATTATTTTTGTATATAATAAAAAAAAATCTTGACTTATATTTTAATTTATACTTTTTTATTGAATAATATTCTTTAACTTATGAATGCTGTATCTTATTTTTATTTTGTTATTGTCAGTTAAACTTGATGTTTTTTGTAAATATTTTGAACAGATGCTTTCTCCTGTCATAGATTGTAATATAAAGAAAATAGAAAAAACAATTATTAAACACTGTTTGTATTTTACCTACAGTATTTCTTTTGAGTTTCACTGTTCACATTGTTTTTTACAATAGGTACACCTAAATCATCTCAATTCTTTTTTGTAATAACTTGAGGTTAGGAAATGCTTAGTAATAAAAACCTAAATATCAATGTTTTTCATATTTTTGGTGGGTTTAGTATAAAAAATTATGACAGTCTATAAAAAGCTATTATTTTGTAATTTTGTAAATATTCTATAAAAGACTGCTAAAACAGCAAGTAAAATGTCATAATTGACCTCGTAATATCTTAAATTTTGTTCACTATAAGTAAACATTTAACATCTTTAAGATTACTCTGCCCTTAATAGCTATTAGCTGCCTAATCCATTACATTTTATGAACTAGTTCTGTCTAGCATATAGTAAAGAAATAAGTGTCCTAACTACTCTTATAACTATGTTATATAATTGTGCTGCCTTAAACTACAATTATTGTACTAAACATTGAACAATCACTTGAAATCATTTTGTTTAATAATACACTATTACAATTAGTAAATTGTGGTATCAAGGTAAATAAGCGATTCCTTTTGTCAAAATACAAATAAAACTAAATATATATAAAATACAAATAGCAATATCTTATCTTCAGACCCAAATTAGATGGAATAAATTAATACAGATTAATCAAATATATTTAACATATTTATGATAATAACAAAACAAAAAATAAAGAAGGATCTTATCTAAAGAAACAAATCACAAACATCATGCTTTAGCATGTACAATGGGATTACCTATGTTATATATAAATAACTTCTCTTCATGTGTTTAAAATTATTTAAAAATTTGAATTAAAATTCAATTAAAGGAATGTTAAGTTACCCAAATAAAGTAATAAATATATTAGTGGATGTAGGATATGTAAATTTTAGTATCAATCTAAAATAAATCATTCACAGTCAGTCTTTTGACATTACTTGTAATCTGTGAACACAAAAGCTTCTGCCATTTTAATCTGTATTTAGTTTTCTGCTTTGTCACATTTTAGTTGTGGCTTCAAGTGAGCGCAGCAGAGGCGCACGGGCCATATACTAGAATCTATCCTTAGATGCATGAAGATCAGGGTTGGTCAAGTATTGCAGCTCCTGCAACTCCTGGAATTTCTCATGGTCTCGAATATGTGCGTAATTTGCTGATAAGCACATCAAATAATGCACAAGACTCAATATAACAAGCAAGCAGGACACCATAGCCAAAATAAACATAAATTCTGCTTTCTCAACATAGTCTTTGCAAAATAATTTGACTTTGTGTGCTTCACATATCCTCATGTCCTCTTGTCTCACAGAAGATGGAAACATAAAGTCAAATTGAGTAAAATCAATGCAAGTCGATAGATCAATATTTTTTGGCTTCGAGCAGAGTTTCCAAAATATGGTAAATAAAAATGTCGTTATAACTAAAAATCCTAGGAGTATCAGCCAAACAAAAGTTAATACATATGTAATAATCATAAAAACTGCGCAAGATATCCGTCCTCCGACTCGAGCCCTCCATGCTCTGTAAACCTTTTGTCTAGTAGCACCTGTTGTAAGGCAGCCTAAGCATAGCAACATAAAACCTAATGCTGCCATACAAGCACTGCCAACAATGAAAATCATTTGAAGAGCTTCTATCCATATTAATCGAAAGTGAAACACTTCATCAAACATCAAAATTGAAAGGGCAGATCCACGATACATGGTACCACAAAATACTCCCACGCCCAAACAACACATTATTGTAGCTATGAGTGTGGCATGAGGTACCCTAGTAAGACACGCTTGACACGCGTCCCCCATTATGTCTGAATTTTCACTTTTCACCTTTCGAAGAAAATTTCACGTACTTTTTCTTTCCTTTCCTTTCGAATGAGTCAAATAAATATGGAACTTGAAAGTGCCACAGATTGCCGATTGACAAGTATAAATTAGGTATAGACATTCAATGAATTTGAATTTTATCTGTTAGGCACAGATATACTAATGTTTTGTACTTTTTTGTGTTACAACATTTATTATTCACTCAGAGTAACATATTATTCTAACAATAATTTGTTATTTTAAAATGATTATAAAGTTACTAAAAATGTTTAATTATTAAAAAAAAACACTATGGGAATAGTCAATTTTTTAATTATTTTGGTACGAGTTTCGAAAACACTGTTGTAAAGCACTGTATACACTATAAAAAAAATCATAGTCTAAAACCTCACTACGTCCACGACCAGTCTAAAACATAACGTGATTAATGGACGAACCCCTAGTTGTAAATATGTCCAAGTTTTTCGCTAGCAATCTTCAATATTAACAATTAACTAAAACATTAACGTGTAAGCTATAAACTAGGCTTGCGCATAATAATTCGCGACTGGGAACGGTCAATTTAGTTCGCAAGCCCTTAGCGAACTAGGTCGGTCTTTTCGTTCGTTTGTTCCTTTCTTGAATCCCAGACAGATTGTTCGTCCGATCCGGCTTTACTACCCTTCCAGTAGTTCACTAAAGAAGTGCGAATTACACTGTACATCCCCAAGTGCGAACTATTATAGTACGCGAACATAATCAGATACTGACAACTATGCATAGAATATTTTTGTATATCGAGCCTGCTTGTAATTTTATTTGCTGCACCGAGTCAAAACTACAAATTCTTGTTTATTTTTGCGACTAACCAATTATCCACAGGCAATACAAATAACCACAGACATGAGATAATACACATTACACTTCACAAGTCCACAGTCTACTAAAATCCTTTTTCCACAGACCACATAACTGAACGTTAAGAAACGCAATTGAAAGTTATTTGTACTAGCTAGTAGCTGGCGATCTTTAGTTCGTTTCGTACACTAAGTACATGACAGATGACAGTCTTCGAATTCGAAAAAGAATCCGTGGCACAGAATACCAATATGTAGCATCCGTAGGATTGAGAATGAACTAAAGAAGTAAGGAGCGAGGGATCTGGGAACTAGTTAACGTAGTTCGTCTGTGTGAGCGCTCTTTCGAACTAGTTCGGTTCTAAAGTATTGTGTAAAGGAATAGCAAAATCATTATAGCGTGTTAATGAATTTCTAAGATATATTACAAGTTGACTACTACATAATATTATTTTTATTTTTATGGATCCATTGACAAAGACCAGCTTTATATGGAAAAATGGCATAATTCAGTTATATTTAAGGTTTACCTTGCCTGTAAACATAGGTCTGTCAAATGTAAACAATTCGATAGCCACTGTTGTCGTAGACTGTTGTTTGGTATTTATTAATTATTTCTTTTGTGGCTTTTAAAATAGTTTATTAATCTCCGTGTGCATTCAATCCAATTCTCTTGTTCAGTGGCTTCTTAAAGTGCCGTTTGGGTACAATTTATTTGGCCAATGTCGCGTAGAATTCCGTGTGTAATAAGCCTTACTGCTATTTAATACTAATGCCACGTCAAAATGACATACTTAGTTGTCACTTGTCAGATTCAATGTTCATTTAATAAACACTACATTCATTTTTATTATAAGATTTGTGTGCGAATATAAGTATTTAATATAAGATTTATGTCTGCATATCTCAAGCAGACTTATTTTCGTGACTTGTTATTGTTATGGTAATAATTAGTATAAGTTACACAAAAAAATGGAAACTTTGTACCATCAGACAAGTCAACTAGTACAGGAAGCTTCGTATTTGTTCCACAAATTAGAACTGGAACCAGATGGAGAAAAAATTGAGGATGCAATCCAAACTAAAATCAACGCTATTAGTGCGTGAGTTTCTTTTATAAATTAGAAAAAAAAGTTTCTTTAAATAACTGCATGACATTTTTGTATTAACAAGAAATATTTACTATTTACTTTTAAATTACTATATACTTTTAAATTAGCAAGAAAATTCATAACCACAATATGCTTTGTTTGTTTTTGTGTAATATAAAAGTAATAAATTTATGCATTGAGCATTTTAATGAATACATTTTTGTTGTATGTCATTTCAGAAATTGTGAACGGTTAGATGTTCTAGTATTTAAAACCCCCATCAATCAAAGGCCTATGGCTAAGATGCGAGTTGATCAACTTAAGTATGACATCAGACATATTCAGGTAATATAATTCATTTTCATTGATCGCATCTCTGAATTCAGATTTTCCAATATTGATATCTCTACTAAAGATATATATATATATCATTATTATTAATAATATTGATATCTTTACTAAACATTATTTCAAATAGACAAGATATAATGAATTTCAATTTAAATGAAAGATAGTAAATTAAAAAAGTTTTTGCACGAGGGAACAAATTTTTAAGTTTGAGAAGGTATAATTTTTTTAAAAGTTCATGTAAATTTTAATAATTTAAATATATAAATAGTGTTATATTCTGTATTTTCAGGCTTCCCTGAGTAATGCTAAAAATAAAAGACGCCGAAGGGAACAAGAGAAGGAGGAGAGAGAGCAATTATTGAATAGACGTTTTGGTCATGACCACACAGCAATCACTGTGGACTATTTGGCGCAAGAGCAGAATTCTTTGCATAATTCTCATCGTAATGTTGATGAAATGCTGCATACAGGTTTGATTTCTTATTATATTATATATTAATACATACCTATATATTTATAATTAATAACCTTATGACACAATAAACAATTAATCTTTTTAAAAATTAAATAACTTTTAATTTTATAATAGTGTTATCAGGACTTAGGATCAGCAAAAACAAAGAAGTTGAATTATATGACAATAGATGGCGTTAAGTGTACATTCTGGTTTAAAAAATATTCTACCTAAAGGAATTAAATGATGTGATCTTAAATCAAATTTATTAGTATATATTATACTCGACACAAAATAAGTGCACAGACTTCGAGTTGCAGAAACAAGCCCAAATACCCATACCATACCATTACCAATACAATTGTAAAACTCATTAAAATATGTTTTATAAATATAAAATAAATTTTGCTTTATTATTATAATATAGGTATAGTATTAAAAAATTAAATAATTGTGTTTCAAATGTTTGCGGATCAACACCATCTATCGTCTATATAAAAAAATGTAATCTATGGATATTTCTTTTTTTGTATAGGATGGGAAATCTGTACTAGTATATAGTTACCATATAGATAACTTTTTCTATTTTCTTTGAAATCACTAAACATGACATTAGCTGTTTGTGCTCACTATAACTCCCTCATTTTAATAAATATAGATTCCATAGTATTCTTGGGAATAACATTAGATGCAGGTCTTCAGTGGGGCCTCAATCTGTTTATTGCAGGTAGACTGAGCTCTGCTGTTTTCGTTGTTCGAAAAGTTAGGCAGCTTACAGATATCGATACTGTTAGACGTGTTTACTTCAGTTACTTCCACAGCATCTTGTCTTATGGGATTTTGTTGTGGTGTGTAGTAATTTAGCGTAAATTAAATCTTTATTTATGCTTAAAAAAAGCTATTTGGGCAATTAATAACATCGGAGTATAGCATACTCTACGAGATTTTTTAAATACGTCCGTATACTTATGGTTGCATCTCCATATATATACAGTGTGTAACAAGACTGAGATCAAAGCTGGCAGGGGGTCGAGGTTTTCAATACCTATCGATTTTTGATTTTAACAAGTAAATAGAGAGAACCCGACTTTAGCCTAAACTAAGCAAATACAGCCAAAGTATAACTATAGGATAGTGGTTTTTATTTTTCTAAAGTAGTATAATAGTGAGGCTTTCTTACAATTATAATTTTTTTTTCGGAATCTTCTAAAATGACCAATAAAAATAAAATATCATGAACAACTTCTATTACTACAACTAAATTAAACTACGACTAAAATTTAAATTTATATACACTATACATACTGGGGTACATAGCTATGTAGTTCTTTTGTAGAATAACTTTATATTAGCACTAGGGACTTACGCTCGCTTCTCTCGGGTCCCTGGTTACGTTGTAAATAGATATGAATAGTTATTGCGAGTGTACCTTAGGAGATACACATAGGTATACTATTGCAGACTTCTTTGTAGGTCTTTTTAAGATCTACAATTTTCTAGTACATTGTTTTGATATATTTCTTAAGGTTTAGCTAGAGCAAGCTAAATAAATTTCTAAGAACGACTCGATAGAACCAGTTATTGTTTTCCCGTGGGAATGAAAGATTTTACTGTAGAAAAACAATTTAAGTCAAAATCGGTCCAGTCCTTTTGTGTGAAACGCAAACACACAAACTGACAAATAGACAAAATTATTAAAAAAAACTTAAAAAAATAAAATAAAAACTGACTTCTAGGCACTAAAATGTAAAAAAACATGGGGTTTTCATTTAGAAAAGATACTTAATCAGATATTATGATATGTATATAGTATATGATAGATGATTTTAGCATTAAAATTCTTAAAAAGTATGTCTTGGATAGTTTTTCAATATTCGTTTATATGATTTATTTCTACTACTACTACTGATTGTCCATATAATTTTATAGTTTTCATTTGCACTGTCTATTATTAACATGTCTATTTGGAAAATTGAAACCCCCTGAAAACCTATACCATATGGCATGTCAAAGCAATGAAAAAAGTTTTTCAATAATTTTATACTAATCAAAATGTTAATATTATGTTAGTACTTCTTACATCTGTTTGTGGCCGGATACCACATAAATAAGATCTAATTGTGACTTTAATTTTTTTTTTTATTATTGAACTTAAAACATTTAAAACAGCAAAAGATACTATTATCCTAATAAAAAAGTAACATAATGAGATTATTTGAAATTATATTATTATGGACTAGCGACCGTCGGCATTGTTCTCTGAGGCACGGAAATGAGATGAAACACCGCAAACTTCCCATCTCTGGGTTGTTACTAAGACTTTCTAAATAGAAAGTCTTAATAACTAAACTTGACCCGACCCGGGATTTGAACCTTAACTCGAACCTTGTAGTGCAACGTTATAAGCTAGCCACTAGACCACCGAGGCAGAGGCTAAAAATAAATTCATTTATTGTAAAAAAAAACAACCATTTAGTTTGATTTTGTTTCACGTGCACCTTAGATAATTGAATTTTGGGAGTATTGACCGTCTGACTTGATGGCCTTACGCCGTAGGGACTTCAAATGCGATGCTTAGGGACATCTTGCGTGATGCCTATAGACATTTGATTGATTGTACGGCTGAATAATACCGAATATTTTCCTGGTACTTTATTTTTTGTTATGTTAAATAGGGTATTTTATCATGTTTTTGGGCCGATTTCAGAAAGGAGCAGGTACTAATAAAATTGTAGCTTTGTTTTTGTGTGTGTTATGTGAATGTTACGTGTGATATGTTCTCCAATTATGAATCAAACCTCTCATAATGATTTACATGCTAACAGTTTTTGTGCCATCTGCACCCAGTGGACTCCAGCGACCTATACCAATTCGTTAGATCATTACGGGGATCCTACCCACGCTTTGCCTCCCGGTTTCCACCTAAAGAAACCTAGCTTAGTCGACTATGTTTTCTAGGTGCAATGTGACACTGCCACACTTTGAAGTTACATTGGGCTAGTAACATTGTTCTTTCGGCGTAGCTTCTCTAATCGATATCGTAGAAAAACTATAGCCCTCTCTATATGCTCTATGATAGTATGAGTGACGTCTTGAACTTTCTTATAAATAGCATGGTGGGTAAAATTGTTCTTTTATTTGTAATTGTTTAATTTTACTTAATTTTAAAAATTGCAGTATTTTGTACATATTTTTTTAGCTGGAAACTGAACTTTATATATTTGCCACTTATTTGTTGTGACAAAAGAGCTTGATATAACTCACAGCCCATGTTCTAAAAATTACCTGCATTTTCTGTGTTAACTTTTTAGAACATATTTTATTGGGACTTGTGCATTATCATATCAGAATTATTGTAATCTGGTTGGTGGGTTGGTTTTGCCATCATTTACACAACAAGACCTTGAATTTGATGGCCCAAAAAGTGACCTTACGTTACGTTTTTAAGTGGGTTCAGTCTTTAGCTCCATATAAACCTAGTGAAAAAAGTTACCCGTGTAAGCATCTGATCGATGCTAGAGCGACGCATTAGTATTAAATAAATCACATACTTATTTAAAAAAAAACTATATGTTTCTAATTATGGATTACTTTTAAATGTGCTATTTGTACTATTACTATTTATGCATGTCATTTTAGTATTTAATACGAGAAAAGGACATGCTTGGTCTTACTTACCGAGTTCATATGAAACCTAAATAATTAAAATCTATCATTTTGTAACAGCGTGGCTATTAATTATAATAATTAATAAATTTACGAATATTCACAAATATGTATTTGCATACTATATTAATTAAAATTATATTTTAAACTAGCATTGCCCGCGGCTCCGCCCGCGTTCAGATGACCAAAAACTAAATTCTTAGGTGTTACATATTAGTATACTCTTACATTGCAGTTTTTGTATTTTTCCTCAGAAATAAGATATTTTCCCGCGGTAAAAAGTATCCTAGGATCGCGCGCTACATCGCCCGGTTTATATAGCTCGAGCAGGCGGTCGAGCGATGCGGGGCAGAGGGGATGGACTCGCCGTAGGCATCTCAATGCTCGCCAAGCATTAAAAATGTTTCGCTACTAATTACTTCTAACAACGATATCTCAAAAACTATTCATCTGATTGATTTAGTGTAAAGAGCAATTTTAATCTGCATTAAATGACTAAGCTAACTAAAATATTCATTTGGATAAGGATTAATACCGAACTAAAGAAAATAACTTTGAAAATAACGTAATGTTTTTAATTAAAAATGTTAACATAAAAGTGGTTATTGTAAGTCAACCGTAAGAGATAGAGATATGCTATCGCGGACTTTTTTGTAGCATTTTTATAGATTTTGAATTCTCTAGTACATTACTTAACTGTATCTTTGCTAGTTTACGCGGCGTTCGCGTGGAAAGTTCCCATTTGGCGAGATTTTTTGCGACCTCTTCAACATTTGTCGCCGTATTTCAGCTAATTTACATAAAAGCATAATAAATTATATACCTAAACCTTCCTCAAGAATTACTCTTTCTATTGTTGAAAACCGTATAAAAATCCGTTCAGTAGTTTTCGAGTTTATCGCGTTCAGACAGACAGGAGGACAGACAGGAGGACAGACAGGAGGACAGAAAGACGCGGCCGGGGGACTTATTTTTATAATAAGTATAGATAGATAAAGCTATCTTTTCGGTATCTTTCGTGGATTTGTTTTGATGTTTCTTCCCGCGTAAATTTCAGAAAGAATTAAAGTTATATTTTGTGGTTTTGAATTTAATAACAATAGGTGATTAAATTACTGTAGCAAGATAAGTAACAAAATTACTGTAGCAAAAATTAAAAAAAAACAGAATTTGTAATTGTAAAAAAAACAGAATATTTTATAAAATTAACTAATTCTTAAAGTATTTAAGGAATATAAACATCAAGTGTCGTTTTCTCCGGCCATCAATTTTTACAAACGGCGCGATTTTTACAAAGCACAAAATAAAGTTTAGTGAATAAATTGCCTTAACAAAAGGTTTAAAAAACATCTCAAAAGTTATATAGGCAGAAAGCATAGATTCGAAGGTCGCATGAATATTATCAGCTACCCCTAGTAATTGCCCTCGCTTCGCTCGGGTGCGTCCCTGTGTGCCTAACAATTAGTCTAGTTCACAAGTGCCTTTTTGTTAAAAACCTGGCCTGAACCACCGACAATTATAATTTTGGTGTCATTTGATTCGAAATGGCATCTAGAAAAAATGTGAAATTGGAAATTTGGGGCAGCTAAAATAGCAAAAGTTATAAACAAGTAAAAAAATAAATAAATGATGGTGTTGTTATTCGTAAATATTTCGAAAACTATTTGAGATATCCAAAATTTGGAAAAAAACCTTAAAGAACAGGAGAAATTGTAGTATTGTTTTTTTTGTATTCAATAAAATATTTCGCAAGAATTCATTTGCTTATAATAAATTGTTTGTTTAATAAACAAATGAAAAATATTTTTTTTCATAATATGAGAGAAGGTGATAAATAATGATTTTAAAAAAATGATTTCTTAACAATAGTATTAAGCAAGAAAAAAATTGTTAATTAGAAGTGCGTTAAAAAAAAGTTTTTTTTTAAATCATTATTTTAATTTTTAACCTTCATTTAACTTTAACATTTAACATTTTAACTCGTTTACCTTAAATTGTTAATAAAAAATAAAATATCAAAATTTCTTATTTTTCCAACGGGGATCTCATCTAAATCCTTTCAAGAATAGCTGTAAGAAGTAAAAAAATTCTAGGTCTTTAGTTTAAAAATAATCAGAGGTTTTATGTTAACCACCACCTCAAAATGTTGAGTAAAAAAATTGTTTCTTTTTCAAAAAAAAATGTTATTTTTATAACCTACAAATTCTATCCTCAAGCTAAGAAAAAAAATTTTTTTTTCGCTCCACTGTATCGTCGTAGTTTATCTGTAGGCGTACTACTTCATCTAAATCCGTTCAGGCGTTTCAGCATGAAGGAGTAATAAACATACAATATGGGTTATGCGAAACTGCAGACGATTGATGCCGTAGTCAACACAATACGATCAATGATAGCAAATTGGATCTCTATTCTCTCGGACACGCGCTGCCCAGCGAAACCGCGGCGTTCATTTGGCCGATATTATATTCCGTATAAAATGTAGTCGAATACCCTTTTATATAAAAAGTAAGTAACCATGTCACGTTTACGCACACTACTTAATGTATCAGGATAAGAAATAGATTGACCCACTGCTCATGGACGATATCTATAAAGGCTTGGGTGTACTTTTTTGATTTTCCAATATTATATATGAATATCTAATTTCTTATATAATTGCTTTTAGGATATAGTAAGGATACTTGGCCTTAAAAATGTCCATGATCCACACTCTTTTATTGTATAGGTGTATATCTTGCGAATTATTAGGCATTAATTATATTGTCAATGTTGATATGTAATATATCAAATATCACAGCGAATTCGCGCGGTAAAAGTCGCCAGTCAAAGTTAGTTTGTTAAAGATCATTTAAGTTATTGTTACAGTTTTTATACTGATTGCGTGATTGGTGTGAACCATCAAGGACAAAAATAATGCTTTTGTATGTACTAGGCATTGTCTCGCGGCTCTTCACGCGTGTGCAATTTATTTTATTTTTTCACTTTTAAATATGACCTCACATTGTATTAGAGCGCGTAAAGCGGGAATCTCGAAATATATTTCTGAATACGCTTGGCCGATTCAATCGATCAGTCAAAATATACTGATATTCAAATATAGCTACTTTTATAAGTACTTTTGAATCGTCGTTTACATTTTTAAATTTTTAAATTAAATCACAGTAACATTGCATGTTATGTCCGTGAGGAATCAACTAACCGGGTCGAAAGGCATTTCTGCTAAAAAGAACCGGCAGGAAACTCAACAGTTGCTCTTTTAGAATAATATTTGTTTACAATATTGCAATTCAATAATTATTTACTTACCCTACGTGAGACTCGAGTATAAATTAGTGCAAAATATTAAAATCTTCAAAGTGTTCCGTGACGGAATAACAACATTGAAAGGAAACTTAGGGGTTTCACGGTTAAACAGCCAACCACTTTTGATTTTCAAATACTTTTTTTTTGACATTAACACACAGCGCCATCTAGTTCCATGGTAAGCTACGAGGCTTGTGTTATGGGTACTAGATAGTTGATACACTACACATATATAACTTTAAATACATACATAATATTATAAATATAAACATCTATGACTGGAGTACAAACATTCGTGCTATCACACAAATGAATATACCCAGCGGGGTTCGAACCCGCGATCACTGGCACTGCAAGTAGGGTCAATACAAACTGAGCCAAACGTGTCGTCAAATACTCCTAACTTGATTTTAAAACATCCTCCCAATGCCTTCGGTTAGCCATTTTTCTTTAGTCAATCCGACCTGCACAAATCATCATTTTTACAGTCATTCTTATAATTGACCCTTCTCTATTGCGCTAATAGGTACCTATCAGTTATGTTAATTATTATGTAGATTTTGGAAAAACATGTATCGCGCTTATGAAAGCAAAAAAATTAAATGACAATAATAATTATAACAAAAACATGCCTTTATATATTAATATTAAATTAAAATATAATAGTTGATTTAAAAGTGCCTTTAAAAGTCTCTATAAATAAAGTATATTTAATTCGAGTTTGTAATACCAGTCGGGTTTTTACGTTTCGCCGGGGCCTTACCGACCTTTAGGGGCAATTATCGCATAGTTTTAGTGGGCAATATTAGCTTTTTTATCAGACAAGTCTCGTGACTTACAAGTCAATGCAATGTAGAGTTTATACATAAACTCTATGTGCATGTGATATAATAAACGTACTATTTTCCAGCTTCCAAAAAGGGTAAGAGGTTCTTTATAAAAAAATACATCCTTGAAGATTTTGATTTCTTGAATAAAAATGTTAAATATGCGACTAAAATAGTATTACATATATTGGTATGTTATAGTAGTTCCTGGGTATAATATTGTATTGCTTATCCTACGTGAGCTTTGTATAGGTCTTGGATTAATATTATCCTGTTATATTTTATTTATTTTATTTATTTAGGTACAGATACAGAAAACAAATAAAAGAAAAATACATATACGTATTAAAAACTAAATATATCCTAAGGTAAAATGTAAAATTCGAGTAGGAGGAGAAAATTCGACAAAAATATTTCAATTAAAGTTCAAAACCATTTCTATACTATACATAACTTTCATACATGTTTTCAAGTAGTAATCAGTACTTCAAATGTGATGAAATTTTATTTATTATCTCGACATTTTCGTCAAACAGAAAAAATAGTATTATTTCATTTATGGCAATATTTTATTATTTATAGATTATACATATATCTCTTTACTTTCCTTGTGAGAGAATGTTACTACGTAAAATGATTGCGTAAAATGATTTTAAAGCTTAATAATGTAAATTATTTAATAATAGTACCTATTTGGACCCAAAGAAACTTACGAAAACCTAAAACTTAGAAAAAAATCAGATTGTAAGTGTTGAGCATTACGTTTAATTTACAGTAAAAATCTTATAAAAACCTAGCCTTCATACCATCAAATATACTTACTTACCTACGAAACTCTTGAATTTAGTGATTTTTTTAATTACTACAATTACGTTTTCATTATCTGTACATGTAATAAAACAGTAACTTAGCGAAATCTATTCAAGAAATATGTTTTAAAAACAATGACTGTAACGTGTTGTGTACAGAATATAGATCCCAAAACAGTAGGAATTAAAATTTTTGTCTGATGTGTGAGCGTGCGTGCGTGTCTGGTTCTATCGAGTCATCCTTAGAAAGCTAATGCAGCTGGGTGATACATCAAAACAATGTACTAGGAAATTGTTAGTCTTAAAAAGGCCTACAATATAATTCTCAATAGCATGTCTATCTCCTAAGGCAATGGTGGGCAAACTTTTTAATGGGGGGCCACAAAGTTTAAGAAATTCTAGAGGGTCAGAATTATAGAAAAAATGCATTTCGTGTTAAAGCTTTCAATCAACATCATAATATTAAAAAAACATTACAGCATTACACACTTTTGTATAATGAGCTACATTATTGATACCTTAACCAAAAATTACCAAAAACTTCCGTCTTATTAAATTGAAGGCGATCACCACGATCTAGTTGTTATTGAATTTGCTTCATACAGTTAAAAAGCTCCTTATATGTTAAGTAAGGATAATTGGCTGACTCTTAAAGCAGGAGGTATGGCTCCATATATTCAAATTCAAAATATTTTATTCAGGATTAAATTATTACAATTTTTTACTGAACGTCATGAGTCTACTACCAGTTCGGAAAGTTCGGATAAAATAGAAAGGCATCTATCTCTAACAATAGAATTACTTTTAAGTCATTTTTAGTTCGTTATCTCTATATAACTTAAACGTTGATATTCTGATGCGTTGCAAAATATCAATGATATATAAGAGGAAATAATCTATTTGCAATCGTGACTCTAATTCCTTGAAACTTTACTTTTTGTGTTAACCTTAACCTTTATAAAATGAAATACTTATAACTCATGTATGTATAAACTTATTAATAGGTACAAAAAATAAACATAATAAATAATATTTAATTTGACCCTCGGAGTGTTATGTTATGTTACTCGCCATGTGAATTCAATCTTGTTTTTTAATCGTAGTTAACTAATGTCCTTCATTGATACGCGCCAAGCCCATATAAGTTATATACGCTGTTATAACTCCACAATAAAGTATAAACAAATTTTAAGTTAAATTTTAATTTGGTATAACGCTAAATTACCTACGTATTTAAAGAGACAATAGTGATGTAACATTATAGGGTATAACAAATAGTACTGACTGTAATGAACTAAGTAGGTAGTGGATCGTCTCTATCCGTGTTGATAGACAGGACAATGGACGCAGTGACAGAACTAAACATACCTACATAGGTACATCTATTGTCTACATTAGATCTATACTATAACTAGCGACTCACCCTCGCTCCGCTCGGGTTCGTCCCTGGGGTGGGGTCTGGGAAGACCACCCTTATCCTTGTCACTTAGGGGTATGGAGAATAGATAGTAGCCGATACTCAGACCTACTGAATACGCATATAAAATTTGGTAAAAATCGGTAAAGCCGTTTCGGAGGAGTACGGTAACAAACATTGTGACATGGAAATTTTATATATAAGACTAGCGACTCACCCTCGCTCCGCTCGGGTTCGTCCCTGGGGTGGGGTCTGGGAGGACCACCCTTATCCTTATCACTTAGGGGTATGGAAAATAGATAGTAGCCGATTCTCAGACCTACTGAATACGCATATAAAATTTGGTAAAAATCGGTAAAGCCGTTTCGGAGGAGTACGGTAACAAACATTGTGACATGGAAATTTTATATATAAGATAAAACTGTAGAGGTCGAATGTCTGTACATAGAAAAAAAAGCTAAAAACCGAGTCTGAGGGATGTAAGAAGACAAATAGAACAAACCCAGATTTTTTTTAATTTTTTTGTTTCTCTGTCTGTTTGTCTGTTTGTACAGGCTAGTCTCCGAATCTATTGGACCGATTTAAATGAAATTTTGCATGGTGCTACCTTATATCCCCGGGCAACATCTTAGATTTTTCATTCCGGACAATTAAAGTGTTCCCGTGGGATAGTTAAAAAACTATAGTATTTTATACAGCTTAGTGCATAACTTATGCACCTAATTTAGTAAAATTTGGCGTACTGATACCTTATATTACCGGTCAAACAACAGGTTACTTTTCATCCCGGAAAAATGAACGGTTCCCGTGGGAACCAATAACTCTCTATTAGCGTTTTCTAGAGGCGAACCCGAGCGAAGCGAGGGTGAGCCGTTAGTTAGAAATAAAAACTTCTGAGTGACGAATAGAGAGAATTGGCGAGGGTGTAATTTATAGAATGAACTTGCCAAAATATTTTCCTTTACCATTTAAATTTAGTCCTCAAATTTAAAAAAAAATCAATGTGTAATTAAAGTAAACATGTATATCGGTCTTAACGACTTTCAATTTGATATATCACAATATTTATAAATGACGAAAACATAGTGACCAAGCTTGACTAATAAGGGCATAAAAAAAACCATAATATTCATGGGAACCGGATGTTTACGCGATCCAATAATACAATATAAACACTTATAAGTGCATAGGCAGTGGTAGCCCAGTGGTAACGCGCTCGCTTGGGAAACCGAGTGAAGCGGGTTCAAATGCCGGGTCTCGCACCTCTGATATTTTCATGTGCGAATCATTTCTAACATGATCACCACTTGCCTTACGGTGAAGGAAAACATCGTGAGGAAACCTGCATGTCTGAGAGAACCTAGCAAGTTTTCGAAACACATGTGAAGTCCGCCAACCCGCACTTGGCCAGCGTGGTGGACTATGGCCTGATCCCCCTCGTATTAAAGGGAGGCCCGTGCCCAGCACTGGGACATCAAAAAGGGCTCAATACATACGTGTAAAATAATTTTAGTTTTACTAATTTAACATATAATTTTACTCACTATAACATCTTTTTTATATATAACATATATGTAGGTTATTGAGTAAGACTGTAGTAATGATCTTGTGTATTCATTTAGTAGTAATCAAAGCTGTATTGGAAGCGGACAGTGTCAGTGAATGCAGAAATGAATACGTTTAATATTAAAAGTTTTATCAATTTAATAGAGTCAGTGTTAGTTAATACATCACACAATAATTGTTTACACTGGAATATTTTTTGACTGGGATTTGTGTTGGGTGTTCGAGTTATTTCCTCCACGACCGCGGACACGCCGGCGTTACGGTTAATAATAGATTTCTTAGAAATTTAATTAATTTCTTAGAAAACCTGGAGGTGTTTATCGAGGTATGTTGCTTTAAGAATCAAAACACTTACCACATTGTTTATTATTCAATAATATCACAGCAATAGACACTTCACTTATATTAGATTGTCCACTTTTGTCCTGTTCGGTTCCCAACGTACTAGAGTATTTGAATTATTCATATATTTTATAAGATCAATTTGCTCGGAGATCAGCGCACACTAAGCTCACCACCACACGTTCTAAACAACAACCACAAGACAAATACTTAAATATTCTGTGTTTAAGCCAGAAAACTAGTTGCGTCGTATTCAGTAGATATCAGTCAAAATGTGCATGTAAGAAATTTAGTATATTTTTTTAAATCATTATAGCGTAGGTACAAATATTTTCGCTTACATACGTGTGCGGAACCTTGAATATTATGATTAAATCATTATAGGAACACAAATACTAAAAATTAATTAGTTATGGTAAATTAACATTTGAAGGTTCTACAAATACAATAAAAAATTACCAGACAGTCATCTGATGACTACTTGTTAATTTAAAGTTTAAAATTAATGTAAAGAAATCACCGCGGTAATAATTTAGTTAAAAAAAGTTTTGTAATTATTTTTGGACTCACAAAACAAGAAGAACCAGAAAATATGCATAAGAAATTTAAATTTAAACTTATTTCAATGCAAAGGTAGACTCATCCCAATCAGGAAACTCTGTCAACCTTGGAATTACCGAGAGGAACTTTAAAGGGCAGAGTGAACAATCGACACAATCTTGCTGTAGGTACTATAAAACAAAAGATTAAATAAAATTTTAGCTTGTCTCTATTTAAATATATTAATTTATTAAGTGTAATATCATATAATATCAAATAGATAATTTATAAATTATATATGTAATTAATATGAAATTAAATAAAACTTTCAATATTTAATTCAGATTAACTGTGAATGAAAGTAAAAATGAAAATTAAGTCGTGTTTGAATCCTTTCATTGATGGAGCATTCTAGAAAGCTATGTTTGTCTCCCAAAATACCATAGTACAAATGTGTTAATATAAAAAAAAATATCAAAAGAAAAAATCCGACGTAGAGTTTGACCTTTATTTGACTGATTTAGTTCCATCAATCCAATCAAAAATGGACATTAAATGTTTTAAACTTAAGCACGTAAGCGTTAGAAATAAAACGCGATATTTAGGATATCGCACACATAATATGTACACCTTAAAAACTTGAATGTTCTCATCAATTCGACTGAACTTTATTATCTATAATTCCGGTGTACGTGTGTTGTCCTCTTCTAAAGGGCTTGGCTGATCTCGATGATATTTTTGTGTACCTGTAGGGACACCTGGATGGTTTTTAACTATAATTATATATATTAAACTCGGTAGGAGGCGATGTTGTCGAGATCCAAAACTTTTTTTTAATATTTCGACCAAACGTAGTCTGTGGTAAGACATCGTCGGCCCACGGGGTCCACTTGTACTCTAAATATTATTCAGTACTTTTATTTACATTGTTTCAGGTTCAAGCATATTGGAAACGCTAAGGTACAATCGAGACACATTGAAGGGCGCTCATAGAAGGCTAATAGACCTAGCGAATACGCTCGGGCTTTCTAATGCTACCATATCACTCATCGAGCGAAGGGTCTCCCAAGACAAATATGTATTATTTGGCGGAATGTTTGTCACTTTGGCTGTGATTGTACTTGTGATCATATATTTGGTATAGAAATTATATGTTTGCAAAGAATAAATCTTGTATTTCAATTGTTATTCGATGTATTAATGGTGTCATATCGATTCCAGGAAAATAGCTTTAAGTATTTATGCATTTTAAAAGGGAACTATTAAAATATATAATTAATATCTTATTTTAGTTTTATTACTACATGGATGACGTAGGCCATTTAAATAGAAACAATAGTATGTAGTCTGTCAAGATGTTTCTATATTAACGTACTTTACAAAATTAAATATTCGCATTTACGATATTCATAAGGATAAATACATTTTCATTATTGGATATACTTTAAACAATTTTTGTTTCTTGTCTAAATAACCTTGAATAAAATTAGAACTGTTGAAACTAGAGTAGAACTGGAAATAATAATTAGGTAGGTACTAAGATACATTTTTTTTTGAATTTATAGACGTCATATCCGTTGAGTTGAAAATTAATATTCATATTCATCCGGTATATATCAAGGATTTTTAAAATTTAAAGTTCGAATTGAACCATTCATAGGCATTCTCATAATATATTTTTTAAACAAACGTGAAAAAATCTTATTTGATTAAACTGCCCATGGAAAAGAAGATTTATGCTTTTCTTTTACACACCATAATATTTGGTTTAGTGTACACTATTAAAGAATACAATGGTTCTTTTTGTTTAATACGATATTGAAAGTTTAGGTGTATCTTTTACATCATACTATACTAATTATGATATACATTGTAATGCGTAATTCATACTAATTACATTGCGTTAGTTTCATTAAAAAGGGTATAATTTAGAAATTTATTTAATTAAACGCACACACATAAAAACTCCGATATAATATTACATTTACTCGACACGCTTGTCAGGATCACAGCATGGTAGCCGTGATTCAACGTGAGGGCAAGAGAAGGACACGTCTTCTTCTCTTCTCTCACAAGGCCCTAAGGGCTCGAGTGGCTTCACACAAGTTTCTACAGGCGGCATGGGTTCTCGAGGGTAGTCAGCAATGCGAACTGCTGCGGGGGAAACCTGTGGAATATCTCGTCGAAATTCCTTTATTTTGTCGTAGGCATCGGGCTGTAAGCGCATGTGTTCGGGTACCTGAATATATAGAGAGAGTTAAAAAATATATACCTATATAATGAGGATGTCAGCTTAAAATGTGAGATCAGCTAAGACTTTGATTATGGAAATGAAATGCATAAAAACGCCTTATTTGAATTTATTGATCGCCGTTCTTAAGATTTATGCAATTTTTTAATATTATGTAGGCTCATTTATATTTCAATAATCATATAATATAATTAAATAATTATTATCAGTAGAGCTAAATACGTATAATATTACCTTTTTACAATCGATGTCATAAGTTCCGAGATACCCCGGAAGTTTCTTTTTTTCAATGACTTCATCCCCCATAGCGTTCTGAGCCTGCTTGTTTGGGACGAGCTCATACGCACATTCATCTCTAGCACGACGCTCAGATCTCTCTTTGGCATCCTGTTGGAACATTATAAGAATATAAACTCGTGTTAATAGTATAATATGTGCCTTGAAATAAAACATTTTGTTTCAACAATAGAGCAAAAGCAATACGATGACTTACACATATATAGAGATAGGACCTACATAAGTAACTCGTACGAGGATTGGAGGTTGGATTTATTTAAATACATAAAATTGAACTTCTGTAGGCCTTTTCAGAACTATGATATTTTAGAGAGTGTAGGTAGAGTAACTTTTATGAAGTAGAGTAATTATATTGTTGAGTAAAACTAAACATTGTCTCTTTGCATAAGTAACAAATTGTAACACTCATACCGCATCTTTGTATTTATCGCAGAAGTCTACATCTTCGTTGAAATGTGGTTGTTGTCCCGGGGGATAGGTCGCTTGATTGCTCGTGCCGGTTCTATCAGTGACTGCTGGTCCGCTGAAGCAAACTATCTTCTGGTGGTCGTCGCGGGCAGCACTCGACTTTAGTATACCTTTCAACGGTATTACGTTGTCGCATGTTGGCTTACTATAAAAATGAAACAGTAAAAAAAATATGTTCAAGAAAGATTTAAAAAAGTATGTTCTATATAAAAATATTTTCATTTATATATAAATTGTGCAGATATTTCTGTAGGTATATTACATAACAAAATTATTAACAATTGAAATAGAGAGAGCAATTGAAGAATATTTTATTACACTTTCCGGAAAGATAATAAGTTAAAGGAAGTTTCATTTTTTTGTTGTTCACTAAACTTTGTTGAGGGTAAATAAAAATTTATTTATCTTGAGAAACAAAGAAGAATAGAATCGTCTTGAAAGGCCGAGACAAGGAGACATTTGTGGCGTCAAAATCAAAAATTAAATATACAGGTAATAAAAATAATGTTTAAAAGGTATCAAACTAAGCATGTAGATAGATTTATAGATAAAAATAATGACATATACATTTTAATTAATAATATGAAAACAAGTTAGACTTAGAATTCATTAGAATTTCGACACTAAGACAGCTATTAGTACCTACTGTGTAGGTACCTACTAGGTAAATATAAAAATATTCAAATTATGATTGTGACTGAAAGCAACATAAGATTTATTATATGTAATTTGCATTACACTCTTAAATAAGCATATACTATAATTACTACATCTATTAGTGACACATGTTTATTAGTATTTAAATGCGAAGGTGTGTGTTAGTTTGTTCTGCTTTAACACAGCAACACAGCTACGGTTGGTTATACGTATTTTTTTTATTGCTAGTTCCTGGAGTGCACAAGTGTTACCTACTTTTCATTTTGTTGTATCATGTAGCTCACATAAAATTTTATTATTATACCTATCGCAAAAGGACTCGCTGGGTGAAATTGAGTGAAGTGAGAGCGTCGTCAAATTTTGATAAGATATTTGCATTCTTGTATAAAATGCTTAAAACGTCACCTTAATCTAACAGCACGTAGTGTGTCATCGTAAGAAATGCGATCAGTGGTCAAAGGCGGTGTGGCCGGTCTGGGCGGTGAGGCGCTGCCTTCAACCACGTCTAGAGCTGTCAAGCAATGCTCCATGGCGCTCGGTTCCGCCACAGCCGCTTGACCAATCTTAGCCAATTGGGCTCGTGTATCTGCAGCTTGTTCTTCTCTAAACGCTTCCTATTTATCAAAAAAAATAAAGACTTTAGTTTTAATTTGCAAGTCATTTTCTTATATTGCAAAAATGATAGTATTTATGTAACAATTTATAACGAGTAGATCTATTAAATCGGTACCTATTATAAACATAGTTTTATTACATGGCGATTAATCTATGCAATAAAATGTTATTATTAATAAAAAAAGGATGTTTTTCTTCTTCTTATAGTACCTAATATAAGTTATCTTTTCTTTGGTAAATTCTCTTTTTTATTTTAAATTCAGAATAACATTTTTATGAGATTTATTTTGATTAAATTATTTTTTAAATATTACTATTGCTTTAATTTTCTTTAATATGCACAATTTGCTTACACCGCCTGTGAACTTCCTAGATATTTAATTTCTTATATCTTCTTATTCATTCTTATTGACGCAATCATCTTGTGTCATTGCTATATTTATATAAACTACCTAGTTATTAATGTTACTAATTACCATTTTATGATACATTGTATAATATTGATATAATATACTCACCTCCAACTCATCCTTCAAGTTACCTTCTCTCATGTGATAATTGCGAACATTATCGATAACCTCTTGTGGAAATTTTTCTGGATTTGCACTCATGTAGCGATAAACAAATAAATCACATCCAACTATCTTGAATCGATGTTTGAATACGGGGATTATTGCTCCTACATTAGTAAACAAAAGTCAATATTAGTAATTTCTTATTTTTTTTTTATTTTGTTCCCAAAGGAAGTATCCCTGTGCGGGGACAGAGTTCCAAAAATGTAAAGGACTCTTTAATGATATTTTTTCTTTGAATAACCATATTTAATTGCCCAAAGATGGAAACCGACTAATGCATAGGGACAAGTGAAAATATCTATGTGATAACTAAATAAACACTATACTTATGTCTAGATGGGCTAAAATCTGGGCTATCAAGTATTGAGACGTCTGCTTTCACAACGAGATGTCAAGACGTGTGCTCCAGTTTCTCCATCATCTTTTCAAGCTCCTAGCTCTTGGGCACCTCTCTAAACAGCCAATGAAAGCAAGACAGAGGAAGGACACACTTTGTTGTCTCCCGTTAAAAATGTCCATGGTAACATCACTTACTTACCAACTGCTCGCCATATTATTATTTTTATATTAATTATATTACGGCTAAGGATATATATCCGTAGCTTGAGCATAACGTAGTTAGAGAAGGAACGATGAAGATTGTTTGGTGAAAGCAAAATAACAGTACTAGATATATTGATGCAAATATTTTTGTACCTATTGTTTCACTCCATTCCTCTACTGGGGTATACTTCTCTTATAATGTAGTCATTTCCCACTTTTTAACATAATCGAAACACCGCTTGTTTAAGATGGCTTGTCTTTGATATGACAACACCTGCAGGGATCGAACCCGCGACTTCGTTTGCAGTAGGTAGAGTCAGTTATTCATATCACATGATCTATACATCATGTCGTAAGATATATACATCGTGTGGACTTTAATAGTCTTGTTTAATCATTTCTCGAAGGTATAAATAATATTTAGATTCGTATATATTTCTCCATCAATTATGAAATATTTCTGCGAACCATGATTGTAAACAAATAACAGCAATATTTATTCTCGTTTTAGAAGTAACATATATACCTAAATGTTTCTTTTATGGTGCTTAGAGCACCTAATATAATCGAACATTATACTTTGGACTTGAAAAAATTACAATAAATTGTACAAAATTAGTTACTTATTTGTCGTCATTGTACTAAATATTCCATTGTTGTTATGACAATCCCACTCAAAATTAATTGCGTGTTAAAAAATTCGACACATACCTACACTTATATATTATAGTTATATCTGGGTACATATTTGGTAAATTATAATAAATGATTAAATCTGTGAGCCCCGATTTTTCTGCGTAGGTATATAATTATATCCAACGAGAAGGAAAAATAATAGCATTATCTTCAGACACAATATAACAATGCCGTTTATGGCCTGCGGAATGGCCAGTTAATTTTTCGTACACAGTACTTGAACCTCTCTTACATTAAATTTGGTTATAGATATAAAGAAATTTAATTGTAATCACGCTCTCTGTATTGAACTATGACGACAAGTATAACGAGTAACTAACGAGCAAATCTTTGTGACTTCGTACCGTAATTAGGACAGAAATCACGGAACATAATTTGCGTTTGTTAAATTTATAATTGTAGGTATACTAAATGTTACAATAAGAAAATAACATATGTTTTTTCTTAATTTACCTATATAGAAATAGATTACCGTACCAATAGATTTAGATTGCCTACGTACATAGGTAGTAGGCCCAACAAAATTATATGAAATTGATTAATATTGAAACTTAGGTAATTAAAAGTAATCAGATATTGGAAATATTTAATTCGTTAAATCTATGATTAAAATTTAATATTGCATCTATCCTGAAAAACTGACGTGACTTAGTTAGGAATGAACTACATAATATATTCACATACTTACCAATATAGAATCTATCGGGAGTGTAATAAGTAGGGAAATTAGGATCGGATTCCGGTGTTTGCAGCCGCATGGCCTTTAAGAATTGTCCTTCGCGTATACCCGAATTACGTCGTGGTATTTCACCAATTTTCACATTACCGTCGGCGAGGCTGTATGAGAGAACGAATTGACGTCCTTTATCTTCCGGATGAATCCAGTCTAGTTCACAGAGGTAGCGGAGATACTGAGGAAAGATAGATTTTATAAATCTCCTCGAACTGAATAAGATATAAAATAGCAAAAAAATAGCAGATTCGACCTTTTTTGTACCGACGACAAAAAACAAACACATTTACGCTTATGTCGTTAAATTTTAAGATATCAGAGCTGTATTTTTACAGTTATAAAGCTGTTATATTACGCATAAAAAAATGCCTAAAATCTCATGTTTACTTTAGACACCTCTTTGGAAATAATAGAAATTGCGAAATCAATTTATCTGCTGTCTCTTCTTACAGAGTTACTTATTTTAAAGTGTCTTTAACTCGAAAATCAGTTAAGACTAGTAAGTAGTAGCATAAATGGATTTTAACCGTAGAGGGAGCACTCGAGCACTAATTCAGCATTCTTTGTACGTTTGCTCTAAGTGCATCTGGATATAATTAACAGAACGTGTGTCCTTACTCCTTGCATGCGTTCCACTACGAGTAGCAACAAAAAAAATGAAAACGAGTCGAATTCGACGTTCGTCATTCGAGGCGAAGAGTTGCGTACCGTCATACATGTACTTTTTTAATATGAGTTTTACTCTATATATGTAGTATATTAACTTCGATGTTTAATTACGAACGTTAAAAAAATCTTGTATTTTTATTGTTTTACTTTCATTTATTTTTGTTATTTGTTGTTATAGCGGCAATGGAAATACATACTCTGTGAAAATTTCAACTCTCTACCTATTACTGAACCGTAATAGGTAGAGAGTTGAAATTCATGAGATACAGCCACGTCTCTGACAGACGGATGGACGGACGGACAGCGGAGGCTTAGTAATAGGGTCCCGTTGGTACTCTTCGGGTACGGAACCCTAAATATGATATTAATATAATAATACTTTGATAGCTACTAATTTGCAATATTTGATATTATCTGTACAAATAAATAAAATAGAAGTATCTGCTTTTAACGTCACAGTAATAGCTTTTTACAAAATGCATATGAAAGTTTATACCGTACTTATAACAAAAAAACAATTTTTAAAATTTTTGTCTGTCCGTTCGCTTGTTCCGGTTAATCTCCGAAACGACTGGTGCAATTTTGACGGGACCTGCACTAGATAACTGATGTTATAAGGAGTAACATTTATTTTAGAAAAAGAATTAAGGTTCCTCGCAAAAAAATTAAAACCCAAACTCTGAAATTATCCACGTATTTAGGTCCTAGGTCGCACCCAAGCGAAGCCAGGGTAAGTCGTTAGTCAATAATAAATAACTTCAAAACAAGACACATGAGAGAGACACGTGTTCATGTAAAATGTTTGCGAACCAAAATAGTTTTAAATAATGAAGAAAATCATGCTTTTATAAGAATATTAAATTAGAAGTCTGTGCAAAATCAAACGAAAAATATTATTTTCTTACTATGATCGTTAGAACTCTACGAGGGAAGCAAGGTTGCAGGAACAAATTGCATAAAATATTCTTTTTCTTTAGGGTTCTTTAAGTCCGAAGAATAAACGGCACTCTTGACGAGATCACATGTTTCTTTCTATTTGTGTTCACGTGTCTGTCGTTTATTTATTTTCAGTAAGTTTATTAGAAGAATTATGAAATTTGGTACGAAATAATATATGACGACTCAATAATGTACGGTTAGTCCAGTCAAATAAGGTCTGAAATCAAAATTTGGCACTCAACTTAGCATTTTTGATATAATGTAGTTTTAATGATACAAATTAAAACTACGAGTACATTATATCAAAAATGCAAAGTTGAGGTTCAATTTTTTATTTCAGACCTTACTTGGCTGGACTATGATGTAAACAATTATTTCGTAAGTTTTAGGGCCAGAGCCAAAAATATAAATGGTTTTTTTTATTAAAATACGAAAAAAAAAACTATAATTATAATAAATCGTATAAAAAATGCTAGTATTGAGAATCTGGTGCTACTATTTTAAAGTTGGTTAAAGTAAATTTAAGAAAAGTTGAAAATCCACTGAGTAATACGCTTGAGAAATTGAAAAATGTATTATTAGAAAATGCTGCGTTGTATAAAATGTAATATTAAAATTGTCTTATAAAAAGTAATATAACTTTCCGTAGTTAGGATGCAACTACGCTCTACGATGATGTTATTTCTTTGCACAAGCAATTATCTGTAATTTTATTATCATTACCAAGGACCGTAGCTTATTATTAAGAGTAGTAAAAAATAGACATTTCAATTATATTTATACAAATGTTTAATCTTCAGTTAGTTACGTCGTAAGTCTAGTGATGATTTTTGATTTTTCATAATGATGACGGAAGTTACGCCTCGGTATTGTAGATTCTAAGTTGAACTCATGCTCGTACGCTTGTTTTTGTAGTTTATGCGCTCACATGACATAAGAATAAAATGGCTTAATTAATGCAAAATAATTTACTTCTTAATTTAATTCGTATAATCAGTCATTCTAGGAAACTAAGTATAAGTACACCTAACCACTAAATTTAATCATAATATTTTATAAAATATTACTAGTAAAAAGCTTATTATTAAATAATTGAAAACGTCTCAATTTGGAGAGAAACTTTTAAATGAAATTAAACTGGACTGTTGGTTTTTGTAACTTTTCATATAAAATAATACATAAGGAGATTATGACATATAATAACACGTAGGCTGCTGTTATCATTCATCTACGGACACACCTGAGTGAGTCAATAGTATATATAGAAAAGAGATTATATAATACTAGCAAGTCACCTCCCTTTTGTTTCCTGATTTTTTTTTGTAAAAATTGGAAAAAAAAGTTTTAAACAACAGTTGTAGAAAACAAATGGATGTTTAAAAATGGATGCATTTTATTGGTTAAACCAATATTTTAAGAGTTATCGGCCGAGATAGAAGAACCGGTTCATTAAATGGGCCATAAATCGTAAGCAGTAAGTTTTACAAAAAAAAATTATTCTCTATAAAAATAGTTTCAATTCATTTTGCCCTAAAGTGCATAGTTTCTGAGATATCGGCCAAAACATTTTTTCAAGGTGGCGCCTGAAGCTCCACCGGAACCTGCCAGCATTTTGTGATTTTATACTCAGTAAGTAACCCTAAACCTTATAAAATAAAAAAATAACTTAGATCGGAAATTTAGTACAAAGTTGACCAAAAAAAACGTATATTTTTACTGTACCTAGTATTAGTAAAAAGCTATTCTTTTGACAATACAAACAGACACTTCAATTTTATTTATTTATATATAATAATATGTATTATGTGAGGTGATTTATATACATTTACCTTATTAGCATTCAGGTTGTATTTAATGATGTCCTTGTGGGGTGGTTTAGGTATCAATCCGTAACAGGATTGCAACGTGTCCTCTGGGGCGCCAATACCGATGTGGGGAGGAATACTCTGTATATATTTAAACTTAATTATTATACTGGTATAACAATCTGTAACTACTATTTATATAAGAAAATAATTTATAATATAACATATTAAGAAAGAAGAATTTTCTTCGCTAGTAATGAATATGAAAATTAAGAAAGGCACATTTCTATTATTTCCATATTAATTAGATACCTTAAAGCTAGGTCGCTATCATTCTGTAAGCCTTAAAAGCTTGAGCTAGTGCTTAAAAGTTAAATTTAAAGTTAAAAAAATAATTGTATCGTTTGAGAACTTCATATAAATTTCACGACGTTGCGAAAGTAGTCAATTACTTTAAAAAGGTTTTAAATAAAATACATGTACCTACATATTGCAAACTCTATTTCATTTATCTAAACCACTTATTGATTACTATAAACTCAAATGAGAAAGTAATTTAATTTGGTACTTATCACACTACTTTTTTAAATAGAACAGACAGAGAGTGGTATAAAGGCTAGTTAATAATGTATTCAGCCCTTTTTAATGTCCCACTGCTAGACACGAGCCTCCCTTCAATACGAGGGGAATCAGGCCATAGTCCGCCACGCTGGCCAAGTGCGGTTTGGCGGAAAACTTGCTAGGTTTCCTAAGACATGCAGGTTTCCTCACAATGGTTTCCTTCACCGTAGGGCAAGTTGTAATCATGTTAGAAATGATTCGCGCATGAAAATGTCAGAAGTGCGAGACCCGGGATTTGAACCCGCTTCACTCAGTTTCCCAAGCGAGCGCGTTACCACTGGGCTATCACTACTGTTAGTAATAAAATTTGCAAAAAGATAGCGCCGCCTGTAGAAAATAGTATAAATACGAAAGCGCCTGAAAGAAAAAAGTAAAGTCCGCTAGTACTAAATAAAACATGTTTCAATTCACCTTAGGAAAATCTTTTTTGGTCTCGTGGTGCACTTCAATTCGAGGCGGTTGATCAATGTTCAGCATCATCCTGAATACGAGTACAGAATTATTTATGATGAAATTATGCAATGTTACTGAATAATCATTACTAAATACTAGCGGCTCACCCTCGCTTAACTCGGGTTCACCTCTAAGACATAAACAAACCTATCACTTTGGAATCGTACATTTTTCCGGGATAAAAAGTAGCCTATGTGTTATTCCAGACTATAATCTATCTCTGTGCCAAATTTCATCCAGATTCGTATAACCGTTCTAGCGTGAAAGAGTAACAAACATCCATACATACTCACAAACTTTCACATTTATAATATTAAAATGCCGATTAAACTAAGTTTAAAATATTCTACAAAGCAACAAAGTTTAAAGCTAGGTTAATTAGCGGTTAAAATTGTAATGTAAAATTTAATACAAATATGTTTAATAATTAAATACAATATATTCCTGCTCATATAGTTGAATCTGCTGTATGAAAAAATAATAATAAATCTTTATAATTTGCTTTTTTTTCCCCTTACAATAAGATAAGTTAACAAATCGATTTACGTAAATCGAAAATACAACCAAAATACCTATAAAAGAATTATTGAAGAATAATATCATAATCTCTTACAAAAAAACGTGCACTAAAATAAAAAAAAAGTTTTATACTATTGAAAGATTCAATTTTCTATCTGAGCAGATAGAGGTCAGAATTGATGTGTGAAAACTGACTTCCAACGCAATACGCAGAACTAGGCTTTGGAGGATAATGATAGTACGCGAATGCGATTTCATTACGTCTCGCTAAAATAAAGACGGGTTATTTTAGCTATTATCCCCAGCAAGTTTTAATTGGTACTCTGGTTCTGTCGAGCGAATGTCCCATAGCCACCTGCATTGGCTTTCCAACAATAAAAAAGTAGTTTGCGAATTTTCAAATGAAAATAAACCTCTTTCGTGAATTATTACTTCATTCGAATTAATAAAAAATCTTGCTTTTGGATTTATTTAACAGATTGAAATTTAAACGTAGTAATGTGTGTTAAGTCAGGAAATAATTATTGAAATTGCGAAAATATACAGTCTGCCATATCGCACTTGAAGTTCTTAGAAAGTTTGTAAAAATTATTAATTATTTTAAATTTTAGTCCTTACTCAGGACATGCTAAAAATAAATAAATCTGTCCTTCTTACTATCTTATAGCCTGTGCAAATCATACGTAATATTAAATATGTACAGATAATTTACACAGTGAAATATGCGTACAATACCTACTCCAAAATAAAATATATTTTTAATTTAGATTCTGTCGTGAATAATTCAGTGCTACTTTAAAGAGCAATACTTTGCAGCTCAAAATGGAGTGGTGCCAACGATGCATTGTTTGGAACCTTCTTAATTATAAATTGTCAGCATGGACCCGTGAATATAGGAATAATAATTTCTTCTTTGCATACTGTTATGAAATATACCTACATATATTTTGAATCTTACTAATATTATAAATGTGAAACTTTAGATGGATGTTTGTTACTCAATCACGCCAGAACGGCTGAACGGATCTGGATGAAATTTGGCACAGAGATAGATTAGTCTGGAATAGCAAATAGGCTTTTTTATCCTGGAAAAATGTACGGTTCCCGTGGGATAGATTCGTTTTTGTTTTCCTAGAGGCGAATCCGAGCGAAGCGAGGATAAGCCGCAAGTATGTTATAATTGTATTATTAATTAATGAAAATTCAAACCATTAATTGATTTAATGTAGAGTGTAATGTTCTGGTCATTTACTATTAGCTCTAATGGCTTGTGATATCACGTGAGCAATAATGTTGTTCTAATGCATGTAGAGCTTTATTGAGGCATACTTCATTGTTATAGGTAGTTTACGTATACTTGTAATAATGAAAACACATTTATTCCCAATATTGGATTTACATTTTATATTAATATAAAAGGACTGGGATATTTCTAATAATATACGTAAAAAATATAGACACATATAAATCAGAGCACTGCTATACTGCTATCTTTCCCATATTTTGTGCATTCGAGTATATTATTTTTCAGAAACCTCGGATGCTGCACTTTCACACTTAAAGCTTAGCTTATAGTAAACTAGAATATGTTAGCTTAGCTCGGCTTACTATCACACTCGCGAGCACGTATGTAAGTAAATATATATATTTGAGTAACTAACTTATAATATTTCCGAGTAAACTTGTCGCAGTCAAATATCAGGAAGCGGCGTCCCAGCACGAACACCGTCTGACCCACAATCAGGTCCCTTGGCGCATAAAACTCGGTTATTTCCTCCTCTGTTGTTTCCATAGCAATTGACGGGAATGATACTGAATAAAAAATAAGATGTTAGGTGTAATCAAACTCGTAAATATTGCCTATAATTGACACGTGCATTGAATTCTCAGATAAAATCGATTTTAGTTACATAATATATGTATGCCTAATGTAGATGTAACCTGCGTTTGCTCTCGAATAGACTTGTTAGCTACTTAACCTTTCTGCTTCAAGTACAATGTATTTATTAAACATGCGTTCCTCTATTTAATTTTGAAGTCTTCAAAACTAATGTTTTAGGATTCCTAGACTATTTATACCTACCTACAACTTTTTTGCCTTGAGCCCAAAGACATTTTAAACATGTAAATTATGAAGTAGTAACTTAAATTATTTATAGAATACTTTCTTAGATTTACGCTAATATTTGACATTTTAAATAAAACTACCTTTTCGTATAGGTATAGTTGTTATAGACAGCCTACCCACATTTTCTTATTTGTGGGTAGGCTGTCTGTAACAACTATACCTTCGAGACATGTAACACCTCAGTTTCTCCCGTGACCATGGATGCTGTAAAGCATTCGAAACGTCGGGAACCAAAAATCCAAATAAATCCGCGAAGAAATCCGAAAAGATAGTTTTATTTATTTAAATTATAAAATAAAATTAAAATTTCAAAAGGGGAAATTATGCATATATATTATGTTAGATGATATGTAAATATATGTAAAATCTTTTTCAGTCACAGTTTTTTACTTACGTCTGTACATAATTATATTGTAAAAATGGACAAGCAACTTTGTATAGTAGGTATAACTATATTATATATATAGATAATTATAAGACGCAGAAAAAAGGCAGTCAGATAATAATTGGTGTTATATTAATTATAAAGGACTTAAGTGTTGGCGTCAAACTATTATCATTCTTGTAAATCCATTACTTCTGAAATAAAATAAGTATGTAAACAAAACTGATACAACATTTCCAATTTAGTTAGTCGTACAACGCAATACAGTTTCCGCGCGTTTAACCCTCCAAATAGCTTTTCGATGTTTCATTTTGTTGGAGTTAACCTGCTCCACTGGCTCCAGTAAACTAGCCTAAACGTTGGTATCTGTACATCTAAATAACAACTTGCAAACGAGTTGATTCTAATAGCTGAGAGTAAAATCCCGCAAGTAAACAGGATGTTAATCGGAGTTGTGCCAGACTTATATTAATAGAATGCTTTTAAGGCGATTATGCTATGAAATTTTGAGTAGATGTCGAGCTCTTGAGCTTATTTACTGCAAGATTAATAGTAACGTTTTAAGAATGAAAATTGAATAGTATCCCCGAGATTCAAGTATAACCGCTCGAAACTTCGCGAGGTATCTCTTACCTTGGACTATTTTTTATAAAAAATCTTAATGAGACTTAATTGTAATAATATTTGAAATATGTGTTTTTTTATAATATATTAAATGAAAACAAATATAATATTAATCGATGTAGACAAAGCTACTTACAATAAGTAGGTAAGTACTAAGTACCTACTCTAAAACTACAATTAAAAAATTCCTCATTTCAAAAATCAATCCATGTTTAGTACCTACACGAAAAGAAGCAAAGACCCAATTTTTCTCATCCCTATACTTTTCCGGCGCTTTATGAGCTTTTTAATCGAGATAATAATAAACCACCATTCTTGTATGTATTCAGCCCTTTTTGACGTCCCACTGCTGGGCACGGGCCTCCTCATACGAGGGGGACCGGGCCGTAGTCCACCACGCTGGCCAAGTGCGGGTTGGCGGACTTCACATGTCTTTCGAAAACTTGCTAGATTCTCTCAGACATGCAGGTTTCCTCACGATGTTTTCCTTCACCGTAAGGCAAATGGTAATCATGTTAGAAAATGATTCGCACATGAAAATATCAGAGGTGCGAGACCCGGGATTTGAACTCGCTTCACTCGGTTTCCCAAGCGAGCGCGTTACCACTGGGCTACCACTGCCATTCTTGTATAACTTTTATCAATATTTGAATTAAAGGAATGAATTCGTAATAAAAGCTTCTTAATAGTATTATGCTTTAAGAATAGAAGAAATATATTGAGAAACTTTATTCTTTGTTAAATATTGTTTATATAAAATACTGAACCTGGTCTTTCTTTCCACTTTTTCGGCAGTTTTCTTTTCTTAAGAAGAAGCGGAAAGGGGTCCTTGCCACCTCTACTATCGTGCAATTCCTAAAATTAAAAAATATACGTATGATCAAAAACACATTTCAATATGTATTCTATAATAAACATTACTATATATTAGTTTTGTGTTATATTTATCGAAGTTAAGCAATAGAAATTTTATGAAAGTTTTCTGTGATCCTATTGTTAAAACTTATAATCACGTAGGTGTACATGTAACATTCAAAAAAGAATTAACGACTCGAGGTAAAGGTTTGTGTTTGCTTATGGTATTAATTTTGTGTTATAATACTCGGAATAATCACTACTTAAACATATTAAAAAGTTACAGTTATAATTTAAATTTCCATAAATTTATTTCTTAAGATATATTTGGAACAAGATATAAGAATCTAATACTTTCTTAGATTTACGCGAATGTTTGACATTATTAAATGAAACTATCTTTTCGGATTATTTCGCGGATTTATTTTGATTTTTGGTTCCCGACGTTTCGAATGCTTTACAGCATCCATGGTCACGGGAGAGACTGAGGTGTTACATGTCTTGGAGGTATAGTTGTTACAGACAGCCTACCCACAATTAACAAAATGAAAAATGCACCAACTACATTACAATATTTTTAACTTTAAAACATTTTTATAATTTTAATTATAACTGAATATGGAAAATTATTTATTTAATTTTTGCTATTATTTTTATAATTATTACAATTTTAAAATATTAATTAGTAATCTATATTTAGTGTTGCCATTATTATATTTATAACCATAAAGAAAAATATAAAATATAGTATTAATTATTTAAGCCATATAAATGTTCTATGTGTAATTTAAAAAAGTTAAAATTAATTAAGGATAATAATTTTAATTTAGTTTGCTATTATTTAAAAACAACTTACTAAGCAACACTATTAATATATACTTTTACAAATGAAAAATGAAACATATTAATCTGTTATGCTGTCATTTTGATCCACACAGTATGAACTTACTACATCTGCCTGTCTGTTTTGTTTATATTTATTATTTGATTTTATTATATTAATAACAGGATCCCATGACGATGGTAGTACCCAGCCATCTTCCCTATTGAAATTTGGATGTTTTTTAATTTCTATGGCTTCTCGAATCATTCTAGGGCGATATCGGTTGGCGAAAGGTTGCAGTTGGAGGAATTTTTGTGGAAGTATTGATGAGTGTACATCTATCTTAGACATGTGGAACAAGATGCAATGGTTTAAAGGACTTCGGCATACCCAGCTCTCGGTTCCAGATGATAAACAAAAAGAATTACTTCGATCTCTAACTCCAGACTCTGTGTCTAATTGCGCCCCTACTTTAATTTCAAATAATGATCTTCTCGAGACTCCTTTTACCTTACAAGAATTAGAAAGTTGTTTAAAGAACCGAGACACTGCTCCAGGTAGTGATGGTATTACGTTCTCAATGATTTATAATTTACCTCTGTCTGGAAAAGAATTGCTTTTAAATATATATAACGCTATATTTCGATTGGGCTGTGTACCGAGTCAGTGGCGTAAAATATTGATAGTCCCTATACCTAAATTAGGTAGTGACTTTGATACTGAACCCAAGCTTAGACCTATTTCACTTATATCCTGTTTGTGTAAAATTTTTCATAGTATGTTGGTTAAGCGTTTAGAATGGTATATAGAAAAAAAACAAATTTTTTCGCCATTAACATGCGGGTTCAGAAGGGCTCACTCGTGCATGGATTGTTTAGCAAGATTAGTAAGTTATATACAAATAGGTTTCGCTAAAAAAGTGCCAACAGTTTCTTGTTTTCTTGACATCGAAAATGCCTACAATAATGTTTTAGTTGATAAAGTTATTAATATTCTCGACCAATTAGGAGTAGGAAAAAGTATTTGCGGATATCTTTGGTCATTCTTAAACGAAAGACACCTTACAATTAAAAAAGGGTTCGGTCAAGGAAGTAGTATTTTAGATGAAAGACATACTAACAGAGGACTTGCACAAGGCGATCCTTTATCTCCACTGCTATTCAATATTATTACGTACAACATTAGCCAGCAAATCACTAATGTTATTGTAGCTCAGTACGCAGATGATTTTGTACTGTATACGAGTCACAAAAATTTGAATGAATGCGAGACTAATTTACAAGCGGCATTAAACGCTATGATGATTTTACTAGATAATATAGGGCTTCAGTTATCTGCAAAGAAATCTAAAGTATGTATTTTTAATAGAGGGCATAAGAGATTAAACATAAATTTAAACGTTAATAATAATATGTTATCTGTTGAAGATAATGTTAGATATTTAGGACTTTCGCTGGATAGATCGCTACGGTGGAGCAATCATGTGAATATGCTTGTAGAAAAATCTTCTAAATGTTTAAATTTACTTAGGATACTTACAGGCCCAGGCTGGGGAATTCACCCTAAGCATCTTCGTACCTTATACATATCATTGGTTAGAAGTAAATTTGATTTTGGCTGTTTTTTATATGCTAATTGTGCAAAAACTCATTTATCTAAGCTTGACAAGGTTCAAAATACTGTCCTCAGAATAATAGGAGGATTTATAAAAAGTACACCAATCCACGTTATGGAAAGTGAGCTATGTATACCACCATTATCTCTGAGAAGACATTATCTTGCCCTTAAGTTTTGTAGTAAAAGTATGTCTCGATCAAATAATGTTACCATAGATCTTTTAAATAACCTTTGTGCACCAATTTGCGAAAGATACTGGCAGCGTGCTAAAAAACCTTTGCTATGTACAGCTTATAGTGACTGTAAAGATTGTGTGGTCCAAAACTCATACCCTTTGGAAATGTTTAAATTAGATATATGGTTGAGCTATATAGGTTTAAATAATGTTATAAGCTTAAATTTAGATTGCGTTAAAAAATCGAAAAGAATTTAGAGAATTATATTAAATTTGACATTTTAAATGAAATAAACAGGAAGTATCCAAATTGGTTTAAAATCTTTACCGATGGAGCAAAAAAGAATGATAAACTCGGTGCTGCCTTTTATGATCCATTAAACCAAATATCTAGTATGTTAAAAGTAGACGCTCCAGTGTCTATTATGACCATGGAACTCCTTGCAATATTAGAAGCAATTAACTATATGATTAGGAATTTTGATTATGGAAATTTTGTTATACTCACCGATAGCAAAAGCGCTTTAGAGCATTTGGCTCGGTGCACCTCTGGTTATAGCAGAGGTATACCGATAGCCTACAATGTGTTAAAAAGGATACACATGCTGAATAACTCTCAAATAAATCTAAGATTGCAATGGGTTCCATCTCATATAGGCTTAAGTGGTAACGAGGAGGCTGACAAGTTAGCTAAGCTAGCCATTTCGGAAGGAGTTGAATTTAATATTTTGCCTTATTACACTGAAATACTTAATCAATTTAAAATTATCTGTTGTAAAAAATTTAAAGAATATTTCGACGAAAGAAGCACAGAAAAGGGTATTTGGTACAAAACTATACAGTGTGAGCCTCCTCGAGTACCATGGTTTTTTAACATTAAACTAAATCGAAAATATATTGTTGTTTTACATAGACTGCGTTCTGGACATTATCCGTCAAATAAATTTGCGTACCTTATGAAAAAGGTAAATTCACCCTTATGTAGTAGTTGTAACATGATAGACGATGTTCAACACATCCTTGTAGAATGTGTTAAACATCAAAGGGAGAGGGAATCAATAATGCAAAAACTTAATATTAATAGATATGATATTGGACCATACTTAAGTATATTAGCGAACCCAATAAGTATTGATGTTGTTAAAATTTTGGTGGATATGGTTTTGCAACATTGAATCTATTTCCCTTTTTCCATAATATATATGTGATGCTGTACTTAGGTTAAGATATGATGGGACTGACATGTCCGAAAAGGATAAAAGTCCCTAAATAAAAATAGAGATAAAAAAAAAAAAAAAAAAAGATTAATATGTTTCATTTTTCATTTGTAAAAGTATATATTAATAGTGTTGCTTAGTAAGTTGTTTTTAAATAATAGCAAACTAAATTAAAATTATTATCCTTAATTAATTTTAACTTTTTAAAATTACACATAGAACAATTATATGGCTTAAATAATTAATACTATATTTTATATTTTTCTTTATGGTTATAAATATAATAATGGCAACACTAAATATAGATTACTAATTAATATTTTAAAATTGTAATAATTATAAAAATAATAGCAAAAATTAAATAAATAATTTTCCATATTCAATTATAATTAAAATTATAAAAATGTTTTAAAGTTAAAAATATTGTAATGTAATTGGTGCATTTTTCATTTTGTTAATTGTGGGTAGGCTGTCTGTAACAACTATACATTCAAAACATGTAACACCTCAGTCTCTCCCGTGAACATGGATGCTGTAAAGCATTCGAAACGTCGGGAACCAAAAATCAAAATAAATCTGCGAAATAATCTGAAAAGATAGTTTCATTTAATAATATAAGAATCTCTTAATTCTGCAAGACAAAAAGTGCTTTCATGCCCATACCTATCGTACACTATATTCTGTAAAGGCCTAATTTAATTAGTTAAGGTAAACAAAATTGAAATATAATCTATACATATAATAAAATTGTAACTAAGCCGAATCTGTACATTAAATATTTTTTTGGAAAATCTTATTGAAATAGACATTATTATCGATACAGAGGCCAAATCTATAGTTTTTAGAATTTTTGTCTGTCTGTCAGAGAAAAAATACAAAAACTGCAATTTAAGAGTAAAACCTAAGAATTTGATTTTTGGTCATCTGAACGCGGGCGGAGCCGCGGGCAATGCTAGCTGCTGCGGATTATCCGCAGGTTTATAGAAGTTAATAGTTAATGAATTATTAGGGGAGAGAAGAAAAGTTATATAAGTGTTTTAATTAGCGCCTGCTACTGTCCAATAAATATTCATCACTTCGATTCTCTACAGCCCTAAATTGTTTCGAAATTAGAGCCAAAGTTTACACTGTCATCAAAAGCTTTTATTACTGCAGCTTTAATGGGACGAAAACTTTAGATAACGGGATCAACAGAGATATTAGAAGCAGTCACGATCGCGATTTGCTTAAATGGTTTTAGAAAATGATTTGATTAATCATTATAACAGAGTATATTAGAGAGTTTTCTCTTTCGAAAGGATCTCATTAATTTTAATAATTAAACATAAAATGATATGGCTTTTCTTAAATAATATATTAAGCTTTGATTTGAAAGCTTTTAGCCTCAATTTGAGAAGATGGCATGAATACGAAATGTGATATATATGATAATAATAGATATAATATTATGCCTCAGACTAAACAATAATATATATCATAGAACTAAACATGAAGCCGAAAAATAATATTTTAAAATAGTATAGAAATGAAAATTGTATTGAATAATAAGTGAATAAATATAAATAAATAAAAGTATTGCAATTTATAAAGAAAAAAATTAGCTAATATTTTGCTATCTCTCTTTCAAGGGGAAGAGATGCTCAAAAATTCAAAAGAAAATCAAAAAAATTATATTAACTTAACTAATATATGTATATAAAAAATCCCTTATTCTTAAAAGGAAGTAAACGATTTGTATGGCAAAATCGAGAACAGTAGCATCACAGCAAATCACGCTACTATTTACCCGTCTGCGCGACGCAAAGGAGGGTAGTGTGTTTATCAGCCTATATATGTATGTATGTGTGTATGTATGTGGGTTTGTGGCACTATTTAGACCAAACGCGTGGGCTGATTTTGATAAATGACACGTCGTTTAATTCGTCATGACGGCGCGAATGTGATAAAAAGCATAAAAATTTGGAAAAATCAAAATGGCCGATTATGGACGCCATAATGTGAAAAATAAAAAATAAAAATTGACGAACTATGTCAAGTAGGGTATCGTTGAATAGGTATTTAAAAACATTTTTAGGTTTCTTTTATCATTTTTCATTTTAAATAACAGTTAAGGATAAATAATGATTTAAAGTTGGTCAACAACCGTTCTCGCTAATTTTCTTACTTATAAATACTTAAAAAGCTGTTAATAAATAAATATATTATGAAAATAAATACCTGACTGCATAAAACCTAATTAAAAATTTGAAAACAAGTTCACGAAGGTATATAGTATTATGCAGTCGGAAACATATGTACATACGTACGAGTATGCCTGATACGTGTATGTCTCCGACTGCATAATAACTATATTTTTCATCTTTTTGGTTAGCTTTTATGCAGTCGGGTTTTTTATTTTTATAATATTTTGACTTTGAAATTTATTTTGTTGGACTCTTTAAAATACATTAGTCTAAGTGTTATGATTATCAAGTACTACAACACATTCATAAAGCAATTATCTTATGAGCTCGGTGTTAATTCATAGCTATATAATATTACAATCATGTCCAATTAATTCCAACTTAAAAAGATATTGTAAAAGGCATTATAGTGCATAATTTGTGTTAATAATAAATTGTATTTTAATAGGTTTATTTAATAATAAAACATTATAATTGCTTAACATATAAAAAAGAATTTTTCATTAAACAGTTTTATAGGGAAAACTACAAAAATAAAAATTGACTATTTGATAAAAAAATCAGCTGGCATGGGCTTATATAATAATGAGCCTTAACTATAAAAAGATTAGAGTCACTGTCGATTGTGTTAAAATTTAAATTTCTTTAAGCAATTTTATATTTTAATCCAATAGATGACTTCAAATATGCGGTAAAATCTCGTTAAAATGAGTAAATGCATTACCTTAATAGCGATCGTATCGTCTTGCAGGAAGTAGAACATCTTATACTCGGTTAGTTCCCCGTATTCGGCGTCACGGTTATCCCAAACTACATTGAATCTACAACAAAGAAACATTTTCTAATTATTTAATACGCCAATATTCTATACAGATAATAAAATTCTAACTGAGTCGAATACGTACATTAAATATTTTTAGGAAAATCTTATTGAAATAGTCATTATTATCGATACAGAGGACGAATCTATAGTTTTCACAATTTTTGTCTGTCTGTATGTCTGTCTGTCTGTGATCGCATCACGAGAAAACCATTGGACAGATTTTGATGAAATTGGTATAATGGTAGTAATCTGAAAATATCTCATTTCTCAGAAAGTTTTTTTTTAAATTTATTATTTAACTATTACTTTTAATTTTTACTATTAAGGTATACAACTTTGATCCCGCCGTTTTTTTAAAGACGGCGCTAGCGACAATTAGACGTCGAGTACATACATTATGGATGACTTAAAATACTCTTTAGTATCTTATGAACACAACCTGATAGCAACAGTAGTTGATTTGTGTTTACATCATATAGTTATTCTCGAATATATATGTCAACTTATGAGTCTAATTGTCGTCATTTGCGGGAAGTGTTAATTTATTTTTTTAATATTAAAAAATCTGCGACCGAGGCTCACCAAATGCTCTCAGACGCTTATGGTGAAGTTCCTATAAGTGAAAGAATATGTTGTGAGTGGTTTCAATGCTTCAAGAGCGGTGATTTTTCCGTAGAAAACCGGCATAGTGGTGGAAGATCAAAAGTTTTTGAAAATGAAGAATTAGAGCATTTGCTCATTGAAGATTCATGTCAAAGTCAAGAGGAGTTGGCAAGATCATTGCAAGTGAGCCAAAAAACAGTTTAAAAAAGCCTAAACAATCTGGAAATGATCCAGAAGCAAGGATATTGTGTGCCATACGAGTTGAAGCCTAGAGATGTTGAACGACGTTTCTGTATTAGTGAACTTCTGCTTGAAAGGCAAAAACGGAAACGATTTTTGCATCGCATTGTGACTGTGACGAAAAATGGGTTATTACGATAACCCCAAGCGCCGAAAATCCCGGCCAAGCTTCTGCGTTTACGGCTAAACCGAATGTTCACGGCTTCAAGGTCATGCTCTGTGTTTGGTGGGACCAGCTCGGTGTAATATGTTATAAGCTGTTAAAACCGTCTGAAACAATCACAAGAGATCTTTAGCAAATGCAATTAATGTGTTTAAGCCGAGCATTGAAAGAAAAACGGCCGCAATCCTTTGAAAGACATGATAAAGTAATTTTGCAACGTGACAACGCTCGGCCTCGGGTTGTAAAAGTTGTCAAAACATACTTAGAAAAGTTGAAATAGGAAGTCTTACCCCACCCGCCGTATTATCCAGACGTTGCTCCCTCTAAAAATCACCTATTCCGGTCCATGGCACACGGCCTGACGGACTAGTACTTTCAGTCTTATGAAGAAGTCCAAAATTGGATCGATTAATGGATCGCTTCAAAAGATTACCAGTTTTTTTCAACACGGGATCCGATTGTTGCCAGAAAGGTGGACAAAAGTAGTAGAAAACAATGGACGATACTTTGAAACATAAATGTATAATCAGTTTTTTTTACAATAAAGCTTTGAATTTTGAAAAAAAAAACGGCGGAAGCAAAGTTGTATACCTAATAATAGGTAGCGATCCGATTTGACTTCGTCATATTGTGAACATACATGTGTACATTCTAAATTATGCAAGTTGTATATATTGTGATGACGATGCTTATTTAGAAACCTTTACAGGCGGGCGTACAGCAAAAATCTAAACTTTTATTACAAACAAAATGATAAATATACTTTAATTTTGCAAATTACCTAACAAGATTATAGTTAACGAAGTATTATAATATGACGTTTTATAAGGATATTATACTTAATCAGTAAATAAGTTTTAAAAATTGTATGACAGTTATCAAAGGCTAAGCCCGTCTTCGTGACATTTCACACTGCATAATATATATCCTTATGTTCATTGCATTATAGCAAGGGACAAAGTTTCATTGATATCCTGCAAAAGAAGTATTCCACAGGCGAGGGATAGAATTTACACGCATGCAAATTTCCATTCATTGCGAAAACTTAGTTGTAGTAAATATTTGTTTCTTTTTTACTTTTCTTTTATTTTTCTTTTCTACATTCAAAGGGTGGACAACTGGACACCGGATATTTTGCTAGCTAACATTGTCTCTGTATATAATAATCAATTTAAAAAGAAGATCATTCTGGAGAATTCCCTGACAACAATCAATGAAAACAGCAATCAATGACTATTCAATAAGTATATCTTTTGAAGTTCAATTTTATTATATATCTTTATTATTCTGTTGCATGGGACCACGAAAAGGTTAGAACCGTTTAAGTGATTACACATCACTATTTTATTAACATTAACGCGTGCCGATTTTCGGACAAATCACTTCCTACGACTGTCACTGAGTGAGGTGATGACCACATTCTGTTATCGACATCGATAAGGGAAAATTATCGTTTCCTACATTAAGAATTCATATCCAATATTATATTTTACAGTAAAAAAACCGCAATGAAGTATTTTTATGGATTTTTAACTTCACATTATTTGTAATAAATCCCACAGGGTAACACATCATAGGCATTTGACACATTATGCACTATATTGCAACATATTGGTAAGTACGCCGCGACTACTTTTCTGCTCTATATAATATACTAGCGACTCACCCTTGCTTTGCTCAGGTTTGTCCCTAGCTTACTTCCCAATACAAACTTTCATCCCTATTTTCACCCCCTTATGGGATGATTTCCGGGATAAAAAGTATCCTATACTAAGCTATATAAGTTACTATAGTTTTTAACTATTCCACGAGAACTCTTTAATTTTTCGGGATGAAAAGTATCTAAAACGTTGACTGGGGATATAAGGTACCACCATGCAAAATTTCATTTAAATCGGTCCAACAGTTTCGGAGATAAGCCCGTACAAACAAACAGAGAAACAAAAAAAATTGAAAAAAATCAGAAATTGTTCTATTTCTCTTCTTACATCCCCCTAACTTGGTTTTTAGCATTTTTTTTCTATGTACAGACATTCGATCTCTAGTCTCTACAGTTTTATTATATGTAAAGATTTTTAAATAAAACTATCTTTTCGGAATTTTTCGCGGATTTATTTTGATTTTTGATTCCCGACGTTTCGAATATTTACAACAATCATGGTCACGGGAGAGGCCCGTCCGAGGTCAAAAATCAATATAAATCTGCGAAAAAATCCGAAAAGATAGTTTTATTTAAAAAAATCAAATATTCGCGAAAATCTAAGAAAGTATTATAATATATAGTAATTAATAGGATATATAAGCTTATTTTAACTGGTTACACTTTATTTCCATTTTAAAAGTCATATTATAAAAGCGCCTGTGAAAAATGTATGAGGCCATTTGGGGTGTCCTGCAAGTAATATATTATGGATACCAAGGGCCAGGCTTAGTGATTTATTAATATCCAACCCCTGTAGCAGCCCGAGTTAATACACCATTTTGAATAAATAATGATGAATCAAAACACGATAACTCACGTAGTAAACGTAAAATAAACATAAAGAAGGCAACTCCTGTTACGAGCTGAAAGGTGTTAGCCATAAAAATCCTTGGTTATGGCAATTTTAAAGATTCATACTGATATATTATTATTTTAATAACCAAGTTACTCTTAATTCGAGGAACAGTATAATTTATACTGCTAATCTTTGGACTTAGACAAGATTTCATTCAACAATCGTTAATGATAGGAAATCTGAAAAAATTTTTTATGTCATATTATGATTTTATTACAGTTTACTGATGAGAGGGCTTTGAATAATGTCATTTAAGAATATACAGATTGACTCTAAACCGCTCTATATTCTATCCGCTAAGCGTTAAAACCATACTACTTTTGCTTGTTGCTCTCTAATATTTTACGCACATAATAAAAAAGACGTAAAACGACATAAAAAATTAATATAAAAAAATAAGATTCATGGTAATAGAATAATAATATTAGGACGTTATGACAGGTGCGGCTAAAAATAAACTTTCTAAAGGTAGATCTACACTAAAGGCAGGATGACGAATAAATAATCACCGATCATCTAAGGAAGTGTAAAACTAAGTTAGGTAAACTAACAACAAAACTAAAAACAAACTATAAAGAAAAATTTGTATAAAAATCCGTTATTTTTAAGATTCGCGGACAGACCCACGGGTAAATGCTACTTATGTATAGGTATTAGGTAGGTACATGAATTTATATATTTTATATAATATTTATTTCCTAAAATCATACTTTCACTAAGCAGCGTATAGGGTTTTAAATATAATAAAACCCTATAGGTTTTATATATTCACCTAGTGGTCAAAGTTCGATCATAATCATTATTGACAATTTGAGGCAAACATATATGAATAGAATACACCTATTTATAAAAAAAATCCAAATTTTTTTTTAGCAGATAATAACACTAAAGCACGTCAATTGCTACTAAACAAAAAAAATAAAGAAAATCCATTGACAAAGGAGAAAATGTACGTACTGACCTGTTTTGTCTTTGCCTTTTCATATATATACTAGCATTGGCCGCGGCTCCGCCCGCGTTCAGATGACCAAAAACCAAATTCTTAGGTTTTACATATTAGTATACTTCTTACATTGCAGTTTTTGTATTTTTTCTCAGAAATGAGACATTTTCCCGCGGTAAAAAGTATCCTATATGTTGACCCGGATAACCAGCTATCACCATACCAAGTTTCATCAAAATCCCTCCAGTGGTTTTTATGTGATAAGGTAACAGGCAGACAGACAGACAGACAGACAGACAGACAGACAGACAGACGGACGGACGGACAGACAGACAGACAAAAATTCCTAAAACTAGATTCGGAGTCTATATCGATAATAATGTCTATTTCAATTAGATTTTCCAAAAAATATTTAATGTACAGATTCGACTTAGTTACAATTTTATTATATGTATAGATAAAAAAGACATGTAATGTATATGCGATAAAATGCAAGGACCTATTTTAATAAACATGCGAGTTATTATAACAAACGAGCGGCAAAGGAAAGCTATGTTGACTTTAAACTCAGATAGGAAACAAACAGAAGCAGTAGCTAGATAATTGCGGTATAAGGTTTGAAGCTGTGCTAACTAAAACTTTGTCTCGCCATCAGAGCACGGCTAATTCGATGAAGGAACATTGCCGCTTCCATGAATGTTGTTACTTTGTTAACTTAAAAATAACTCGGCAACGACTGATTTTTTTAAATTATTTATAATGAGAGATAGGAAAGAGCATGTTTAGTAGGTAGGTAATTTAAATGAAATGACTCGCTCAAGTCACGTCAATTTAAATGTTATTTTACTTACAGGCGGTAAATTAATTAGCTTAATATATATAATTCTTCTGTACGTCTGTTTGTTAACCTACTCCTCCTAAAGGATTGTACCGATTTAGATGACATTTTGTGTGTATATTTCAAAGGGTTCCTGGATGATTTGAAAATACAAATGGACCCAGTAGGTGGCGTTGCAGTCGGTGTTTTACTAAATTTTCATAAAAGACTCCATTATCCAAAATAAAAATCGATGTGTGTATGTATGTTTCCGACTCCAAAACAGCTGGAGCGATTTTGATGAAATTTTCAGGTAATCCTCAGATTAGCCCAGCGGGTGATTCTGTGAATTTTGTTACCGATTGGAAGTTTGGACGCGGACGAAGTTGCGGATACTGCTAGTTTAAAATAATATTTAATGTGATGAATATTAAAAGAGTTTTGCCTGCGGTATTTTGCATAGTATGTCGACAAAAAGACCTTATATTACCACAATGATTTACATAGAACTTGTTTCATACTTTTAGATATTTTCACCTAAATACGCGCACAAACCTATTTAAAATAGTGTAAGGTACTAATTAAAATAATTTGTCTCCTAAAATATCCATATGATATTGTGAAAATTTTAATATAGGAACATGGAAGCACTAAGGGACAGTGGATGTCATGGTGTGTGGTTATCCAAACATTTTGCGGTTTACTGTACGAAGTAATTTTCTATTAAAAGCTCACCTAACTATTTTATAAAGGATGAAATGTTATATTAATATCTTATTTTATAAAGGCTTTTCACAATTATACCGTGTATCGTGGTGCGATACAATGTACATCATACAATGTACATATTTAATACACATAACATCCCACTCCATTACCATATACAAAACTCTTTGACAAATTAAATGTAGGTACCTAAGCATTTTCATCATGTGCATGGTTGTATGCCAAAAATTTACAGAAAAATCATATGTTATCGCCCAGTTTAAAATATAAAGACAGATAGACAAAAAAGTGTGCAAAATAAATTTATTGAAGCCAAAAATAGTATTTACATAGTATTTCGCCACTTTCACTACCTTATTCTCTTACTTTGAGGGATTGATAAAACAGTGTATATATAAACATATAATTTCAGGACGAGGAAAATAAGAACACAGTAAGCCAATGCAATAAGCTTTATATTATCACTTTTTACTTTATAAGTTTTACAATGTCACTTCAATTTTCGTATTTCCATATAATATAACAATTAAATGTAGTTTTAACGATCACTTTATATCACTACTATTTAACCAATCACAGGAAAACTTTATCTTTTTACTTTTTACACATAAGTTTACCACTATTTTGATCAATAAGTTTACCAGCATAAATTCAATATTATTTTAACAACGATTACTTATCTTTTCTGGCGTAATGCACGTCTGTCCAAAAACTCACTCTTCCAACGGTTACCTTACGCTTTTTATATCAATCAGCCGGAAGTGAAATTTTAATTATTTTTATAAAATCATCCTAAAAATCAGTTAAGTATCCATAATTTATAATTTAATTTTATAAAATTAAACAATAGTATTTCAGAATTTTTAAATGTAATAATATAATTATGAACTTCTTACTATTTGATTTATTTTCAAGCATTTATTTATAAGCATATAATTACAAAATTAGTAACTCGAAAAATATGTTTAATTTTAAGATATTGACTGTTAAATTATTATATTTTAATATTTCTTTAAAAGTATAATCAATAGATATTCCATATTAATTTGGAGTAGTCAAATATTTCCTGTTAATTTATTAATGACTTTTAATGAAAATATTATTATTCATGATTTCTAATTATGTATATTATTTTATTATGTACAATTTTACTACTCCGTCTAAGCCTAGTCTAACAGGATATTAAATACGAAACTAAGCCAAATAGTTTTGAATCTAATCGGATTACCTACTATAATGTATGTATGCGTAAGGTGGTAAGTTTGTGCGTTTGTGTTTGTAAGCCGTTTGTTATTTATTCAAATTATAAAATTAAAAGTTACACGTTCAGTTGCCCAAGTATTTTAAAATAATAAAAATACAAATCAGTTAAAATTATGTCATGGATATTGAAGGAATAATTTATAATTAATTAATTTTCATTTAATGGCCTATTAGTCAGCTCACTACTGTTTGTTTAGGTCGTGAACTTGTTTCTTAATAAGAAAATTTCGAGGGTAACAACTAAATTTTGAACTACGTTTAAGTAACTTGCATAAATTATTTTAGTAATTAAATTTAACATACAACACCCAAAATATACATGTCATTTTCCGCTACTCACCGAATTTATTGGGATATCTGTTGGGGGACGCCTTCCTGCGTCTTATTTGCGACTTAATTTAACCGAGATAGGTATTAAGTAGGTACAGTGCTGGATTTACACTAGGGGCACTCGGGGCTAGTGCTCAAGGCGGTTTTTTAGGGGCGGCGAAATTCGGAGGGTGGGAAAATTTTTTTCTTCGCGTTATCAAAAATGCTTTTTTTATTATACAAAAAAAATTATGATTAAAAAATTTAAACTTTCAATGTTTTATTCAAAATTTCGATAATAGGGCCGCATTTTTTACTGTGCCCAGGGACGGCGCTAAGGTTAAATCCGGCACTGTATATGTAGGTACATCAATATAGCTAATAAGCATATCACATAGCACGTAATATATTACCTTTATTTTCTAAATACCTACTTATCATAGAATAAAAGTATAATAAAAATTGGCTCTAAAATCCTTAATTTTGATTTTACTAAGCCGTAATAAGCCGTAAAATAACATAATATTGACGATTTTATGCTTTATTTTCAAGTAGCTGGTTTAGAGTTTTATTTAAACTAAAAACAGTCGAATAACATTTTGTATCCTATCTATGCTGTAGGTTGTAAGTATTACGAGTATATGAACACTAAGTATACGTTATACCTTTGGCTTAAAATGTACACAATGAAACGTCTAGAATTCGAATGTTAAATTACAATTCCCGGAGGAAGTTTTCATTGTCTTCAAACTTCGGATTAGGTTTGAACTACACACGATTTAATTACACTGAATAGGTACAGATGGTCGGATCACAATTTTACCAACTGATGGTTAGGTGCCAAATTATACTAAAATTAGATAAGTTTGAATTGTATAAGTTACTTTAAATAATAACTTTGAAGGCTTTAGTGATAATATAGGTAGGTACCAGTTAAACCTAATTTCTGTTTTCTATGTTTCATACATACACATTTTATTTTATTAGATCGAGTAGACATTGACTAAACTTTTTCAATTTTGAGCTTTCATAACTTTTGGCCTGATTAATAATGTTTAACAACTGAAATAGGAATGATATGAGAGATAAAATGACGTTCTTATTGTTATAATATACAAAGTAATATCCATAATAATATTATAAATGCAAAAGTAGCTCTGTCTATATGTCTGTCTGTTATCTTTTTACGCTAAATCCGTTGAACGAATTTAGATGATTTTTTTATGGGGAACGACATAGGATAGATATATAGATTTTATCCCGGAAATCATCTCGGGGATATAGATCCCTATGACCCTAGTATTTTAGTCTATTTGTTTCCTTTTCACGCAAAGTTTAACTAGATTTTGTGTAGTGATAACTTATTACTCGGGTGAACATTTAAGATACTGTTTTACAGGCAAATATCGAAAAATAAATATAACACAATCGAAATATACATATTATAACATTCACAATTACTATTTTTATCTATGTTAAACGTAGGTTCCTAAGGGACACATCCGAGGAAAGCGAGGTTAATAATGGAGTCACAATAAATATTTGAGATCATACAAAACAAGTCATAATGAAGAACAAACTCGTACGTTTATTGTACTGAATAACAAAATTATAATTTGAATAGACCAGAGTGTGTTATTAAACGCGGATTTTAAATTCACGGTTTCATACAAATCTACCTGCTAAGTATTACCTATAACCTAATAATCTGCAGTCAAAAAATATATATAATATAAATTATACGTTATTATAGATGTTCGTTGATTAGACAATATATATAGTACGATATTACAGCCTCTATCGTCGCTATACACGATTTGATCTTGTATCTATCAATTTGCAACTGTCGTTAATTAATTTATTATTAGTACTAGCAGAACCCGCGCCGTCGCTCGCGATAAAACTACAAAAAAAACTAAAAAGGTAGGTTCCATACAAACTTTTGTTACCTATTCTACCCCCTTTTAGGATGAATTTCGAGAAATGCTAAATTACGTACTAAATAATTTTAATTGAATTGAAGAGCAATAATAAAAAGTTTCAAGTAATTCTGATCATAAATCATTTTTTGGGTTTCATTCTAACGTGTTTTCCCGTGAGAATGATATAATCTCCCGCGATAAAAAGTAGCCTATGTCACTCTACAGCCTTCAAACTATCTTCACACAAAAAATCACTCCACTCCGTCATTCCGTTTCACATTTATAATATTAAGTATGGATTATATACCTAACTAGTTAATGAATTCTTAACATATTATAGACAATAAATAACACCATTCTTTGTCTTAATCAAGAAATAATTATTTTAACGCTTGGCGCTTGGATAACATATCGATGGTATGCTGATATGCTGGGATCGAAGCGGCAACCACCGACGTAGTAGGTAATGACATTTAATAATATAACTTGAAACTTCATATCATACTAGTATCTATACGAATAATACGAGTATATACTTAATTTTAGTATTAAATAAAAGCTATATTCACTTACGTCAATATTTTCCCTTCGTACTCTAAAAACCGAAGTAATGGATCATCATGAGATTTGGTCCTTTTTGGAGGCTTTATTGATTTCCATCGCTCTTTATGAGTAAATGGATCTTCTGGTAATTCTTCTTCTTTAGACAATTCTATGCCTTGTGATTCTAACCACTCCTGAAGAAAATGAAATTCGATATAAAATGATCATAATAATTACTCCTTTTGCTGAAATATATGTATCTAGAATAGAAATAAATCTCACATATTTCTTAAGATGATCAAAATATTTAATTTACTTATTTATTATTTTTATTTTATTATTTATTGCAGTAAGACAGTGGTAGCCGAGCCGAGAGCACCTCTGATATTTTCATGTGCGAATCATTTCTAACATGATTACCACTTGCCTTACGGTGAAGGAAAACATCGTGAGGAAACATGCAAGCTAGCAAGTTTTCGAAAGACATGTGAAGTCCGCCCACCCGCACTCGGCCAGCGTGGTGGACTATGGCCTGATCCCCCTCATATTGAAGAGAGGCCCGTGCCCAGCAGTGGAACGTTAAAAAGGGCTGAATACATACATACATTTATTGCACATATGTACAATAAAAGACAATAAGTACAGATGCTGTCTGAAGAAACTACTTAAGGTATGCAAAAGCGGTCTTATTGCTTAAAGCAATCTCTATCATACAACTTTTGGTGAGAGGATTTAATAAGACGGAAACGGGAAGGTGCTATAAGTAAAGAATAAAAAAAAACAAGTCAAATAATATATAAGTTGCTAGTATTAGTATAAATGAATAAATCTTTTAGATATTACTTTAATGTTGCTAATAAAAATATATCCATTTCCAGAGCTAAAAATATATCCCTCTATTATAATTAAGAAATAAACGCAGTCAGTTGGAAAGTGCAGTGTATTATAAAAAATATATTATAAAAATAAAAAACCCGACTGCATAAAAGCTAACTAAAAAGATGAAAACAAGTTCACGATGGAATAAAGTATTATGTAGTCGGAGACATACATATGTATGTCTCCGACTGCATAAGACCGAAAGAATCTATATGAGCCTATAGTTGCGTACCTATATCTTTCCCGTCTTGACTCTTGTATATTGGAACAACTATACTTGTTTCCAAAAAGCTGGAAAAGTATCCGAACATAGGGAGGCTTTAAAGATAAGATATAAAGGCAAAATCAGGCATGTTGCGTTGTTTTTTATGAATGTCGGTGGTATATTGTTCGGTCCCGCACCTTTTGCTATATCGAGACCTTTCAGCTTTTTGAAGATATCATTCTGATTTATTTCTATACCTGCAAGATTTTCACTAATGCCTAAATAGGGGATCTTTCATAAATAAGATGAAGAATCTAAATTACAGGAACTATTTCAATCATCGTATAACGAAACAAACAACAAGAGAAAATATTAAAAATTTCAACTCCACTAGTTGAGGTTTTAACTCCGATACTCATAGCAGCTGGATACGAGTTAGAATTATTACATTTACTCTTTAGGAAGATCCAAAATGGTTTTGGATTTTTCTGAATTTGCTTTTCCAGGTCTTCATTATAATTTTTGCAGGCATCACGCGTAATTTTATCACAACAATCACTAAGCACTCTTATTGTTACCTCTATTTCATCCATTGGATTGTTATATTTTTTTAATAGCTTTAGCATTTTGTGTTTTTCTCTAATTCTTCTTGAAACTTTATGACTCATCCATGAAGGGTACCTACTATTCATACATACAAACATAGACTGATAAACACATTACCCTCCTTTGCGTCGCGCAGTCGGATAAAAAAATACAAGCGATTAAACAATATCATTGTCATTATCATAATGATAAAGTAATAATAATTATAGCGATAATTAAATAATAATAATTATTATTATCATTCAGTGAGGAATACATAGGTATTATACAGAGTACAACATAATATTATTTTACAATTTATATAAGATATACATAAACGTATACAGAATTAGAAAAAAATTGACAACGTCAAAACAAAGTTGTTGTGTAATCAAAATTTATTTTAAAATATACCTATCCGAAAATAGCATTAAAAATTTAAGTAATAGTATAAAAAATGTTTTAAAAGACAAAAAATCGAAAGTGCATATTACAAGACTTCCGCGATACCATTCAGATAAAGAGAGACAATAGCATTCCCAAGGAGGGTTGACGTCAGGCAGGCGGCCGGTCGTAAAACTTTTGCCAAATCCTTTCAGCAGTACAGAAGATGTACTGCGCCGACCCCAAGGGATTGGGAAATGGGCAGGGAGAAGAAGACAACATAATATTTTCATTGTTATTCTACATTGTTAATTTATTATCTACTTTATTGTTTTTTAATTATCTTATCGTACTACTATTATAAAGCGAAAGTTTCTATTTATTTTGTGGTTTCTGTATGTTTGTTGCTCCTTAATGCCGATATGGCTAGAGGGATTTCGTTGACACATGTGGTGTAACATATTGCAGTATTAGGGTAGGCTACTATTAGTCATAAAATTTGTTTAAGTGAAAAATGGTGGTGCTCTCTGTACACATCTACTATTATGTATGTGAAAGGTTGCATGTGTGTATGTTTGTTACTTTTTCACGTTGAAATAGCTGAAAGGATTTAGATGACATTTAGAACTCGAAGTATAACTTGGAGAATCACGTATACTACTGTTAGGCAACTAGGAACGCACCCGAGATAAGCCAAGGTAAATCTCTAGTAATATTATAAATACCTACAATAGGCACGAAAAGTAAAGAAAAGTCGCCAGTTTTTAATAAAAATTTAACTAAAGTCATAGTGATGTTTAATGCATATTTAATTGAGTTTGAGTGTGTTTGTTCGTTCGTTCGTTCGTTAGTCCGTCCGTCCGTCTGTCTGCCTGTCTATTTTTTCTGCTTCTTTCACGTCGAAACAGAGTGACGGTTTTGAGTGATTTTATTGAGATTGTTAGAGGTTGCTTTGTGTGGCGATAGTTAGAGGGCAGAAGAGTGACATACTGCTACTACGCTACTTTTTACGGCGGGAGGTTATCTCATTCCCATGGGAAATCACATTATCATACAACCCATAACAACTCATCATATCTATCTGTAATATATAGTTTCTATGTCTAATAATCCATCAATTCCATACTACCCGTTAAAACGTACCTAGGGACGATATCGAGCGAAACGAGGGTGAGTAGCTAGTAATAATATTATTAGAGCTATAAAATTTATCAAAAGTTTAAAAGAACGTACCTAGTACGAAATATTATGTCAAACAGAATATACGAGATACAATTGAAAGGTAGGATATTAAAGCAAAATGTACAAAAAATATCCGTTTTCCAGTTATGGATACGAAAGAATGCTGTTCAGTCGAAAACAATTTCATCCACGTTGGTGTTCATATTTGAATTCTCATTTCGGGTGGATGGATATGTTTTGTAGATCGTTTAATTTTACTACTGAAGTAAAAATAAATGTTATCTATATTTGTTACTTATTTTATGTCATATTAGGATTTTAGGACGTTATAATATAATTTTATTGACGACTTAAAATATTTTCGTTAAATGTTTACTTCTTTCTATCTGTCTTTACGATGTACTAAACGTCAGTAAAGTTGGCTTCAGTTTTCTGCTCCACATTACACGAGATATTTCTTAGACTTTTCAATAAGACTGAAAAATTATATACCTTTATACGTTTAAAGTATTTTAGTGAGTTTGTTTGTAATGAGTTTTCATTTTTTTTCTATCGATAAACAAACATATGTCACAACAACTTATTTGCATAATATGGCTAAGGCCTCCGTGGCGCAATCGGCTAGCGCGTTCGGCTGTTAACCGAAAGGTTGGTGGTTCGAGCCCACCCGGGGGCGCGACATTTTTATTTCTTAAAGTGTTTCCTCAAAACCATTATCAAGTAATTTATTAAAACTACGTTTTAGATTATACACCTCATGACGCGATCGTTAATCTGTCGGAAATTACTCTTTTTTTCATTTTCCAGTTATTGCACGTGAGTTAACTTATTTATAAAAATAAAATTAATTTATAAAAATAAAAGTATTTTTTAATAAAAATTAAATTACAGCAATTTTTACCAGTTGCTGAAATTATATTTTTAAAAATTGATTCGACTTGCTCATTGATTAAAATTAATTTATTATTATTAATACGTTACATTTTAATATCTATACGTTAGTCCGTACGTTAACCACATCCGTTTTCAACTCCATGTTATTGCGATCTAGGTCACTATAAGAGTAATGTTTAGAAGACTTGAGAGTATATTTTCACGATGCCATTCAACGGAGCAATCAGAAGGCAATCTACGCCGACACAACTCAAATAATAGAATTACCTTAGTAACCATCATCGAATGGAATTGGTTTGAACATTTACACCACAATCCACAAGTTTCTGTCTGTGTATTCATCCTAAACATAGAAGACAGAAAGCTTCTATAAAGTAGATACTGTTAGAGAGTGATTAATTAATTAGGTACATTAATATAAAAAATAAATTAATAGTTAAAAAAACATCTTTAAATACAAGCTTTTCTTGAATGCTCTAAAAAGAAGAAAATAAAAATGAAAATTACATCAAACCCATCAATTTAATACATTTTAAATATTAGGTATATTTTTGTTTACCTACATAGGTAAATCTTGTGACCAGCTTTTATATAAATATAAATTGTGTAATGTGATAAATGGGTTTGGTTAAAAATGTATTTTCTTCTTTTTAGAAAAAAAGCTCTCTTCTTTTTAAATAAAAGCTTGTTTTTAAAAATGTTTTAACTATTTATTTATTTTATTCGTATTCTTTTCAACAAATTTCACTTGATATACAGTTTCATTTGATATCCATGTCATTTGGGTGAAAAAAACATAATCCGCCATCTTTGAGAGTCCGCCATATTGTATTTAGAATGACGTTTAGTTAAATTTAAACTTGCAAGATTTGATTACAGACAAACAGACACCGAGACAGGTGAAATTAAATTAACTAAAAAAATAATCTGCATTTTGCGACGTCCGCCATATTGGATTTACAATGACGTCACTTTACTCATCGTATTTCGCTTATCAAGCCATTTCATTTGATACCCATATCATAGGGTTTATTGTAGAAATTATAAATCGATTTTGTGGTGGCCGCCATATTGGATTTACAATGATGTTTTGTTGCTTAATGTATTTCGCTCATCAAGCCCTTTCAATATGATGCCCATATCGTAAGGATTACTATGAAAATAATAAATCGCCATTTTGTAACTTCCGCCATATTGGATTAAAAATAGCAGCATTTAAGTAATCGTGCATTGTATTGGAAACCAAATTAGTGTGCCAAATTTCAGCCCAATCGAACACTGGGAAGTGGGTCAAATTTTACTTACACTATTTCATTACACAGGACAGGTGAAACTAAATAAAATTTGTGATAAATATTAATGTTTATGAATATGTGATTTCGACTATAAAATTAAACTTTATGCAGTCTAAATGAATAAATTCCCTCGTAAGTAAAAAAAAATCGTGTTCGGCTTGTTAAAATAATGCAAATATACACCTCCTGGCTATGCAGTATGCAACCATGCCATGCCAGGCATGATCCATCATCAAATCTACCGATAATACCAAAATATCATATTATACCCCGTAAACAAGGTACTTCATCTGTTGTTTTTCTTTTGATTTTAACGTCATTTAAAAGGTACCTATCTACCTTGTGTCACTTTCCCACTAATTGAAGAGTATTTCTACAAAACTATATCTATCTGTTGCTGTTGCAGGAAAGTTAAAAAAAATATCTTTTAACAATCAGTTTCAGTTGAAAAACAACTGGTTAAGTCAATGTGAACAGCGAAAATATATGATTTTATAAGTATTGCGGAACTGTTCTATTAATCACTTAGAGCAGTTTATCAAAGAGCTCAGGGGAAGTGAATCTAGAACACTTTCAAGTTCCAGGACATTCTGTAGAGACAAATATAACACATAATTAACTCTTTTTAGCAGACATAATTGTTTACTAACTGATGAATTGAATATTTTAATTAGTTTTAGTCACATTAATATTATAAATGCGAAAATTTGCGTTCTAGTGTTTTGTTGATAATATATAATTAATAAGCTTTAAACCTTGTTAAAAAAGGAATTGAGATATGTAAATTGTATTCTGAATTAACATATAGGGTACTTTTATCAACGTGCCTACCGCACCAACGGATCCGCGAACAAAAACTAGTTATTTTTAAATGCATTTAATACTTGTAGAATACTAGCAGAACCCGCGGCTTCGCTCGCGCTAAAACTACAAAGAAATTGTAAAATAGTAGGTTTCATAAAAACTTTAAACTCCTATTTTACCTCCTTATGGGATGAACTTCGAAAACCTCTTATTTATTTAATTGTATTAAAGAGCATCAATACCAAGTTTTAAGTAGTTTTGATCATAAATATTTTTTTGGATTGTATTAAAACGTGTTTTTCCGTGGGAATGAGATGATCTCATGCGGTAAAAAGTAGCTTATGTCACTCTCCAGCCCTCTTACTCCCTCGACACAAAAAATCACACTAATCCGTCATTCTATTTCGACGTGAAAGAAGGGCAAGCAAACAAACAAACACACATTCACATTTATAATATTAGTATGGATATGGAAGTATGGACTTACAACGTGATTTATAAAATTAAAATGTATGCAAGGTGGAAGTTAAAAGTATGCAGTGACAACGTTGTTTAATCTGAGTTACAATATCACAGAAACTAGGAATGCAATAAACCATCGTTATATTATATCGATTGTCAGATATCTACCTAATCTATACGTCGCGCGCAGAAAAGATGAATCAAATGCTATAGGAAATACCTACCTACCTACCATTTTTATATATTTTGCCTATACTTATCAATTTCAATATTTCACTATGATGTTCCTAATAAAATGTCACAACTTTTTATAAATATTAAAAACAGCAACGAAGTAATAAATATATCTGAAAAATTTAAGCAATGTCTCGTGAATATTGAACTCCTCTGAGACGCGTAACAGGGGCCGAGACGTATCTTGTTACTAACAAGCAGCTATCACTTTATGTTGAAATATTGTCGAAATGCGATTTTGCTCATAAAAATAGTTTTTGATAGGTACACACAAATATGATTATAATCTGTAATTAGAAAAAGGTTTTTGTATTAAATTTATGTTTTGTTCATAATAGCCAACCAAATCTTTTTTTTTTTATTACAGATAAGATATTGTTGATATCAGTATAAAATTCCTATTTTGTTTGTTTCTTGCATGCGTTTTGTTCAACTGTTTTGATTACCTTTAAGTATTTTAAGTAATGAATAAAAATGTATACTAAATATTTATATGTAGATGTTCCCACAATTGTCTTACCTTTTGTGAAATATAATGAAAAACCGATGTTACTTAATTTTTCATTGTACATGTAATGATGTATTTCTTTAACGTAATAAAAATTATTCTTAATAATATGTAAATTGTATTTTATCGTTTCGTTGCTGTGACAGCAAATAAATTAACGCAAAATTGCAATGCATACGAATTCGCTTCAGAATAATTGTCTTTTGGGATAAAACTTTAATTACTAAGTATCATTGTACTCGTAGTTAAAACTTGAAACAATGTACTTTTCACATTATACGAGTATGTTCACAACCTTTTTAGCTGTTATATTGTAGGTACATTCCAGTAATAGCTAAACCAACTTCGATCAACAATTGTTGATCGAAATAAACCATTATTTTTTGTCACGATATTGCTATAATAAAATTACCATTAGGTATATACCTAAATGGACAGTTTATAAAAAACTTAATATAAATATATTATTGTATTTTTATTTATATGTCTCTTTGTAATGTTTCTGAGCCCTATCAAGTTGTTAGCTGGCAACGAAAAGTTAGCAAAATCAATCGCAATATACTTATATGGGGTTTTATACCTAAATAGTTGCTAATTAAATAAAATAAAAAAATAAAATAAAAAACCTCGATTTTGTTGCTCAATTCTGTTTTTTTTTAATTGCTTATTGCTAGCTCATGGTGATGTTAATTCTGCTAACTTTTTACTTCCAGTTTCAGAGGGTAGGTATCTGGTCCATTCTATACCATTCACAATGCGCAGTATTGTAGTTATTTATTACATATTTATTTTTTGGAGTTAATGAGTTTAATAGTAACAATTTTAAGAACTTTAGAAGCATATAACTCAGCAATTATTGACTTAAAAAATATTAAGAGCTATCCAAAGATGCTCTGTATAATTACCTATGTTCACTTACTTATATATATATACATATATATATATACATACCTAATCAAATATTTTCGAAATCGGTGCCAGTCCATATAAAGCAAAGCACACCGACTTCGAAAATATTTGATTAGGTATGTATAGTAAATGAAAACTACCAATCAGTTATTTTTTACTTTTTAGTGCTTTTGTTTGAAGTCGGTTTTTATTTTTTGTTAAAAAGTTTTTATTTTTCCCTTTTTAGTGTAGACAGTAGTAGCAAAGTAAGAATACTAACGTGTTAGGCTTGTCAAATCAAACAAAATAAGCCCAAACTCAAAGTATCTACTATTAGCCGTTGAAGAGTTCCACCTATCCACCTTCTGGCCTTGCCATCAGATCAGGTCAACAATACCGAACCACTGTATTATCAACGGAAATAGAAACATTTGCAAAGTTTCAAGTCAATATGACAATTAGAAGTAGGTTAAACGCATTATTAGCTATTTTTCCACCCTTAGGGGTGGTATTTTTTTTTTGAAATTTAAATGGGACCAATCTGGAAGTATACACTTTCAAACAACACAAAAATTGTCCAAATCGGTTAATAAATGACGGAGTTCTGAGGTAACAAACATAAAAAAAAATACAGTCGAATTGAGAACCTCCTCCTATTTGAAGTCGGTTGAAAAATATTAAGACAAATAAGGTACAAGTTTTGTATAGGTATTGTTACCAATACTGTTGCGGTAAATCGGTAATGATATACGGACCTAATATAAGTAGCATGGTTTTCGATTCTTTAGACTGTTTACGGAGTCTTAAAAAATATAGAATCAAATGTTTTTTCAATCAATGTTTTTTAAACAAATAAAAAAAAACTTGAGACAGTTTGGGTTTTTTTGAGAGTTATATATGTAGGTACTTAAAGACAAATAATTCCAAGAAGCCAGATTAATTTGATAGACTTTTTTACCTGCTAGATGATGATTCAAAACGCCTCAAAAATGGTTTATTAATAAAGAAATTTCCATTGAAAAAATTCAAGGGTTGCTAGGGTGCCGCTACCCGTCAGCCATACCTCGACTATCTTATTTAGGGGTCCTTCAAGGACAATTACAAAATTTTCTGTAGTGCCTATCCTCAAATGTTCACCAGCTCCTACTAATATTATCAGGCATCATTGACATTCAAGTATACGTACACACAAGACACAAGTGCTCTGTCTATTCCTGTCACTCTCATACTCCGGTGGGACGACTATTCGACGCGACCAGTAACAATAAAGGCGCAGACCGACGGCTTTACCTTAAAGCCTTTACGTGTTCTTCGAGGCTCGGAGGAGAAACGCCGCCAACTTCCCAACTCTCGGCTGTTACTGAGGTTTACAAAACAGAAAGACTCAATAACTAAATTTAGCCTGACCCAGACTCGAACCCAGGACATCTAGATGTACAGCCGTTCATGCTACCAAGTACACCACCGATGCAGTTTTGAATGCTCTTTAGAATGTACATGCACAATCATATCGTAGTCGTAATCGTATATCCGGTAGTCCCCTTGCCACAACCGTCACGCGCTTTGGCTTACTTTATCCCGTATCTTACCATGTAGTATATGGTTGTCCAAGTTGTGTTATTCTATATAACCGCATTTGTGGTTTGGTGTACCATTATAGTGGTGGTATTGAAATTGATTTTAATTTACGTTAAAATAATTTTAAGTAGAAATACTCAGTATATTATTGTGTGGAAGATATGGGGTCTTCATAATAAAGGTTACTTTATGTACGAGTTCATATTTATTTGTATTGTTTTATTTTTGTATTCATAAACAGGTAACAATGTTACATGTATTGACTTACTATCATCCAATCCAATCTAAGCTAGTTTTGTTATGATCATCTATAAAATAATTCACCAACCACAATATATTCAATATGACTTGCAATTAATTTCACAAAGCAATCGATGTAGTGAGCAGTCTAGCTCTGGCCTCTGACTTGAAGTACCCCTGTATTTACCTCTCTATTAGAAATAGTGTGCAGGTGAGAGAGCAAGATCGGCGCCGTCATTTTAGATTCGTTTCTTTTAGGCGCGGGCTATACATCATTCACAGAAATCGTATAGTGTTGAATACACGCATCTACTTGAATTTATTAATATCATAACAAGTAAAAAGTAATCATGGTACCTGTCACTTTTCTTGAACCAGCAGTAAAATCATATATAATGTATTCGGGTATTTTAGGCATAAAAGTTCTATGTATGTCAGTTCTGACTGGCAGCAAGCGGTTCCAAAAGAAAGTGTTTGCTAATGAAGAAGATGCTAAATCTTTAAACGGAGTAGTCAAACTTGACGATCCCGATGTAGAGAGGATAAGACGAGCACATTTAAATGATCTCGAGAATATTCTAGTGTTTTGGTTGCTTGGTGGATTATATTTAACCACTGGTCCATCAGACGAGGTAGCTGTAAACCTGTTTAGAGTATTCACTGTCTGCCGTATTATGTATACAATTGCGTATGTGGTGAAGCCTTTACCTCACTCGGCGCGCGGTATCGCATTCGGAATCCCAAATTTGATCAACTGGTACATGGGAGTTAAAATTGTGCAACATTTCATTAGAGCTTTGTAATTTTGTGTACCTGATTAGGAGTTATCTGATTGCTTGAGTTATTTTAAAAGTATTATTTTGAAAACAGTTTGTGTTTTAAACAACAACTTTTACTTGATGTATTAAGAAATCGTAAGATATTTAAAAATAAATCATTTATTTCTTAGGTGGTATTTTTACTTTATCCTATTAACATTACGACTATATAATAAAATATACACATCTATAGCATATTCTAATACATATATAAAATAATTCACATTAATTTAGGCCCATTACACATACAATCCCTTTGTTTTCCCGAAGCCTTTTCTTGCTTTGACAAACTCGTTGTTTTTGAATCTTAATGATCATAATATTTATATTTTTCTGTCCATTTACCGTAAAAAAATATCTTGTTTTTCCTCAAACGTATACGTATATTAAGATATAAATTAAGTTACATCAGTTTTAACATAACTGTTAAAAACGTTGCATATAATTTACAGCTTAGCCTCTTTTTAAACGGCAGGTATTTTACACAGGCTCATCATCATAGGAAAATAAGCTTAGTTAGCATGACTTGTAAAATAATAGTATCGACTTAGTTTTCGTGACGTGCCATAATACAGCGTTGGATTATGGATTGGGTCACTCGACATTAATTCACTGTGGTATACACGCGTTTAGTTATTTAAGTTGACTCTACAGAAACAGGAAAGTACAAACATGTTATCTATCAGTGAGCCTGCGGTGCAGTCATATATACTATATTCAAGTATTTTGGGATTAAAAGTGCTTGCAATGGCAATATTAACCGCTAGAGTACGATACAGGAAAAACGTGTTTGCCAACGAAGAGGATGCCCGGAGAACTAAGGGAATTGTGAAATACGATGATCCAGACGTCGAAAGAGTTAGACGAGCCCACCTAAATGATCTGGAAAGTATTCCCGTGTTTTTGGTGCTAGGTGCATTGTATTTAACCACCGGCCCGTCGGCTGCATGGGCAACTCTTTTGTTCAGACTGTATACAGCCGGTCGTGTTTTGCACACAATTGTATACGCTGTGAAGCCCCTTCCACAACCAGTGCGTGGTATCACATTTGATATTTCATATCTAATCAACTGGTATATGGGAGTTAAAATTATTTTACACTTTATTAGCGCTCTGTGATATGTGCTGTGAATAAAGTATATAGTGTGTATAATATAATGTAAGCGAATATAGTTAAGTAGGTACTCTGAAAGACTGAGTCAAGTAACTTGATATGATTTTGATAAGTAATAATAAAATTGTTTATACACGAATTACGTTTGCAGCAGTCAGGAGGTCGAAAAAAAACCGAATAATTAATAATTATTTATTAATTTTACATTAATACAATAATTATATATCTTAAAACTAACGACTTCTTTACTCGAAGTATGAATAAAGAGTGATTGGAAAAGTATTACAATTAATAAAATTACTAAATTAAAACAATGCGGCATTACAAAACTAATTCGAGGAACTCTGCGGTGGTCGCCTGGGAAACGTACATTTATTTGATATGTCAGCATATTCGTGGGATTAGGGTTCCGTAACTCCTCCACCCCTAGAGAGGCAACTATTTGAGAATGTTGAGTGAAAAAGTTGCCGGGATACTTGTGTCCTTAAGATTCTCTGGGTTATCTCCATTGTCTAAAATTTCTTCCTTTTTTGCAGTAGTTTTCTTATACTTTCTATAGTGTAATAAAATGATAAGTGCACCTGCACTGAATAATATTGCGTATACTGGTATGGTTGTATGATATACTGTAATATCCTTTTCGCGTTCAATTTGTAGCGGTGATTGTATCATAATTTTGTCCTTGAGTCTATGGAGTCCTTGGATATTTATAGATGATATATTAATAGTTGTATCTAGGTGCGCAATTTCATCGGGTATCTTCATCAATTTTAAGGGCTGTCCTCTTACTTCGTTGTTGTCATTAATTAACGTAAATTCTTCGGATATGATTTTGCATCCTAGGGGAATAGTTATTAGGTAGCTGCCTTTTAATGAAGTGAATTCCTGTTTACCGCATGATATTTGTATCTTTTGATGCTGGGGGAACGATATAATGTAGTGCATATCGTCTAGTTTCTCCATTGATTCTCGTAGAAGATTGACTGTAGTTAAGTGACAAGATTCCTTCAAAATCTGTTTAACAATTAGCTCGTGGATACAATCTGAATTTGAACGAATCTGATGATTGAGTTCCGTTTCACAGAGATACCAGCTGCTATGTCTCGGGCATTCGGCCTCTATGTACACGAATGAATTCTCGTTAGTTGCAATGAAAGGAGAGGATGGGATGAGAGCCTGCGATTTTTTATTAGGTACTACTGCTAATCTATATAATAAAAAATTATCCTTAGAAATAATAGGAAATCGGAATATGAAAACTATTTGCTTATTAGCATAATAGGAAGCTGGTTGGATTATATTATAATATTCTCTTAATTCTAAATTTAAAATACACTCTTTTCCGTAGATATTCTTAAGCTTATCTATCATTGAACTTAATACATCTATACTAATCATGGAATGGTGCATGCTTGATGCATGAATAAAAGCTAAACTATTTTCTATTCTTAGTAATTCGTTCATTAAATCGTCTATGTTCTCACTTAATATTACTAAAAGTTGGGCAAATTTGGCATATTTAATTAAAGTTGTATCATCTACATTGTTAGAAAGTATTAACATTAAGGTGCTATTAATTTTACTTTGATTTTCTACTAGTTGAGTCAAAACGCTATTATATTTAGTGATCCATTCTTTGCTTATGCTTAACTGATTATTAAGTTCATTTGTAATTTTTTCCTGATTACTTTCTAATAATTTTATAGCTTCATTGTACCTTAAAGCATCCGTATAATCTAAGTTTCCTGTAATACTTTTTATAACTGTTCCGAGTCCATCAATAATCCCTCTTTTAGACCTGTTGGGTTGTAAGGATTTAATTTGATATAATATGTCATCTAATTTGTTGAGCAAGTAATTTATTTGAATTTCATATACTGAATAAGTATCATTAGGTAATTGATTTTTGTAATTGTGCAAATGGTTTTGTAGACTGTGTGTTTTATCTTCTATGTCGTCGAGTTTTATGTATTGTAAGAATGTGTGGTAATGTGTCGTTGTTTTCATCAGTCCAAGTTTGTAGGGAAGTATTCCAGGTCCATCATCAAGACTCTCAAATTTAATTTCCTGAAGATGTACCAGGGGTAGTATCATGAGCACCAGGATTCTGTAACAAATTCGCTGCTTTAGTCGCGACTTTGCTATAGGGCCACGTTTCTTTTTAGTGTAAATATGTATAGGTAAATCAGCAAGGACAGTGTCCTGTGTATATCTTGGGGCTGTTTTTTGTCTTTCAGCTAATGGGTTCCTTACAAAGATCTGCTGATCGGGTGCATACTCTATCTCAGGTTCGCGTGTCTGATTCCTATTCTCGATAAGGGTCGTTCGGTTACTAAGGGACGATTGGTTAACGATGTCATATACTTTTTTCATCTGTTCTTTATGTGTCTGTAAGTATTGCTGTAACGTTTGTTGAGTAAGGTCAATGTCAAGGCAGTCTCTAGGGTCAAAGTGTCCGTTTAACAAATCAAAGGGTCTACATCTCGTGAAACTGTGTATAGAACTATTGTAAGCTATTAAAGCGTAAGGCATAAGGTTCACAATGGGTTCGTCTTTATGTTGTAATTTTAAAAGTCGCAGATGTTCAAGGAGAGTCGAATGGAATTTTTCAATATTTCCGTTGCCATTAGGAGAATGAGCTAAGGTTTTGTGGTGGTTAATTTTGTGAATTCTAGTAAATTCGTTAAATAATTGGTTAGCAAATTCTGTTCCATTGTCAGTAATAATAGTCATAGGGACGCCATGGTGGGTACAATATTGTAAAAGGGCTTGTAACACGCTAACAGCTGTTCCATCACGTAAGTAATAAGCTTGTCCGTATTTGGTAAAGACGTCTATGAAAGTCACGTATTTGATATTCTGTATTGTCAGTAAGTCTATGTGAATAATTTCAAATGGTTTTGTCGCTGGAGGTACAACGTTAAATTGAGGTCTGACCGGATTTCGATCGTACTTGGCTTGTCCGCATATAGTACATTCTGTGATAAATTTAGTTATTTGATCCTTCATTTTCGGCCAAAAGTAATTTCGTGATAATGATAAATAGGTTTCATTGATTCCTCGGTGATTCGTCTTACCCTCATGATAATGACGAATGATTTCCTGCTGTCTAGGGTATTCTTTGACGTTTTCTATTTCAGTTTTTACTAAGACTAGATTCATTGCGGATGATTTAAATTTACTTTGTAAAATTGGAATTATTGTATACATATCTAAAGTAGGATAAACTAAAATAGCTGTCTTAATTTTAGAACTAATGTATTCCTTTACGGCGTTAACTAAATCTTCCTCTAAATTAGATTTACTTAACTGGATGTTAATTCGAGTGTGTTTTTCGAAAGGCTTTGATACTGAAGCTTTTCTTTTTATACCATCAACTATAGTAAAGATTACTTGTCTATGAAATTTATTAAGGGGTTCATCAGTAATCGGTATTTCTAAAATAGGGTTTTCGTGACTACTGTGTGCCGTTAATGTAGGAGAGTTAGATTGATGAGATGCGGAAATTGTTGAAGAGTTTGATTTTTCAGGAGCAGATATCGTAGAAGAATTTGATGCTCTGCGTAACGTATACGATGGATTGCCTAATAGTGAATTTAATTCATCGATTTCTTCTATTAACGAATTTGTTTCTCCTGCGTGTATTTCTATTCTAGAGAGAGCGTCCGCGTTAGTATTACTTTTACCCTTTTTGTATATTACTGTATAGTCATATTCGCTTAAACGTAAACGCCATCTTGTAAGTCGTGAACTCGGTTCCTTTAAATTCATCATCCATTGCAATGGCTTATGGTCAGTGACTATCTTAAACTTCCTACCAAATAAATAAGGCCTAAAGTATTTTGTAGCCCAAACTATGGCCAATAACTCTTTTTCTATGGTACTATAATTTTGTTCGCTATCGTTAAGAGTCCTAGAAGCGTAACAAATTGGTCTATCGGATCCTATAGGGCCTTGTGATAAAATAGCCCCTATGGCCACGTTAGATGCATCGGTCGTCAGGTTAAATTCTTTATTAAAATCAGGGTATTGAAGTATTGGATCATTCGTTAAAACTGTTTTACATTTTTCAAAGCTTGATATATATTTATCATTTAAAATAATTTTCCTACCTTTTTTTAGGCATTGTGTAAGCGGTTTTGTTAGTTTTGCAAAGTCCGGAATAAATTTACGATAGTATCCAACTAAGCCTAGGAATTGTTTTATTTCTTTTGGTGTTTTTGGTATGGGGTATTTCTCTATTGCAGCTATTTTTTCGGGGTTAGGTTTTACTCCATCCGCGCTTATAATATGGCCTAGAAAAGCTGTTTCATGTTTTAAAAATTCCGATTTATCCATTTGGATTTTAAAGTTAGATTCGCGGAGTCTCTGAAAAACTTTTGTAAATTTACTATATGCTCTTGTAGGGACGTACTATAGACAATAATATCATCCATATAAACTAGACAAATAGAGTTTTGTAGGCCTTTCAGCACATCATCCATTACTCGCTGAAAGGTCGCCGGAGAATTTTTTAATCCCATGGGCATACGAAGGAATTCATAATGTCCATGCTCGACATTAAATGCTGTTTTATGTATGTCTTGAGGATCTGTCTGTACCTGATAAAATCCGCTAGCTAAATCTAAAGTTGTAAAATACTGGCATTTTCCTAATTTATCTAATACGTCATTTATGTTAGGGATTGGATATTTGTCATCTATTGTTTTTTCGTTTAATTTGCGAAAATCAACTACTATTCGCCATTTTCTTTTACCAGATGCGTCTACCTTTTTTGGCACAACCCAAATAGGTGAGCTCCAAGCCGAATTAGAGGGCCTTATTATTCCCTGATCGAGCATTTTACCTATTTGCTCCTGTACTTCCTGTCTATGAACGTATGGGTATCTATAGCTTTTCGTGTGAACGGGGACTTCATCGGTAGTTTTAATTGAATGTTTTATTTTATTTGTAAATGTAAGGGGTTCGCCTTCTAGATAAAATACATCAGCGTACTGGGTACACAATAGTTCTAAGTTTTTACGTTCCTCAACGTTAAGATGCTCTGTACGAAGTCGTGTCAGAACGTCTTTTACACGTCGGGATTGTTCAGTGCAAGTGAAATTTATATTGTTAATTTCAGCAGAGACGGCTCGGTCCATTGAAAATATTACATCATTCCTACTGGGATTTTTAACTTCTACAATACCCCTGCTATTTTTGACTGACGTAAGGCATTCACTAATTACGCAATTTGAAATTTTTTGTTCTTTTACGTATGCTTCGCCGTCGTGCATATTAATAGGGATTTTTAACAATTTCGATTGACCTGCTGGAATTATATCTTCGTATAAATTTTGATTACGGGAATCGTGTACGTGTATGGGGTTTGAAGCAGTTTTGGTAATTAAAGTTTTATTTTTATAATCTATTACTGCTTCCCATTTGTCTAATAAGTCAGTTCCTATAAGTCCATCGAAAAAGTCATGAAATTTATATACATAAAATGTTATATTATTCGGGTCATTAAATTCATAAAAGCTTGGTATAGTTATTGAATAGTTACTTCTAGTTTTGGCATGAACATTACATACTTCAAACGGATCGTAGTTTAAAGGAAAATTATACAAATATTTTTCTACAACTGCTGGGCTTAAAAAGGATTGGTTGGCTCCCGTATCTATTAATAATTTTAGTGGTGGTGATAATATTTGAATATATGGAAGGTGACGTTGTGTATGTAGATTTATTTCTATTTTAAGGTGTCGGATTTGGAAATTTTCTGAAAATCCTGTTCAGTATTGTCAAGTGTACTATCGTTATTGGTTTCTATTCGTGACGTAGTGGGATTATCGTTATAGTTTTGGGAATAAGTCTCATAGTCATAGGGATATTCCATGTATTCGTCACTGTTGTAATAAGATTCAAAGTCTGTGTAATAATCGTACGGGTCGTAATCGTCTTCGCAAATATTAAAATTCATTTCTCTTGATTTAAAATAATTTCTTGGGGGAGGGTTACCGTATTTTTGCCAATTATGTCCTGTAAGTGTATGTTGTGTTGGTGGCAGTGGTCGAGGCGCAAAGTGGCTCACGCCACTCATAGGTTTGGGAAATCCATTGCCTTGATTAGGCCTGTGTGTAATATTATTTCGAGGTGGTAACCTAAACATGTGACTGTTAGGGTTGTAGTTCGGAGGTGGTGCACCGAACATTCTTTGTGTGTGTGTGGGTTGTCTAGGGTGCTGGTGTTCATTGTTAAATTTAAAAGGCTGTGTGTTAGGTCTAGACGGTGTCTGTCCTATACTTGGTGGAAATATGCGTGGTGTGAATGTGTGGTGAGTAGCGTTGGGTATAGTGGTTACGGTTTTGTTAGATTTTGAAACCTCGTAACGGCTGTGCATATACATAGTATTCAGTTCTTCCTGTACATATTCAAGAGCTTTTTCTATTGTTAGTGGTCGCATACAACGAATGCGGGACCCTAATGGTTCCTTAAGACCACGAACATAGGCCTGCATAGTTACTTTTTTATACAAATCGCGTTTTGCTTCGATAGTGGTGGATAGTGTCTCATGCAGTGTAACGTACGTCATTAACGTGCTAAACAAATTTTGACAATGGTCATAGAATTCTTGAGGGCTTCTATTACCCTGTGTGGCTAAGGAGAGATCATTGTATAGGGCGGTTTCATCCCTTTGATCGGAAAAGTTATTAATTAAAAGTGTTTTAATTCCTAGCCAACTGTCGGGTATTCCGTTTGAATTAATTTTGCTTGCTGCTGTGCCTGTTATTTTATTTAAAATTCCATTTAATAGGCAAATGTTAGAAAATTCACTACCTGGTAAGTCGCTTAGATATTGGATCGCTAAATGGTCACAAATTTGGATAAATCTAGTTAAAACATTTGGGTTCCCGTCGAACTCCGGGACAAGGCGGAGGGCCTTAAATATGATATCCGGATCGTGAGACATATTAACTAAATTAATTAAATTAGAAGAACTACAATCTAAATTTGAATTTATAATTTCTTCCGAATTAATATTTCTTATGCTATCTATACCTAACCGACGGGCCTGCCTAGATTGAGGCTCTCGGATCCTAGATGCTTTAGGATGGAAAATTTTGGTAGCTTATGGATAGGCTTAGGTCTAGAAAGGAGCAACACGAGAACAATTCTTATGTACTCACATAAACTGCATTATCTGGTCTCTTTTCAGTTGAATCGATTGTTGGATTCCACTCCCGGCTGCCACAGGTCCGTAGATTCTGGATTCTCGAACGGTGCTTGGTAGTCACCCGGGCGGCACGCGACGTGATGATTATCGAGTAATTAATTTAGACCGATCGCGAACCGGCCCGCGAAAATCCTTACCGACTGCGCCAATTACGTTTGCAGCAGTCAGGAGGTCGAAAAAAAACCGAATAATTAATAATTATTTATTAATTTTACATTAATACAATAATTATATATCTTAAAACTAACGACTTCTTTACTCGAAGTATGAATAAAGAGTGATTGGAAAAGTATTACAATTAATAAAATTACTAAATTAAAACAATGCGGCATTACAAAACTAATTCGAGGAACTCTGCGGTGGTCGCCTGGGAAACGTACATTTATTTGATATGTCAGCATATTCGTGGGATTAGGGTTCCGTAACTCACGACAAGATAATAATAAACATATTTTTATCATATTATTAAGTATATCTTAATATGTTGAGTATTGATTATAATATATAGCATGTTTGTTTTAGAATCCTTTTATTTTTGATATAAAAATGCATTAATATTTTTTTCAGTGTAATAATTTTTTAAATATTTTATTAATATCGAAATAAACAAATTGTATTGAAAATGATGATAGGTATACAATAACATTTTGCATAAACATTATATATATGTAATAATAATAATAATAAACTCTTTATTGTACACCAAGAATAAAAGAAAAATAAATAAACACAGAATAGAAATGTACAAGAGGCGGCCTTATCGCTAAAACAGCGATCTCTTCCAGGCAACCTTTAGGTGTAGGAGATAGCAAACTGCAAGAGGGAAGGGGTGTAAATAATAGAGTAAATATATCACAATATATGTACTTGCAATGAAGAGATAATAATATTATTTTTCAACATTATTTGATATTTTATTGAGTAAAGGTTGCTTAGATGTTTATCTTGGTCTAGCCAAGGTAGCGCTCGTTGGATTTCACCCTCCAACTGCCCCAACTAATGAACCCTAATTCTTTTACTGAAATAAAAGTATCTTAGTTACTCCTTATAAAACCAACTACCTGCAAGTGAAAGTCCCGTCAAAATCGGCCCAGCCGTTTCGGAGATTAGCCGGAACAAACAGATGGCAGACAGGTTAAAATTTTAAAAATTGTGTTTTTCTTATAAATATCTTATATAATTCCATATGCATTTTGTAAAAAGCTGTTATTTTGACATTACAAACAGACACTTCAATTTTATTTATCTGTTTAGATTACTCATTGTAACTTAAAAGATAAATTGGCTTCAAAACCCCTTTTTTCAAAATTACATAGTCCCTTGAGGTATAACCTCTTTTTTAAAAAAGAATTATAAAAAAACTATTCACAGTAATTGTACTAGACACTCAATATGGTACCTACATCATAAAAAGAACATACATACACCCGAATTGAAAAACTTCTTCCTTTTTGAGTCCGGTTTTTTTTCTGAATGTGTAGTCCCTATTGTCATGTAGGTATATTATGGCAATTGTCTAATATTAATATGTCGCAGACAAGATGAATCAATTGCTATACCGTTTTGGTATTTCAATATTCCAATAGATCTTTCTATAATACTTACCTACCAATTTTATATTTGCCTATACTTATCAATTTTAATATTTCGCTATTCCTAATAAAATGTCATAACAGCTTTAGCTTTTTATGAAAATTAAAAACACCAACGAAGTAATAAATATGTATATCTGAAATATTTAAAGCAATGTCGCGTGAATACTGAACTCCTCTGAGACGCGTAACAGGGGCCGAGACGTATCTTGTTACTAACAAGCAGCTATTACTTTATGTTGAAATATGGTCAGCAAAATAAAAAGAAAGTATTTTAAAAATTCAGTTCGTGAAATATCAATCTTCCCCTACTTTCTATACTTAAGTGGATGTTTTTTCAAATTTAAATTGAACCATTTCGGAATAAGCCTCTTTTGAACAAAAAAAGAATTTTACAAATCCGTCTATATATTAAGACGGAGTTATGCCTGAACATACATAAAAAAATATAAACATCCGAATTCAGAGCCTCCTCCTTTTTTGAAGTCGGTTAAAAATAGTTTTTGATAGGGATTCACAACTATTGATGATAACCTGTAATTAAAAAAAGGTTTTTGGTATATTTATGTTTTGTTTATCGTAGCCAAGCTAATTAAATTGAGTAAATTATTTTGTATTAAAATTAAAGAGATAATGTTGAAATATAAGTTACAAAGTACAAAACTAATACTTTTTCACTTGGACGAGGTAGGTACTCAATTCGTTTGTATGTACTTAAGTTTTTTTATCCTTACCGATTGTGGATGGATTGTCATATTTTTCAACCGACTTCCAAAAGGAGGAGGTTCTCAATTCGACTGTATGTTTTTTTTTTTTTTTATGTTTGTTACCTCAGAACTCCGTGATTTCTTAACCGATTTGGACAATTTTTGTTTTGTTTGAAAGGGTATACTTCCAGATTGGTCCCATTTAAATTTCAAAAAAAAATACCACCCCTAAGGGTGGAAAAACAACTAATGATGAATTTAACCTACTTCTAATTGTCATATTGACTTGAAACTTTGCAAGTATTTCTATTTCCGTTGATAGTACAGTGGTTCGGTGTTGTTGACCTGATCTGATGGTAAGGCCAGAAGGTGGATAGGTGGAACTCTTCAACGGCTAATAGTAGATACTTTGAGTTTGGGCTTATTTTGTTTGATTTGACAAGCCTAATACGTTAGAATCCTTACTTTGCTACTACTGTCTACACTAAAAAGGGAAAAATAAAAAATTTTTAACAAAAAAATAAAAACCAACTTCAAACAAAAGCACTAAAAAGTAAAAAATAACTGATTGGTAGTTTTCATTTACTATACATACCTAATCAAATATTTTCGAAGTCGGTGTGCTTTGGCTAAATAAAACTTAAAGTCTACCTATTAAATACATATCTAATCAAATATTTTCGAAATCGGTGCCAGCCCATACAAAGCAAAGCACACCGACTTCGAAAATATTTGATTAGGTATGTATAGTAAATGAAAACTACCAATCAGTTATTTTTTACTTTTTAGTGCTTTTGTTTGAAGTCGGTTTTTATTTTTTTGTTAAAATTTTTTTTTAAGGAACACTTTATGAGCCAATGTCAAGGATGGTCCCAAGGATGCTTGATAACCTACACGATTACGGATACGACTTCGATTTTTCCAATTTATGTAATAACTTAAAAATAAATTAATAAAATTACGTACTAAATGTTCTCATAATTGCGTTACCGTTGTGAAATATAATGAAAAAACTGATGTAACTTCATTTTCAACCGACTTCAAAAAGGAGGAGGTTCTCAATTCGACTGTATGTTTTTTTTTATGTTTGTTACCTCAGAACTCCGTCATTTATTAACCGATTTGGACAATTTTTGTTTTGTTTGAAAGGGTATACTTCCAGATTGGTCCCATTTAAATTTCAAAAAAAAATACCACCCCTAAGGGTGGAAAAACAACTAATGATGAATTTAACCTACTTCTAATTGTCATATTGACTTGAAACTTTGCAAGTATTTCTATTTCCGTTGATAGTACAGTGGTTCGGTGTTGTTGACCTGATCTGATGGCAAGGCCAGAAGGTGGATAGGTGGAACTCTTCAACGGCTAATAGTAGATACTTTGAGTTTGGGCTTATTTTGTTTGATTTGACAAGCCTAACACGTTAGAATCCTTACTATGCTACTACTGTCTACACTAAAAAGGGAAAAATAAAAACTTTTTAACAAAAAAATAAAAACCGACTTCAAACAAAAGCACTAAAAAGTAAAAAATAACTGATTGGTAGTTTTCATTTACTATACATACCTAATCAAATATTTTCGAAGTCGGTGTGCTTTGGCTAAGTAATTAAAGCCTACCTATTAAATACATACCTAATTAAATATTTTCGAAATCGGTGCCGGCCCATACAAAGCAAAGCACACCGACTTCGAAAATATTTGATTAGGTATGTATAGTAAATGAAAACTACCAATCAGTTATTTTTTACTTTTTAGTGCTTTTGTTTGAAGTCGGTTTTTAATTTTTTGTTAAAAAGTTTTTATTCATTGTAGGTACATGTAACGTAAACAATTTTTTTGTTCTTAATACATATGTGAATTGTAATTTCTGGTTTTGTTGCTGTAACAGCAAATAAATTGATGCCTAATTGCACTACATGCGAACTCGATTCACAATAGTCTTTTGGGATAAAACTTTATTTAATTCGTACTAAGCAACATTGTAATTAAAACTTGAAACAATGTAGTTTTCATATTATACGTTAAAAGTGTTTTAGTTAATATACTAGCATTGCCCGCGGCTCCGTCCGCGTTTAGATGACCAAAAACCAAATTTTTAGGTTTTACATATTAGTATATTCTTACATTGCAGTTTTTCTATTTTTTCTCAGAAAAGAGACTTTTCCCGCGGTAAAAAATATCCTATAGGTATGTTGACCTGGATAACCAGCTATCACCATATCAAATTTCATCAAAATCCCTCCAGTGGTTTTTCTGTGATGCGGTAACAGACAGACAGACAGAAAGACAGATAGACAAAAATTCTAAAAACTATAGATTCGGCCTCTTTATCGATAATAACGTTTATTTCAATAAGATTTTCCAAAAAATATTTAATGTTCAGATTCGGCTTAGTTACAATTTTATTATATGTATAAATTATAGGTACATTCCAGTAATAGTTTAACCATCATTGTCTTTGTCACGATATTCCTATATATAAAATAACCAATATAAAAATAGGCAGTTTATAAAAATCATAATATCCATACTAATATTATAAATGTGAAAGTGTGTTTGTTTGTCTTTCTTTCACGTCGAAACAGAGAGACGGATTGGCATGATTTTTGGTGTGCAGATAGTTGAAGAGCTGGAAAGTAGCATAGGCTACTTTATATCGCGGGAGCTCATCTCATTCGCACGGGAAAGCACGTTTATAATACAATCCAAAAATTAATTTCTGATAATTTCTTGAAACTTGGCATTAGTGCTCTTATAAATAAAGCAAATAAATAACGTGTTTTAGCAATTTTCGAAATTCATCCTATAAGGGGGAAAAATAGGGGATGAAAGTTTGTATGAAACCTATATACCTACCTACCTTTTAAGAGATTTTTTGTAGTTATAGCGCGAGCGAAGCCGCGGGTTCTGCTAGTATTTATATATTATTGTATCTTATTTATTTATTTTATTTATTAGGAAGCCTACGTTATATACTAAGAATACATTTCTTAACTTAATATAGTTATACATAAGAAAGTGTTACAAAGTATATCACAATTATTATAGGCTAACTTAACATGTAAATAATAATTGTTGAACTAAGAAAAATGTTGTTGCTTATTTATGTTCAAAAAAAAAATATATAAGAAAAGAAATAACTCTAACATTTAAATAGCAAAATATCCGTGTAAAAAAAAAGTTTTAACAAAAAATATAACTAAATTTTGACATTATCTTAATCTTATTATCTCTATCTGTATGTCTCTTTGTAATGTATCTGACTGAGTCCTATTAACCTGTTAGCTGGCAGCAAAAAATTAGCAGAATCAATCAAAATTTAAGTAGGATTTTGTAGCCAAACGTTATTGTAATAGTTGCTAATACCTCGATTTGACTTATATAATAATATTTGTATATATATAAAACACGGTTTTTGATTTTTCCGTTTGTTACGGAATCCTAAAAACATATTAAGACAAATATTTTGTATATAGTAACCAATACTCATTATAAATAATATAGTAATACATATTATAAATAACACTGTTTTCGATTTTCCAGTTTATCTACGGAGTTCTAAAAAATATATATAAAATTAGGTACAAAATAAAAAAAAAAATATTATTTATTAAGACAACCGAAGTTTTAGATAAAATCTAGTTAATTAAATATTAAACGTAATAAAATCTTTTATGTAGTTGGTTTACTGACACGACCCTTGTGTATTAAGCAAGTTTGTTATTAAAGACGGTTAGTAACTTATTAATTATATATCAGTGAATAATACATTGAAAAGAACGCAAAGCCTCCGTTTATCATATAGTTAGCTAAAGTTTTAATGTATAACATATAGTGTTTTATTCTCGACAACAGCCAGTACCGTTATAAGCCGCCGTAGATCGTGGTAGTGTACGTTAAAAAATAACTTTATCAGGCATCATCGACATTCAAGTATAAGCCGGCAAAGCGAGCTGTTGATTTGTAGTGAAAATAAATTAAAATGTCGGTGATACAATTGACAAATCCAGTGGTACAGTCGTACATAGTGTACTCAGCAATACTGGCACTCAAACTGCTATTTTTGTCGTCTCTCACATCGTTTGTGCGGATATCACGTGGCGTCTTCGCTAATCCAGAGGACGCTAAAGCTTCGAAGGGGAAAGTGAAATATGACGATCCTACAGTTGAACGAACTCGTCGCGCTCATTTGAACGATTTGGAAAATATTCCTGCGTTTTGGATTCTTGGAGCTTTGTATGTAACGACAGGGCCGGCGGCGGCGTGGGCCACTCTGCTCTTCAGAACGTATACAATCAGCAGAATAATTCATACCATTGTGTATACGATAGTCCCCTTGCCACAACCGTCACGCGCTTTGGCTTACTTTATCCCGTATCTCATCATGTGGTATATGGGTGTCCAAGTTGTGTTATTCTATATAACCGCATTGTAGGTATGTTGTACCGTTATAGTACGTAGTACTGCAATTGGTTTCAATTTATTTTAAATACTGAGTACATTGTTTGTGTGGAAAATTTGGGGTCATCATAATAAAGGTCACTTTATCTATTTTTTTTTTGTTTTATTTCTATACATCATACACAGGTAACAACGTAACATGTATTGACATATTATCATCCGATCTAAGCTAGTGTTGTTATTTTTATTCGTAAAATAATGCAAGGACAGACCAGAAAATCAGTATGACTTGCAATTTTACAGAGTAATCAATGTAATATAGCCCTGAGATACCTCTGTATTTTCTGTAGTCTGTAACATGTAGTGATTACACATTACATCATTCTGTGCCTTCAGTATTCTGTCTCTGTGCCTATTCACAGGAAGCGTATTGTGTTGAATACACACATCTACTTGAATTTTTCAATATCATAACAAGCAAAAAATAATCATGGTGCCTGTGACTTTTCTTGAACCAGCTGTACAATCGTATATAGTGTATTCGGGTATTTTAGGCGTAAAAGTTCTATGCATGTCAGCTCTGACTGGCAGCAAGCGATTCCAAAAGAAAGTGTTTGCTAATGAAGAAGATGCTAAATCTTTAAAAGGAGTAGTCAAACTTGACGATCCCGATGTAGAGAGGATAAGACGAGCACATTTAAATGATCTCGAGAATATTCCAGTGTTTTGGTTGCTTGGCGGATTATATTTAACCACTGGTCCATCAGACGAGGTAGCTGTAAACCTGTTCAGAGTATTCACTGTCTGCCGTGTATTACATACGATTGTGTATGTGGTGAAGCCATTACCACAGCCAGCGCGCGGTATTGCATTCGGAATCCCAAATTTGATCAACTGGTACATGGGAGTTAAAATTGTGCAACATTTCATTAGTGCTTTGTAATTTTGTATATATACCTGATTTGGGGATATCTAGGAAATTAACACGATAGCACTACTTTGATAAAATAAACAAACACATTATGCAATAGTTATTTTTAAAAGTATCATTTTGAAAACAGATTGTGTTTTAAAAATCTTTTACTAATTATAGTAGGTATTATAAAATTGTAAAATATTTAAAAATAAATCATTTATTTCTTAAGTGGTATTTTTACTATATCCTAGTAATGTTATATAATGAAATAACGTATAATATGTTCTAATACATAATTAAGTATAGAATAATTTACATTAATTGAGGCAAATTACACATACAATTCCTTTGTTTCCGAAGCCCTGTTTTGCTGTGACAAACCTGTTATTTTTGAATCTTAATGATCATATATATATTTCTGTGGCCATTTACCGTGAAAAATATCTTGTTTTTCTTAAAACGTACATATTAAGATATAAATTAAGTTACATCAGTTTATGTTAAAAACAATATCATTCACAGTTTAGTATTTTATAAACGGCATATACTTATTTTTAAACAGACTCATCATATATAATAATAAGGCTATAATTCAGAAACCGGTATCTATTAGGAAAATGAGCTTAGCTAGCATGACTGGTAAATAATTGTATCAATTTAATTTTCGTGACGTGGTACAGTATTGAACATTGAAATGTTCAATGCCTTGAAATGGGCTGGAACTTGGATCACTCAGCAGTCGACATTAGTTCGTTGCGGTATACACACGCGTTTAGTTATTTAAATCGACGCGACAGAAAGGAAACAAACATGGTATCTATCAATGAGCCTGCGGTGCAATCATATATACTCTACTCAAATATTCTGGGATTAAAAGTCCTTGCAATGGCAATATTGACCGCTAGAGTACGGTATAGGAAGAACGTGTTTGCCAACGAAGAGGATGCCCGGAGAACTAAGGGGATTGTGAAATACGATGATCCAGACGTCGAAAGAGTTAGACGAGCTCACCTAAATGATCTGGAAAATATTCCCGTGTTTTTTGTACTAGGTGCATTGTATTTAACCACCGGCCCGTCGGCTGCATGGGCAACTCTTTTGTTCAGACTGTATACAGCTGGTCGTGTCTTGCACACAATTGTATATGCTGTGAAGCCCCTTCCACAACCAGCGCGTGGTATCGCATTTGGTATTCCATATCTAATCAACTGGTACATGGGGGTCAAAATTATTTCCCACTTTATTAGCGCTCAGTGATATGTGCATGTAGTTTTTTTTTTTATAGTTAGTAATCTAAAAGACTGAGTCTAGTAACTTGATATGATAAGCAATGATAAAACTGATTATATACGACAAGATAATATTGAAGATTTTTTATCATATTTTTAAGCATTTCATTCCTCAGTATTGATTCTGATATGTTTGTTTTATAATGTTTTTATTTTTAATAAAAAGATGCATTTACAGTTTCTTTTATTGTAATATTCTTTAAAAACATTTATATCGAGATAAAAAAGAGTGGATAGATAGATTGTTAAGTACACTGTTACATTTTACATGGATATACTTGAAATGAAGAAATAATAATATTATTTATACCTACTAAGTCAACATTATTTGCTATTGTATTGACTAGTTTAAAAAACCAGCCTCTCTAACCAGATTTTTAATAAAATATTAATTTATCTTCTTATATCTTTGTTTATGATATTTATAAATTATATAAATAATATTTAATATTTATTGAAAACAAATTTTCTAAGAACATATTGGATATTTTGCACAGATTATTTTAAACAATGTTTAAACTGTACATACATATATACATATATCTACTAATTAAATTATTCTTTATATAAAATAATATAATATTTATAATATAAAATTATTAATTAACACTTGTTAATCTTTGGCGGGTTTTATTACAACAATATTATATTATTAAATTGTAGTATTTAAATTATTGCGTAAAACTAAATACGAATTTTATTATATGGACTCTATTATGGTAATATTATTGAGACCATTTCAATGAGCATAAACACGACATCTCTGCATTATTTTTGGTAAAGAATTGAGTATATTGAAATTCCAGGTGACGTTGCAGCATCCGGCCTAGACTAATGTTATTAAAGTAACGGGATAACAAGTTTTGAATCTATTAGATCTGTGGAAGTTGTTTGTATCCTTTTACCGTCTAGAAAAGAGCTGCAAACGGCTGAACCGATTTTCTTGATTTATAGCTAAGAACACTCTCGATCAGTCACCTCAAACTAAATTAAAATCTGTTCATGCGTTTGGTGGCTACGGCGCCACAGACAGACACACAGACATCTCTCTTTTTGCTTTGGAAGTTAAAAAATGCATTTATATTATAATAACCATGGCTTGAAGTATGAGGGTATTTTATGTCATTACTCATCTCTAAAACATGTTTATTTATATATATGATTCAACATAGAAAATAACTTAGTAGAGTTTTATCCTTAACAACAGCATCAATGAAATATGAATTAATAAATTCATTTTATAGATTTGGATCTTCTTGTTTCAAAGTTTTATCGAAATAAAGAAAAATATGCAATCTAAAATCTAATAGGTAGGTTAGTTATAGGTGTGTTAGTTTAGGTGCATGTTTCTCTTAAAATTTATCATTCATTTTAATGTGAATATAATTGTTTCTATCATTAGTATGATGAGACAATTTAAACCAATATAAAAATGAAACATTAAATATAACAAAAAAGAAATATATATAATAGACGTACTATATGTTACGGACTGCCTGGTAAGCGTTTGGCATTTAGTATACTTGAACAAAAAGTTTAAGAATAACCACAATAATTGATGGCCTTTCGGCTTGTAACAGACAGTAATTTATATAATTTCGGCCGTTAGAAGGCTTTATTAATGCCATTAGTATTTGTGTTCCTTGAAAGACTTTCTTTGGCTATTATTTTTGAGGTAATCGTTCTGGGACGCTTTTCTTTTTTAATATTCCCATAAAATAACTAAGTATATTGCCAATTTTAAATATTATCTAAGTGCTATTAAACCTGGTACATTATAGGTCTATCAAAACGTTAATAATTAATGTTAATATTTCTACACTATTATGGACTTGGGTTCGCCTCTAGACAACAGAAACAACTCTATTTCACGGAGACCATACATTTTTCCGGGGTAAAAAGTAGCCTATTTGTTATTCTGATGTATGAACTATATATTGTAAAGTTTCATTAAAATCAAATCAGTACTTTTTGTGTACTAAGGATCTATCGGAAGGAGATTCGGCTTGTCTAGAAAGACTCAAAACCTTCACACTCCTAAGCGTAAACGGGCCGTGATATACAAAGGAACTCGTCCTCGCCCGCTGGCAAGTAAGAGTAAGTATTTATATTGTATCGGTGTCTACTGCTGAAGATAGTATTAGCTAATGCCAAAAAAGATGACAAATGAAGAAAGGGTAGCACAGGCTATAAACCTAGATCTCAGAAAATATTATTGTATAGCTCGACGACAAAGGAACATAAAGGAAAGAGCATAAAGGTGTAAAGTATAAATATATAGAAAAATAAATTAAATCTCACAATTAAATAATATACTAGCTTCTTAATAATTATTCTTGTTAAACCTATCACAATTCCTTCTTTTTTCGTAGTTATTGACTTATTACATAATAAAATATGGCTCTGATATTATAATCAATACATAGGTAAGCTATGAAAATATATCGGTGATAAATATAGCAATTAAATATTAGTAAAAAAAAATAACAAATGGTAACACTATATTCGTATAGTAAGAATTTTTTTTGCAAATATTGGCGCCTGTGAATTACAAAGTTGACATTTTAAATGATCCTATGCATTATTGTGACGAAGCAACGTGTAGATAACCTTGAAGTTTGCGCGCAAACATATCGCAACATGTACATATATACAATGTATATAGCTACTAGCTTCTATAGTATGTACAGACTGCATATTATATAATATGCCTACTTATATATATGCAAGATATATATTAGTATGATTATAAAACAGATGGAAGTATTTTCGTATATGATAAAAACTTAAAAAAAAAAGAATAGAAACCGACTTCAAAAAAAAACTAAAAATTAAAAATAATTGATTGGTAGTTTTCATCCACTATAGATACCTAATCAAATAAATGTATTCGAAGTCGGTGTGCTTTGATTTGTCTGGCACCGACTTCCAAAATTTTTACTTTTTAGTGCTTTTTTTTGAAGTCGGTTCCTATTTTTTTTAATTTTTATTTTTCTATTTTTAGTGTAGACATAGTAGTAGTAAAGTAAAAAGAAAGTATTTTTAAAATTCATTAGGTGAAAAATCAATCATCTCCCTATTTTATACACTTAGTGGTTTTTTTTTTAAATTTAAACGGTACCAATTTTACGGTAAACCCTATTCAATAAAAAATACATCAAAATCGGACTACAGTGTAAAAAGTTAGGCGTGGTCGAACATAAAAAAAATATACCTACGTGTCGAATTGAGAACCTCCTCCATTTTTTCATCGGTTAAAAATACTCGTTTGTTACCCTTTCACCGCAAAAATTACTGAAGAGATTTTGATGATAATTTACAGTAATTTAACTTATATATCAGAATAACACATTGGAAATGTTTGATTAATTCTTGTTTATGGCACTTTAAAGATAATAATTAATTAAAGAATGTCATAAAAACCAGCTCTTATGGCAGAAATAGTAATTTAGCACTTATAATAGAAAAAAAATAACTAAAATATTCGTTTGATACATGAGCAAAGAAGCAGTAGACAGTGCAATTCGTCAACCCAACTCTGGCAGGGACTGATTGATGAAAGCAAACGATATTTCCACCGCTGAAGTCTGATTGTCAAAATCACAATCAAATCACAGCAATTTTGCTATTGCTGCATTTTTACTTTTTTACTAGGGAAGTATTTTATTTAAAAGATATTATTAGTTATACGACTACACGGTACATTGTTCTCAATATAGCATACTAGGTATATGCTATATTTATCGACAATAAAATTAAAACAAAGTACCTACTTTGTCTTAATTTTATTCTCGATTACCTAATTACAGTACAAATATACCAGTGTTTATTACTTAGCAGTCAAATTTAAGAGTGGGGAGTAAGGAGTTAGATAAAACAAAAATATATTATAATTTTGAGCTTTTACAACGATTTGAAGCAAAATTTTATTAATATATAATTTTACATTAAAATTTTAACAATTAATCGCATGGATAACGTGTTGTGTCAATCGTGAAATGTGTGTAGGGCTCCTTAGTGTAAGTATTATGTTCCTTGGTGTAGAGTGAGATACGCGACGTCACACCAGTTTGTTCGCTGTCATAAAGATCGAGCTTTCAAAACACAAAATGTGAGTACTTATTTTCTTAGAAATAACAAAATAGAACAAATAACTATAAGCAATTAGTTAGTTACGGGTCATTATAGGTTCAATTATCTAAGTGTGAGAGAAATAAGAAAAGCCCAATATGTCGATAATCTGTAGGCGTCTGTCCAATAGAACTTAGAAGGAATTTTATTAACAGCGAATATGACGTCACTAGCGTGGCGACGGCTTGCTGTTGTCTATATCTCTCTTTCTTTCTCATGCTCAAGCATGAAATAGAGTATATATTGTGATGTCAAGGTCAATTTAGTTCAAATTAAAAAATGTTGCCAGCTGATAAACATTAAAAATAGATTAAGTTAATGGTTGTACGTAGGATTTCACCTTAATGCTTACTAAAAGTAAACGTGAACTAATAATGACATATAATTACTCATTAAATAATTAAATATTAAATAAGTTTTATACGATCAATACAGATACATATAAATAATCTAAGACAGACACATATTTATATTAATACAAGTGCTTGTTTCTTTTTAATTGAAGAAAAGTTTTAATAATGCACAAAAATAACACAAACAGTGTCAATACTTTCAGATAGGTACATTATTTATGCGTTTCAATAGGTAGTAAAAATATATATTGAATAAACACTAAAGGTTCAACGACCGAAAAATCACTTTATGTTAACACGAAACGTGGAATCCGACGGGATACCGTGTATCTATGCAATACAAATATGCCAAATTGCCAGAACGAAAAATATTACTATTGAAGAAAATTTTTTGTCACAGTATATTCCATAAAGATATTATTTCTAATACTAGCTGCTTACTATGGTTTCACGTGTGTACGTAATTGAATAAAATACTATAACTACTAAATAAACTACTACTAAAATACACGGATTTATTTTGATAGCCCTATAATTATATATGTATGATACAGAATGGGGAAGAATTTTGCCTTTTTCTCCCGCCAGATGTCGCGATCACTATGGCCCTCAGTATATTTTTAAGCACTATAGCGTGGATGGATTTTTCATTTTATTTAAAATTTAATTAAAATGACAAATTGTGCAGTACCAGGATGCAAAAAAACTAGGTATATAAAAACTTAAAAAAACCGACTTCTAGGCACTAAAATGTAAAAAATAACTAAACGGAGGTTTTCATTTAGAATCCTAATCAGATATTTTCATATATAATAAATCAAATACATATTTACCTATTAGATATTCATATCTTAAAATATTGTAGGCTGGCACCGAACTTGAAAATATCTGATTCTAAATGAAAACCTCCGTTTAGTTATTTTTTACATTTTAGTGCCTGGAAGTCGGTTTTTTTTTAAGTTTTTATTTTTCCATTTTTAGTGTAGATTTAATAAGCAGGTAATTTGTAAGAAGAAAGTTTTTTAATAACATATTCGATTAAACAATTTATTTAAAAAAGTATTTATTGTTGATTTTTAAAAAACAGCTAGACCGATTTCGATAAAATTTATATGGGACCACCTGGGAAGGATACCCTTTGAAAAAAAATCCGAATCGGTTCAGGCTTCTTCCGAGTTATCGGTGAACAAACATAAAAAAAAGGTTCCGACGAATTGAGAACCTCCTCCTTTTTGGAAGTTGGTTAAAAAGAGATATCATAATAAATTGTATAACCTCGGACTGAATGTAAATAGGCCATACGTGTGACGCCCTCCTTCCGAAAAATCTTCCACATTAAATTGCGTTAGCGTTACATTATTTATTAGCTATAAATAACTAGTGACAGTCTATAAGTAATAGTTATTTAATATTTATTTACTATAAATTATATTTAAAGTGCGGAATGAAAATATTTAAAAGTTTGAAACATAACTGCTCTCAGGAATAATTTGCGAAGCGCGGAAAGCGCAAAGCCACAGATTACATACTATATACGTATAATGTATATGTTTGTACTTCAGAAGCGTGGTAAACTTAATAAAAACCTACCTGTTACAAATTTACAATTGTAAATATACAATACAATGTAAAATAGTAGGGATGTGTATTTTAAATAAATAATATGACAAACTTTGAAATATTCTTTTTTTTCACATAATAATAATAATAATCATTATGCGTGCAAAAAAACCATATGTACAGAGAAAAAAATAATATAAGATACATTATAAATTACAATAAAAATTATAGATTGATACAATTATTTTTTGTTCTCCCATTGATGAACAAAACTTTCATGGAATATCTTTCTTATTTTAAGGATTAGAAAATGTTATATTTTAATTATTTCGCAACCCTAACCTACCGGACCGTAATAAGCCACTCTATGGGCCTACTCATCCAACCTATAAAAGGTCAAGGAGAGTTTTAATTTGGTAGATTTATACAGTTTAGTGACCTTAACCGTTGTTATTGTCTGACAAATGATATATAATATTATATTCTTTCCTTCTTTTCTTTCCTTTGCGGCCACTTTTACAAAGGTGAGAGGTATTTTATCATGCACAGAAAACAAATTAGCTTTAATTTGATATATAAATGATCAATATACGCCATGAATGTATAATTGTAACAAAAAAATCTTTACCAACTGGCAGCCCCCTTTGCGGCCACTTTTACAAAGGCAGACGTAGTTTATCAGGTACAGAAAAAAATAGCTTTAATTTGATAAATAAATAATGAATATACGCTATGAACGTATAAATGTAACAAACTATGACCTGCTTACACCTGGCTGCGAAGAGGTTGCGGCCAAGTGCGCAACGGCAGCTATCACTTTTCAAGATCTCTACGTATATTTCTGTGAAGTGGAGTATAATTCATTGTAATAACAAATGCGTCCTTTTTATTCTAAAAAGTTAACTATTATTTAGTTAATTAAACATACTAGCGGGCACATTTGAATAGGCACCCCGGTCAAAACTTATTGTCCCTTTTATTTTTGTATATAAATAAATATATATATATATATATATATATATATATATATATATATATATATATATATATATATATATATATATATATATATATATATATAGCCTTTATTCAGACACATTTGTGTTACAATATTAATTAAAATAAATTAAAATTATGACTCTCGTGAGTCGACATCGACAACGGTCTGTGTGCCGCCATTGGCAAAGGCCTCCTCCATATCTTTCCATTCTTTTCTGTCAAGTGCTGTCCTGGTCCATGTTTTCCCAGCTGTTGCTTTTATATCATCTTCCCACCTTAGGAACTGTCTCCCACGTTTTCTTTTGGCGTTTCTGGGATACCAGAAAACCAAAGCTTGGTTCCATTTTTTAATGCCTCTTATTGTGTGGCCAGTCCATCTCCATTTCAGTTTCCGAATCCTACATATTACATCATCAACTTCTGTCTGTTTCCTTATTGTTTTGTTCCTTATTCTGTCGCTTTTCTTGATATTAAGCATGCTCCTCTCCATCGCTGTTTGGCAGGTCTTTATTTTTGCATGTTGTGTTTTGGTGAGGGCCCAAGTTTGGCAGCCATAAGTGAGGACGGGTAACATGCAAGTATTGTATAACTTTTTTAACAAACATTTTTGTTTCTTTGTTTTTCATTACTTCTTTTAATCTCCAATAGCTTTTCCATGCGTTGCCTATTCTTGTATCTATTTCTTTAGACATTAAATTAGTTGTTGAGATCAGTTGGCCTAAGTAGGTGTATTCCTTCACATATTCGATTAGTTCGCCATTTAATGTAATAGGGTCTTCGGTCGCGTTTGTTATTGCTTTAGTTTTAGATAAGTTCATTGTTAGGCCAACCTTACGGCTTTCTCTTTCCAGATCTTCTAGCATGTTTTGGAGATGGGTTCTTGTTTCAGCAAATATTACGATGTCATCCGCGAATCGCAGGTGGGTTAGTCGTTCTCCATTTATGTTTAAGCCGTACTGGTCCCATTTTAATTTCCGAAATATTTCTCCTAAGACGGCAGTGAACAATTTGGGGGATAGGGGGTCTTCTTGGCGAACACCTCTATTTATTTTTATTTCTTTTCCCTTCTTTTCTAACTTTACCCTGGCTGTACTACTCGTGTAAACATTTTTCAAAATTCTAATATATTTGTATTCGACTCCTTGGTTTTTCAGGCTTTGCCAAATGCTTTCGTGCTCGATTGAGTCAAAAGCCTTATTATAATCTATAAAGCCACAGTAGAATGGTACATTGTATTCTTTGTTCTTTTCAAAGACTTGTCTTACTGCATGAATGTGATCGAGTGTTGAGTACCCCGCCCTAAACCCGGCTTGTTCTCTAGGTTGGTTCTCGTCTAGAGTCCTTGTTATTCGAAGAAGAATGACCTTTGCGAATATTTTGTATATATTAGACATTAAGCTGATAGGTCTGTAGTTGTTTATTTCGCTCTTGTCACCTTTTTTATGCACTAGTGTTATAATCGAATTTGTCCACTGTGTTGGTATTATTTCCGTGTGTAGTATGTCGTTAAAGATATTTTTTAGAATAGGTGCGACGTAGTTTTTGCAATCCATTAGTAATTCATTGCTAATTTGGTCAGGTCCAGGGGTTTTGTCTGTTTTCTGTGTTTCTATGGCTGTGGTTATCTCCTCTTCTAGGAAGGGTGGTATATTGTCGTTATTCTTTAGATCAGTTTTGTTTATGTCATTTTTCTTAGAATACAAGTCTTCGTAGAATTTAGTAGCCACTGAGAGTATATCCGGTCTTTTATTTTTTGTCACGCAGTATCGATCTTTCATCTTCGGTATCCAGTTTGTCTTGTCTTTTAATAGCTTAATAGCTCTCTTGATACCTCCATTCTTAATAATATGTTTCTCGAGGATCCCAAGTCTTCGGCGTTCTCGGTCTTTTCTGATTTGTGTGTTTATTTCTTTACTTAGTTGTCCTATTTCTTCTCGTATGCTTTTTGTTTATTTATAATCTTTATCAGGTTGGACCTTTTTTCTAGGAGCTGCTTAGTCTTATCGGACATATTATTTTCCTTTGCGTTTTGTTTGCTTTTATTGTTGGTCTTTGATTTCGTTGTTAATATTTCATGTAGTAAATCGGGAGGCACGGTAGTGCCCCCGCCAAGTCGAGCAAACAAGTCGAGCAAAAAAGGGCACGGCAGTACCATCCTTTTCTCGAAGGGATTCAGAGCATTTTCCACCCCCCCATAACTTCGTTATGGATAAAGCTAGAAGTTTGAATTTTGAGTGACTAAGAGAACATAATAAAACTAGGTACATTTTTAAATTACATTCAATTTGAACCAGTAGTTTATGAACTGTTGTAGATCAAAATTCGTTAATATCGTCACTCACACACTCACTCACTCACTCACCGATCATCAAAATTCTAAGGTACTTCTAGCAGACATAGAAGCTTCAAATTTTGAACACAATTCGTGTTTACTCTATAACCCAAGGAAAAATTCAAACATCACGCAATTTCAATCCTGTTTTCGAGATATACAACAAACTGCATCAGTAACTTTGTAATCCTATACAAATAGATATGCGATATATGGGATTACAAAGTTACTTGTGCAGTTCATACATATAATTGTCGTCACTTGCAATGTAAAAGGAGGTTAGGTTAGTGTTTAACCTGTATGTATGTTTGTATGTTCGATCCTATGTTCCCTCGTAATTATTAACCTAATCACGATTCATCTATTTATTTATTAATGTTGATATTGCAACTATTGTATACATTAGAAAAATATTATTCAAATGTGAAAATATTATTTCAAGCGTTTTCAGTAACTGTATACATTTTTATGCATATACAAATGGGTACATAAATACAACGTGAAGCGTGTATAGTGTATTACCAACTAATATTCGATTACCTGTTATTTATAATGAATTTATTAAAATATATACCTAATTACGACAAAACTTGACGATTACTTAATTTTTGACGACACGTTTGGCTCAGTTTGTAGTTGCCCGGCCCTACTTTCTGTGCCGGCGGTCGCGGGTTCGAGTCCCGCTGGGGGCATTCATTTGTGTGATGACTAAAGTTTGTACTCCAGTCATGGGTGTTTATATGTATGTATTTAAAGTTATATATGTGTAGTGTATTAACTATCTAGTATCCATAACACAAGCCTCGTAGCTTACCATGGAACTAGATGGTTCTGTGTGTTACTGTCCCAACATATTTTGAATCAAAGCTCGTATATTTTCTTTTATAAAGTATGATGTTGATTTGAATTAGAAAACTTGTTAACATTTCATTGCTCGTAACTGTACACATCTAATAGAACATGGAATATAGAGGTCATTAAATATCAATCTCTTCGAAAATTACTTTTAAAATGGCCAATGGAATCAGTGAATGAAGTGAGTTGGCAACCTCACTTTTCTATTAAACTGCATCAAAATTGACTGAACAAGCAATAATAATTAAGTATAACAACCTTCGGGATTTACCTACGATGCCGCAGATAGATACATAAATCTACACGTTTTATTAAACTTACGTAAGTTCAATATCAGTATCGGGGTAGGTATGTAGGGTCAACAATAAAATTAAAATATTCATTAAATTAACTATATGTATATTTATACTTAATGCATAAGATAGTAGTAATGAAGCCAAGGAATCCGCAATTTCCGAATACAATAGACTTAGATTTTTTATCATCCAGACTTGTCAAAATTTGTTATATCAAAGCCTCTGAAAAAAGCCCACAGTGACAGAGAGTGGGCTTTTAAGAAGTCCTTAGCTGATACACAAGAAATAGTACAAGAAAAGGGCAAAAGAAGAAATATTTACAAAAACAAATGAGATCCCATCAAAAACATACTGTAAAAATATTGCAAGTCTCGCAACGCATCTCTCTACCGCAAAAAGCTATGAGATATAATGTAAAACCAAGTCGGTTAATTTATTCATTACCTATCTATGGAAGCATCTATCCGACAACTTTGTCATAAATCGTTACCGAATTAGTTAAGTTACAACATTTTATAGTGACCGTATTAATATTAGATATATTTATTTCTTTAATTAATAGAATGACTTGGCCATCGCACATGATAACAGAACCTACAAATAACAAAATTTACCTAATATTAACGTTCTGAGTGCATTATTTATGTATTGTTTGTGTATGCATCAATTTGACCCGCTAGTACTATGTTCCGTTCATTTTAGCCCAAACACGTCCACAGCTGGGCATAGGCCTCCCCCAAAAATTTCCACGACAACCAGTCTTGTGCCATCCGCATCCAGTGGGCTCCAGCGACTTTGACCAAGTCGTCAGTCCACCTTGGTCATGGTATTTTTAATTAGGACTATTTAAAGTAGTAGACTCTTATGTGATTATGTTTCCGTGCGATGGCCAAGTCATTCTATTAATTAAAGAAATAAATATATCTAATATTAATACGGTCACTATAAAATGTTGTAACTTAACTAATTCTGTACCGATTTATGACAAAGTTGTCGGATAGATGCTTCCATAGATAGGTAATGAATAAATTAACCGACTTGGTTTTACATTATATCTCATAGCTTTTTGCGGTAGAGAGATGCGTTGCGAGACTTGCAATATTTTTACAGTATGTTTTTGATGGGATTATATTTTTGTTGAGTGTTTAGGTCTTCAATAGATATTTCTTTCAAGGAATTAAGTTTTTCTTTAATGGTGGCGATCGAAACTGTATCATTTGAAATCATGGTTTTAACTTTGAAGGGTCGACTTAGATTTAAACTTGATGATGTGTTAAGACACGCTCGGAGCATTCTGTGATTGCTATTAAAATTGAGGTTTGCGATAGTGCTACAATCATCGAAAGATTTAACTCTGTTTGTCAGAATGTAGTCTATTTCGTTTCTATACCGCCCATCTGGTGATATCCATGTCCATCTCTTCGATGCTCTTTTTTTGAACTGGCTATTCAGTACTTTCAAGTTATTTTCGTAAGCGAACTCTATTAGTTTTTCACCATTTCTTGTTCTTTTTCCTTTGCTATGAGGGCCAAGTATATTGTCTTCTCCGTCTCTTGGCGTTCCTACTTGGGCGTTAAAGTCTCCCATTAGTATACAATTTTTGTGGGTATGTACTTTGATAACAGTATTTAGAGACGAATAGAAGGACTCAATTTCTAGAAGATCAGATTGCTCTGTAGGAGAGTATATTTGGACGATAGACCATCTTTCTTTCTTAGGGGGTATCGTTATATTCAATACAGCAATTCTTTCTGAAATGCCAATTATTTCCTCGATAAATCTTTTAAGCTCTTTCTTTATTAAGAAACCTACTCCATGTCTTCCTGGTGTTTCTCCTTTGTAGTACATTATGAACTGATTATACTCTTCAATGGCCATATAAAAATATAATTCTGATTAAATACGCTATGAACGTAGCAATCTTGCAGCCGGATCTTGATCCACATAATACTTTATTGACATTTAATCGGTAAATCTAAAATACAATAGATTTCAGTTAACACACTACCGATTTCCTTTGGCTTCACTTTATTGTTTCATACACTGCGTCTGTCTTATTCTTTTAACCCGGAGTTTCAATCTTTCCGATAGTAAAAATCTATGCTAGATATAAATACAAAAGGCAATATATTGCTTTTTGTATTTCACTACACGTACAATAAAAAGACAGACCTAAAGTTTCCTACTCCAAAATGAACACATAATAAGTAAATAGTCTTATTTAAATTTTGATTTAATCTCATAATTTCAAGTCCTTTATTTTATTGTTTTATTATTACATCATACTAGCGGCTCACCCTCGCTTCGCTCGGGTTCACCTCTAGGAAAATAAAGACAAACCTATCCCACGGGAACCGTAGATTTTTCCGGGATAAAAAGTAACCTGTTGTTTGACCGGCAATATAAGGTATCAGTATGCCAAATTTTACTATCCTACGTGCTATTCCAGACTATAATCTATCCCTGTGCCAAAGTTCATCCAGATCCGTTCAGCCATTCTGGCGTGAAAGAATAACAAACATCCATACATACCTAAGCGCAAACTTTAACATTTATAATATTTACTAGCAGAACCCGCGGCTTTGCTCGCGCTAAAGCTACAAAAAAAATAAAATGGTCAGTTTCATACAAACTTTCATCCGTTATTTTATCCCCATAAGGGATGAATTTCGAAAAATGGTAAAACACGTATTTAATTTATTGTATTGAAGAACATTTATACTAAGTTTCAAGTAATTCTGATCATAAATATTTTTTTGGATTGTATTATAATCCGAAAAGATAGTTTTATTTAAAATGTATTACATCGTGTTTTCCCGTGCAAAAGAGATAATCTCCCGCGGTAAAAAGTAGTCTATGTCATTCTCCGGCCCACCAACTATCTCCACACAAAAACTCACGCCAATCCGCTAAGCGGTTTCGACGTAAAAGGAAGACAAACAAACAAACACACTTTCACATTTATAATATTAGTATGGATACAGTTAAGAAGGATATACGTAATTTATGCTGTCATTTTCGTTTCAGTCTTGCTTAGAAAGCGAAACGGTTTCGCACCGCGAGAATATTACATTCAATTGTAAAAAAGAGATAAATAGATGTCAGTTAAAAAAAAAGTTAAATCAAATAAATATAATGGGCATCTATCTTACTTTTTTACTAATTCAGTTTAGAATAATATTATAACAAAAATAATTCCAGTTTTAATTTGTAATACTTCACAGGTTGTCTGCTCTCGCATAAACTTAAAATGCAAATTAGTGAAGTCAGCTAGGAGTAAAAATTGAAAATACGAATATCTTGTATCTTTTCGTACTTCCAGCTCTCAGCAATACCCTTCTCAGATCTGTCTCGAGTGTCAAGCCAAGTGTTTATATTGAAATATACATAACACAAGTGAGCCGATCTAATAACTGGGTACCATAGGACTATACTTTGGGCGACATATAATATACCTATGCCAACTTAAAAACTTCTGAAAGTATTCTATATACTTTTATAAATCTACTTTCACTGACAAAAGGTTTAATAAAAATAGTAAAAAAAGAAATATTTATACTAATATGTTTGTGTCATAAAAGGTTGCTGGTCCTGACCGACTTGTTTATTCAGCCCTTTTTAACGTCCCACTGCTGGGCACGGGACTCCCTTCAATACAAGAGGAATTAGGCAATTATAGTCCAACACGCTGGCCAAGCCCGACTTATAATCATCGAAATAGAGAGCCGTCAAAAAAGGTTGAAATTGATTTTTTTTAAGAGATGGCAAAGTTTGTGTAAGTAGCAACATTATTCTAGTGTCTTATTAAAAAGTCGGAGCAGGCTGCTAGTATTTTATAAATTACAGCGGTGAAATCCGTTTAAACCCGTGATAAAAATGCTACAAAACTAAGTTGAGTTTGTATATTATAATAATATTTAAATTGATTTTGTACATATTGCATTTAATTGACTTTTTTACTTTATCTAATAATTACTTTTCAGTAATAAAAATGTACACGAAATTCAATATCACTTATCTGTAATTATTCCATTCATGGGTGTTCTTAAAAGCAGCGGAAAATAAAATGAGTTATTAACAAATATGATAAAATAGCTACAGTAGAAAATATGTTTTATTTTTGCTATTAATAACTTAAACAATTAACCACTGTGCCAAAATTGGGTAGGTAGATTTGCTGTGAATTTGTAAAATGCCTCCGGTGCATTGGTCGTAACTCGTAGACGGACGGAGGCTAAATAGAACGCAGCGTACGGTTAAACAAAATGAAGCTGAATTGAACGACCTCCGGCGAACAACATGAAAGACTGTTCTATTTTATTTATACTTATCTATTAGTCTCCATTTATTGGGCTATAATTTAAAAGATACGTAGAGTAAGGATATAGTAAAATTTTGTAAAAATTGCCCGTTAAAAAAAGTATCAAAATTAAATAAAGTAAGCGTTATTTTTCGTAATATTTAACGTTTATTTCTTCCAACATTTTCATTTTTCATTAAACTTTGAACAAAACTAAAAATAATTCAAATATGAATAGACCATTTTACTAATAAATTAGACAAAACCTTATTTCGCATTGCTATTAGTTACCATTTCGATCATTTTCCCAACTTACGTATGGGTAATGCAATTATTGCAACTGTATGTATAAATAAAAAAATAATAACAATATGAAGCCCTAAAGTATCAGTCGCATTTCTGAGATATTTGAAGGTAAAGAACTATATGAGGAACTAAGATAATTATTATTAAAAACTAGAGACTCATTGCTAGGGTTCGACCTACGTAGCTAGGTACGTTTTAACGCCCCCCAACGTGCGTTCACCTTGTCGTGGTGGGAGGGCTCAGTAGTGCCCGGCAATCTAACCGGGCGCGAAGCTAAGAAACGCACAGGGAGGTTGCCCACTTCGGTGGGCGGTGGGAGGTGGCCCTCTTCGGGGGGCGGTGTACCATGCGGGTTGCTCCTAGTACTTCTCTGATAGCAGAGTGGACCTTGGAGCAACCCCATGGTTGTGGTGGTCTGCTTCGGCAGACCTGCCGTCGGGGCGTCGTAGTTGAATGCGTAAGCGATCCTGCGACGCCCCATTAAGACGGGGGAAGGTTTTGTTGGGTTTTAGGGGGTAGTACTGGCTGTATTACGCCGGTGAGTCCCACACGTCGTGCGTAAATGCATTTCCCAACGTTAAAAAAAAAAGGTACGTTTTAACGATTAGTATGGAATATAGATTCAGACAGACAGATCCGATCCGCCGTTCTGGTGTGATTGAGTAACAAACATCCATCTATCCAAACTTTCGCATTTATCCACGGGAGACACCTATCTTTGTACATAGAGACCTAAATTAAAAGAATTATGTTTTTATCTCGAATACAAAAAAGTATCTCAGTTACAAGAAAATTACTTTTATTATTTATATTAATCCGGAATTAAAAATCCGGTATAAAAAGTATCCTATGTCCTTCCCAGAGTCTCAAACTTCAGTAAGATCCATAGATTACTTCCTACAGGTTGTAGGAAGTAATCTACAAACTCACAAACTTTACCTCTTTATAATATTAGTATAGATATGTATGTTCACAGACTCTAAACCTTCTATTTCTGCTTTAATACATATTTTTTCATCGTTCCATAGAGCACGGGGATATTTAAAAGCTTATTAAAATAATAACATGATATCTTTATTTTAAGTGGTTGAGTCATTGAAAATGAGAATTTCAAATTAATATTTCGACAAAGTTTATTATATATTTCTATAGTTTTTATTGACTGGCGCGTTGCCCAAAAGCCAATTTGTAATATTAAAACTAGCTGAGTGTTAATAATACTGTAACTTATTTAGAATATTGCCATTATCCTTATAATTTACTACTCATACGATTTTGTAATAAAACATATACTTTCAGACATTTTAGATATTTAACACTGCATGATCTTAGCTTACCTACATAGTGATAAGTTTTTATAATAAATAAATTAAATATGTAAATTATTCGATTATATCTCTTTATATACTTCATTTCAGTAACTTAAAAAACAGATAGTATACATTAATATTTTTTTGAAACAGTAAAAATATACATTAATATTTTTTTAATTAAATAAGTAGATATGATATAATGATACAATGAGTATTCTACTATTAAAATTCGTAGTCGTTTGTTTACATCCCAAAGAGTTTATAGTATAAGTAGTAAAGTAGTTCCGAGTTCTTTTTTAATATATCGTATTTTTTAGATGATAATCTAGTTTTTGGCCAAAAAGTATAATTTTATTTTTAATTTGTTTTTACTTTTTTTTGCATTTATTCAAGTTTTAGTTATTTTTTTATCTACTCTATATTTTAAATATTATATTAATCAAAAACCCATTGTCGAGTACTGCTACCTACTACACATCCTTAAATTAGTCACCTACCTTAGTAAAAAGATCGCACGAGACCGTGTGAAACACTTTGCCATAGATGCAAATGTCCTTGCCGATATCTAAATCCTTCCAATGCCAAGATTCGCCGAGATCATTCTTGGGTATCTTCCCTCGCTTCACTAGTCTCCCTTGCCAAAGGCCTGAGTTCTGCAATATATTTATACATGTAAAATGACCAATCACGCATAATAAAAATAATAATCAACGATAATAAAAATAATAATAATTGCATTTTTTTAATATTCAAATCACACATACAATGTTATTTTTAGTTAAAAGTAGCAGACTAAAAGCTTTGAAATTTTAAACGACTTCAAAAAAAGGAGGTTACCAATACGACACGTATGTATGTAATATTAACTGCAAAATATTCACATATAATAATCTATTAGGGCTTCCAAACAAATCTACAAAATTTTATAGGTGCAGACAATGCCTTAAGATATGAATATCTGTTAGGTAAATATGACAAGGTTTGGACTCTAATTATAGTTAAAATATTATACATCAATTTGTGATGTATTTATACGTATCGAAATAGATTTGCTTTGCTTTGCATCGGCTGGCACCGACTTCGAAAATATCTGGTCAGGTATCTATAGTATAAAAAACCCCTGTTCAGTTATTTTTACTTTTTAGTATTTTATTGAAGTCGGTTTAATTTTTAATTATTTTTTGTAGGTATTTGTAAATTATTCTAAAAAAGGAACTTTTAAAAACAATTATAAGTGCAATATATTAATTATAGCGTAACTCTCTAAAGTCGAAGAAACATACACAACAAAGGGATTAAATTAAAAATAATTTGATTCATTTTAGAAGACAAGCAAACGAAAACTTTCAAACGAATGAACAGACTCAGCACTCGTTAAACTAAACCCACTGACGCATGCCGCATTCACATGTTGATGAATGCATTCATTTGCTAGCTCTAAGCTGCTTCAATCGCACTACAGAATTTCATGTGAATGCAAAATGACGTGATTCGTTACAAACTTTAACAACGGCAAATAGAACGTTTAATCTTTCTTCCGTTAAAAATTTGTTAAGCGAGGAAAAAAGAAGTTTCCTTGTGTCAACGTAAGCAGTCATTTAGTATCTTCACCACCTTTGATAAATTATTTTCATTTCTTTCTTTAAGATAAAAGTGTCCGCATGGTCAAAACTTTGGTTTTTATTCGCAAGACAGTAAAAGATAACATTTGAAAAGCATACTATGTATGAATGGTGTATTTTGTTGTAAGGGAAATATAATATGATTGTTAGTAACGAGTACTATTTATGAATAGATGTGGTATTACACACTTCAATTTAAATAATTATTATGTGTAATATTTTACTTTTCTAAGACGTTCTCTACTAATTGGTTAAATATCTAAATAAAAAGAAAAACATATCTTTAAAAATAAAAATGAGTCTCTTCTGTTTATCCTCTATACGTTCCTAAACTATTGATCCGATTGTGATAAAACTTTGGTGAGAAATCTGCGCGAAGGTTCCTAGCGCAAAAAAAAATGTTTTTTTGGGCGTTTGTCTTTTATGCATTCCTAAATCATATAAGCTCAGCTTAGGGACGAACCCGAGCGAAGCGAGGATAGGCCGGTTGTATTATATTGATTATAAATATTGATTAATTGATAGAAAATAAAGATGTGTTTGCTGTTGTTGGTGTATTCAAAATGTATCCTCACACTGCTTAGCTTTTGGTATCTATTTTAAATGGTATTTCTGTTATGACGTATTATGCTGCATCTAAAACTGAATTTGCTGTCTTCTTTTCTTTCTTCAAAATAGAAATAATAATACAAATAATAATCATCACGGCCAACTTGCCATCGTCCACGTTTAATATTGAAATAAAACTTCGTCGCGCGGCTGGCCTTTTCTTAGTCTTTTCACAAACAACCGCGTGGTTTCAAAGTGTCTTCGGGATAGTTAAGGAAAGGAACTCCCAAAATATTATTTATCAATTATTATAGTTATTTTAGTAAGTAATAAAACTATTATTAAAACATATACTTGTGCTCCTGTGCAGGTGGCTAGTTTCAGGGAGGTTAAGCGCATTTGACCATGTTTCTGAATTTCGCAAAAAGCTCAAGTGGCTCGCAATCCGTCTTCATAGCACTTACGTACTTCATCTTCTCTACTGCCTGCATTTCTATCCTTCTCCTTTTTAACTTAGCGTTTTGAGTTTCTCAGGGTTTCTCATTCGCTTTCACTTCACTTTAGTGAATATTTATCTTTAAAATTCTTTCTCACTGCTCCTACTTCCTTACCATAACTGCCTCGGTGGTGTAGTGGCTAGAATGTACGGCTGCACACTCGGAGGTCCTGGGTTGGAGTCCCGGATCAGGCCAAGTTTAGTTGTTGAGTCTTTCTGTATAGTAAGTCTCAGTAGCAGCCCGGAGTTGGGAAGTTGGCGGTGTTTCACCCCCGTGCCTCGGAGAGCACGTAAAGCCGTCGGTCCTGAGCCTTAACTGTCACCGGTCGTGTCGAGTAGTCGTCCCACCGGAGTATGAGATGACAGGAATAGAGAGTGCACGTTGTGTCTGCGCGTACACTTGTGCACTATAATATCTCCTGCGCAGTTGGCTAGTCTCAATGAGATTGGCCGCCGTGGCCGGAATCGGCTAGGAGAACATCATCATCACTTCCTTACCAACTCTTTCGCAGTAAAAGCTATTTATTGGAATACTTTTCCATTAAGCATCATGCGGGCTAAAAGTCTTGATAATTTTAAGCTACTATTAAAGTCATATTACTTATCTTTTCAACCGACTTCAAAAAGGAGAAGGTTCTCAATTCGGCTGTATTTTTTTTATGTTTGTTACTTCCGAAATCCGTCATTTATTAATCGATTTGGACAATTTTTGTGTTGTTTAAAATCGATATCGATAGATTTGTTCCATTTAAATTTTAAAAAATACCACCCCTAAGTGTGGACAAATAGGTAATGAAAATTTAAGCTACTTTTAATGGTCATATTGACTTGAAACTTTGCAACTTGTAAGTGTTTCTATTGCCGTTGATAATGTAGTGATTACTAATTAAAGCAAATTTTAGTTTGTCAGTCTTTATATAAAAATTGGCATCAAACTAACTTAAGCAGCTTAAGTCAATATTAATAAAATACTTTCTTCTTACTTTGCTGCACTAAACTACTATGTCTACAATAAAAATGGAAAAATAAAAGCTTAAAAAAATAATTATATTAAAACCGACTTCAAAAAAGTTTTCGAAGTCGGTGCCAGCCGATACAAATCAAATCACAGTGTGATTCTTCGAAAATATTTGATTAGGTGTTTATAGTAAATGAAAACTACCAATCAGTATTTTTTTCTTTTAAGTGTTTTTTTAAAGTCGGCTTTTTTAGGTTTTTATTAGTATCTTTATATATTATACTTTTTACGCTTTTTAACAGATTTCCCTTTACATTATTTATGCAAGTATTTATACATATATCTGTACATATACGTATTTATTTATACATTGTATATATTTATAATCTAAAAAGTTTAAAGAATTAGGTGAAAATAACATTATCATAGACAAAATGAATTAATTTATAGGTATACTAAGAAATACGTGCGTAATTATATTGTTTATGAATCATATGGTTGATCATTTATGCGACGAATCAATCTATCAATCTTTTATCATGATTCGATTTCAATTACCTACTTATTTCTTTTATGGTGTGCAACAAAATATTATCTAACTATCTATCGTGGCCACTCAGGAGGACATTATTATACATAAAATTTAATATAAAGTTTTATGGTGACATATAAAAAAATGAAATAAAATAGAACAATATCATAAATATAATAGTTTAATTTCAAATAATATAACCTACTAGCATTGCCCGCGGCTCCGCACGCGTTCAGATGACCAAAAACCAAATTCTTAGGTTTTACATATTGGAATACTCTTACATTGTAGTTTTTGTATTTTTTCTCAAAGATGAGACATTTTCCCGCCGTAAAAAGTATCCTATATGTTGACCCGGATAAACAGCTATCATCATACCAAATTTCATCAAAATCCCTCCAGTGGTTTTTCCGTGATGCGGTAACAGACGGACAGACAGACAGACAGACAGACAGACAGACAAAAATTCTAAAAACTATAGATTCGGCCTCTGTATCGATAATAATGTTTATTTCAATAAGATTTTCCAAAAAATATTTAATGTAGAGATTCGACTTAGTTACAATTTTATTATATGTATAATTTTATTACAAAGAGATATTGTATTATAAAATTTATTTCAGGTTACATAATTTCGTGCGGTCCCTAAGCAAACATCCATACATTATGCGTAGATAAGCGATTTGCAGATTTTAATCTCACTGTGTCCGAGGCATGGAATACTTTGTGCCTTTATAGCCATTAAGATATTTATGACTGCAGAACTAGATAAACTATTAACTTTCTAAGTGAACTTCTCTGAAATATTGTGTTTTAGACGTTTATTACGCACAATAAAATAGATTAATTAATAGTAACTAACTTGGAAATGATTTTAGTTAAGTTAAACGAATAGGTATTTTAACAAATATGAAATAACTAGCAGAATACGCGGCTTCGCTCGCGCTAAAACTACAAAAAAAAACTCGAAAATAATAGGTTTCACACAAACTTTCATCCGCTATTTTACCCCCTTGTGGGATGAGTTTCGAAAAATGCTAAAACACGTATTTAATTAATTTTATTGAAGAGCATTTATACCAAGTTTCAAGTAATTCTGATCATAAATATTTTTTTGGGTTGTATTATAACGTAAAATACGTTATAATACAATCCAAAAAAATATTTCTACGTGAAAGAAAGACAAACAAACAAACACACTTTCACATTTATAATATTAATGTGGATAATAAATAGTGTTATACCTACTATTCGATGGGCACCTGGCGCAGCGGTTAGGATACATTGCACTGACGCCACGAGAGACATTTGAGTCTCATTTTTACACCTATTTATGAAACCTACGAGTATCATTAAAAATGTAATGTTATTCATAGCAATTTTTCTTGTTACGCAGAAATATAATTAAAACCTTATAAAATATACTTACGTAACACCAGCAAATAATTTCCGCTGACATTCCGTTTAAGAGATTTTCTTCGACTAATTTTGAGCAAGTACCGTAACAGAGCACCCTCATAAAACAACAACTAATTTATACTTTCAAACATAAAGTTGTTAAAGGAGCCAGTAGCGGACAGACGACAAAGTAAAACGTTAACAGCTCTTGGACTACACGTTGAACTCCTTTGAAAGTATACGAGATAAGTGAACAGTGTAATTAAAAACTTAAAGCAACTCTGTGCTTATTTTCCTAACATCGCTTTTTATTAAAAAATATAGGTATGTTATAATACATTCATAACATCTGTGAGAGCTGCGCTGGAATTAAATACAGAGTTGAATTAGAAAATAGTTTTCCGTATGTGTTGTGCTAAGCATCTACTACAATTATGTGTGTACAGTGTTCAACTTATCGTGGTGGGAGGCTTGTCGTGATGATAGAGACTTTCCCGTGACAAAGGTTGCTGTAAAGCGTTCAAAACGTTTGAAACCAAAAATCAAACTACATCCGCGAAAAAATCCGAAAAGTTAAGGACTAAGGATCCTATTTGTCAGTTCTTGGGATGCAGAAGTTCTGCTCACGTGACCTATTATACCATTTTAATTGAGGAACTGTTGATTCCTATCTGTGGTTAGGTAATAACTCCTGAATTTTGACATTGCGCGGCACATCCCATCTTAGAAAAGAGGATGAAAAGGGGGGTGGAATTTTGTATGTGTTATCAATCATTGCTCACGTAAGGGATATACTTTTTTTATTTTTTTAAGTACTTATCCACATTTCTATACCGATGTATGTACTATGTACAATGTACATATACAGTATGATCTATTCTATACTAACCGTTAATTTGAATACCTTTCGTTTCAAAGTTGTCATCTCTATTTACTTTATTCGACTATTTTACATAAGATAATAATGCGTTTTCAAAATCAATTTTACGCCAATAAACTTTCCCTTAAAAAATCAGCCATTAGGTAATAAGTTAGATGGCGTTATAAGCTTTTTGTATGTGTTTTTTTACCTCGGTTAAAGTCACTATTTGTTTTAATATATAATATATAATATAATTCAATACATACATATTTTGAAATAATATAGTTTGACTGTTTGCTGATCAATTTACAGCATTTTAAAAATTTTATAATGCCATCTTTGTTTCTTTACTGGGATGACGCTATATGGAACGTCATAAATGTGGTATAAAAGATGATATATAAAAGTTAAATGTAATGACGGGTCACCTATCAGAAATCTACTCGTTAAATCACATACACTTACTTATCCTATACTTATCCATTAAACAAAAAATAATAAATAAAAAACAACGTCTGAGTAAAAAGCTATCTAAAAAGTTGACAACAAGTTGACAAAGCAACATAGTCTTATGCAGTTGGAGCAATACACACATACATATTTCACCCATGTTGTATTTTTATAATTTAATTTTTAACAGCCTTTTAATTTTGGCCAGTTAGATATTTTGAGTTTTATTTGACAATTTGTTAGCTTAAATTATTCTAAGATATATATGTTGTTTATATATTTGTGATTGCCTTTTATAGACCTTCACTTTGATATCCCACTCGATAGATTTGGAAGAATTTTTTTTCCAAGACACACTCCGACGCTTAAGATCCGCCATTTTGACTTCTAATGACATTCGATTACCATCTGACACGTAAGGTCAAACACAAACCTAAACCTCCTTTGAGCTTCGCCACAGTCGGGTAACAAGTACTGTACCCAAACGAATATCAGAATTTAAAGGTGGAAAAGTTATTTCTTAAAACAACATCAGTAACAGTAATCCATATAAATTGTTACCGACGCGTCGACTGATAAATAGCAGCACAACATGTTTACGACAGAATTTTCTTCTTAGTACAGAACCAGTATATATCGTATATAAATGCAAGTGCTCATTCACGTCGTTACCTATAAGCTGCATTATCTCTTACCGTGAACACACGGAGATTTCTTAAGAGCCCAAAAGAAAAATCTCTTGCATTAGTGAAAAGCCAAGAAAAACTCATTTTTCTTGTGCAATGGCTGTTTTCTTTCCTTATGTTTTAAGAATTTCTTTTATAAGTATAGCATACGTGTGTATATAATAACTAAAAGGTAACCCAAAATTATTTTTGTATGCGAATAGATTTATTAGTACTTAATTCTTTTCTATTTCATAATCAGAAGTAATGTATTAAATGTTGTCTTTAATAATATACTAAACTAACATTGCCCGCGGCTCCGTCCGCGTTCAGATGACCAAAAACCAAATTCTTATGTTTTACATATTAGCATACTCTTACATTGCAGTTTTTGTAAATTTTATTTTATATTTTTCCCGCGATAAAAAGTATCCTTTATGTTGACCCGGATAACCAGCTATCATCATACCAAATTTCATCAAAATCTATCCAGTGGTTTTCCCGTGATGCGGTAACAGACAGACAGAAAAAAATCTAAAAACTATAGATTCGGCCTCTGTATCGATAATAAAGTCTATTTCGATAAGATTTTCCAAAAAATATTTAATGTACAGATTCGGCTTAGTTACAATTTTATTATATGTATAGATAACATATATTAATAACCATATAATACTACGGATTCAAAGGCTAAGCTTACTGTATAAAAAATATTAAGATGAAAGATAGCAACGCCCTACTTAAGATAACTATATCGCTTGGCGTTTTGCCCCAATACATACATTGTTGGAAGTCATATGTGTTTAAACCATATATATACAAGGAAATTGCATTGAATATATAAGAAATACATATTTATATTTTTACATTTGCAATGAAATATTTAGTGCATCCACATATTGCGAACAGATAACGTTTGTAAATCGAATCAATACGGAATGCCGTTAAAAGGTATTTCCCTGTAAAACGTTTTGCGAAATTTATTCACCAATATTTAACGCCGCTTTATATGTGCTTTTTATTCATAGTATAAATTGAAATGTATTTATGGCGTAAAGTATTCTGAATTTATATCTCAAGGAAAAATAAAAATTCCAGTTAAATTTAAAAAAGTATAACATTCTACATATTTTTTTTTATAGAAAAGATAGTGTTCGGCAAATAACGAGATAATATAAGTACCAGGCAACTTTATGAAATTGAAAACATAAACTCTCTAAAGAGAAAAACCAGAGTATGAATAAAATAAAAAATCTAGAAGCACTTATGAACAAGTAAATAGTTGAACCGTCACCAAACAAAATATTAAGAGATAACGATGGAAGGGTCGTGAAGCGAGAGAATAAGAAAGACATTATAGTATCATACATCTTAACTTATACGTACCTTCACCCGTGGTTCCATTACTGTCATCGTATCATCTTCTAGAAAGTAAACGATGTTGACAACACGTACTCGATAATTTTCATCGGGATTCTCATAAACTGGCTGCTTGAAGAAAGCCGTAAAATTTAGACATCGCTTGTCATAATGTACCCAATGAGGTATAACCGCAGGTAGGGCTGGCTGCTTTACTCGTCCATAGGTCAAAGATGGGTCATAACTATAAACAATGAATATAAGTATTGTAAGTACTACATTCTAGAAATACACTAAACTTTAGGTTGTGGGTACAGATTCTTTTCTACATTAAGAACATATTTATACTCAATCGTAAGTGGTTAGTAATTGCCATTTCTAAGAATTACTACAAAATATTATTTCATAGTATTTTCTATTTTTTTAAAGCAAGTTAAAACTCCAAACGACGAATTTTCAAGTGAAAAATTTTTGCACGAAACCTTATCGACATTTTAATAAGTAGAGCAAATTCAATCACAGCGAAAAAATTAATCCGAAAACTAATTGAATTACTTTTAATTCTGACTGGTCGGAGGTAATACGACTTGCGACGATAACTACGGCTTAATCATTTAGTAAAGACTGGCGACTCACTCTTGCTTCGCTCGGGTTCGTCCCTAGCTTGCTTCCCAATACTTTTATCCTAATTTTCACCTCCTTAAGGGATGATATCCGGGATAAAAAGTATCCTATGTCCTTCTCAGAGTCTCAAACTATCTTCTTAACAAACATCTAAATCGGTTCAGTAGTTCCAGAGATTACCCCCTACAACGGACTCCCAAGACTTATTTCCAGAGAATTATTTCCAGGGAGGTGAAACAGCTTCTTCACATTAAACTACCAACTAAACTTTAATTAATATACCTAGGTATATAAATAAACTTTATAATTTTTATTTATATCTTATTTATCATCTTTTTCGCTGATATCTGAATTTAAACAGGGATTTTACGAATACAATTGTATTTCTTTAACTTTTTCTATATATTTTACTTTATGGAAAAGTGCACGCCTTTGAACTCCCGGCACCCATGCCCATGACTTTGTGCGCTTGTAGGTGAATGGGCAATTGATGATGCGAACTAATGATGTCAAATCACAATTGTGTATATCACAAAAGCTTACTTAATCGAGTCTTCGGGTAGAGCAAAAGCGTTGCTGTCCACATCAGTAGCAGTACCGCCAGGACCTCGTATATATGTATCTGGGAACCTGTGTCCCTGGTAATATTTTAATGAACTGCGAATATGATGCTGGGTTTTAGTTGGATCTGAGAATGTTAGTCCTGGTAGTTTTGGAAGACCCCACGCCATCCTAGGATCTGTAATATCATATGAATATATGAAATATATATATATAATATTTAAATATAATAAATTTATAATATTTAAAAAAATAGAATAAACAAAATGTTGCTATTATATGATTATATTAAAATACTAGCTGACCCGACAGACCTCGTTCTGTCAAATCAAGTGTATAGTAGGGCCGATTAGAAAAATGGTGTTTTTAAGTTTTTTCGGGGATTTCTTTTTCAATTTTGTTCGTAAGAACCGTCCTTGGACGCGAATTCTTAGCGTTGTTCACGAGATTTGAGTTTTGCTTAGCAACACATTTAGCGATTTATTTTTTATTTATATAGATAGATAATAATTTATTCCCTGAATACGATCAAATAATTGTAATAGATACAATCACGCATACTTAATACCTGTTTTAAACTATTTTAGTAATTAGAAATATTAGGAATATTAAAACACACACATTTACTAGGTAGGTATAAGTGATTAGAAAAGTCTAGTATTTTGTTATCCTCGAAAATAGTTTGTCAAATGAAATATATTCTGTAATTCAACTAACAGCCAGACATATTGGCTTAGATTATTATATTCACAGGATGCTTAGTCTGACTTTTATATGTTCCTTATAAAGCTATAAATACATTATGATTAAATGAAAATTGTACGTTATAAAAAAAATTGATTTTTTGTTTGTATACAAGGGATAATCTCTGAAACGGCTGAACCGTCTCGAACAACTCTCTCAGAGCAGCAAACTTATAATACGGGTACTGTATATATGTGTATATATATATATATTTACACGCTACCTGCGTACTACAGATAAAATAATGAAGCCGAAATAAAAACTAAGTTTTTATACCAGCAGCGATTATGATTGTAGTGTTATATTGAAATATTAAAGAGCATGTAATTTTAACAAAAATATTATTTTTCTCCTAAAACAGTAAAGTAAGTTGCCCTTTTTATATAATTACAAAAATTTAAGGATCTAAATCTATTTATTCTGTTGTAGCACAAGTGGATATCCGTTTACAGTCCGATACCATTAATCGTGTAACCCCTAGATCGTATAACAAGATAAATCAATTTCCCTATCCAACTCGTTACTTTATTTTATTATTTTTATATTTCTAATTTTATATTTTACTGACACGAAATTCGAGTTTTTTGAACATTGAGGTTCTTTTGTCAAAATTACATGGGCCATCTGTAACATTCCGCAATAACTATAATATAAATAGCAAAAAGATTTATTTAAAACGGACTCTGTAGTTTCAGAGTTTGCACGTACAAAAAACCTTTAAATATTAGTATTAAAATTAAAAATGTTGAAAGTTATCATCTGCAGCTTTTATAAGCAGAATAATTAATTATAAAAGAAATACGAGCGGATCCGCGAGCAAATGCAAGTCAATAAATGAACTATTAAAGCTCATACTCTTCCGTACGGGCAATATGCTTAAAACCCAGTTCAAAGTTTTCTCTTTATGTAATATATAGGTAGATTCTCTTGTGTAACATCGCTGTTCTTAAACAAGAATAAACCTTAGGAGATAATAGCTAACTCTAATTTACATATGTACATATATATAAATACATAATAAATAAAAAAAGATACTTACCGTAAAATAACAAATAATACGAAGAATAAGTACAATATTTATATAAAACGACAGTGACAATGTCTTCAAATCATGAAATTTGACATTGTCAATGAATATTAAATAAAAAACTTGGTTGCTTAGAAATTACACTAGTTACCAGGACCGTCGTTTTATCAATACAACAATCCTGGTGACAATGGTTCCTATACATATGTATATAAACATATACGAGTATACCTGTAGTTGTGTACAAACGTTTTATCTTAATTTCCTTACTAAAGAATTATTTAATGCGAAATGTGTTTGTTGCTATGACGTTTAACGAAGAATAGTTATTAGTAGTAGATAGCTATAGTTTATGACTCGAAAAATTGCATGAGTAATTTTTTACATCATCATTCACATGGGACAGAACTGGATTAAGTACTGGACAGTCTGGGCAATTATATATAAAATATTATATTATATATATTATTATTATATATATATATTACAAAGGAATCAAAGAAGTTTTTTGTCCCTCCTTTTTTTGACTTTGCCGAATTCCTAAAAAAAAGCTTATTTGTAACAACAAGAAGCTTTATAGTAGTTTTATCATACCAGGACTTTATCCTCTGCAAAATCCGACTCCGTCGTGTCGGTTTATAAAGTGGAAGGAAAATATGATAAAATTATATTATTTTTATTTAATCATATTTTTTTATTATATTTTCACATTAAATACTTATTGACACAATGCGATAGTTAGGATTACTGTTCGTTTGCAATTTCTATATTGACTAATTTCTACCTAAGTTCACTAGGTATATTTACTTGAAGCCATTAAAATAGGAATTGGAGTCACGATTATCTGTGTATCGAGTGGCTGTAAACTCTAAAAGAAAATAGCTGCGAGCAATAGCTAATGAAATATTGAATAAATATAGCTTACTAACGACTCACCCTCGCTTCGCTCGGGTTCGTCCCTAGGTTGCTTCCCCATACAAACTTTCACCCTCCTTTTCACCCTCTTAAGGGATGATTTCCAGGATAAAAACTATCCTATGTCCTTCCCAGCGTCTTCTTACCAAATTTCATCTAAGTCGGTTCAGTAGTTTCGGAGCCTATTCGATACAAGCAAACAAAAAAAAACATAAATTTTTCCTCTTTATGATATTAGAATAGATATTTATTCAATACAGACCATAGTAATACCATTTTAAGCGTAAATAGTGATATGAAATATTTGTGTACATCGAATATATCGCATATTCGAGCTAAAATATTCTTGAATTACTTATTTACCTATAATTACTAGAGTTCTCCGAGTGGTCGAACTTCGACCATTATTATTATTGATTTTTCTTAAAAAGGGATACAAAGTTTTTGCTTCACATGTTAATACATAATTCTCAATTTGACCACAGACTTTAACAATAAACAAAAGAGTTTATATGCGTGTGTGTGTGTCAAACACATGGTAGTGTGTGTGATGGTTTTTTTTATTGATTTAATGTATTCTTTATGCATAGTTTTAAAAAAATATTAGCACTCCTTCTCTATACGAGTATAAACTATAAAGTATGGGAAATTTTATACTCCTCCGTGCAATTTTCGTAAAAAGAGGTAAAAAGTTTTTGCTTCACGTATTTAATATATAGATTAATTATCATGTTTTATAACATTTTTTATAGCTTTATAACGATAGTAGATAACAGCCAATTTTTCGAGAAAATTCATATAATAAAAAGGTTGAGATGTAAAGGTAGTCAGTACCTAATTTTATTAAGGGATTAAAAAAATATGTTTTTGTAGTTGTAAGGTTCTACGTAGTTTCAATAAAATGGAAAGATGTAGTATTTAAAGGACATGAAGAAGTATAGGTTTTCCGATAGAGCGAAGTGGAGAAGAAAAAAAAAGGAAGGCTGACCCCACCACCATGTGGGAAATATTTAATATAGCCAGGAGAATTTTTATCTAAAATACATACCTAAAATAATACCAATAAATTGAACATTATTATGATATAAAATAACATGAGCTATAAAACGATTTATTTTAGTACTTGATATTTTGACCTTTACGCAGAATGTATTTTAGTAAAATGTTACATCACCTCCAGTAGTGTAAAAACCAAAGCATCGTCGTATAAAGTTTAAATATTGTCAAATTTAAAAATGTTAAACGAATAGCAGTATACTAACTGCTAAGAAACTTAAATTTATTAGTATCTATATATAAATAGGTAAAGACAATATACTCAAAGTTCAGTACCTTTGCCTGTTCTGCTTATCAACCGATTTTCTTTTGTTTGACCGTTATTGATGAGGTTTAATGTTATTAATAAAAAAGTTTGGAAGCAATTTTTTTAATAGATAAGTATATTCTATTCATATATGCTTTCCTCAAATTTTCAATTATGAGTATGGTCGAATTTCGATCACTAGGCGAACACTATTTTTTAAATTATAATTTTTAGTCCCTCTTCTCTACAAAGTAAAACTTTGTATAAGAACTTAATACTTATTAAGATAATCTACGAAACAAAGCAACTTTATTTTCTTTCAGAAAAATATTCCCAAAGTACTCGGGTCTCTGGCGTGGAGGTCCGAATATAATATGGACAGGGTAATGAAATATTAATTTTCCAAAATATGTACAAGAGTAGGCGATATTAACACAATTCATGTATAAAATCTTTTAAATATAAACCTAATCTGCAGCATCGTAGTTAAATCCCGAAATTTGTCTTCTATTCCATTTTAAAAGAAATTTTCGATGAGATTGATATTTTATGACCTCTATATTCCATATTCTATTAGGACATTTATGTACCCATGTGTATATGCATAAAATTATTTTCGCATTTAAAAAATACTTTTCTAATACATATAGTTGCAAATATAAACATTAATAAATCGACAAATCGAAATTAGGTTAGTGATTACGAGGGAATAACAATAGGTTACAAGGTTTACAAACACTAACCTAACCTCCTTTTACAGTGCAACTATTGTATAATTAATTAATTTACTATTAATTATAAATTTTATTAGAATATATGAATGAGGTGAAAATGGAAGGAAAAAATAGTGTAAATTTAATTAAAATATTTTATGATTTTTAAACGAAATTTATATTTGACATTAACGACACAAATTAAAGCAAGCTACGATGAAGTTTATTTATGTCAAAATATTTATATTATGTGCTATTTTATTGTTACCTATTATTTTAAAAAATATCTAAACTGAGAAAGATAATTTTTTTTAGTTGGATATTTAAGTTAATAAAATATTATATGAGTTATTCGTGTGTTTTTTTAACATGACTAAACTAAATATTGATAAATAAATATTGTACCTATGTATTAGTCCAGTAGAAGTCGAACTAACGCTCCGAGGGCTCTGTACTACCACAACAATATTTATTATGGACATTAATTATGTAATATAATTTTACGTCATAATCTACAAGGAGATATTTAAAAAAAAATTAGCGTAGGAATAATAATAGCGTTTTGACTGAACCCCTGAGTAATAATGCATCCTAATCTTGAATTACATATCATCATATAAGATTTTTATGCAATAAACCTAATATAGATAGGTATACAAAAGATATACCACGTCGTATACATATTACATGCATAGTGCTAAATGGCTAAATTTGGTCTTAGATAATTTATTTAATAGTTATATTTATCCTATACAAAATATTCTCGATGACGATACGAATATTTTTTGCAAGTGTTCGTGCTGGTTTTTATTTTACAACGAATTCTCTTACTTCTATGTATGATTTGGTCGATAAGGGTAATCGATCTGGGTTTGATCCTACCTAAACTAACCATTTTTGCGCATATATATATTTTTTTAAATTGAGATTATACACACAACTGATAGCGGCTTTCGCTACGGTATTGCCCCGAGGTGATAACATACAAAGCGATTCTCATTACGAATTCTCATTACGAACACCCGAGTCTATATATATTTTTGAGACCTTGTAGCAACCGAGAGCGGCTTTCGCTACGGTCTTGCCTGATAACATACCAAGCGATTCTCATTACGAAAACACCCGAGTCTTCGATTACTTTTTTTTTATATTTGAGATCTTGTAGCAACTGAGAGCGGCTCTCGCTACAGTATTGCCCCGAGGTGATAACATACAGAGCGACTCTCGCTACGGAAACACACGAGTGTTGGATTACTTGTATATATTTTTTTATAATTAAGATCATAAATACATATGTTTTAATTTATATATTACTTCTTAAAACTATTTACAATATTGATAATTACATTTTAGTCATCGCTAACACTTACAGTATATCCACTATTTACCTATTTGGGTAGTTTAAGTGACGAAAAATAACGAAGTTATGGGGGAAAATGCTCTGAATCGCTTCGAGAAAAGGATGGTACTGCCGTGCCCTTTTTTTTTGCTCGACTTGGCGGGGGCACTGCCGTGCCCCCCGACTTAATGTTACTCTTAGTAAGTAAGTATATGCTACATATAAATTGAATTATTACACTGTGTACATAAAAGATTCTAGATTCTATTCCCGAGTCGAGCAAAATAAAACATATTACATACATATCTGTACAAATAATAAAACAGTAACAAAGTGAAATCTGTATTTGTACTGTTTTACTACACAAAGATCTCTCTTTCCCACGGGAAAACACAATAACTGATTGCTGAGTCTTTCATACAAAAAGGTCAATGATTTTACACAAAAGTATTAGCAGGGTTAACAATTAATATATTTAACAACTAGCATTGCCCGCGGCTCCGCCCGCGTTCAGGTGATCAAAAACCAAACTCTTAGATTTTACATATTAGTATACTCTTACATTACAGTTTTTGTATTTTTTCTCAGAAATGAGATATTCTCTCGCTGTAAAAAGTATCCTACATCTTGACTCGGATAACCAGCTATCACCATACCAAATTTCATCAAAATTCTTTTAGTAGTTTTCTTGTGATGCGGTAACAGATAGACAGACAGACAGACAAAAATTCTAAAAACTGTAGATTCGGTGTCTGTATGGATAATAATGTTTATTTCAATAAGATTTACCAAAAAATATCTAATGTACAGATTCGGCTTAGTTATAATTTTATTATATGTATAGATTTAGTGCGCTACAATCTCTTATTTTCACGCATGCTTGGAAAATGAATTTTTACTGCAAGTAGACCATCCATATCTAATATCTGTACATACTCGTAGTATAAAACAAAATCCTATCTGCGTATGTCTCTTTCTCCGTTTATTTCGAGTTGTGGCTTAGAACCACACAACGGATAAGTTTTATTAATAGAGAGAGCGATAAACGATAATAATAGTTTGTGTGTATAATTAATTTGTAAATATTTTGTACAAAATAACTAAACTATGACGGTATTTTGTCAAAAAAAACTGATTTCATACGCTTACATTTTAGAGACACATCAAAATAATGTAGTTGAATATTCTTGAAAAACCTTAAAAAGGCTTTGATCGGGTGCACCCTTAGGTACGTTGATAGTTATAGAAAAATTGAGTAATTATATGTTAATTGTGAATTTAACTGGTATCGAAGGCCGGTATAAGAAACCCGTTCGTACTTTACCATATTTATTTCACTTTCGCGTCACTTAATATATTTTATAAAAAATTACATTATAACACCTTAAACTTTCAGCAAGCAAGCATTAGGTATATCAACTCACTCCAGAAAATACACTGCCGTTCTTTTTACAAAATACCTCTTTTATACCTTACAATTTTTCTACTTCTACATAAATTTAAATTATTTCATTTGACTCTAAAAGTGATACCTCATACCTACATATTTTATTCTATTCTCATACTAGTAACTATTCATAATATTGCTAACATCATGTTACTAAAAGGTTTAGATAAGGTTAAGGGTTTAGAGTAATTAGGTAGTAGTTAGGTAGTTTAGAGTAATTGCTTCACAGATTATATCTAAGTAAGCAAAAATAAAAATTACAGTACTAAATCATGTATTCAGCAAAACAAAGCAGCGACATGTTTCAAATATCTACGCTGAGGATTAACTTTTACAAATGATTTTAAATGTGAAAACCCGCATTTTAACATCTCGTCGAGTTGTTCAGTAACGTGGATAAATAACAAAGAGGAAAAATGCTGTCACAATGACACGTCTAAAAACCCTCGAAAAGCTAACAGTATTATACAACTGTGTTTTCACACAAGCTGATTTTAGCCGTGCTCTTTAATGCAATAAAGGCGACTGAATTGTCCCCAATCCGTATAATTTTAGAATTTTATAGTCGTTTCAATAAACATAACTTTTTATTTGATAATGGAACCAAAAGGTGGAAAATTAGAAACGTCCACATCACATGATGGGTCAAGACTCAAGGGATTTAAAATAAAATAATTTTACCAACATTCTGAAATACCTTAATAATGTTGAATTTCAAAATAAATAATATTCTCTAATAATGATTAAATAATTGTATTTAATTGATTAAACATATGTCAATATTGAATTTTGAAACATTAAACTTTAAACAGTGACGGAATTACGTAACTTTCGTGAGTTTATAATTATTATTTTTTTCTCCATACCCCAAAAGGAAAAGTAACCCTATTAGGAGTACCTACACGTGTGTTTGTTTGCCCATCTATCATATTCTCTTTTGTTCGTATGTTTTGAATGGAAATAATATAGCTACATATAAAAATGAACCAATCACTGATGTGTAAGATAAAAAGGTAATTATACTGTATTCGCCGAATTAACCAAGGAGCGAGTGAATATTTTTGCTACGAAAATTATTTCCCATTTATTTCCTATACCTATACGATGGTTATTAGAAAATTGACCAGTAGAGAATTAGCAACCATTGTTTTAGACGGGGAAGAAAGAGAAAACAATAACATTAGTCAATCACGACGTTACTGAGTTCACGCCGCTTTAAAAAAATAAATAATTTAAAAGAAAATATTATCATTAGAACAAACGGCAACACGTTTATAATGGGCGTAGAACGGTCACCATACGCGTTAAAACACATATGCTCACCGTTTCGCCGCCTGTGCGCACCGGTTCGGTAACGTCGCGTGCCAGGCACGGAGCGTAGCGGCACCGGCAAAATATTCTCGGCAACAACTCTCAAACGATCCGTGCACAGCACGCAACGGTGCCGGTCAGTGACAGAACGGTCTAGTGGGCAGAATCTCATACTTTTTAATACAAAGAATATTTTTTTGCCTGACACGGCCCTAGCACGATCATGGTATGACGGTGTAGTGGGCAGAGTCCTTAAGTATATTAAAAGTTAATTTTTATTTAAAAGTTCCAGCTTTAAGGGTATATTATTATGTGCATCATGCATACAGCATTATGTAAATACATCAAATAAATAGACTCATTATAAAAAATGCGTAAAAATTGTTTTTATAGTTTTAAAATGCATAATTAATTTTAAGACGGACGGACAGACGAATATGAAAGGAGGGGCTTTTATCTTGGAAACTTCTAAGCCTCGAATTTAATTTAAAAGATTACAAAATAAAGACATTCAAATAAAATTCATATAGTATCGTCCCTGAGCTTACCAAACATTCGCTATATTTAAATTTCTATATATAGTCCGTGGGACTCCTAAATTATAGATCTGACCTGATTTATTTGGTTCTGTCCCAATGTAACCTTTTTTTTCCAAAATTTCCAACACTTGTTTATTCAAATACTCATTCATAAAATGCTTAATAAAAAATTACATAAAATGTATACAGTTTTTAATGAATACAAGCTACTGCCCGGGGTTTCGTTTAAGAGTTTATTTCTATTTACACAGTTTATAACCACTTTTTAACAAGAAAAGAACACCGACTCCAATTCTTAGAGGTGGAACTTCATATGAAATTTATGAATATGAAGTTAACCTATTTATTAAAAAAAAAATCAAGTAAATATATTCAAAAAATGTACGCTCAAATAGGCAATCTCATCTTTTTTTAGATTCGATCAAAAATAAGATACCTTGAACTTTGTATCAGAACGAGTACAAGGATGACCGAACTGTATCTTTGAATTTACTATGTACATATACATAGATTAATATAAAACTTAGCTATGTACATACACATTTTTTATTTTAGACTCTTACTTCAACAATAAAGAAAGCCAATAAAAAAACGTCTAGACGTTGTAAATAGCGTGTGTCCTAATAGACAAAAATACAGATCAGTGGACAAACGGACAAAAATGAGATAAACGTTAGTGTTAAGTTTGTTTCTCTCTTACTTAAAATGGCTATCTATACATTTATAATAAAATTGTAACTAAGCCGAATCTGTACATTAAATAACATTTTTGGAAAATCTTATTTAAATAAACATTAGTATCGATACAGAGGCCGAATCTATAGTTTTTAGAATTTTTGTCTGTCTGTCTGTTACCACATCACAGAAAAACCACTGGAGGGATTTTCATGAAATTTGGTATGGTGATAGCTGGTTATTAGGGTCAACATATAGGACTTTTTACCGCGGAAAAATAAATCATTTCTGAGAAAAAATACAAAAACTGCAATGTAGTCAAGAATATTAATGAGATTTAAAACATCCACTTTGGGTTCCTTGACATTCTAGCAAATAAGAGTTGTTTGTTACCTTAAACCAAAAATAGACTCGTAATCCACGAATAACGCTCGATGTAACATGATGAAAAGTAAATATGTAGTATATATAGGTAACTCAGAAGACCGATTAAAGTCGATCTCAGAAACCAACTAATATTTTTGGAATCAGCAGTATTAGGTATGATATTACGGATCATATTGCTTTTGGTGCTTTACTCGCTAATGAATCCCTATACAGTACCTAAGTAGTACAAGATACTAAACACATAAACTTTAACATGTAAGCTTACATGATACACAAATTCTTTACAAAGTTTATCGTATTATTTATTACTAAATAAAGATCTAAAGACATAATATCTTATGATATTAAATGAGCAATTCGTGTATATTTTATTTCGTATATCTCGGAAACGCCTCTAACGATTTGGATCAAATTTTGTATTTAGTTAAAATTTTGCTTTTTAATTTTATCTGTACAGTTAAATGTCTTTTCAAAAAAAGCATTTATTATTATTATTATTATTTATTATATCTTTTCCGAGAAAATGTCGAGCGAAGTTTTGTCGCCCAGGTACTATGTATAATATCGACATAATTTATTCCACAGAAATCTGTCACGTGCTTATCCAGATGGCGGGTCTATTGAGAGCTATGCGGAGGGCTTACATGCCTGGCCTTTCTCACATGAGACGGCACTCCACTTATCCTCTTATGTATTCGGACGAGGTGCGCGATGCAAAGGCAGAAGGCAAACCGATAGTCGCTCTGGAGTCAACTATCATCACACACGGTATGCCGTACCCGAGGAATTTAGAGACTGCCCTTGAGGTCGAAGATATCATTAGACAACAGGTAAGTAATGCACGCAGCATGCTATATTTTTATAACAATGATTGTATAATATGAATATATAGAAATATAACTATTTATGTAAATGTATATTGTTTCTGTAAATGTTTTCTTTAATAGATAGTAAGAAATCAAACGATCTGTTATTTAAGCTAAGAATAAGATTGAGATATTTGATTTGTATTTTTTAAAGTCACTAACAGTTTTTCTGACTCAATGAGTAAACTCACTCACTGAGTAAATCCGTCTTTGAAACAATCGAGCTTATTTATTTCTTAAAAGAGGAAATCTTTTAAAACAACATCTGTATCGTATATGTAGCAGATCTCATTGGATTGACATATTGCATTATAATGTACAGTTCTGTGGGTAAAAGATTGGAAACTTGTGATATTTTAAACAGTTTTACTTTTATGGCGATTTCTTAAATAAAAGAAAATGTTACAATTTCTAAGGCTTTGCTTAATAACAGTAAATTGTAATTTATGAAATAAGAAACAGATATCTATACCTACTTCCATACTTAATATTATAAATGTGAAAGTGTGTTTTTTTGTTTGTCTTTCTTTCTTTCACGTCGAAACGGAGTGACGGATTGGCGTGATTTTTTGTGTGAAGATAGTTGGAGGGTTGGAGAGTGACATAGGCTACTTTTTACCGCGGGATATTATTTATTTCCCACGGGAAAACACGTTATAATACAATCCAAAAAAATACTTATAATCAGAATTACTTGAAAGTTGGTATTAGTGCTCTTCAATAAAATTAAATAAATACGTGTTTTAGCATTTTTCCAAATTCATCCTATAAGGGGTTTAAATAGGGGATGAAACTACCTTTTTAGAGGTTTTTTGCAGTTTTAGCGCGAGTGGAGCCGCGGATCCTGCTAGTTTAGTATAAAATTGCAAGATTTTCCAGCAGTGGCTTAAGTTTTCTATCCATAAGTGAATTTAATTTTTAGTAAATAAATATTAAGATTACTCTATCAAAGTAAAACTTTTTTAGGTATAATATAAAAATATTTATTTTGATTAAAATAATCCCCAGTAAACTAATGCTAGTTAACGTATTTATAGAACCGTAATTCCTATAGAGAAATCCTTTGATCCGAACATGTCATGTCATGCATGTAACGAAGTGTATGAAATAAAGCGTCGGCAGGCCTATGAGCTGCAGTGCCCTTAATTGAGTGAAAGCGGCTTTCGTCTTGCTAATCCGTCCAATGTCACGCTACAATTCATGTTCCTATATTATTACTTCATTGAACGTATGAGAATTTCTGTTTTCTGCTCAATTTGTTTTTGTATCTTTAATACGTTTTTACTTTAACAGCATAAATCCATTTGCCTCCAATAGCTGTATGTTTTCTATAGAAGCCAACAACTTATTAATTAGTATTGTTAGGTCATATGTACATATATGTATTGGAATAGTATCTAAGCTGTAACTCTCAGTATGGATATGTATTCATTTTACATATTTAATTGCAGGGTGCAACCCCGGCTACCATATCTATCCTAAAGGGCCAACTCACAGTAGGTCTAACAAAAGAACAAATACAATACCTAGCAAAAGCAAAAGGAGTTGTTAAGGCATCAAGACGAGACCTTGCGCCCATAATGGCATCACAACTAGATGGCGCTACTACAGTTGCTGGCACTATTATAGCAGCTGAACTAGCAGATATACCGATATTTGTTACTGGAGGCATCGGTAGGTTTGATATTCTTGATACTTTTCATTGACCATATTAAAAAAATACTGCCTTAGAGCTTAGGCTATTGGCTTAAAGTCTTGGGTTCGAATTTCAGGGTCAAGTGCAATTATTGTATTTTCTGTAAAGAAAGTAGGAAGTATTTATGTAAGCGTTCACCTTCGTGTCTCGGAGAACATGTAAGTCCTGTGGTGGTGTGAAATCTCTTACTGGTCATTTCGAGTTTCCTGCTCCCATTATAAGAGAGTGCACTTGTGTTAATGCATATAATTGTGATCTATAAAATATCCTGCACAATTGGCTTTCTCACGAAGACTGACCGACGCGAATGAATTTCAGTTATTAGGAATTTTAATGCTTTTATTCAAGTTGCAAAGAAGCAGCAGATGTACGCGTTTTTATATGGAAATAATGAATCACCTGAAATAGGCTGTTTTTTATCCCGGTACATCTATTAATACGTTTTTTTACATAAAGTTACTCAAGATGGTGCGGGTAAAAAGAAAAGCGAGTACGATTCACTAGTATTTTATAATACGCTTAGAACATTTTATTATAATGGAAGGGAAATGAAACTAATAGTTAATTAATTAAAGAGTGCCAATATATCATAAACTTATTACAAACTGTTCGTAGCATCTAAAGCTACGATGCTACGCTGTTTTATAATATCGCTCCAATAAAAACAACAGCTCCAACTGTTTATTTTGCATATATTTTTATTAAAAATAATATATAAGTATAATTTAAGCATACAATATGTAAAAATATGTTAATAATAATTTTGAGGGAAACTTTAATTACAGTTAATTAATAGGTAAGACTTACATAATATGATCGGCGTCCGGCGTCGGCATTATTATCCGCATAGTTGAAGTGGAATGAGCGAATTTTAGCACGAAAAGCTCGCTGTACCACATTCAATTAGAACGTGCGGCGCACTACCTAAATGAATGGTGAAATTAATACCTAACAAATTCCACAGTAGCGATGGAAGTTATCCGGATATCGGTCCGCGAAATCTCGTGAACTGCAAACAGAAACCGCATTTAAGCGAATAAATCTTAGATCGGCTCGTTAAATGTTTCCCCGTGGCATCAGCGGCTAGAATATTCGTAGCGAAATCGAAATTCACAATTTATGTATAAATATAGATGTCAATAGAATTAGCAGAAAGCAAAATTATATCTATTTACAAGGATTAAATAACACTACTACAACAAATAAATAATATAAAAATTTATTCCATACTAAGCGTCAAAACGTACCTAGGGACGAACCTAAACGAAGCGTGAGTGAGTAGCTAGTTTTAAATAAAACTATCTAATCGGAGTTTTACGAAATATTTACAGCAATCATGGTCACGTGAGAGACAGTTTCTCCCATCGTTTTATTTAAAAAGTTATTCGTCAAGGGCAAAGCGGACTTTTGCGCATTGACTTTCGTACTACCACTCAATACACATATTTGCCAAAAACCTAATTTAATAGAAAACATTAAACCACAGTTAAAACTTCGACGCAACATCAAGTGACACACAAAAGCTAGAGCTTTCATTATTTGTTGTTCTGCTTTAAAGTTAGCAATACTACGCTAGTTTTGCCGTTTATGTATTATCTGTTTACGTCAAACTTCGAAACACGTTTCTTGTATGGATACTCCTCGTATTTTGTACAATAAAAAATAAATAAAAAGACAGTCGAGGTGGACGAGCGGACAGCGTAGGGTTAGTAAAAGAATCTCGATTTGACTCGTTGAATTCGGTACAAATTAAGCCTAAAAAGTATAAGGAGAGAGTAAAGTAATTTTTTATAAATTTTCTACTACCCAAGAAAAAGAACAAAAAAATAACAATTTAGATATGAGTACATACAATCTTACTGCACATTTTTTTAAATTAAGCCGCCTTCATGAAAATACTAACATTTTTATCGCTATTACTGTATGTAATAAATGTATACATTTGTTAAACTAATAACTGGTGTATTAAAATTCAAAAATGACTTTTTAGAAATTAAATTATTCAAGAGCTACATCACAGCTTTCTCCATCTATAATATTTCATATTCATGGGTATGAGCGAACTCGCTCCGGATGTAAATCTTTGTCGTGAATTAATGTTCTTCTAATTGAAGTTGAAAGTCAGTGATTGAATATTTTTACTGTAAAATAGCGACTATGTAATAGATAAATTGTTTCATTTTTATATTAAATAATAAATAATAATGTTAAAACATATATGAAAATGGGATAAAAAGTTGTACATATTAGTAGTACCACTCTCACCTTCTGTGGTTTTTATTCATTATCCCCAATGCATTATGTACAAATCGCGCTGCTCCTTAATGGTCGTAATTTTAGTGAATATCGTTTTAATCTATACATATAAAATTGTAACTAAGCCGAATCTGTACATTAAATATTTTTTGGAAAATCTTATTGAAATAAACATTATTATCGATACAGAGGCCGAATCTATAGTTTTTAGAATTTTTGTCTGTCTGTCTGTTACCGCATCACAGAAAAACTACTGGAGGGATTTTGATGAAATTTGGTATGATGATAGCTGGTTATCCGGGTCAACATATAGGATACTTTTTACCGAGGGAAAATATCTCATGTCTGAGATAAAATACAAAAACTGTAATGTAAGAGTATTATTATTTATTTATTTAATGTAAGAGTATACTAATATGTAAAACCTAAGAATTTGGTTTTTGGTCAACTGAACGCTGGCGAAGCCGCGGGCAATGCTAGTTTAAAATTGTTTAAAATACTGTGTTAGCGTTTCCCTACACAACCTTTGACGTGCCGAGATTAATACCGTCACTATTTGGCCCATAGGCTTTGTCTATGTAAAACCATGTTGATGTGATGCTCCGCTATCCCGTGAAAAACTAATCAACTCTTATCACGCAAACAACTTTTACAAATATTTTTCGTTACACTTTGTATTAAATAATTATTATATTGTTCAAAATCTAGAAGATAAAACATGATTCCTATGACTTAAGAAATACACTTATGCTATCGTGAACTTTTATGTAGGTTTTTTAAATATATCGCAGTTCTGTACTAGCAAGCCATCTAAGCGCCGGAAACATACAGACGGACGTAGATATAGTTTTATTTTAAAGATATCACCTGTTGTAATTTCATAATACTTTTATTTTATACTAGAAGCTTTACCCTCGCTTCGCTCGGATGTGTACCTAAGGTTAAATGGTTTAGGAACGCATAGAGGCTAAAAACAAAAAAACATACAAAGAAATATTCATTTCCATTCAGATAGATTACTTTTTAACTAGAATGTTTTATCGACCTGAAAGTCACCTGGCAAGTAACTATTCCGTCTATTATGTGTGGTTTTTGAAGTTATACTTCTTTTGGTACGTCAGGAAAAAAAAATAAAAAATAAAAAGTAATTTTTTTACAATGCGCGCTCACATCGACTGCTAAAAAGCGATATAATGAAGTTAGCTGAATTCCTTTTACAAACAGAGAATTGTGACATATGGGATGAAATCTTTAGCTATTTTTGTTTTGTTACGCCAAAGAAGTATAACTTCTTACGCGCGTACATAAGTACACATATATGTTCGTTTTTTTAAATTAAAATGAAACAACCTCAACAACTTGTTTTTTAAAATTATCTTTATTACAATTGGTTAAAACCATTTTCTTGAGCAAAAAATATGATCTACCTACCTATGGAAACCTTATTATATACGAAACGTATATAAATATTTGTTTGCCAATATTGCATCTAGTCGTATTTATATAACTGAGGAAAAATAATACAAGTAAACATGTAATTTATCAAAGGTGGAGTTCACCGTGAAGGCGAGGACACAATGGATGTGTCAGCCGACCTCACCGAGCTGGGTCACAGTAAGACCTTGGTTGTGTGCAGCGGAGTTAAATCCATCCTTGACATAGGCAGGACCCTTGAGTACTTGGTATGATTTATTTCTTATAAAATATAATGTTATGATGTAAATCGACTCCATTTTTATTATATTATTATTCTACGGTAGGAGAAACTAAAAAGTTGTCTAAATATGTTTATTATTACTATTTACAAAATATATATCTACTAGCAGAACCCGTGGCTTCGCTCGCGATAAAACTACAAAAAAAACTCTAAAAAGTTTCTTACAAACATTTATGCCACATTTTACCTAATAAATATTGTTTTGGGTTGTATTATAACGTGTTTTCCCGTGGGAATGAGATAATCTCCCGCGGTAAAAAGTAGCCTATGTCAATCTCCAGCCCTCCAATTGTCTCCAAAAAAAAAATCACGCCAATCCGTCACTCTGTTTTGACGTGAAATAAGGACAGACAAACAAACAAACAAACACACTCACACATTTATAATATTTATATACATACATATGTTGCTTATTAGTATGTATTCCTGCAATATTGTAAACTAACGACATACTCTCACTTCGCTCGGGTAAATTACTAGGTGTCTAAAAGTAGCCTATGTGATATTGCAGGTCAGAGTCAACCTGCGTAAAATTTCATCCAAATCAAATCCAAAACACACACACACACACACACACACACACACACACACACACACAGAGACACACACACACAGACACACACACACACACACACACACACACACACACACACACACACACACACACACACACACACACACACACACACACACACACACACACACACACACACACACACACACAGACACACACACACACTAACACACACACACACACACACACACACACACACACACACACACACACACACACACGCACACGCACACGCACACGCACACGCACACGCACACGCACACGCACACGCACACGCACATGCACACGCACACGCACACGCACACGCACACGCACACGCACACACACACACACACACACACACACACACACACACACACAGACACAGACACAGACAGACACAGACACAGACACACACGCACGCACGCACGCACGCACGCACGCACGCACGCACGCACGCACGCACGCACGCACGCACGCACGCACGCACGCACGCACGCACGCACGCACGCACGCACGCACACACACACTCATAGCAAACTGTAGTAGTTGACTTGTAACTATGACAAACAGTTAATCGATAAAACGTTAAGAAATAGCCTTTTTGAACAGTTTTACCACATCACTTTTGTTACCAAACTTATTTACAAGAAAAGAAAATACATTGAAGATACATGTTATATATACAAAACAAATGTAAATATCTTTAATTATTACTGTTCAAGTCATGTCAACGTGGATTTGTGGCAAGAATGCTAGCTGCATTCTATGGTCAAATGGTCAAAAATGGTCTTTAGATGAGGCGATAAGATGAAATGTTATGTGTTTATTTAATATAAAGTAAACATTTTCAGAACTTTATTAACACAATATTTAATGTTTATTTTTGAATATTCTTAGGAAACTCAGGGGGTCACAGTATGTTCTTTCGGCGAATCTAAGGAATTCCCATCGTTCTACACAAGGCGCTCAGGTCACACCGCTCCTCACAATGCCCGCGACGCTCTTCATGCAGCACGTTTATTATACGCAGCTAGACAACTGAAATTGTCTTCTGGCATTGTAATTGCCGTCCCGGTACCTCAAGAACACGCAATGGATGGCGAGTATTATTCAAATTTTCATTAACTAGACTTTTCTCACGGCTGTGTCAGCATAGAATCATAGTTCACACACGTCTAGAAAACCGCTTACTTTCAAATCCCCTTCACAGCCTCTTTTACAGATTAATCGTCCAGTTAATTTTCATAGTGTAAAACAACATACTTAATGCTTAAACATTTTAAGTTTTATTTTACTCTGTGAGGGTAGAGTGGGAGAGGGAGGGGAGTGATGTGAGTTACTCAAAGAATTCGAAAACCAGACAATATTTGACTTTAAATCATGTTTCTGATTACCAATTACCTATATGGTGATTTGCGAAGTAAATAGCAATATGTTTTTGCAAAACCGCGAGCCTAAACTAATATTGGTAATTTAAATAACATATAATACTCGTAGGTACCACTTCAAACGAATAGATATTGTTAATTACTGTAGTATAACTAAACCCACGTTACAGATATGCAATTTAATTTGCATACAAAAGAGTGTTAAAATTTGCATATAATATTACTTTACCGAACCAGTTCCGATTTGCATACACTTAATAGGTTTTTTGCATGTAGTACCTTCCTTACTAACTTTAGGCATATCTTCTTATAGCAGTCTTGGTCGTTAGATAGGAATGATAATTTCCTATAGTTAACTATTATAGACTACATCAGATTGATATCAAGCTGAAACTTCAGGAATAGCTTCATTTTGACGAGACTCCTCTCTGAAAATATTAATAATAAAGTTTATTACTAACTATTATATTATTATTACCGGTATTATTTTTTATTATTTGGGTCATTTTTGGTTTACTAAATTTGATATTACGCTATTAACCCTTTATAACTTACTAGCGACTAGCGATTTACCCTCGCTTCGCTCGGGTTCGTCCCTGGATTGCTTTCCCATGCAAACTTTCGCCCCCATTTTCAACCCCTTAAGGGATAATTTCCAGTATAAAAGCTATCCTATGTCCTTCCCAGGGTCTCAAACTTCTTACCAAACTTCATCGAAATCGATGCAGTAATTTCGGAACCTATTCAATACAAAGAAACAGACAGACAGACAAACAAACAAATTTTTCCTCTTTATAATATTAAAATAGATTATGGAATAGGTAGTAAGATGTTAAGTAGAAGATACGGATTAAAATAAGAAAATAAAAGCGGGTCAGCTTATGAAGTTCGTTTTATATGCCACATTACTCACGATTTCAGATTCTTTTGAATTCCTCGTGATAGCTTTTTAGATATAAAGCTTTTGTGCAGTAATGGCAGATTGATAGACTAAGGTGATTTTTTACTACTCTCACTTTTTATGACAGTGGGTTTTATTAGTTTTTGTCTGTATAGAAATATTTATTTGTATATTCTTATGTTTGCTAAATTTATAATATTCATTTCCATTATATTACATTACGTCATGGGTACACTGCTTATCTTTTATTCATGGTACGTTATTTATAAATATTCCTAATTAATCAGAATCCGGTTGTAATAAATGAAATTGGTAACGTATTAAAATGATTTTATCTAACAGAAAAGGTGATCGATACAGCTATTAGATATGCGCTTTTTGAAGCAAATAAGCAAGGAATTCGGGGTAAGGAAGTGACCCCATTCCTATTGGCCGCAGTGTCTGCGGCAACGGGTGGCGCCTCGCTTGATGCTAGTATCCTTTTCTGATCGTTTAATCAATATCACAGAAATTAAGTCTTTTACGCATGTATATTATTTTAATAATTTTGGCAGAAGTTTAGTATATGGGACATTGCTCGTGGAGGAGTGGTGGTATTTTTGGATAAGAAAGGTGATAGGGAGTCTAAATATGTAAAAATTATTTTAAGGAAACGAAGGAGTCAAAAGTTATGGAGACTTAAAATTAAAACATTTCCATACATTTCTATACCTAAATAAGTTATTACAAAAGATAAACATTCCCTTAATGAATAGTGAACATCATTTTTCATGTACAATCTATATTTTCAGAACAATTAAAACTTTATTACATATATTAATATTTTAATAATTTCACTAAAATCAATGTTGTAAACAAAATTATCTTAAATTTTAACAAAACTGTCAAAAAGTGGTATACACAGTATACTTTCATGAGAAAACAGATTATCGCTTAATAATTAGCTAAGAGTGCATATTAAAAGTGAAAATTATCGTCAGATTACTAAGATTTTAAAATAGAAATATGTTATTTTCAATTCATGGAGTGCTTTATGTTAGTTTAATAAAAATTAAAAAATCGGTAATAGATCTCACACCATATCTGAAAACCATTTTGACATTTGGAAGTGACATTTCGACATTTCCAAGTGTCAAAATGACAGTAAATGTCATAATAATGTACGCAAATGTTGTAACTTTAAGTCTCAATAACTTTAACTCCTTCGTTTCCTCAAAACAAATTTTATATATTTGGACTCCCTATCACCTCCCGTATCCAAAAATAACACTCACTGCTCCAGTGGCCGCGTCCCATATACTAAACTGCAGCTATTATATAATATTTTTGTTATTTTTAAGTCTTAATTTTAACTCTTGTTCGTATTTCTGAAATAAAACATTTCTTTCATTTCATTTAAGTAGGTAATAAGTTATAATAGAAGCCTACGAGTGAAAGATGAAACATTTTCCGAGACCGTTAAAATACTTAATTACAAGCTTGACCCGTTCATTGAAGCTAATTTTAGCAGCAAATTAAACGTGTAGAAACGTAAATGGTCCTAAAATGATACTACTAAAACTAATTGCCACAATTTCTTTCCTTAACGACTCTCAGACATCGCGCTCATAAAGAACAACGCTAAAGTCGGCGCCGATATTGCCGTCCAATTTCAAAAACTGAGGAACGTTGACAATTTAGAGAACGTTTTTAATATCGGAGTCTCAAAGAGCTCGGGGAAATGTACGACGAATTCTTCAAGACAGTTACATACCATGTGTGCTTCGTCTGCCAAGGAGAGCGGTGCCGGTACAAATATGATGAACAATTCATCTGGCGATGTGCTCGTCATCGGTGGAGCCAACGTCGATAGGACCTACAGGGTCACTGAACAGCATGTTCAGGTAAGTACTTTTAGCAATAGTACTGATTAAATTAATTTTAGGAAATATATTTATAATTTTTACGAAAGCTTCAAGCTGAAGCACCATAACTGTTAGATATAACTTCACCGAAAGATTTATAATCTAACCGGTCCTGACTTCTAGCATTCAGTGATGTCATTATTCTTTATATCATATGCATATATTCAGCCAGGACTTTTTTATTATTTTAACTTTTGTTTAATATAAAGATGAATTATTAAACCGAATCTCACTTATTTTAATATTTCGTATATTTTATAAAGTTTTACAATAATTTTAAAAGTGTATAAAATATAATATTCAACTAAACATACAAACTAACTTTACACGAAGAATGAAATTTCATTTTGTTTTTAATCAAAAGTTCAATAGGTTATTACGCGATAATATCTGAAATCTATTGAAATGTCAAATAGCTTTCAATCAGCGATATAAATCTATTTAAAGCTCAAAAGTTAAATACGACGACATAGCTTTTGAATTTACAAATCGAATAAAATACACAAATTTTACTAAATTAGAATATGAATCACATACGAGCACATGAATATTAACAAACTTATTCATTTATGATTTCAATATACGTACCTACGTATGAACTTTTTATCGAATTCACAAGTTTCCTCATTTGTTTTAAGTAATAAAGGCTCAAACTGTCTTCATTTCTTTTAAGTATTAGAGGTTTTTGTACTCATCAATCTGCGAGTACACGTCGATGTTTGTAAAACCTACTTGGGTAATGGATACCTATTTTCTCTTTGTATAGAGTTTAGTGTGGTTGTTTAGCTGTTCGAGATTGCTCCAACGTTGATTAGAAGGAAGCACGACTCGTCTGTATTCGAAACTACAGAAAATGTAAAGCTGCAACATACAATCGCTACGTCTATTTACATCGGCTTTTTGTTGCATAATAGTAATTCCTTGAGATTACTGACACCAAATATGAATTGTAAAGCCAAATTAGTACTAAAGCTACTAATGAAATCCATTTAAATATATTTTTTTAGAATAAATATCTTTAGTTTTACATAAATTAGACTTAATTTTACTCATTTTTAGTTTATACTAGCGGCTCACCGCTCATCGCTCAGGTTCGTCGCTAGTGAAAAAAAATTAATCCAACCCACGGGAACCGTACATTTTTCTGGGATATAAAGTATCTCTATGCCAAAATTCATCCAGATCCGTTCAACCGTTCTGGCGAGATTAAGTAACAAACATCCATCCATCCAAACTTTCGCATGTATATATTATAGTAAGATAAGAAAGCGATATAAAAACCGTATTGCTTTATTAAAACCATTCAGAAATAGATTCCAGTCATCTAAGTATATAAAAATATTTTAAGCTGAAAAGTTAAATAATTATTCAGTAAAGTAAGTTTCAAAAGTTCGAGAGTCACTGTTATTGGTTTCACGTATAAGTGCTGCAGGAAATGGTGTCAAAAATAAAAAATAGTTATTTTAACAAAGATTTTATTTAATGCATTTATTATGATAATATTAGCTCTCAGTCGCCTAGTGCGTACCTTCGGAAAGTTGCAACAAGACTACTTTAATAAGAATTGTATAATCACACATTATGACATAATAAACAGAATATGAATTACTTATAAGTCAATAAAAATATTAATTTTAAAATTAGTTCATGAATATTGAAATTTAATAACAATTCACAATATCCTTTCAATAACATTTAATATGTTTGTTGACCGACAGCTAAAACATACAAATTGTATAATAAAAGAGACACAAATAGATTTTTCAAATACTACTGACCGTAAAATAATATAACAAGCGTCGTGAGTGTTATACACTGATTAATTTGATCATATTTAAAATGAAAATCATTGTTTAGTTAACTAAATAGTAACACTTTGAAAGGAGATTTTGAGGAAGGTGTAGGCAGCACGTCAGAGATGAGTTTTATTCCCAAGTATCAATAGTATTTAATATTGATTTTTCTCGTAATAAACATAACGTCAGTTATACGTTTTCATAAGCCAAGGCACATGTTATTTTACCATTTGGAAGAAATGCAGGATTTAGATTTGATCCTAGCTACAAATATCCAACTTTCCGAATATAGGTACAAATTTTAATAAGATTGGTACATTCAGTGACAACAATATTAAAAAACTATTTTTCTGCATAAATTCACAAAATATTATACCTACTCTAAGCGAATGTAATTATTAATTTTTAATAGTCATTACCAATATTTTCTAAAAGTTACATCGTAATAGTACAAATATAGTATGTGTAGGTTTCGCGAAATGGCCTAAAACGCACGGCGTCATTTCAGGTAAAAGAACTAGACTCATGTATGTTAGCTAAGTCACCCATGCTGTATAGTAAGTTCTTAACTACGTATTTTTTGTTTGGTTCTTTTTAAAAATTCTAAATTTTAAGATTACATGAGTGTTCTAGGTCATGCTAGTTCTGTCAATCCGAATATGAGTGTAGGTACAGTTATTTGTAAATTCACCCGTCTCTAACTTACGGCATTGAATAGCAAATACAATCTCTATAAATTTAAACAACGCTAAACATAATCTGCCTCTTTAATTAAAATTGAAGCTCCATAATTTAGCCATAATTTTGTATACCTATACCTGTATATTTTGACCTACAGGCCTAAAGGACAAAAATTTGGTAAAAGTTGGGAGTGAATTAACCATTTAAACTATGGGATAGGTTACACCTATATACACAGCCATTAAATACATAAATGCTCCCATGACCTGAATACAAACTAAAAATAATCTTAACATAAAGCATAATAAAAGTAAAGTTCGCCTGTGAAAAATATGACTGAGAGTCGAAATCCTAAAACAAAAACTTTAATTTCATTTTAAACTGTTTATAAGCTTTTATACTTAGGCACTACGTCGTTTAAGCTCATATCAGTACTATTTCGTCAACCTGTCCATGCGCAACTCGCATTCTACACATATACATACAATTTTTATTATTATGTACAATTAATAACTGAGGATGACGCGATACAATAGGTTATCTGATCTAGTGTTGGTCTCGTTATTAAAAAAATAAAATTATATTAATAATCAATGTCTCGTGTATATTATTTTATTTAACAACATTTTTACTGAACGCATGTTCAGTAAAAATTTTATTAATAAAATAGTTTTTTGAATTTATTTTGTGTTTTCAGACATTATACCTAAAATAAATTAACATATTTTACTTCGCTGTTTTCAAAAAATATATAAATCAATCATTTTTGACATAATTATAGCATTTAATTCTTCAATTTCAAATTAATAAATGAAAGTATTGAGACCAACAGATAGATGATCAAACCAGAACGACAATAGGTACTCATCTAATAACATTTTGAATTTAAAAAGATAATTTGTTCAAATCTTAAACAACACATACCATTTTAAACTATTGTTATATAATTAAAAGCTGTTGACTTACGCCTAAAATAAATATAATTAATAATTGTTTTGGTACGAATTACTATAAATACTCCATTTACACGCTCTCTTTGTTGAACCACGCTAGGTATCGTCTTTGAAAATGAATAAATTAAATACGCTCAAATATCTACATAACATTTTACAAGATTAAAAACAAAATATTTGAATTAATTCAAATAATTCAAAAACTGCCAAGCATAGGAACTAAACACAAGCTTTGCTCGTGAAATCGATTTATCTCATTCTAATTACTCATTGCCACTTAATAATCAATAGTTCATGCAAATCACAATTCTTCTAACACAAATCGTCCTTTCTTTCACGTAAACAGTCAGGACTGGTCTACTATCATAAACATAAAATAAACATTTTGTTGCACAAAGTCAGTTCTTTGAATTGACAGCGGCGATATCTTCACCGCAATGGAAGCGGCTGTACCGGCACCGGCTGGCGGTGACAGGATTTGTTTAGAGTTCGAATTCCGAGCGCGTATGGCGACGGTGGTCGAGACGTACGCGGGCCCCCGACTTGCGCACGCACACTGGCACGCCGCGGGCCATCGGGGTTTCCACCTCGAAACCATCTGCCGGAAAAGACCGCCATCGCCGCCCGAACAACCGCTCCAAGTAACATCTTAGTCAGATTCGAGTTGCAGCACTGTCAGCTGCCAGAGGTCGGTATTCACCCCGTGCTAGCTCGCGCATTTCACAATTATTGTTTCCATTTACAGTTTTTAGTCCAAGCGGCTCATCATGTAAGCTTCGCCGTGAGCAAGGCTCAGAAGCTCGTCCAAGTAGAGCTTCTCTTTCTCCTGCTCGTTCGGGACTTCCCCCGTGTGTGCGAACACCTCCATTGGCATTAATAGCATTAACCACCACAGTTTGAGATAGTGGTCCACCATGCATAGGACTCCCTTCCAAAAGCTCTCCAGCACCAAGCTCACTTCGTAGTATTCTAATTTTTTGTATCATTTCTTTAATTTCGTACCGCAATATTCCAAGGAAGCACAATTTGAGAAATGCTATCACGCAATATCCTAAAACAAATAACGCGTCTGCTGTTCTTCGTAGCCAAGAAAGTAGACGTTCAGCACAAGCAGTGGTATGTGGCACACAATGAACCGGTGTAAATGGTAGAGGCGAAGTAGCAGAAGTAGCTGTTAATGTAGCCGGTGTCACAGCTGGAGTATGAGCTGGTATTCGGCAACAACTTGGTGGTAAAGTAGTGCGGTTAAATGCAGTAAAATCTGCAGGACCTGTAACTCCACAGCAGCGCTGCTCTCTTTGCAGCCTATCCCAAGCCTCTGCGAAGTCGACGTCCAAGTCGTAATCTTTCGCCAAACGAATGCGTAGCTGGGGGCGTAACTCTCTGCAAACGCGCTCAAAGCGAAATGCCCAGTAAACGCCAATTGCAGCGTCACCGACCAAAAGAGCTAGTAGGGCGAGCCAGTAGGCGTTGAGCATGCGCTCAGAAAGTCGCAACGCGGCCAAGCAACCCAGTAGCTGTAGTAGACCTGCCTGTGCAGGTAACGCTGCGTATCCGTAGAGGAAGCCGGGTTGGGAGGCACCCAACCCTGGGACGAGTGCCCGTCGGTAGTCTGCGAGTGCGCGGCCCGCTGCTGCACAAAACGCGAGCGCCCCTAGCAGCAGTGCCCCGTTGCACGCGTAGATCCAGATGCGGTAATAGCGCATTGCGCGGTGCGCGGCGGGGAAGTGCGCGGGGCGCGCGGGCGGCGGCAGCGTCATGGTGGCGGGCGCCGCGTCATGGCGCCGCCCGCGCCCGCGCCGCCGCCACACGCCGCGCCCCACGCCTCTGCAACATACACTTACGTTACATAAATACGTATAAATACAAAAAATATTCATGTGCAGGTAAGTTCGCATGAAGGATGGTTTCGTACATAAAGCTCAATTAAATATAGGTATTTAAAAAATTTGGAGTTTAATGCATACTAGCAGAGCCCGCGGCTTCGCCCGTGATCAAAGTACGAAAAAAACTTTTTCGCAATACACACTTTGTTATTCGCAATTATAAGTTCGTGTTTCATATCATTTCTTACAGATATATGGAAAGTAAATTTAATTTTAGCGATCGTAACTTAAAATATCCAGGATTCAAAAAGATATTAAACGTAGGTAGACAGGTATATTCTGTAAATAAATTTTCATTTTAGGTAATTAGCAAACTCCACTGCCTCTATTTTTTGCACATTTGTCTACTCCATCTTTCTAAAGTAAGAGAGTACAATGATACAACTCGCATACAATGTTTACGACCTTAGTAGAATCATGTAACTCGGCTAATATGGGCTTTTTAACTAACATACCAACAGGCTAACATCTATGTATCTTATTTTTAAAGACATCACGTGTATATCCATCTTTTTAAGTAACATAATATATAAAGTGCCATTCTTATTTTGCTATAGCTTTTTGCCCGCGGCTACGCTCACATGAAATAAAAAATTTGCTCAGCTTTAATTTCCATTGAATTTATATGTTGTCATATAGAATGTTAATATTATGTATTCATTTATATACCTAATCATTCTAGATTCACTTAACTTAGTCTACACTAAAAAACCAACCACTAATAAACCACATTGGTGGATGTTCTGTCTAGTTGTGGGTTCTCTTAAAATGTCCCTGTGAGAAGCAATCCTCTCTTAAGTCTATGCCTGCTACTTTTAACGAGTGACCCAGAGATATATTAATTTTCATTGCAAAGGAAACTGTAAGGAGGAATTACAAAGAATTTCAAACGCGTAGTCAGAGGTTATCAGTGGTATTCGAGATATGAATACTGATTGCCCCCGAGCACGTCCAGCAAACACAGTGCCGCTCTAATGTTTATTAAATTACTTACACTCTAATCCCGTTACATAACTTAGGTGACTTTTTCATTACAGGTGTGCTAGCCTACAGAAAGAGGATATAGATAGCAGGGTACTGTCTAGTTACGTTTTCTCTCTCGCGCTCTAGGTGTGTTATAGTTGTCATTGCTGTGGCCAGCCGAGCAGTTATAATAATTTTTCTTTGGATTAGGAATAATTTCTGTTCTCTACTTTATATCGCACACAGTAAATTTGTACATACGGAAAACTTGAACCATGTTACTCTTTTTAAATAAATTCGACCAACTCCAAGTTCACCGCCCAGTTATACCCCCTTAGGGGTTAAATTTTGAAAAATTCTAAAATACATGTTTATTTAATTGTATTGAAGAATACAATTAAATAAACATGTATAAATTAATACCAACTTTCAAATAATTCTGATTATAAACAATTTTATCCCCATATAAACAACACATCCCCTTTTTCCTTTTAAGGGATGAATTTAAAAAATAATAATAATATTTGTATCGTTTTATTTTTCATTTTAAAGGTAAATGCCACTTTCCGTGCATTAATTACAGAGTTTCATATAAACTTTAATCCTCCGTTTTACCCCCTTATGGGATTGAATTTCGAAAAATGATAAAACACATACATACATTATTATTATTACGCATTCGCTGTATTTTTTTAAACCTCTATAAATGAGAAGGGCCTCTCCTGTACCTTTGTAACCTAGAAATTCGGTTTAGTGAGAACACTCCATTAGCGAGAAAGATAATGCGCTCCCTTGAAGTCTCGCTTATCCAGGGTCGACTGTATTTATTTAATTGTATTGAAGAGCATTAATACCAAGTTTCAATTAATTCTGATCATAAATAATTATTTGCCCATATAATCTTTATTACCTAATTTTACCCATTCAATGGATGAATTTCCACAAAAATTAAATAAACGTATTTCTTATTTTTTATCTTAAAGCTAAATACCACTTTGTATGTATTTCACATTAAGAATGACAGAGTTTCATACAAACTTTAATCATCATTTTATCTACTTAGTTAAGGGATGAATTTCGAAAAAACCTTTCTTATCGGATGCCTACATCATATAATGAATGTGTCCACCAAATTTCACGTCTGTACGACCAGCAGCTTAGACTGTGCGTTGATCGATCAGTCCGTCAGTCAAAACAAAGCATCTTATATATAATACATATGTAGATTTCATATTAAGCCCTATAATTTGTGTTTCTCTCAGAATTGTAAGCACCTTAGTTTCAATGCTAAAGTAGTCAAAACATCCAATTATAACTTTATATCTTTGCATTATAAAATTATATTAAATATTTCAATATATTCTTCAAAATAATCCCTTCAATTGCACACGATCCACTAGTTTCATTATTTGATTTTCAATTTCCAGTATTAGTACTCAAAATTAGATTTCATTTATTTACGTAAAACAACATTTAAATCAAACGAGACAGTTGAATTTAGTAATTTATACAATAAACTAACTACGAAGTTACACAAAATACCAGCTGCTACCACAATTTTGGCATTAACAATATTTGCAAAAATACAATATTTATGATATTTTCCTAAACTCATTAGTGACTTAGGAAATACGATAAGGTGCCTTTTGTAAATGATTATAATTAATTGATTTATATCTTTACAACCAACTTAGAACATGATAAATAGCCTCAGCGAGATAATACTTAGCCTCAAGTATTTATTACTTCAATTTAGAACGGCGCAAGTCGAAAATGAGGTCAAAGAAGAGTTCAAACTTCACGAATAAATAATCGTGAAGGATATGTCCTTAATTTTATGGATATATCCATAAAATTCTTTAAGGATCAAAAATACCTCAAATATACGTACAGTATGATATTTTAATAATTTAATATTTGTAACATGGGTTAAGTAACTGAATATTTCGCAGTTCTTGCAAAAAGGTAGCATTTAAAGATGGCTTGTAAAAATAACTAGTAGTACGTAGTGTCTGTAAATTTCTACACTGCGCTATAGAATACATATTGGACTTACTTTAATGGATTTCTCAATACCAATTACCATTTTTTTTCATAGTAGCATTTTCAGTAACGATATGACATAAAAAAAATGAATTTTAACAAGGTAAAAGTCTGAATACAAAAGTTGTAAATGAAATTCTATTGAAAAAATATATATTTAAGAAATCAAGAAGTAAATAGGCAAGGTAAGAAAATGTTGCTAGTAACACAGATCATATAATACTATACTAGTACTAGTAATAACATTTTGTCTTACAATCCGCCACCCGTGCCTTGTGCGCGAAGCCTGGCTAGTCACAGAAGGGGCCGCGTGAGTCTTTGCAGTGCACCTACCAAACCAGTGCGAGGCCTGAAAAGAAATCAAAGTTTATTATTTATATTTTTATCATCGACTTAACCAAATGTCTCCACGAAATATAAAATATTTTCCTGGAAAATTCTCTGTTGCTGCATTAAAGACTTTTTTTTGCAGCAATGATATATCGCAGGAACCAAATGGTGGCAACACTGTTGTTGTGATAATATTAATGTAGATAGATTTTTTTGTTTATTTTTTAATATTAATATAATATATTTTATATAAAATACTTTATTAACCACGCCTCCATACCCTTGAAAGGATATAGCAGTAATATAATGTCGACCCTACCTTTAGAGTAGGATTACCCTAAAAACAATCAAAACAGTTATCATTTATCTTATGTGTTCATATGCACATCAGTTTATATTAAATTATTCTAAAGCACAGATTCTAGTAAATTAATTTAAAGTATTTGAATTCCAGTCACTTGTTAACACGTCGAGTACTCGGTGTAACGTAGGAATCAAGATTGAAGATAGTTTGCTCTGCCAAGACGTGATATTGAATATAGGACACAACGACTTGGGCAGCAGTTTGTCTCCACACTTTATGTGTTACTGATGTGCTTTAACATCAATCTCTTCTGATACGAGTTTGCCACAAACTCTACTGATTGAATATATTGCCTCAGGCTGACTGATTTGAGGCTTTATTTTGTTGAAAATGGGTTGGTTTACGTCCTGATGTCTATAAAATAACCAAAAATATTGTTTTTATTAATTCCATAAGTGTATTTGTGACGTATTAATGGACTTGATTAGATGTTAGAGATACTCAATATGTTAAAGAGCGACACAAGCTACTTATTATCACCTATTACTTATTATCCTTGTTCCAATAAACAACTTTCGTTAGCTATAACAAAAAAAGTCATAAATATGTGAATATAAGAAAAATGTTGATTAATATGCTGAATTTTAAATTTGAATATGATGTGACGTAATTATGTAAATATGTACATGAAGAGTCTTTAAATACTTTTTTAATACGAAATTTTGTAATACGAATGTAATATTAAAATTAACTGTAAAATAAATGGTTTCTGACAAGATAATGTTTCCTTTAAAGAATAGAATGAAAAAATCCTCTTTAATTGATAGTATAGAAAATAACTTTAGAAATGCTCTGTTAGGAAAAAATAAAGTTGAATTATACTTTACTATAACATCGAATTCACAATATTTTTCAAATATATCTTTTACTTTTATAAGAATGTAATTGGGTCAAATGGATTTCGATTGAACACGAAATATTAAACCGTCCCTATATTTTATATTATAGATCAAACTGAATTCATGTTTATTAACATATTGTTCTAAATATTAATAGAGTTACAGAAAATTAAGTTATGACAAATTCCTTTATTAAACTTTATGGAATTTAGCAAGCTTTTATGTTAAACAAAATAAATGCTTTAATTCTACTTCCCATACCTTGCTGAAGAATAAATAAATAAATATGTCCCAACATTAACACACAGCACTATCTAGTTCCATTGTAAGCTACGAGGCTTGTGTTATGGAAACCAGGTGGTTGATACACTACACACATATAACTTTAAATAATATACATATTATTATAAATATGAACACCCATGACTGGACTAAAACAAACATCCGTGCCCATCACACAAACGAATGCCCCCAGCGGGACTCTAACCCGCGACCGCTGGCACAGCAAGTACGGTTACTACAAACTAAGCCAAACGTGTCGTCAGAATATCATTAAAAATAAGATTTGCTAATTCATAATTATTAAATACGATTGTGAATACATTACTACAGTCAGTTTTCTTTAATACTAAGTATTATTTAATTGAAGAAAATATTACACTCGGCAAGGAAACAACCTAAGGCGACTGTCTACTTTTTTCATACCTCCAGTGATATATAGCGACAGCTTGGAGTGTTGACCCGCCCTGCCGACACTTGTCAATGGCTCAAGGCTTTAGCTTGCTAAAAATATCACGCAACAATATAACGTGCCTATAAAACGGACTTTTCATTCACTAGAATTAAAAAAAAATATATTTTACATAATAAAGACATTAACTATTTTGTTAATTATAATATTATAATAACAATAGCGACTGATTCCCCATACAAACTTTTATCCCCATATTTACCTCCTTAAGGGATGATTTCTGGTATAAAAAGTAATCTATGTCCAAATCCGGGTCTCAAACTATCTTCTTACCAAATATATATTAATAATAATAATATTACTTACGCGAAACCGGAAGTTAGGGCTACTTTTCAGTTATTTTATAGTCAATATTACACCAGTATATCATAAATAATATATATGTATATAATCGTTAAAAATATTTTAACTCACGGGGTGTAGGTAGGATTCGAACGTAACGAGGACAAGTCGCTAGTAAATAATAAATTCTAAAATAAAATTAAATTTCTACGTTTTATTACCTAGAATGAAACTTAAAACGCTTTGACCTAAATTAAAATTTACAGTACATGTACGTATAAATAAAGCCATAAAAAAGGAATATAAATAATATTCGAAGCACGTGCTTGATCGTGTTCAGTTATCGCCTTCACGCACTCAATTATTTGGCCGCTGTAACTCTTCCCATTTCGATATCATTCAGTAGATATTATAGTATTTGGTTATAATATAAAAAGGCAGGCGTCGTGAATATAAAGCCGATAATACGTACATATGTGCTTATGACATCTTTATTCGTATATTTCTATTTTCAGTAAAGCGACGTTGTTATTATCATTGTGTGTGTCTGTTGCATGTTTTATTATGCCGTTGGTCGCGAGTTCCATATGAATCTATTACCATAACGCGAGGTTTTGAATTTTTACGTAACATACGTAAAATATTGAGAAAGAATAAATAACTTTGTCCTTTCAGCTGTCCTCCATGCATTCCTAACCCATTGATAAAATGGGTCCCATTGATGGAGTGGGTTATTCAGTACACACCTGCGAAGGTTCCTAGCGCAAAAAAAATGCATTAGACGTTTGATTTCTATACGTTCCCAAAGCCTTTCAAGCTTAGGGACGCACCCTAGCGAAACGAGGGTAAGTAAGTAAAGTGGTAAATATTAAAAAGCATTATTGAAGTCATGACAATGTATTTTGTGTGTAGTGTATATTTTTGGCAATAAAATATCATTTGCAGTCTACCACAAGATGGTGTTAATGTATCAAATAATTTTAATATACCTAATAATAATAATGTCGTCCCGACTTATTTCGGCCACGGCAGCCAATCTTATTGAGACTAGCCATCTGTAGAGGAGATATTATAGTGTACAAGTATGCGCGCAAACACAAATGCACTTTCTATTCCTGTCACTCTCAACGACATGACCATTAAGAGTGCACGGGGATAAAACACTATCATCTTCCCTAGTTCGGGCTCTTACTGAGAATTTCTTGACAGAAATACTCAATGACTGGACTTGACCCGACCCGAGACTCGAACCCAGAACCTGACTTTATTCCGCTTTATTTACACAAACATATTCGACAAATAGATTCTAGTTGACATCGTCGAAAAAGCCGCTCCGATTTTACCACAACGACTGCAGTGGTTAAGCGGTAGTACCTACATTGACGTTTAGATTTTAGTAAACTATTTTACATTTGAGAGAAATTCGAGGCTTCAACTAATACGTTAGGAGTAGAATGGCTAATGTAATCTAATATATAAACATCTCGTATCACGGTGTTTGTGGTCGCACATTTAAATGATATTTTTTTGGTATATTTGATAGGTATAAGAATAAATAAATAATAAATAAATATTTCGGGACATTAATACACAGCACCATCTAGTTCCACGGTAAGCTACGAGGCTTGTGTTATGGATACTAGATAGTTGATACACTACATATATATAACTTTAAATACATACATATTATAAATACAAACACCCATGACTGGAGTGCAAATATTCGTGCTCATCACACAATGAATGCCCCAGCGGGACTCGAACCCGCGACCTCTGGCACAGCAAGTAGGGTCACTACACACTGAGCCAAACGTGTCGTCATAAGAATAGGTTGTAAAGTATTTTTCACCCTCCTAACACCCCCAGATGGCCGAAGGTGGCAGATTCCTTATGTAATTTGTAAATTATTATTATTATAAATAGCTACATAACGGATATTCGTCAATAAATAAAAAGTAAATATATAAACTTTTTTGAATACGCCATCTTAATTTCAGTTAACACAAAATATATTTTCTATCATAATTAAAATTATTTTCAACTATTTAGTGAAAAAAATCCAGTCAGTGGAAAATTCCATTTCATTCCAAATTGGATTCAATTCCACTTCTAGACGATTTAAAAACGTTCTTGAATGTGCAACGTTATGAATTTTACGCAGATCTATAAATATACTAGCGACTTACCCTCGCTTCGCTCGGGTTCGTCCCTAGCTTGCTTCCCCTTACAAACTTTCATCCCCATTTTCACCCCCTTAAGAGATAATTACCGGGATAAAAAGTATTCTATGTCCTTCCCAGGGTTTCAAACTATCTTCTTACCAAATTTCATCTAAATCGGTTAAGTAGATCTAAAGATTACCCCCTACAACAAGCTCACAACTCACAAACTCATAAACTTTACCTCTTTATTATATTAGTATACTCGTAGATAAATTGACGTATAATATATGAAAAAAATCATCATAAAGAAATAACACTCAACAGGTTACCACGGGGTCGCGGTTCCATACCTACGTGTATGTCGTCTTATGTCTTTAACCATTTGTCCAAATTATATGCAGTAAAAGGGAAAACGTTTTCTTTTAAACATTTTAGACGATAAGTTTACTTATTTTAATAAGAATTCATAATTGTTGATAATATGACCAATAAACATGACCTACCGATTTAAATTATTTTTTTAATATAATAAACTGCTGATTGTGACTTAAATATAAAAGTTAGACATAATATGCTGCCGCTGACTTTTTTGTAGGCATTATTAAGCTCTACAACTTTTCTCTAGAACATAATCATATATATCTTATCGTTAAGGCAGCGTTCGTAAGAAACGTTTTCGTTCGACCGTTTTTTCTCCGACTTACTTTGCCAATCCGACTACCATGAAAAAGTCTTTCCTTTCTTCGGGTTAATATATAGCCTATGACACTCAGAAAGAACGTGGCTTTCTATTGGTAAAAGAATTTTGAAAATCAGTTCAGCAGATGATAGATCCAGAGATTACCCCCTACAACGTTACAAACTCACAAACCCACAAACTCACAAGATCACAAACTTTACCTCTTTATAATATTAGTATAGATTTAAGATATAGATTTAAGAAACATACATATAATCATCACTAACTCTTTAAAATTAAGGCCTCACATAGCAAAAAGACTATAACAATGGTGAATCCCTTGTTTTGACATTCTATTGATTGGTCACATTAAGTCTGATGAAGGTTTAGCGGCGATTTGATGTGAATCCATTATTGGAAATGTAGGCTGTAGCGCACAATTTAGAAGACATACACGTACTCGTATATATAGACAATTCGCACGGCTTTTTTCAGTATATTTTATTGTTTCAGAGTATCGGGGCACTCATCATTGAAGATATATAGATAATAACACACAAGATATTCATATTTTTCTTTTAAATGCAGTAAAAAGGATCATAAACTCTCTGTTTTTGTGTATGCCAAGATATTTACATAAAAAAAACTGAGGAACGTGAAGAATAAATTTTTTCGTCGATTTGTTTATACTCTTGCGATTGTAACTATAGTACTTAATTACAAAAAAATCGTATTTAAATCAAATCTAAACAAGCTTTTTTCTTGCATTTTGGTTTGTTTATTGTTATTAGTCAATAGTTACGTCAAAAGTCATATCATTAGCTTAACTTTTATCGTGATAAACGCTCGAGTTTCCTGCAGAGTTGGAGATAAAACTCCACCACATGCCACATTTCTTTCTTAATAACAAATATATCTAAGGCTCCTTTCTCCTTCTTTACAATTTCCCGTTGTAAGTACAAGTGAACGATGTCCGACCGATGTCGAGTTCAGTTAATTACTAATAATAAATAAATTAAAGAAAAAAAGGAAAATTTCTCATATATTTAACTATTATACGAGTATAATATTAAAATATTTAAGAAAATGATTAAAAATTTCACTTCAAATTATATCAACCCCAAATTTTTGCAGTACGGAGGTGAGACATTTATAAAAAAAAATTGTAAGGCCTTCATTTTACTAGAAAAACTACATCAATTTTTTTATACGCCTAGTGAAATAAATACATCTCAAACCAATTTTTTAACTATCTTCAGAGATTTTACGCCATACTAAGAGCTGGTGCTGATGGTGTAATTTGACTTTTTATTTGCAAATTCTATTAGGTTATCTGTATAACTTCTTCCACAGACTTATTATTAAGAGAACAGTTATATTTTACCTTTGACATTTTCTTCATATCAATTCACTGTTAGATTGGACATGTTTTTCTGGGGAAATTAATTCACTTTATACTTTCTTAGATTTACGCGAATATTTGACATTTTAAATAAAACTATCTTTTCGGATTTTGTCGCGGATTTATTTGCATATTGCACAGGAAACAAAAATGCAAATAAATCCGCGACAAAATCCGAAAAGATAGTTTTATTTATAATTCACTTTATGTTAAAAACCTAAAAAATACCAATTTGTACTACGGAGGGAATTCTTTATCTGAAGTGTACAATTATAAAGTTCATTAAATTTGTCTTTTTAGACATTTTTGATTGATCCAGCACTCAAATTCTGTATAAATTGGTTATTGATGTCACAGTAATGTCTTTTTGGACATTGTATACCAGTCGCAAGTAGATTAATTGTATAAATAGTATTTTTTGTGTGAAAATATTTATTTACAGATTTATAAACATAAATATGTGTTTAAGAAATCTCAGCCGGAAAAAGTATTAAAATTTTAAATAGACATAGCGTTAGAATAATCACAAGGACATCTCAAAGTTTTATTACAGTATTTTTTAAATATAACTTCATGATTTCAAATTATAGAACTTTAAAAATAACGTATTTTCATAATGTATACGAATGTCAAAAGAAATAAAGGACTGTTATCCAATTCAGCAAAATGTCTTCAAGTAAAATTCCCTATTCGAGAGATTTATTTCAAACATGGATATACTTTTTAGTTTGAAACTACTCCGATCGCTCGAGGCAGATCAATTTTGAGTAACACTATATTAACCCCTACCCTTAAAGTTTAGATCAAACTCCTAACTTAGCCTTAAGTTTGTTTCCTTAACGCGTATAGTTACAGTGACGTAACATAGAAGTCACAGGTGAGTTAAAATGAAGGTTACCATAAATACCTACGATACATTTTTTTCATTTTGATGGCAGACTTTAAAATCATAATAATCTATCCATCGTTAAAATATTTACGAGTGATTGTTTTGCAAACGATCTATTCCTTCGAGAATAATACAGAGTTGTTACTGCTGCTTACTGCTGCGGCGCCCAAGATATTAAACGTATAGATTTATGGGATTGGTGTATTCTGTCAATGTCACTTGTCAACGAAGCATCACATTTTTCTTAGTACTTTATAACACGTGTCTTCTTCAAGCGAAGCAAATAGTGCCATGACGGCACTCTTAGGAACAATAAAGAATTAAAGTAATGGTTTTACTCATTTTATTATTTAATATAATAATATTGTTGTACAAAAAATTATATTCAAACAGTGACAATGATTAACGAGTCTATATTCAATATGTGCTAGCGGTGTATCTGTGAGCATGCACGCCGGATAATGTACGGTATGTTTATTTTAACCAAATTTTTCATTGATCATATTATAGATGTTTGTATATATATATTGATTTCTAGTGCAATAAACATTCTAAATCTAAAATAGTGCCTTTGAACAGTCCATTTTCGACCTTCAACTAATTTGTAAATCAGCTACAATCTACCTAGCTAGTACCTACTATCGGGAATTTGGTAAATATACATATGAACAATATTTTAAATAAGCCAATAAACCAATTTATTCAAATTACGTACAGGGCTATATACTGACCAATCATAATAATAAGCTTTGGATCCAACTACTTCATATTAAGGGTCGGTAATAATAATACAAAGTCGAACTAATTTTTATCACTATATAATTACGAGCTACTACTTGCTTTAAATAACTATAATTATATGTAAGTACTTTTGCTTTAGGGCTAGAGAATTTATATAACAGATATAACTTAATTGGAACAATAAATTATAAACTTGTCCCATTGCTCTTTTGACTTAGGGTAACATATTTTTTTTATTAATGATGATGATGAATTAGGTTATTTTTTTATGTGATTCATTTGTCTCGGGACATATGAAATATTAAATATTGCAAATACTATGAAATATTTCCAGTGCATAAGCAGCAAAAACAGCTGTGGTTAAATACAGGTTGCTATTCAAGACACATTGCTTTTGGATAACAGAAGTATCATACAGGTACTATCACCATATAACTGCCTTCCGGACCTATGATAACAATGGAGTATTGTACAGATTATTATTCACGACACCTATTACTTGTACAGTTTTCATTTTAACATTAAAAATGTTTCTTTTGTCGCTTCAGTATAGGCCCGATTTTCAGCGAAAGTGCGACATCGCCCTGGTGTCGTGGATTTTGGGACTACGTGGTTGATTGGGATGATAAAAGATGCGTCTGAATAAGCACTACAATATGCAAAAAAAAATTGAAAACACTCAAGGGTTTTTTTTAAATCGAAAAATGTGAAAAATGCGGTCGCTTTTCGCACGGTTTCGGTCAGAAAAAAAATCATATCTCGAAATGAAATAAGATATCGAAAAAATAAAAAAAAACCCCTGGAGATATGACTTCGGACTACATTTAAAAAGAAATTGGAGGTGCATATCACCGATGGGTTATTCAGAAGTTGTACCTTTGTAACGCTGAGTTTACGCGAGGAGAGTGCGTGAGCGCGATAATGACGGTGAATAAATGTTTTGGAGCATGATTTTGTTTTTGAACCGAAGTGATTCTTTGTAAATAAATAAATATGTATTTAAACTAATAACTACTATTTATACATATACTAAAACGGTAACTAAGCGAAATTTATACGTGAAATATTTTTTCAAAACAATGACTGGAACGTATTGTGTCCTACAGACCCCAAAAGAATGATTATGAAAAATTTTGTCTGTTTTCTGTATGTCTGTTTATCTGTTTGGGTGTGCGCGTTTCACGAAAAAAACACTGTACCGATTTTAACTAAATTTTGTGTACTGATAACTTATTACTCGGATTAGGATATTTAAGATATCTTTTACTGCAGGAAAATAAAAGAAAAGGGAGAGGAGAGGAAGGGAGTGGAGAGGAGCGAAAAGAGAGGAGTCTGTTGTTGAGATTTGGCCTGTCTTTTGCTGTTCTTTTTTGAAAATCTTCTTCGCCTGTCTACTGCGCTTGTCTGCTTCGCTTGTCTTCTTCGCCTGTCTTCTCCTCTCCTCTCATCCCCTCTCCGCTCCTCTCGCGTTTAACAGACAGTTAATTTAACTGTTGGTTAGCTTACCTGTCTTAACTTAACTGCTAGTTAGTTTAACAGGCGTGTCTTCTTCGAATTTCTTCTTCGCCTGTCTTCTGTGTTTTTTTTATGTATCTTCTCTTCTCTTTCATCCATCAAATTGTATATTAGTTACTAGCGGCTCACCCTCGCTTCGCTCGGGTTTCTAGACAAATAAAAACAAATCTATCCCACGGAAACCGTACATTTTTCGGGGATAAAAAGTAGCCTTTTGTTATTCTGATGTATGAACTAATACAGTTTCATTAAAATCCAATTAGTAGTTTTTGTGTACTAAGCTGTATAAATTACTATAGATTTTTAACTCTCCCACGGGAACTCTTTAATTTTCCGGGATGAAAAGTCTAAAATGTTAATCGGGAATATAAGGTACCACCATGAAAAATTTCATTTAAATCAGTCCAACAGTTTCGGAGATTAGCCCGTACAAACAGACAAACAGACAGAAAAACAAAAAAAATTAAACATTCTGGATTTGTTCTATTTCTCTTCTTACATGCCCCTGATTCGGTTTTTAGCATATTTTTCTGTTATTCGACCTCTACAGTTTTATTATGTGTATAGATAATATCTTTATGTATCCAAAAACTTTTTTGTAGTCTGAACGCGGGCAAAATCGGTTGTTCTGCTAGTAATTAATATCTTAAAAAATTAATTCAGTTCATTTGGCAGATTCATTTTCAATGTAAGGTCGTGGCAGACACGAGATCTGTGGATTTTTTTTAACTGAAATAATATTTAACATTAAAACTGTAGGAATAGTCGTGTCGTGAATTGTTTAACTAGATAAGTACTCCTACATGTTAACGTCGAAGTTGGATTATATGCTGTACGTTGAACATAAAGTACGAGTATGTTGTTATGTAAAGTACTTTTAGGGTTAAAACCAAAAATGAAATCTTTACATGAAATATATTTGTATAAAACAATGACTGTTTCATATTGTGTACAGAATATAAACCCCAAAACCATAATTGTTGAAATTTTTTTTTTCCTTTTTACGCAAAAAGTACCTACATACTGAAGGGATTTTAACTAAATGTTGTGTAGCGATGACTCATTACACACAATACACAAACAACAAATACAATACTGGTTCGGTCGAGTTGTCCTTCAAGCAAAAAATGCAATGATTTAATTATACAAAAACTTATAGTAGCAGGATAGTAAAAAAGACGGAGAGTCTGATAGTATTAAGTATGAAATTAAAAAAAATGTCAGCGTGCTTCTCGATTTTATGTGTACTGATAAAGATGAGGGAGGGGGATGTGGATAAAGTTACCAGTGGTTAAATAACTTTCCAAAAACAAAATTTATAAATTAGAATTTTATATAGGTACTAGAATAATTCCCACTTTTCGCCACGATAGATTTTTAATTTTACATGCATATCTCTAAAATTCGGAGATATGTTTAATTAATAATATTGAATAGCAATAATTAGAGAAAATTATTCCGAAAAATAGTTATTTTCACTGTTTTTTCTCCTTTTCTCTTAGGTTAGTCTTTCTGGCTTTAATGAATCCATCAGAACATGTAATATTATATTGATAAATGAAATTCTCCTTCCGTACTTTATAATATAAAATAGGAAACTCTAGCATGGTGCCAGTATCTATAAGCTTGTTTGTTTCGGAGGAGCCACAATTTAACCACAAAGGCGCCAGGTAATAACATGTAAATGTGCTGCGGGTCACAACGTCAATTTTACATGACCAGGGTAAAGTTATTTAGAAAATTTATAGTAATAATGACAATTTAATGCTATCATTGTGAAGTTTGGTAGAAAGAATATATAATTCTTACTAATGTTATTATTACGTAAGTGTTTCGAAAAAAAAACAACAGTCGATGCATATTGGCTACTTTTGGTCTTTAGTGCACTATATAGTTTCCAAAGGATATTTCAATATAACATAATCACAAAATCACCTAATAGATATGTCAAAAGTATGTATGTAATATAATTAGTTACTCGTAGAAGCGTCTATATGCGGCGTTTGTAGAATCAAATACGTGAGCGTTACATATTATGTTCAGTCAACTCCTGTACTACTACACCGCAACGGATTCCAATAAAATAAAATGTGTATAAATTCTCTTCCTTTTATAATATATGTAAGTTGTGTTGTAATCTATACATATAATAAAATTGTAACTAAGCCGAATCTGTACATAAAATATTTTTTTTGGAATATCTCATTGAAATAAACAGTATTATCGCTACAGAGACCGAATCTATAGTCTTTAGAATTTTTGTCTGTCTGTCTGTCTGCTACCGCATCACAGAAAAACCAGTGGAGGGATTTTGATAAAATTTGGTATGGTGATAGCTGGCTATCCGAGTCAACATATAGGATACTTTTTACCGCGGGAAAATGTCTCATTTCTGAGAAAAAATACAAAAACTGCAATGTAAGAGTATACTAATATGTCAAACCTAAGAATTTGGTTTTTGGTCATTTGAACGCGGGCGAAGCCGCGAGCAATGCTAGTCTTCTATATAGCTTGACTCGCGTGACTTATACATGTTTATCCGCTGTTCGTTAGCACTAATTAAATTTAACATTGTAAATATGTAGATGCCTCACTTAAACATTCCACTAACAATGGGATCACGCACAACTATTCTGTTTATAGCTTTGTCATACGGACGTAAGGCATATATTAAATCTTTTATATCTCTACCTAATACTATTATTTTTATAACTTTTATTTTCGCCATATATTCATTTTCTTTTATGGCAATAATGTTTAAAAGATATAATAAATATTAGTTACTAGTGCAATAAATATATGGTATAAACAACCACCCTCGCTTTCGTCCCTAGATGCCTTTTGTATTTATAATTGTGTAGAGGTAGGCCCACCTTTTGGAAAGTTTTATTACTAACAGAGCCAACGCGTTTCGTCAGCTTATATAAGCTTTCGAGAGTTTCAGCGAGAAGAAGTAAGAAACACACATACAAACTTTTGCGCTTATGAAGAGTAATATATAGGGAGTTTTATAATCCTCAAAAGTACAGTAAACTATTTTTACAAACATTTCAGTTATAAATTACGAAGCAAATAACGTGAAAATTATCATTATAAAATATAAGCAGTAACAATACAAGAACGAAACTGCTGATCATTTAAGTAGGTACTTAGATGTCATGGCTGTCATCATCGGGAGCGCGTCGGGGCTTACGAGAGAACAAATGAAGTACGAAAACCAACTCTTCGATTATTTAAAAAAAAAACTTGAAATTATGCAATTCAATAAATTATTTTACAACATAACTTTGTTGGTCACACAACCATATTTGTTTAATTTCTGATAATCTTATAAATATAATTAATGTATAAGTAGTATTGTGTGTGGCACGTCATATAATATGAAAATAAAAACAAAATATTATTAAATATTTTATATTTTTGAAAAAAAAACGAGTATTTATGTTTTAGGTTACGTTTTATCTTTTATACATAGGTATAGTAAAATTCTAAGTCGAATCTGTACATTAAATATTTTTCGGAAAATCTTATTGAAATAGTCATTATATCGATATAGAGACCGAATCTATAGTTTTTAAAATTTTTGTCTTGTCACGAGAAACCCACTGGACAGATTTTGATTAAATTTGGAATGACGATAGCTGGTTACCCGGGTCAACATATAGAATACTTTTTACTGTCGGAAAATATCTCATATCTGAGAAATCTATACTAAACTTTAAAACGTAAGTAAGGACGAACCCGGAGCGGAGCGAGGGTGAATCGTTAGTACCTACGTAATAAAAATGAACTTTTATTTTATTTTAAACATTTGAGTAGGTCTAAAGTAGTCCTATAAGTATAAGTATCTAAATCTGACTACATTTGATTACATTATAAAGGCTATTCATCAAATATATTATTCATCACACCCTAAAAACCATATTTTACTAGAAAGTATGAAATGTATATGAGTTATGCATTTGAATATGCATTCAATACGTGAATATGCTTTTAGAGTTACAAGGTAAATGCGAAGCACTCCCCTTCCACACAGGGGAATAAAATCACTACTCATGATCACATATAAACTACTCGCGCATTTTTCTCTAAAAAAACAAAAATGCTCTCGGCTTTAAGAAAATTATATATAGGTAGGCGAAGAGCTGTGCTGGAAACATAATATTTATGTCGATTACATCTGCTTACGCAGATCCATTTTAAATTTAATTTTTTGAATTCTCACAAGATTTAATAGAAGATAATTAGATTATTGTATGATTTTATTCGTTACGCCATCAAGTGCTGTCTGGAAAATAACATTAATAAAGGAATGAGTGGAGCAATGACGCCATGTTTATAAGTAGGATATACATAAGTTCGTAAAGTAGGTAATTAAAGATTATTACTACAATTTTATATTATATCGCATATATTATGTCATAATAAAACTATTATATTATTATACATTATATTTATAGTACCGCCATACCACAAGAACCACACAACCCCTCCCCCTACCCCTTACCCCCTGTATTATACAGGTGGTATGTGTAAAATACCATTTCCCAACATTACAAAAAAATATAGCTGCAGATAACTAGAGTAATTATAAGTTTGACGTGTATGTTAACAAGCAATGGACCGACTTCAACACGGTCTTTAATTCTATAATGTACATATTTAATGAAATTTTAATAACGTTACTGCTTCAAAACGCTGCCCTTATCAAAGGTTTTAATTTATTTTTGCTAATAAAACTTTCTTTCACTTGTAAAATAACCAACCTTCGCTTTGGCTTCTGAGGCTTATATTTGAGCACATTATGTTTTAAACATATTGCCCCTAGTTTGATTGTAGAAAATCTACCTTTGACCATATTTAGACTGAAAAGAGAGATAAATCTTACTACATTGGTAAGATAAAAATCTCTAAATCTAAAATTATAAACATAGTTTATTAATCTTCTATATATAAAGAAAAATGAATGTTGGTAAGCGCATAACTCAAGAATGGCTGGACCAATTCGGCTAATTTTTTTTCGTATGTTTTTTAAGGTCCACGGAAGGTTTTAATAAAGAAAAAAAAAGAAAAAATTAACGAAAATTAAAATTTATATAGCTAACGCTGACTAATAACTATTTATATCTATTTAAAACGTACCTAGCGACGAACTCGGGCGAACCGAGGATGAGCCGCTAGTAAAACTAAGCATTCATTTGGGTATCACAATAACGAAAATATATATAGTGAAAGAAACCAACCTCGCAGGTTAACAATAACTAAATTATGTTTAGACTTAATCATGTTTCAGGAAGCCATTATATTTAATAGCGTCCTTTGACCAAAAATATACCAAAGAAATTATTTAGATTTCGACTCTTGCAAGGCGAGCTGTTCAACGACGGTGAAATTCGAAGTGGTGGTAAACGAGAGCTAATACTGAAATTGTAATTTAATGTAATTGTTAACGTAAAGTAAATATTTGTATATGAAATAACGTGAAACATTTACACATTTCGTCTAATTACGATACGATGTGAAAATGTATCCACAGAGCGAAATGAACGAAATGATATTCAAATTTGTTTGATGTCAAAATTTATATTTATATTTATGAAACTTAATCAGATTACCTCGAGCGTATTTGTGCCTACATATGATGAAAGTTTAAATTAAAATCTCTTCAAACTGTTATTATATTTGTAATAAAAGTTTATTTTGGTATCTAAAGCATAGCCACAGCGTTACGTGTCCAGAAGACCCTATTAAAAAAATATATTTAACTATGAAAGATTTTTATTTCTACATTTAATTATTAATAATATATTAACCACGCTAATAAATATCATGCACTTCCTATTAGTAGTAATAGTACTATTAGAACTCACGTGTATGGCAAATTTAAATATTTACTCAATCTAGACAATGAATTCCATGTAGACCCCCGGTGCAAACAACAGTGTTAGACACGTTAATGCGGTATGATGGTAATTTTATTTAATTTCTACGTTTTATACGAAATTTGCTATCCTACAATTAAATTAAACTACGCCATAAAAAAATTTTTGCTAGTTTTCATACATGAAACACAGCGAGCTGGCGTCAGATTTTATTTCTTCTCGTTATGCGCTAACAAAGCCGCGTTCCAAACATCTCGCGGGCGAGAATACAAAATAAAACGAGCAAACAAATTCAACAGCATTCACTTGACTGCTGGCAACAAACAATGCGAAATTTCGCAACTTGAAGAACTGTCATAAAAGCATTTTTAATTTTCCTCTGCACTACGATTGGCCGTCTAGAACAAAAGTATAAAACATAAGAGTTAAATCAATCATTGGTACGTGCCGACTGCCGATAGCCGAGCCACGTGAAGCAGGGTCTATCACAGACATATCGGTCCGTCGCGTCGATTGCTTTGTGCCGCAGGAAATTAGTTTCTAACTCGTGAACGAATTCCCCCTATGAATACCAGGTACACAATTGGTATTATTTCTAGTTACCTATATATTATGTATTTTTGAGCATCGTTCATTTCTTTTAATTGGTAATCTATTTTCATTTAATTGTTAGAAATTGATATACTAATAATTTCATTTCATTATTATTAAATTTTGATCGATCTTATTATGGTTAGAAAGAGACTTCATAATGACCATTATTTCTACCTATATCTTCTGTTCATATAACACTTGCTTTACAACAAAAGTTATAAGTATTATAGTAACATTTGCTGTTTGAATTTTAAATCGTGATAATCTATAGTCCTAAATCCGAAGTTATCTTTACCCATCTGCTAACGGATGAAAAGTATTTTGTATCAAACAAAATTTATAAGCAAATATATTACAAATTGATTGCCTAATGATTGTAACTGATTGAAATAGTAGCCAGCTGAAGCATACTCATCTTCATGAGAAAACCATGTACATAACCGCGCCAATACGCATTTAACCAGTATGGTCGACTATAAGATTAGAAAATCCAGAGCATACATGATTGAGGCTCATGCCTAGTAATGGGAACAGTAGTTTTATAATAGACTAATAGTAGAGGAGCCCAAGAGGCGACTTTTGGAGTTACTCAAGCGCGGCAGAAAAGGATACCTTGCATTCTATTATGTACTTCCACCATACTTTAAGTCCTCTTTATAAGAGCGCGCGTCTAGGGCAGCCGATCAAAATATTAAAAAAATATTTTGATAAGGTAGAAATACTTGAAACCGTCTGATTAAGGTATGGTGGGCTAATTACATCGTGAAAAGTGTACAATTCAATAATCCGCCGATTTGCATAAGCCAAAGAAGCAAAAATCGACTGCAAAGTTTATGTATTATATTATTCGGATCACATCTATAAATATAATAAAACTCTAACTGAGCCGAATCTGTACATGAATTATTTTTTGGAAAACTTTATTGTAATTGTCATTATTATCGACACAGAGGCCGAATCTATAGTTTTTAGAATTTTTGTCTGTCTGTCTGTTACCGCATCACAGAAAAACTACTGGAGGGATTTTATTGAAATTTGGTGTGATCATAGCTGGTTATCCGGGTCAACATATAGGATACTTTTTACCGCGGGAAAATATCTTATTTCTGAGAAAAAATACTAAAAATGGTTAGAATAAAACCACAATGATACTATATATATTTTAGCAAGGTAACTTACTAAATAAGGCAAAAACTATTAAAAATAACTTATCTTGAAAAAAAAATAACAATAGCGCTAGTTTAGTAGGGCGGAGCCGCAGGCAATGCTAGTCTATACTAAACGTTAAAACGTAAATAGGGACGAACCCGAGCGTAGCGAGGGTAAGTCGCTATTACTACTATAAATGCGAATATTTATTTTTTGTTCGCCGTGACGCTGAGAAGCTAGACTAATTTGGATGAAATTTACTACACAGATACATTGGGACCTTACTAGAGTAACACACAAAACAGGCTCCTGTTAGGCATCTTGGACGAGAGAAATTAGTGTAAATCACAAGTTAGTCAATACATATTATATGTATATAATCTATAAAGAATTAAAATAAGCAGTTATATTCATAATTATAACATAAATGATATACTTATAAGTTATATATAACTTATCTAATTATTTTAAAACGGTTATGCCTTTTAGATAAAATGTAATTTATTGCTTTAATTTCCTCAGTAGCTTAGAAAATTGGCAATCATCTACCAAGTATGGGTACGGTTTGAATGAGGCAATAAATAATAGTAATAACTCATCGTGACCAGGATCGTAAACAAGGAAAACAGCAAGCCTTACCCGTCTGCTTAAGATACTCCGAGAAACGATTCAAATCAAAAAAAATAAAAGCACTAAAGAAAAATAAACATATTTGAGATCAATATACAAATAATTATTTCATCTGAATATTTAAATTACATTCTAGAGATATATGCACGTACCTACTCGTATCAAACTGTATAAATATGAATATTAATCAATTAGGTTTTGATTACAAATAACCAAGCCACTCGACACTTTGTCATATGGGATAATCTGTATATTATCTATTTGAATTGACGACACGTTTGGCTCAGTTTATAGTGACGAGTCGCGAGTTCGAGTCTCGCTGGGAGCATTCATTTGTGTGATGACGACGAATGTTTGTACTCCAGTGATGGTTATATTTATAATATGTATATATCTTATATCTTTAAACGAGCACTTCTTGTGCAATATGATATACGAGTATATAATCTGAATCTCGGAAACGGCTCCAACGATTTTCATGAAATTTAGTATACAGGGGTTTCGGGGGCGATAAATCGATCTAGATTAGTTTTATGTCTGGGAAATGCATGTTTTTGAGTTTTCATGCGGTTTTGTTTCGCATTATTCCACGCAAAATATGGTCGCTAATTCGCACGCTAAGGACATAAGCATCGTGGTCAAGCGGCCAAGGCGCAAGTTTGACAAAGTGCCTGGGTGCGTATCCCGGTCGGATACAAAATTTTTACATTTGTTTTTTTTTTGTATTTATTCAAATTTTTAGTTTGTTTTTTTTTAATGTTTTTGGCCAAAAACTCCGAGCAAAGCTCGGTCACCCAGGTACTTTAAAGTTATATACATATGTGTAGTGTTTCAACTATCTGGTATCCATAACACAAGCCTCGTAGCTTACCATGGAACAAGTAGAGCTGTGCGTTAATAAAAAATAATAATAATGTTAAATATAATAATATTTAATTAATTCAGTTGGAATCAAAATCTCTGATTAATTAACTATAAAGACATACGTGCGAATCATTGTCTACATGATTATCACTCGCCGTACGGTGAAGGAAAACATCGTAAAGAAACCTGCATTTCTGAGATAACCTAACTATAAATTTATGTAAAGTCCGCCAACCCGGCAATTAGCTAGCGTGGTGGGCTATAATCTAGCTAGCGTGGTGGGCTATAAGCTGATCTCGACCGCATTATGCATTTAGAAGGAGACCCAAGCCCAGCAGTGGGACATTAAAAACGGCTGAACGAGAATGAAGAATGAACTCAATAAAAACTTCACATCAACAAAAAAAAATAGCTAGATGAAGTTCTCTTTCTGAATAGCATAAAATATTCAAATAGAGATCGGAATTGAATCTGTACGGGACTATACGAAATGCACGAAAAGTCTAAACAAAATGAAATGAAAACTATTAAAATTAGACTTATTACAAGCACTTCTAAAACAAATATATGTTGGTGTCCAATTTAAATTTCCTTTCCCAAGTTATAATTTCTACGAAAACTCTTAGTAATTTATGTATTTTTATTTTTCTTTTATATGTGACTATAACATGTCGACCAAAACTTTCAAAATCAACGTTTACAGTTCCAAAAATACATTTTACTATAAAATATATTTAAGAGATTAATATTAAGGAGATGATTTCATTTCCGTGTACATGATTACAATTATAACGTTTTTATAACTAAATAAATAATCTTGTGAATTAAAAATTTAAGCAATTGAAAATCGATATGTAACCTACGTAAATGAAAATCTAAAAATGTTATCTATGAAATTAATCTTACTTAGGTGGCATATCGAAGATCGTACTCCTACACTCTGGTTATTTCCTGCAATAGAAGAAAATTTTGAATAAATATTGGTACAAACTCATAATTGGAAACATAAAATAATTGAGGTCTCGGGTGTGGGCCGGGCTCGAGATTTCAGAGTTGCACTATTTCAAGTCAGTCGATTAATTTAAATTATTTTATCGAAATTTGATTATTACTGTTTCTGATATTTATATATATTATTTCATAGACTATTTACGACCTACGAAAAGAAAAAAACTGTGCTTGAGTCACGAAATACCACTTGTCCTTATATCTTACTAGTTTATCTTATTAAGATAGATGAATACTACTAAATTTTTTGAATAATAAATTATTTAATAGATTTTTAGACAAAATGAAAGCGTTTAATGGAGTAAAGTCCATAAAAATAATCATAAAAAAGTAAAATTACGTGAACTCTATAGAAATAAATGATTGGCCATATTCCGCCTACAAAATAATGCAACCAGTGAGTACCAATTACGCATATGAATTTAAAGTAGTTTTCCAAGAAGAATGTACCTTGAAGCAGAAAGCTTTATTTTTTGTTCATGCAATTTTTCTCGAGATGGATAGAAGATAATTGTGCTAGTCATTTTTACAGAAGTTTGTTAGTTAGTAATTTTATTGGTCTTTCAATAATATGTTCGAACTGCTACAAAAAGCGTATGCGAAGAGCGTTTAGTCACCTCTTTTGCCTGACAAACATTTTCTAGGTGTCAGCCCTTTACAAGAATATACGGAAGATGCATATCCTACGCTTTCCGAGCATCAAAGCGTGAGCAAAATATGGTTCAAATAATTGACCTCAAATAACCTTAGACTTTCAAAGGTGTGCCATCCAGGATAATAGTATAACCTGGATTTCTGTTAAAAGGGACTCCTTCAATAACATCACCTTCCACCCAAGGAAGTTTAAAAAATCCAAAATTGAAAATCATTATGATAAAATGTCAAAGAAAAACTAAACGGGTAAATTGAAAAGAACATATTTGGTTTTACAAAATATAAGTAATGGACTATTTGTTATATGTTACCTTACACGTTGTGCTTAATATAAGGTTTCATTATACAAGTTTTACGAGCAACCTAATCCCGTGTCCTACCTAGTATCTATTGTAAATATGCCTGAAAGACCTCGTAAAGTGGAGCCTTTCAAATTTAAGCAAACTATTTAGGTTAGGTTTATTGCCATAAACACGGGCAATCTAGTATCAAACGAGCATTTAGCTATTTAAAGAATTCATACGAAAATAGTTAAAATTAAAGGTATATTTAATGTTGTTTAACCATTATATTATCAATACCATATCTATACAGATAAATTAAATTGAAGTGTATGTTGGTAATGTCACAATAACAGCTTTTTACTGAATGCATATGAAATTATATGCAGTAGCTTATGAGAAAAACATTTATTTTTGTCTGTCTGTTTGTTCCGGCTAGCCTCCGAAACGGCTGGACTATTTTTTTTTACTTTCTCTGGCAGATAACTTATGTTATAAGTAGTAACTTAGCGTACTATTGTTTTAGAAAAATAATTAGGGTTCCATCCAAGCGAAAAGAGGTTAAGTCGCTAGTCTATATAAATATTTTTTTGGATTGTATTGTAACGTGTTTTCCCGTGGGAAATAGATAATCTTCCGCGGTAAAAAGTAGCCTATGTCACCCTCCAGCCGTCTAACTATCTCCACACAAAAAATCACGCCAATCCGCAAAGTCGTTTCGACGTGAAAGAAAGACAAACTAACAAACGTACTTTCACATTTATAATATTAGTAGTATGGATACGGATGTATAGAATTCGTTATATTTTTTTTTATTTCATAAGTATGCGTAAAATTATGATTAAATTTCTTTGCTTATAAATGCTACGATTTATCTTATCACACGAATTTGGTTCTTATTGTTCGAAAGTTAAGCATCAATATACCTGTTATGAATGTTTATATATGAGTACAATGTGCATATTTCGCCAGTAACTTTTTAAAAAGAATTTCAACTGTTGAAACAAACAAATTTATCCCAACAACATAGCAGTAATGGGTTTTGACTTTTGACCTCTTTTTGTCTCTCTTTAAGAGTAAAAAGTAGAGCTCACATCACAAGATTTGTTCAGTTAAATCAATATCTTTACTTCGTAATAATTTCAATGAACTGTTAAAGTAAATAGTTAAATATGCTTGTAGGGATATTTTTACAGGTATAGAAAACGTACATATTATGTGCATTATATATCTATACTAATATTATAAAGAGGTAAAGTTTGTGGGTTCGTGAATGTGTGACTTTATGACGTTGTAGGGAGTAATCTCTGGATCTACTGAACCGATTTTGATGAAATTTGGTAAGAAGATAGTTTGAGACCCTGGGAAGGACATAGCATACATAATTTTACATATATTTTTATCCCGGAAATCATCCCTTAAGGGGATGAAATTGGAGATGAAAGTTTGTATTGGAAAGCAAGCTAGGGGCGAACCCGAGCGAAGCTGAGTCGCTAGTGTATTTATTATATTTTTATTTATATACATATGTATTAATAAAATGTAAAAGTAAATGACTTTTAATTTTCGGTGGAAAATAAATTTTGTTTTTGCTGTCAATGAAATAAATATAGGGATTAATATTTTATTTTATTACCCGATTGCACCAGAAGGAGGGTTATGGTTTTACTTTTAACCCGACTGCGCCAAATGGAGCCATCATATGTGTTCATTCACACGCAGTTAGTATTATTTAATCTGTGATAATACTATGTATGTTCCTTTTTTTTTTTTAACGTTGGGAAATGCATTTACGCACGACGTGTGGGACTCACCGGCGTAATACAGCCAGTACTACCCACTAAAACCCAACAAAACCTTCCCCCGTCTTAATGGGGCGTCGCAGGATCGCTTGCGCATTCAACTACGACGCCCCGACGGCAGGTCTGCCAAAGCAGACCACCGCAACCATGGGGTTGCTCCACAGTCCACTCTGCTATCAGAGAAGTACCAGGAGCAACCCGCATGGTACACCGCCCCCCAAAGAGGGCCACCTCCCACCGCCCACCTCCCTGTGCGTTTCTTAGCTTCGCGCCCGGTTAGATTGCCGGGCACTACTGAGCCCCCCCACCACGACAAGGTGAACGCACGTTGGGGGGGACTATGTATATTACTTCGTCAACTTGTTTTCATCTTTTTAGTTCGCTTTTTACGCAATCAGGTTTTTCATTTTTGTAATTTTTTACCCAACGAATTACGTAAATGCTTGAAGAAATATTAGTGCTAAGGAACCTTAGAAGCGAGAAAACTTTAGAAAACCTATAACGCACCTTTTACGTGCGTGTGTGTGAAATGAACTCATTACCACCCTTTAACTTTGACAATTTTAAGAATGCAAAATTAAAACTACAAAAGCCGAATTCACTTTCAATTAAATAAAAAGTAAATAAAGAGGTCGTATTGATCACATGATATCAAAATGATAGCATCGCTTGCATAGTATGGCCGTCTTTCTGCTGAGACTACGTCGACGACGAAATGATTGCAGTGATATCCACATGAATTCTTTTCTCAGGAGAAAGTTTTAAAATACTAATTAAATCTTCAAAAAGCTAATTTATTTGTATACAAAATTTTATTTAGTTCGGTGCAGAAGGGTAAATACGGCGTTGCTTCGTTCGCTGTATCGAGAGATTAGTTGTATTTCAAAGCTACGTAAAAACTGAAAAGAAGTACGAAAAAGCAAAAAGTGAAGAAAAGTGGTTACTTAAAGTGAAAGTGTATCCAGTGGTGAAAATTAGTGTTTAGTGACTGAGTTTAACTAGAACTGTGTATATACTGCGCATGTTAGTGAATCTTCATAAGTCACTCCAAATCCTCTTGTTAACCAAGAGCACTAAAACATCAATAGTGCAAAAGACGTGCTTTAATTTCAGATCCCCGAACTCATAGAACGTAACTTTACTATCGTTTTTCTGCAATATTGTAATACTGTAAAGTTTCACCAAAATCCATTCAGTAGTTTTTGCATGAAACATTAACAATACTTATTACTACTCACATACTTTCTCGTTTACAATTTAATTAATATTAGTGAGATAAAGTTTAATATAATGAAAATATATCTCAAAGTAGGTACACTTTCTTAACATATCCTCGTACTTGTAACTAGTTCTGATTACAAACCTCGTCCCTGCGTAATTACCTTTGAATATTAATTGTATACCAGCACACCTGAACGTGTTGAGGGCATATATAATCCAAATAAATTACGTAAATTAAATTTGATTGTAAAAATATGTAAGCATAGCCTAGCTGTTAAAGCCTGTTTGTTCTCTTTTCGTATAAAATTTTACCACTTACACAGGAGATCTAACTATACCTATAAAATGTACTAGTATATGAAATATGATAAAAGTAAATCTTACTAATTCGTATTATTAACACCTCCAGGTAAATTTCTAAGAAATTAATTAAAATTCTAAGAAATCTATTGTTAACTGACACGCCGGCGTGTCCGCAGTCGTGAAGAGATTAATATTATAAACTAGCGACTCACCCTCGTACCGCTTGGTTTCGTTCCTAGGTGATTCTTTAATTTGACGTCATTTTTTATTTATGAACCGATTGAAATAAAACAAATACTAAATATTAAGTGAAGCTTACCACAATATATTAGGGATAACCGCATCCAAATCGGTTAAGCCGTTTCTGAGATTAGCGCGCATAAACGCACAGACAAACAGAAAAAAAAATAAAAATCATTGTTTTGGGTTATCAAATATATCCATGTACAGACAGCGATCAGTTCCGCTTTTATTATATGTATAGATGTGAAAGTTTGTGAGTATGGATGTTTGTTACTCTTTCACGCCAAAACGGCTGAGTGGATCTGGATGAAATTTGGTACAGAGATAGATTATAGTCTGGAATAATATATAGGCTACTTTATATCCCGTAAAAATGTACTGTTTCCGTGGGATAGATTTGTTTTTGTTTTTCTAGAGGCGAACTTGAATGAAGCGAGAGTGAGCCGCTAGTATAATATATATTATATAATCATTATATATCTTAAATAAAAGTTATAATTCCTATTTGAAAATAAAATAATTCATCTGATCCTATTTCTTGTAGGTATAGAAAAGAAAGAGGAGATGGAGCGAAAGATTTTAATGAGACAATATACGAGTAGGTACGTCACAGAATTGCTGCATTTCTCAAATGACGTATTTTCTAAGAGGTCATCTTCTCATATATCTGGGGCACCTTACAAGATTGATTATGCGAGGAATCCGTTTACCATTTAACTTTGTCCACGTGACCATGCCTTTTATGTAAATCGCTGTAACTGATCTACCAAAGGCTGATGTAGGATTATTTTAAATAAAATATTTTATAGAAAATAAGCGTTGGTACACTTATTTTACGTTTTGTAGCAACACTAACAATAGTACACTAACAAAGTCGAATTGTGAATATTTTTAAAAAAGATCATATCACAAAGTGTACTCGTATTAAGGTGGTAGTTAAACTGGCATTAGATGTACAGTAAGTACAGTAATTACAATAAACAGTCTTAATCATTATAAATATTTACGTATTTTTCGTTGGATATAACAGGTATGGTATTATTTTTTTAGTATTAATTATAATTATTAAAAATTCTGTGAGATTTTTTAACGTTTTCAACGTTATTATTGGCGTATTACTTTTAAACCCAATCAATCTTTAACCGACTTGCATAAAGAAGGAGGTTCTATATTCGTCTCTATGTATGTTTTTATAACATATATATTATATAATATACTGGTGTTAGCCGTTCATGCACTCGACCATCAATGACACTGCGGTTTCAGCGCGCAATTTCCTGCCTCAAATCGTGTCATGTGAACACTGTGGCTATGTCAGAATGAAGTTATATCCTGTGTATGTAAACTTAATGATGAGTGGAGCGCTTTTATTTACTTAAATATATTAATTTAAAAAGAGTTTAATTACATATTAAATGTACAAACGCAGCAGATACAGTAACCGAATGAAATTAAGTCAAAGTATTTAAGAAAGTATGTAACAGAAAGCAACGTACAAAGTATCACTTGAAATAGTAATAAACAATTTAGAATACAACAAGAACAATAGCAAAATAATAGTATGCGTATTCTAACTAGCGTTGGAAGATTGCGTGTCAACGCTTCCAAGATGGCTTCAAAGTTTTATTGAGTCCTAGAAACAGTTACTGCAGTATCAATCTAAGCACCAGCGGCACGAGCGATTTATTTTAAGACTATCGCCTGTTTGTGGTTTTACACGTTTATTTATTATTAGTTTATTGTCTCCACATATCATGCAATAAGTGATACTAGTAGAAATATGTATTATTTTTAAAATTACGAAATAAAATGCTATGAAAATTATAATGAAAAGAATGAAGGAAAAGAACTAACAAACATATACACACACATAAAAATTTTATTTATATAGGTAGTATCATTTTACCAATAATATCTAAGCATAACGTGACCAGCACGTTACATTTTTACTGCAGGATTATCTGTTATTTATTTGTAGCTCTGGTTTACTACAATTTTATTTACAATCTTACTTTATTTATGTCCCAGAAGATATTGATTTATAAAGCTCCTTAAGATCGAACAATCTTATTAAAGGTAACGCTAAAAGTCAAGCATTTCTTGAAATATAAAGGTTTTAAATTTGAAGTACATACATAAGTATTTTAGTTATTTTATGACTTACTTAGGTTATCTTCATGTCGTTACTTGGAAAAACAGGAAACAGAAAAATATAAAATCAACAATAACCTAAACTACTTGTTTAGAATACAATTTCAAAATTGATTGAATGGACGATTTCACACAAAACTGATTAAAAAGATAAAATTTATGAGATCAAAAAAATATTTTATAAAAAAAAATCTTTAAATTGTCTTCTATACTAAACTTCCTGACAATAACAAACACAAAAAAAGAATTATCCAATTTGGTGCAGTCGATCCGAAGTTATGCGCGTACATACATGTCGGTGATTCATTTTTATTTATATAGATTAAAGATTTGAGTAAACAAAAAAAATGTAAACTAAACCCACATTGCTAGATCTATAACTTTATTTATGCGCTCTTCAGTCTTCACACAACAACAAAAAATTCAAGTAAAAAAAAATATTCAGTGGAAAATCTGATGACTTAAATAGATTTTGTATCTATAGAAACAAAATAATTTGTATGTTTGTCTCCACGCTTTTCTAAGCCTTCACCTCTAGGGACGTACCTGAGTGAAAAGTCAATTTGTTAATTAGCAGTTCAAGGTGAATGAACATAAGTTCTAATTTAGCTTATTTTTACTTAAATAAAATTATAAATTGTAATTTGTATTTAACATCGAAATAAGCTGTAGGTTATCATATCATTCCCAAGGGTTGTATCTTCTATGGAACCATTTGTTATATAATTTTTAATAATTCTTAATAAAAACTTCAACACACAAACTCTTGTCCTTTTTTTTAAGTTTAACAATATTTTTAGATGATTTCTGTTAATAAATAGAATTAGGTATATTTAAAATAACTGCTATATATCTGCTGCTATAAATCTTACGTAAAATAATTAAACAATATACATATTTTTCTTAATGCTTAAACTCATAGCTTTAGTGGTCTAACTTCAATAATAACTAAAAATGACACAATGACGGTAGATGTTTTTAGTAAATTAAACAAATACCTACGCTGATGTATCTCGAAATTGCTCACATTGTATAACATTTATATTTTTAGTATTATGTTACATTTAATTTATTAGCAATAAACAAATTGTGTAATAGGAAGAGGCTAGCGTCTGAGATACAGGCTCGGCCTAGTTCAGACGTTAGTATACCTAAACAAAGATTGTGCTAATTATATAGTTTAAAAATAAATGTCTTGTAACCCTTTTGTATTTACGTCAATAAAGGTATTATTATTATTATTATTATATCAACCACCTCCCAAGTAAAGAAGTAACCTAATTAACTAAAAATTAACAAAATGTAACTGCGGCATTTCGAAAAATATAAATAGAGTTATATTTCCGAATTATCAAGTAAATGCAATATAGTATCTACGAAAGCCTTTTAACTGCTCTATCTATTGAACATACCTTTACAGAACTATAGTAAAACATACATACTTAAATATTAAATTATTATACACTATTTCTACAAATGTTAGAGGCCTTAAGCTTTACCTTTAGCACATCCAGTTACCTTGATTTTTTCACAATTATAATTAGGTAGTTGGAACATAATTTAATCACAGCCGCATTGATGAAAGAGTACAAAAATTGACTACTAGTATTTTTTATTAATGGCAATGACTTTCATATTTTAGCAAAAAATGGTTGAAAATTCTCTGCAGGAATAGTTATCTTACTTGAACTGATATTTATTAGGTGCGCTTACATATTAAATAGGTATTTTATATAACTGGCCATTTTGATCTTAAATACCTGGCGTTAGGTTCAAATTTATTTCAAATTACGGCTTTTATATTTGTGTTTTGAATTTAGTGATTCATTTATTTTCGCGCCATTTAATTTTTCTTTGACACCGGTTGTTCACAATACGGAAACCTTAAAATAAAAAACCACGTCAGAGTTAGCGGGAAGCTTCGATGTGAGTGATAAAAGTACTTTAATTCACAGAAATAAATTGGAAAAATGATATACATATTTAGGAAAGTATCAATAAGAAACTTAAAACTAAGATTGTAATTAATGCGAAAGCTTCTGTGTAAGTGAATGAATATGTAACACTTCTTCAGTCCATTAATAGTTTATATTTAAAAAATGTGAAGTTGTTCCAGAACCTTTAATATTACACGAAATATATTACACATAATATTTTTAAAGAGAATCAAATTGTTATTACTGTGCGGTAGGATGAATATTAATATAGGTCCCTGATACAGATAATGTTCCCCGAGGGGAGGATGAAAAAATTAAAGAATTTATAATTAATAAATTATAAATATTAAACAAACTTATTTTTTATTAATTATTTTTGAATATTAATTAAAACGTCAGTTTTGATGTAAATATATTATTTTTTTATCTTATTTATGGTCGTAATAGAAACTTAATACTTATGTATTAAGTACTTGTCTATATATGTATGTATATATATATATATACATACATACATATGTATGTATATATATATATATATACATACATATATAGATTAAGAACTTAAAGACCCTCACGGTAAACCTCTCGTCCATATGTATTATGCATATAAGTTTATCGACGTAAGTTTTAATTTTTCACCATTCCTGCACGTACACATTTGCATAAAATGTTGCATGTTTTAATAAAGTATAAAACTGTATAAAAAGTTATAGACAGTTAAATCTCACAATTCGTTCGATCCTTATCAAAGAAGGCGAGCACTTATGAGATTTAAAGGTCACAAAAGAAAATCTTCCGGACTTGAGACTAGATATCGAATTTCAGGCCCGTAGCAATTTATTATTTTTGATAACGGGTAAACTATTCTCAGGTAGTTCCACAAATTGCTTTCTTTTGTTGTGAAACTCTATACGGCAGTGTAATTGAAGAGTTTAGAACATTTATTTTTTATGTTTGCTTTACCTACTTTCTATGTGATTATAAAATATTTCAGATCAAAATAACGAATAATTTGTAGTCCTCGGTTTGTCTATTTTTAAAAGTTATATTTTTTATTTGAAGAAAAAGTTTTTACTAATAAAGTCTAAATTAACATATAATGCGTTGATATAAAAACAACGACAAAAATATATATAATTAAAATATATTTGTAGTAGATAAAGAATAAAAACCTCAAAAAAGGAACTAATCATCGCTGTGAGTCTAAAAAATCAAATTAAGCCATTCTACTTTTATTACTCTTGGGAAAAATTGTTAAATAATATCGCTCCCACTCCGTGGTCAGGCAGAGAATTTGTTTTCAGTCATTTATAATTTAGATAGAGAGCATTTCTACCTAGATACGTTACTTATAACTTGAATCGTTTATATAACCACATCTATCTATATAAATAAAAATTGGTAAAAAATTGAAGTTTCAAAAAAATAAAAAATCGTAAATACTAAAAAAATCTTTTTCTATAGGATTTTTGGATATATATATATATATATATATATATATATATATATATATATATATAATAACAAAAAAAAATCTGTACCTTTACGTATTGTGTACAAAATTCAGACCACAAAACGACAAGAGGCATCTTACTTAAATATCATATATATTATGTGAGATATTAGATTCTATTTATCATTTCTTAAAAAAGATTAACAACAAATATTACTCAAACGTACGATCTGCAGTGTCAGACGCCATGTTACATTATGAATTATTTATTTGCGGTAACTGCGGTACAGCACCGACTTTAATATCACCATCATCTGTTAATTGTTTTGGAGACTGCACTCCGAAATTCAGAAATGTTTAACAACATGACAACGTTCGTGCGATTATATTCATTTCGTTGCAATAATATATGAACAAATTATATAATTATTTTAGGGAAATATCGTCCTTATATTAATTAAACATTAATATTATTATCGTTTCCTAATTCGATTGATGGTTGTTCGTAGTCGATTGATTTTTTAATCTGATTGATAATAAAGTATTAATGATATTTAGTACGAGACATACGTATGTTATTTTAATATTACTTGGTGGTCATGTACTAAACTGCCAAACTGTTAACTTCTTAACGTTGATAAATAGTTTAATTTTTAATTAAATTATTTTTCATCCATCAGAGAGCTATGGTCCCAGTAAATTATTTTTAATTCCGTATATATTTTTATTTTATGGATAAGCAAAGGTTAACTTCTACTAATAAAAATATTATCAAATACACACACACACACACACACACATATATATATATATATATATATATATATATATGTGTGTGTGTGTGTGTGTGTGTGTGTGTGTGTGTGTGTGTGTATGTGTGTGTAAGCTATATTAGATCCGCTCTATATCAGAAACAAACGAAAAGGTATTAGAATTCATTAAATATGCAATATCAAATTTTCAGTAAAAGTACAATGGTTATTGTATAAGCATTTTTTCTGCCTTTGAGTGAAAAGCCCAAAAATAGCTTGTGGAAATCGTCTAATTGCTCGTATCTTAAGGCAAGAAAAGGTAATTTTGCAGATTGTTTTTATGCTACCGTTTCTTTTGTTATTTAAAAATAAATGTACTAATTTTAGAAGAATAAATATCGGGCTCATTTTTTTCTTTTTAATAATTAAGAATTGAAACAGAGCATTTGAGACAAGCCTTATTGGCAAGTTTATTTATAAGTCTGATTATAAATCTATTTTTTTAATACATTTTTTGGAAATAAAGTATTGTTTTTACAAGAAAAGCTAAACATATAAGAATTATTTTATATACATATCTTATAGACATATGTATTAATGTCTGAAACAAAAACTTGGCATCGTATGAATTTACATTCTGCATTTGGAACAAAGCATCTATCTATGCCAGTATTATTCAAAGCACTGTTGTTTATCTCCATAACAATCGTGTATTCATGAAAAACGCGCTCTACACTTGTGTCAAAACGTTTTGCTCTATGCTGAATAACTAACATTACTATCTACTACTAAATCTGAGCATCAAAACTATTATCTTGATATAATGAAAGAGAAGTATAAAAAGCCATGACCAATGTATAATAAAATCACAGAGAGAAAGAAAAGACAAAAAGAAATTTAAAAGAACAAGTTACTTATATTATAGAGGTTCGTAATATGGTTGTATTTTTTTTAACATTTTTCTTCTTTGTTAACTGCTACGAAATCCAGTGTAACAATATGTACTCTACGAAAATTACTCTTTAAAATGGACAAACGGTAAACTTAAACTAAATTCACGCAATATTGCTAATCAACATATTTTTAACAACACACGTTTTGTCGAATAATTAGTGGCCTGAAAATTGTATATAGAACCGGTTACACGATATCAAATGGAGTAAGATGTTAACTGCGTGTCACCCAAGAACCGGAAACAAAAACGCTGGTCGTCAAGCTACGGGATAGGATAATGGGGAAATAATTATATCAAAAATATTATTCTGTGACAACCTTTACCTTCATAATAAATAATAAATATTTTTATATCTATATCTTACAGATAAATAAAATTGAAGTGTCTGTTTGTAATGTCAAAATAACAGCTTTTTACTAAATGCACATGGAATTATATACGGTATTTATAAGAAAAACACAATTTTTAAATTTTTTGTCAAAAAAAACAAAAGTTTGTCTGTATATTTGTTCCGGCCAATCTCCGAAACGGCTGGGCCGATTTTGACGAGACTTTATAGACTTATATAAACTTACCCTCGCTTTGCTCGGGTGCGTCCCGAATTTTTTTACACGGAATCCTAATCCTTTTTCTTGAATAAAAGTAGCCTTAGTTACTCCTTATTACATCAGCTCTTTGCCAGTGAAAGTACCGCCAAAATCAATTCAGCTGTTTCAGAGATTACCCGGAACAAACAGACAGACAATCAATTTTTTTTAAATTGTTTTTTTTAAGTACCATATATGCTTCTCATATAATATATTTAGTAAACAGCTACTAACTTGATATTACAAACAGAACCTTTTATTTATCTGTATAGATTAAATGCATTCATGTATTTTCCCTAGAGTGTTATAACTTATAACACAATTATAAAATCGTGCTAAATGAATTCCGACACGGCTATCAAAACATTTTCACAGGCATAAAATAAAATTTTCCAACTTCGGTGATAAAAAATGAAATTCGAAACTCCAAGGATACCTCCAAAAATTATTGCTTTTTTATGTAAACGAAATTATTTTTGAACGGAATTTAAATTGCATGTATGTTCTAATAAAAAAAACTACAAAAAAGTACAATAAAATGAAACTGAGTAATTAAGACTTGATTTTTTCGAAATATTTACTGAAATTCGCGCTGAGATAATTTAGTATGTTATTCACTTTGCACCTACATTATATATCTTAATATGGTCTAATTTCAAGATTAAATTTAACTATTTTAGTTTTGGCTTTACAGTAAACCCCCAGACAGGGAAAATCAATATTCACCACAACACTTCATAAGATTAAGAAAAACTAAAAGTATATTTTTTGCGTTATCTAAATGATATACATATAACACACAAGTTAATTATCATTACTATAACTGCGATGAATACGTAAGTGTACTCGAGAGAGAAGTGTGACATCAGAGCTCGTTTGTCCATAGTCATAAAGTTTCCGGTGTTGACGAGCGAGCTTCGGAATCTAGTCATTATAAAACTAGATTTTAACTTCGTTATATTTCAGCTTCGAATCAAAACTAAAATTAACATTACGGAAAATTTAAATAACGTGATATATTAAAATTTAGAGACTAAGCTATTTTTAATGCAGTATACTAATTATAGACATACATATAAATGTATAAACATTTGGCATATAAACTTCAAAATAAGTTTAAAAGAAATTAATTATTCCACCCAAAATTATTAGATCCTTAGAAAATAAAATTATCTCTACTATTAGAATGCAAAACTTTGTATGTGTATATTGTATGATTGTAATTCGTCCACGATAAAACGGCTTGACCGGAATTTGAAATGGATTGGACAAATTCAGTATCACCTTTTTTTATATTATGTATCTTGGTATTTACGGTTAACACATAAGGGTCCGAATAGATACATATAATTAAGCCTACGCTATAAATTCATTTATTTTCCAACTTATAAATTGACTTAACAACTTGGAAAGAAGATGCAGGAGCTACGCGTTGACAAATTTATTTTGACTATACCTATTATAGTTATAGTTTTTTATATATTACTAGCGACTCACCCTCGCTCTGCTCGAGTTAATCTCTAGTTACATTTTAACGTTTAGTACCTATACATTTCTTAGACATGAGATATTTTTCCTCTGTAAAAAGTATTCTATATGTATGTTGACCTGGATAACCAGCTATCATCACACTAAATTTCATCAAAATCTGTCCACTTTGCGATGCGTTTCAAGACAGACAGACAAAACTTCTAAAAATTATAGATTCGGCCTCTGTGTCGATAATAATGACTAAGATTTTCCGAAAAATATATAATGTACAGATTCGACTCAGTTAGAATTTTATTATATGTATAGATATTGTTTTCACCACCATTTAATATTTTATGGGTTAATATATAATTTACGAGTACACGATTGGAGAGTTTTCTTATTTAATTAAAAATATTTCTATTTTTATGACTATTTTCGTATCGCGAGTGCGACCGAGATGATATAAAATCCGGCACACATACAATGGATTGATTTATGCGAGCATAAGCTGAAATATTATATCTTTTCATTTAAAACATAAAAAAAATACAATTTTAATATTTTCAGAACTCTCTAAATAGTCTATTCTATTTAATAAGTAATCTAGTAAATTGAGTACCATAATAATTAAGTTAATTAAGCAACATGAAGGGAAAAAATGTTCTGGTCTTCGACATTTTTTCTAGCAGGTGAAGTAATTAAAATCGTGTTTTGAATTTATGTTTTACTAGATAAATAACTTGAGAATAATATACATAAAATTATTTTTTCGGTTCAAAATATAAGAACTCTCATAAAAATGTTTAATTTTTTTGGGTTTATTACGCTATTTTGCACTTTTGCATGCGTCTTCTAAGTATGCTTAATATGCTTATTGCTCAACCATTTAACAGTACTATACCGTCTTGATAGAACAATTGCCTCCATGTAAAATTATATTTTCCTAGTAATATTATATTAATGTTTCCTTAAAGTTACACAACGGTATAAGACATTATTTTAAAGTATTTTTAGAGAAACTATGTTACTCGACCACCGTATCCGTTGACCGACACTGACAGCCTTGTTAAGCACTAGGTTAGGGGAAGGCTGGCCTTTTTTTTTTTCTTTTTTTTTTTAACGTTGGGAAATGCATTTACGCACGACGTGTGGGACTCACCGGCGTAATACTGCCAGTACTACCCACTAAAACCCAACAGAACCTTCCCCCGTCTTAATGGGGCGTCGCAGGATCGCTTACGCATTCAACTACGACGCCCCGACGGCAGGTCTGCCGAAGCAGACCACCACAACCATGGGGTTGCTCCACAGTCCACTCTGCTATCAGAGAAGTACCAGGAGCAACCCGCATGGTACACCGCCCACCGAAGAGGGCCACCTCCCACCGCCTACCGAAGTGGGCAACCTCCCTGTGCGTTTCTTAGCTTCGCGCCCGGTTGGATTGCCGGGCACTACTGAGCCCCCCCACCACGACAAGGTGAACGCACGTTGGGGGGGAGGGGAAGGCTGGCCTAGCGTGACTGCTCCCGATCTACCAACATTGAGATAACTTTAGCATCACAAGAATTAGATAAAATTTATAACTAAAATGAGTTAGGTATTAAATATATAATTTTAAAATTAACTAAGCATGAGATGCTACACATATGAGCCAGTAAATATAAAAAACATTTTCATACATATTTAATCTCATTAGAATTTTGTGTATAATACTGGTACAAAAATATAGTATGCTAAAACAAAGAAAGAATCCTTTGTTATTAAAATAGAGCAAAGCAAGCGTTGTATCTGGAGGAGCTCGTCTTAGACCACTACAGAAAATTTTGTACGTCGGCTGAGAGGTGCTCTGCGAGAACCAAATTACGTTTAGCCCCCGAGGCGCATTGTACCCTTGTTAAGATACTTTGAGCATTATTCTTGTAGTAATATATTAATTACAATTTACAATACGAACTGCCTTAGAAATACGTCCGACCAGACTATATGTTAAAAAGTAACATACAAATACGTCGTTCATGCTTTTTATACGACGTAAAGTATGTTATTTATGATAGCCTTCTTCTGTTGTACAAGTGCAATAATTTATCAAAAAACATTCTTGGTTTCTGGGATTTTACCTATGACTCTGAACGTGATAAAGCACCAACTTACTGGAAGCTGACGTTAACAAGTGTGCTATTTACATTCTGACTTCCGGGACCTACATACATATATTACTCACATCTATAATTTATTTTACAATGTGGATTATTTGTGTCTCTCATTACCAATGAGACTCAGATCAGATTTTTTAAGAAACTCAAAATTGTTATCACGTCGTGAATATTTACATACGAGATTTAATAAATAGACCCCATAAAAGGAAAAAGTTTTTCCCTCGCAATTTATATTATTTCATTCATATCTCTAAGCACGTGTACGCCACTTTTATGGGCTCGCTAACAAAAGGAAAAATACTTATATTATAAGCACTCCCTTTACGAACTTGACCTATATTATAATATTATAATATAAGTATCAAAGAATAAAAATCGGTAGGTTTTTATCACAGTATATTTAATGACATATAATAATAATATATGTATGCCATGAACGAACTAACCACTGGACCAGACATATAAGCGGACGTACCTTTAACGGTCATGTCAGTAACCAGGGAATTTCAGCCTAGGTCGTTTGTTTCTTGTGTCAGTCTCAAGCACTTACTTGTCAACAAAACATCTCCCAAAAATGACTAAATGTTCTGTTAAATAGTGTAAAAACTATAACGGCGGAAGCAGCACTATTTCTTTTCACTTGTAAATACATTATTTTATTACATTTATTGTTATTTATCACAAAATTTAATTAAATGTAAAATAAAATGTCATATTATCCAACTATATTAAATATAGTCGATATTTCTATGTGTTGTGGACATCTGACAACCATCATAAACGGGCTGGATTATACCATTCAGAACAAATGACAAAACTGTCGAGTGAGTCCATTTGACATCGACTAGTGCTTGACAATGTCGAAAAATATATCGATATTTGACGAAATAACTGAACGAATTGTGTTATTTGTACAGTACAATAACAAAAAATACTTTTATCACAGTATCCTACAATCTAATGACAATAAATTTATAAAAATATTTTCTAAATCAAATAAAAATATAAATGCAAAAATTATAATTAGTATGTGTGCTTAATTTTTTATTTTATTTTATACCACATTTATATACTTTGGAATATTATTCCATTGTAATAATAATAAAGATCATTTTATTTCAACACAAAAAAAATCACAAAATCAAACAATAATGTTTTAGCACTAAACTTCTGGGTTGGCGATTTGTAATAAAACACTTTACCACTTGCACTAATTATTTTACTTGCAATCACTTTTTCTTTTTCCTAATTTCACAAATGTTTATTAATAACTGAGCAATATAGGACAGTGTCACATTTTTATAACTACCCGAGACAATCAATTGCCAATTAAAATAGTTCAATAACAGAATCAACAAAATCACTTTATTTAATTAAATTAGCTTAATATTTTTTTAATCTTTACAAAATAATATTTATTATATATTAATGGAATATACACCCGATATTCATTTGTTTATTAACATTATTATAGGCCAACAGAATGTTGCCATCAATGCCATCGTATTTATATAAATCAAATTAAAAAATAATTATTATTTGACACATTATTATAGCCTCTTTAATTCATTTATTTTAATTTATTATAATAAATACAGATATTTTAAATTAAAAGATGTAAAATATGATGACTATGCTAACCAATGTCTAAAATGTCATTTCAGGTTTATCGATATATGTATTTTATCGATTACGTTCAAACACTAGAAATATTGTATTGTGTATCAGTGTTTATAATAATGTAATAAAATCTTTGTGTGCGTTATGCGTCACTTGGTTGAACTAGTTTTCATACATTTGTATTTTATGTCAGGTCCAGTCTCTAATTCGTCCATGATGTATGCATAATGCGTGCTATTCTCTACCAGTATTGCTAAAATATGCTTTAAATGCTAAAAAAAAATATATAGTTTAAATAAAAAAATTACATGGAGCTAAAACTTCGCGGTATACTTAAGTAAATAAGTTATAAAACTTTTATAATTATATTAATAACTAGCGACTCACCCTCGCTTCGCTCAGGTTGGTCCCTAGGTACGTTTTAACGGTTAGCGTGGAATAGATATAACTTGTTTTATCGTAGAAACGAAATAATCTCCCATGGTAAAGAGTAACCTATGTCACTCTTCAGCCCTATAAGTATCTTCACACAAAAAAAAACGCGACAATCTGGCACTTTATTTCAACGTGAAAAAATGACAAACAAACAAATACAGTCAACGTTAAATTGTATATCGTAGAAAGAGAAAGCGTCAAATATACTCGTACAAATGCATTCAAGTAGTTTATATTAATTTTAAGGTTGCGTTCATAATTATAATGTAGTAGTACGGAAAAAGAAAAATGTGATTTTTACGTTTTTCGTGTTTTTTTCTAATTTTCATAAGAACCTTAATCGGACTTCAGCAAATATTTGCAAAAAAAATTAGGCTAATTAGTCCAGCTGCCGTTATCGAGTGTTCCGCTTAGCAGCATTCATTTTTATTTATATAGACTAGCGGTTGACTAGCGGTTCGTCGCTAGGTACGTTTTAAATAGATATATTATCCTATTCCGGACTAAGAGAAATCCAAAAAGTCTAATATCATAAAAATTGGTCCAGCCGTTCTTGAGTTATAAATGAGCTTTAGTTATAAATAGTGTAAATAACACGACTTTGTATAAAATATATATATATATATATATATATATATATATATATATATATACCCTATTTTATATTTTTCTCTTTATGCGCTTAGCAACATTCATTTTTATTTATATAGATTTAAATATTCATAATAAGAAATCATCTTAAAATAAATAAAGGTCCGTACGAGCGTCACGGCTGTAAAATATCTAACTCTATACGACGCACGTCGCAGATCAAAGATGAACACACCGAATTATTAAGGTCACGACCCTCACTTACTGTGGGCCGATTAAGTAGAAGATATAGACGTACTTCTGGAATTTTATTGAGCGTGACTACCAGGCGTCGTTATGCCATCACCATGAGCATCAATTAAATTCATATTGACAGTCAAAGTATCTCTATCACGTAAACACTTGAAAAAGAGATTTACCGTTTTAATCAGTGATGTATATGTTTATCCTTTACACGTTCAGTAATTACCTTGTGTAATATCCGTATCTATCTCTTCAAATTAATATCCTCTTTGTTATTCCGATAAAGTTATATCTACCGCCATATTAGCATCAGCACTCGTCACTTTGTAATGAGTTCATTCTGCCAAGTGAAATGTTACATAAACATAACGCGAGAATACGAACTGCCGTGACATGAGGGAAACACAAAATTAAATTTTATGCTCTGCTCAAAAAATTACATGAGCTAAATTTTTTAATTAAACAGAAGCACCCGTTTCTAAAAAAAGAGAAAAAATCATTTAGTTTCCTCGTAGCTTAATTAAATTTATTATCGACGTGTAAAATGCACTCGACAATATTTTTTTATTTACATCACCACACCATCACTTACACCAGCTTATTGTTTGAACATAATATTAATACTAGAGTTCGCCTCTAGAAAGGCACAAAAACATCTATCCCACGGGAACCGTTCATTTTTCCGAGATAATAGTAATAGTATAGTAATCTGTTGTTTGACCGACAATATAAGGTATCGGCATGCTAAATTTTACTAAATTAGGTGCATAAGTTGTTGTGTACTAAGCTGTATAAGTTACTATAGTTTTTTAACTATCCCTCGGGAACTCTAATTTTCCGGAATGAAAAATATCTAATATGTTGACCGGGGATATAAGGTACCACCATGCAATATTTCATTTAAATCGGTCCAACAGTTTCGGAGATTAGCCCGACAAACAGACAGAGAAACAAAAAAATTGAAAAATGTCGGGTTTGTTCTCTTCTTACATCCCCCTGACTCGGTTTTTAGCATTTTTTTCTATGTACAGACATTCGACCTCTACAGTTTTATTATATGTATAGATGTCTATTTGATATACTTATAATTTAATCCATACTAATATTATAATAAATATTATAAATGTGAAAGCGTGTTTGTTTGTTTGCACTTCTTTCATGTTGAAAAGGAGTGACGGATTGGCGTGATTTTTTGTGTGGAGATAGTTGGAGGGAGTTATTTTTTACAACGGTAGATTACCTGATTCCCACGGGAATACACGTTATAATACAATCTAAAAATATATTTATGCTCAGAATTACTTGAAACTTGGTAATATTGATCTTCAATAAAATTAAATTAATACGTATTTTAGCATTTTTCGAAGTTGATCCTATAAGAGGGTAAAATAGGAGATTAAAGTTTGTATAAAACCATCTTTTTAGAGATTTTTTTTTGTAATTTTAGCGCGAGCGAAGCCGCCGGTTCTGCTAGTATATAATATATTAATAAAACAATGGTATCAAATATTTATAAATGTACGACGGGAAAACTATATGGGTAAATAATACATAAGAATTATCTACTGTCATTGGGTAGAATTGGCACTCAAATAGGTCAGGTCCTGTATTAATTAACACATAAGCTATTTTTATCTTGGTAATATGTACCATTGGCATAATAAAGTGCCGTTACTTCCCCAGAATGTTTCAAAATTTGTGGACATAAACCGAATAATTATATTACCAAAAACATGATTATCATAATTTTAGCACTAAATAATATAATTAATATTTATATTATTGTATAAGACGCTTAGAAATGCGTTCTGTACGTGTAATTAATTAGTCAGTAATATTGAATAAATAATTGAAATAAGTAAACTATGTACTCGTAGTTTTCATTTTTAGGGTTCCGTACCTCAAAAGGTAAAAAAGGAACCCTTATAAGATCACTCTCTTATCCGTCTGTCTGTCCGTGTGTTACCACCGATTTTCTCAGGGATGGGTGGCCCTAGCAAGTTGAAATTTATACCAGATAGTAGATACTGAGGTCTATAGTCCCTATTAGGTGTATAAAAATCAAGATCCTGAGTCAACACGATAAAAAGATATCATGATACCCAAATGTATCTTAATTTTCAACTTTTTTATTTCTCGGAATTTTCCCTTTACTTGTGCTGTAAGACCTTGCTTTTAACCATAATTGACAATTCTAGGTCAACCGAAAGTAGTACCCCGACAACCGAAAGTAGTAGTAGGTTTTGGGTCGAAAACCTATAGTATGGTAGTTCCCGTTGACCTAGAATCACGAAATTTGGCTAAAAATAAAAAACTAATTTTATTATTTTTTATTAAGTGTATTTTCATTATAGTAATAGCTTTAATATAGGTATTGTTATATAAGTTGTATCAAACTTGTGCAACTAGCATAAATCGTAAGAAAATACATATAGTGCGGAAAAAAAACGGAAATATCAAAAAGAATATGGAAAAAAATATTAAAAGGAGCACAAAGGCAGAAACGAAACTACATCAAACAAATATATATGTACTTTGAGATATACTTTACTAGAATTTTCGTTAGACAATTACAGAATATGTTCACACTAACTTATTACAAGCTTTTATTTAACATGCAACGTTTGTATGTATGTTTGTTCGGGTCAAATCTTGTAAATGAATTTTAAACCAATTATGCTTAACCGATTGAGCTAAAAAGCACACGTTTAGTTTAGATGACAATGCATGGTTAGATAAGTGACGTCATTCTAAAACCAACATGGCGGACTCCCAAAGATGGCGGACTATGATTTTTTATGCATCCTCATGTTATGGATATCAAATGAATGGGTTTGCTAAGAAGAATACGAACAAATACCTAAAATTAATTTAAATTAAATCTAACCCATTTATTACATTACACAATTTAGGTGATATAAAAGGTTGTTTTTAAAAATGTTTTTTTTTTAGAAACATAGAAATTTGGCATATATTTCATAATACTAAGAGCCAAGTATAGTCAAATGTTGATTAAAAACTTACACATATCCGTACCGTCTCTCAGGTCTCTGCTTAATCACAAACGACAGCGTGATTGCACATTTTTTTGTTCAATATGTTTTAGTTCAATTTCCTGCGATCAAACCAAACGATTTAATTGACGCTCTTGGCGCTGCCGTACAGTTTAGTGGGACGTGCCTGCGTAGAAAGCTACGCATTGATGAATTTAACTACATAATTATTATATAAACCTATGAATATATTAAACTTTTTTATTTTTGTTTAAAATCAATTTATTTTAACTCATTAATTAAAATAATACAAAATTGCTATTTTAATAATTCTAAAATTTTATAATTTAGTTGTCTAGATCATTTAGTTAGTATTACATTATTAAACTAAAAACTATAAAGAGTTTAAAGTTTTAAAGCGAAAAAATTACAATCTATTTTTTTTATAGAACGACGTATGTAATTGAAATCTTGAGATATATAATTCTGCTGGAAAGAAGGTATAATGTATTTTTTTTCTCTTTGTTTCCTTTAATTCTTATTAAAATCTTTAAAAAATTGAGCATATTTATTAGTGTGGTACTATTTTTCAGGTTCATTCTTTATTCATTTTATAGTTCATAACATGAGATATATTATGGAATATATTATGAATACACGAATCTATATTGATTAAATGTAAATTAATTTGAATGGGGGTGCCATTTAAATAGAACACGGACGTGCCGAAAATAACTAACGTCAGAAATAGACTAGAACGGTTGTGGCTCGGTTGTAATTAATCGTATTAGTTGATATTTAGGAATTGCAGAAATAATTAATATTAGAAATATTATTTATTGTGAAATGTGGGTATTTCTTAAATATAAATATAATAAAATAATATAATAAAATAAAAATCTATACATATAATAAAATTGTAACTAAGCCGAATGTGTACATTAGATATTTTTTGGAAAATCTTATTGAAATAAACATTATTATCGATACGGAGGCCGAATCTATAATTTTTAGATTTTTTGTTTATATGTCTGTCTGTCTGTTACCGCATCACAGAAAACCCACTGGAGGGATTTTGATGAAATTTGGTATGGTGATAGCTGGTTATCGGGTCAACATAGAGGATACTTTTTACCGCGGGAAAATAACTCATTTTTGAGAAAAAATACAAAAACTGCAATGTATACTAATATGCAAAACCTAATAATTTGGTTTTTGGTCATCTGAACGCGGGCGGAGCCGCGGGCAATGCTAGTAATTAATAAAATAAAATATTTAAAGTAACTTACATTTTCAAAAATTAAGTACTTATATAAAACGGTATTCCTTTGTAGCCGGCGGCATAAATCTTTCTAATGTAAAATACCGACTAAAATAAAATACCCTTTCGAAAACATTCCACGTGACTTCAGTATCATTCTAAGAAGAATTTAAGGAAGCTGCAATATGTGCGTGACCTTAAGTCCTAAAAACACAATAACTACGTTTTACATACCAGACCATCTTCAGTTGCAAAGTTCCAGAATGTAAAACTTTTATCCTTGAACATATCGAACCTTTCCTTAGACATAAAATTGACTAAAAGTGTAAATATTTTTGTATTATATATTATGTCGCAGGGAAATTGTAAAAAAGGAGAATTGTAAATTTTCATGTTTTTCACAATTGACCATGTTCATTTAAAATGATGAAATATATATAAATATAGGTAAATGTTATAAAATTGTATTTCTCATAATTAGCCGCTTATTATTTCTATTTAAATGTTATTTTATGAACTTAGCTTTAAAACTAGAACTCTATTATTCACGTTAAAACGTGAATAATAACGTAAACGTCCGTTCTTCTCACCTAATTCTATATACATACTCGTATCAAAATTCCACTTTATTGGTCTTCACGATAAATATAATGTTACAGACGGACACATCGACAGACACACTACGTGTGGTTCTATAAAAGATCTGCTTTATAACACAATTTTATTAGCTGTAACTAACAAAGTATCTACTTACGTAATTAAATCTTGGAAGTCCATTTAAACTACTTTTGAAAGTGAGTGGTATTTATTTGAAACTTTATAAACTGTATGTGAAGTGTAGTAAAACATTCGAGAATTTGCGCATTTGATTTGTTTTAACGACTCTTAAACATTATAGTAGATAAAATTAGGTATACTTTTAATTTTTTAGAACTATAATTATTACTTTAAAGGTATTTGAAAATAAAATTTGAATATATTCAAAAATTATATATTATATTCATTATCATAGTCGCGGATTTATTTTGATTTTTGGTTCCCGACGTTTCGAATGCTTTACAGCATCCATGGTCACGGGAGAGACTGAGGTGTTACATGTCTTAAAGATATAGTTGTTACAGACAGCCTACCCACAATTAACAAAATGAAAATTGCACCAATTACATTACAATATTTTTAACTTTAAACATTTTTATAATTTTAATTATAATTGAATATGGAAAATTATTTATTTAATTTTTGCTTTTATTTTTATAATTATTACAATTTAAAAATATTAATTAGTAATCTATATTTAGTGTTGCCATTATTATATTTATAACCATAAATAAAAATATAAAAATATAGTATTAATTATTAAAGCCATATAATTGTTCTATGTGTAATTTAAAAAGTTAAAATTAATTAAGGATAATCATTTTAATTTAGTTTGCTATTATTTAAAACAACTTACTAAGCAACACTATTCATATATACTTTTACAAATGAAAATTATTAATCTGATAAGCTGTCATTTTGATCTACACAGTATGAACTTACTACATCTGTCTGTCTGTTATATTTATATTTATTATTTGATTTTATTATATTAATAACAGGATCCCATGACGATGGTAGTACCCAGCCATCTTCCCTATTGAAATTTGGATGTTTTTTAATTTCTATGGCTTCTCGAATCATTCTAGGGCGATATCGGTTTTCTTTCGCCAGGATTTGAGGTCTATCAAAACGAATATAATGGCTCTATGTTTGCAGACAGCAGATGTTGTATTGCGACGGTGCTTCACATCAGCTATGTGTTCTTTGACCCGGGTTCTAATGGATCGCTTTGTTTGTCCAATGTAAGAGAGCCCACTGCATCTTGTAGAGGGATGTGGCACTTGACAGGTGGTAAGAACTGACTAATTTTCTTTGGCGGCTTGAAGTAAGTTTTAATTGAAGCTCGCTTTAGAATGTAGCCAATCTTGTCAGTGACTCCTTTCATGTATGGCAAGACTGCAGGGACGCGCTCGACTGTGGCTGGTTTCACTCGGTCACTGTGACGCAGGCGCGGCACTTGCAGCTTGTTGTCACGCAGAACTTGCTTGACATGTTGCAGTTCTCCGGCCAGGTGTTGCTCGTCACAGATCCCGCGTGCTCTCTGAAACAGAGATTTTCCCACGGTAGCTAACTGTGAAGGATGGTGGTGAGATTCACCGTTCAGGTACCTATCAGTATGGGTCTTCTTTCTATACACAGTATGACTCAAGGTGTTATCTGGGTTACGTTTAACTAATACATCTAGGAAAGCTAAGGTTTTGTCCGATTCTAATTCCATTGTAAATTGTATTTTAGGATTTATAGAATTAAGGTGTTCTAAGAATACAGTTATTTTATCAGATGGTAATATTGTGAAAGTGTCATCTACATACCGCTTGTAGAAACGAGGGGTCACGGGTGATGTGTTCAGAGCAGTCTCCTCGAAGTCCTCCATGAAGATGTCGGCTACGACGGGGGAGACTGGCGAACCCATGGCCACTCCATCCACTTGCCTGTAGAATTCACCATTCCACAATAGATAGCCGGATGTTAGGCAGTGTTTTAAAAGTTCAATGTATTCTATTGACATGTTGTGATCTAGTAGCTTCCTAGATATTATTTCAATACAGTCTTCCACTGGCAGGCTGGTAAATAAAGACTGTACATCGAAACTAACCATTGTTTCATTGTCCATGAGTTTTAGGTGTTTAACTTCATTGACAAAATGGTAAGAGTCCTTTGTGAACGCTCTTGTTAATCCTCTGAGTGGTGAGAGTACTTTTGCTACTAGTTTAGCCAATTTGCTCTATCTAGGAAAAATCTAGGAAGCTACTAGATCACAACATGTCAATAGAATACATTGAACTTTTAAAACACTGCCTAACATCCGGCTATCTATTGTGGAATGGTGAATTCTACAGGCAAGTGGATGGAGTGGCCATGGGTTCGCCAGTCTCCCCCGTCGTAGCCGACATCTTCATGGAGGACTTCGAGGAGACTGCTCTGAACACATCACCCGTGACCCCTCGTTTCTACAAGCGGTATGTAGATGACACTTTCACAATATTACCATCTGATAAAATAACTGTATTCTTAGAACACCTTAATTCTATAAATCCTAAAATACAATTTACAATGGAATTAGAATCGGACAAAACCTTAGCTTTCCTAGATGTATTAGTTAAACGTAACCCAGATAACACCTTGAGTCATACTGTGTATAGAAAGAAGACCCATACTGATAGGTACCTGAACGGTGAATCTCACCACCATCCTTCACAGTTAGCTACCGTGGGAAAATCTCTGTTTCAGAGAGCACGCGGGATCTGTGACGAGCAACACCTGGCCGGAGAACTGCAACATGTCAAGCAAGTTCTGCGTGACAACAAGCTGCAAGTGCCGCGCCTGCGTCACAGTGACCGAGTGAAACCAGCCACAGTCGAGCGCGTCCCTGCAGTCTTGCCATACATGAAAGGAGTCACTGACAAGATTGGCTACATTCTAAAGCGAGCTTCAATTAAAACTTACTTCAAGCCGCCAAAGAAAATTAGTCAGTTCTTACCACCTGTCAAGTGCCACATCCCTCTACAAGATGCAGGAGTTTACAAGCTTGATTGTGATTGTGGGCTCTCTTACATTGGACAAACAAAGCGATCCATTAGAACCCGGGTCAAAGAACACATAGCTGATGTGAAGCACCGTCTCAATACAACATCTGCTGTCTGCAAACATAGCCAGGACCGCCCAAGCCATTATATTCGTTTTGATAGACCTCAAATCCTGGCGAAAGAAAACCGATATCGCCCTAGAATGATTCGAGAAGCCATAGAAATTAAAAAACATCCAAATTTCAATAGGGAAGATGGCTGGGTACTACCATCGTCATGGGATCCTGTTATTAATATAATAAAATCAAATAATAAATATAAATATAACAGACAGACAGATGTAGTAAGTTCATACTGTGTAGATCAAAATGACAGCTTATCAGATTAATAATTTTCATTTGTAAAAGTATATATGAATAGTGTTGCTTAGTAAGTTGTTTTAAATAATAGCAAACTAAATTAAAATGATTATCCTTAATTAATTTTAACTTTTTAAATTACACATAGAACAATTATATGGCTTTAATAATTAATACTATATTTTTATATTTAAATTGTAATAATTATAAAAATAAAAGCAAAAATTAAATAAATAATTTTCCATATTCAATTATAATTAAAATTATAAAAATGTTTAAAGTTAAAAATATTGTAATGTAATTGGTGCAATTTTCATTTTGTTAATTGTGGGTAGGCTGTCTGTAACAACTATATCTTTAAGACATGTAACACCTCAGTCTCTCCCGTGACCATGGATGCTGTAAAGCATTCGAAACGTCGGGAACCAAAAATCAAAATAAATCCGCGAAATAATCCGAAAAGATAGTTTTATTTAATAATTCATTATCATATTTATTATTTGCATATTTTTTAAAATAAATCTCAAATATATAAATAAATCTCAAATAAATAGGTTTTCACAACCTCGTTGCCATACAAGTAACAGTTTTAGATCATGGCTATATTTAGTTATTATTGTTTAAAAAATCAAGAGTTGTTGTTATAAGATAACGATGAGGAAATCCCATGACAACTGTGCCTGATATGTCTGTGGCTACGAATATAATAGATCTTTACAGTTTACAAGCACTATTTGTATATGTATATTAAAATAAGTGAATACATAGAGACAGAAGCTAGAGGCTTACACAGTTTACTTGTCTCTGTGTAATACTTTGCATCAGTGATGTAACCATGATCCATTCCAAACTATTGAATTGAAAAATATTCTATCATCGCAAACGGCGAATTCGATTTAAGCGTTCGTCGTTCACATGCAATTTGCATAGTTAAAGCTTGCTTACCCATTGTCTAGATACAATTGTTGTGACAAAAGAATATAGCAGAATATATCATAAGGCAATATTTTAACGACACTAACATTTTTTGTTTACCATAAAAAAGTTCTATTATAAGCTACCACGATTTGCCTCGTTTGGCAGTTTCATAACAGTTGTGGTAGTGTGAAGGCACCCTAATAACTAGAAGCATTCATGGTGCACTATGCAGCCACGAACAGCTCCAAAACACGCTAGACATTCGACTATTTTACACGCGATGTTAGAACCCTAATGAAGTAAATATATATACATATAAAACAGGATATAAATAACTCATTTTATCTTTTATGATTCTTTATAATTCTTTTAAAATGGTGACACTAGATGACATGCGGTGCATCATTTATTTAAACGTCGAAGAACGAAAAACGCTTACAGCATAGTTAGTGGTATCATATGGTACATTTGTACAAATTAGCACTTTTACTACATCAAAACCACAAAAAATAAATTCCATTCCTGAATTATTTTATTCTTGTCTTACTTGTGTCTTCTACATATATATTCTATTTCTCTTCTTTCCTTTTAATAAACTTCAAATTTGATTTTATCTGAATCTAGAACTTCAACGTCAGCACAATTGACGTGATATAAAAAAATACTTAACATCGCACGCATCTAACATTTCGCGCATGTTTCGTTGTCTATTGTTACGGCTAGAACAAGATTTAAGAATTATATGTATTTCAAATTATTTTAAAATAGTTATAGTTTTTCAAAGTATACAATATTTAAATTTTATTAAAAATAAATCGTTTGTTGGTGCCTGTATACTGTTCACCAAGATATTCATGTAATGTGAAGAAATATATAAAAATATGAGATTCCTAGTGACCTTAGTAGATTATGTTCCTGCAGAACATAATTAAATATAAGTTCTCTGTAATAAAATTAAGTGAATATTAAAAGAAAATAAGGAAATTTTATCTTTATATACGAGTAATTTTTTATTATTTTACATTTATATAGAAACATAATATACCATCAATAGCTATTTTTTTCATTATTATAACATTAATGTTTTTTATCTGAAAGGCAAAGTCCATAAATACTTTACATTTCCTTTTTTATCAATATCATCAATATTCTAACCTATTTTCCTGATCGTAAACAGACCTACTTACATAATATAACAATACCAAAACTGCCAACCTTTTTATGAAGTAAATAGAGAAAATTTCGACAATGGATTCAAAAATGGATGCTTTAAATAAGAAAAATTAAGTGTATATAAAAATTGTTTATTGTTCTTAGAGCTCCTAAACAATAAAAACTTTTTAACAAAAAAATAAAAACCGACTTCAAACAAAAGCACTAAAAAGTAAAAAATAACTGATTGGTAGTTTTCATTTACTATACATACCTCATCAAATATTTTCGAAGTCGGTGTGCTTTGCTTTGTATGGGCTGGCACCTATTTCGAAAATATTTGATTAGGTATGTATTTAATAGGTAGGCTTTAATTACTTAGCCAAAGCACACCGACTTCGAAAATATTTGATGAGGTATGTATAGTAAATGAAAACTACCAATCAGTTATTTTTTACTTTTTAGTGCTTTTGTTTGAAGTCGGTTTTTATTTTTTTGTTAAAAAGTTTTTATTTTTCCCTTTTTAGTGTAGACAGTAGTAGCGAAGTAAGGATTCTAACGTGTTAGGCTTGTCAAATCAAACAAAATAAGCCCAAACTCAAAGTATCTACTATTAGCCGTTGAAGAGTTCCACCTATCCACCTTCTGGCCTTGCCATCAGATCAGGTCAACAACACTGAACCACTGTACTATCAACGGAAATAGAAATACTTGCAAAGTTTCAAGTCAATATGACAATTAGAAGTAGGTTAAATTCATCATTAGTTGTTTTTCCACCCTTAGGGGTGGTATTTTTTTTTGAAATTTAAATGGGACCAATCTGGAAGTATACCCTTTCAAACAAAACAAAAATTGTCCAAATCGGTTAATAAATGACGGAGTTCTGAGGTAACAAACATAAAAAAAAAAACATACAGTCGAATTGAGAACCTCCTCCTTTTTGAAGTCGGTTGAAAACGGTTTGCATTGGCATCTACGCAGATGACATTTGCTTCATAAAAGTATTTTTTCTTTAGAGATCACGAGTTTAATTCTCACATGGGATAAAACTTTTTATTTATCATAAAATTAAATTCCTTTAATTGTAGAAAACGGATTAAAGATGCCTGTACGTTCTTTCTGTCCAATTGCATGGTCAAATGAACAAATATTGAAAATTATACTTTAATATATATTTTTATTTTCTTAATGGCAATATCAAATTAACTACGTAAAACAAATATCTATACAAATAAAGTAATCCGAATAATGAAAAAGATATTCGATCTTCAATATCAATGACTTCGGCAATACTCAAATGACTATCTTTAAGTGAACCGTAACTTAACATGTAGGGTCATTATGAACTAAAAATAAATTTACACTCAGAGCTTATATTCTATATATATAATAAACTAGCAACTCCCCCTCGTTTCGCTCGGGTTCGTCGTTGCTTTCCAATACAAACTTTCATTCCCATTTTCACTCCCTTAAGGGATGGTTTCCGAGATAAAAAGTATCCTATATTCTTGCCAGGGACTCAAACTATCTTCTTACCAACATCTAAATCGGTTCAGTAAATCCAGAGATTACCCTCTACAACCTCACAAACTCACAAACTTTACCTTTTTATAATATTAGTATAGATACTGAGACTTTAAATGTATTTATAATTTTTTTAAACAAAATTAATGCAAAAAATTCAATTTTTACTTTACGATCTTAAATATGCCATAGACTATATACCTATACTAGTATACATAACTATAATTTAAGGACAACCCTCGGTTATTCGTTAGAGGAACAGATAGGGGTGTAATTAAGATGTGAACGAATCACTCACTATGACAACCAAACTAAAGTAATTAAATGAAACTTTATCTATGATTTGTAAAACCAATTATTACATAAAATTTAGTCAGTCCCAACGGACTTATCAATTGAGCAGTACAGTAGCTCTTCTATTATATTACATTTTTGCAAAACTATCGTTGGGGTAGAATTGCATTACAATCGATTGTCATTCATTATAATTGGTATTATGATGGGGTCTCATCAAGAAAAGAAAAAATAGTTCAAATAAATGTCAATAAATTACGTAATATGTATCGATTTCTTATTGAAGTTTGTGTAAAATTACTGAAAGATGAAAAATTATAGTTGAAAAATATTCCGAACTAGCGACTTGAAACGAATGACTACGTGAAACGAAACCAATGCAATTGCAACCTTCCATAAAATATACTGAAAAAAAACAGAATTTTTGACTACCTACGCACCTAATTAGGCACCACAGCGAACACTCAAAAATTGTGCGAGTTATTGTGAGTCCACCTTAAAAGATAGCCATATGCTATCGCGGACTTTTCAACCGACTTCCACAAAAAGAAGGAGGTTCTCAATTCGGCTCTGTTTTTTTTTAAACTAACTAACTGATTGGTAGTTTTCATTTACTATACATACCTAATCAAATATTTTCGAAGTCGGTGTGCTTTGCTTTGTTTCGGCTGGCACCAATCATTTATTTTTTACGTTTTGGTGCTTTTTTGAAGTCGATTTTATTTTTTTATTAAAAAGTTTTTATTTTAGAACATTTCGTGTTGCTGTCTGCAATAGTTTACGTGGCGCACGCCAGTAAAGCTCCCAGTCGGCAATTTTTTTTCCAAAATCTTCAACAATCACCGTTGTATTTCAGCCAATTTACACAAAACCTTAATTATACACTTAACACCTCCAGGTAAATTTCCAAGAAATTAATTAAATTTCTAAGAAATCTATTGTTAACTCACACGCCGGCGTGTCCACGGTCGTGGAGGGACTAAACCTTTCTCATGAATCACTCCATTCATTGGTGAAAACCGAATGAAAATCTATTCGGTAGTTTTTGAGTTTATTACGTTCAGACCAGACGCAGTAGGGGACTTTGTTTTATAATATGTATTGATTAGCGCTGTCCAATGTCTTTGTATTGGATATACTTATACTTGTTTTTTTTTATTAGACATGGGCTTACTCTGGACCTTCAACTTAGCTCGAAGGCATAGATAAGGTCTACGATATAGCGAATTTGACAGGTCATTCCACTTCTTGGCTGCGCGCAATATAAAAGATGATGAATAGCGCTTAGTGCGAATGGTCGGAATGTCAACAAAGAAAGGATGGTGTCCTGCAGTTCTGATGTTCCGACGGAAGAATAGCGATGGCGGTATAAGACCATGGAGCTCGTGGGTACACTCCCCGAAGTATAGTCTGTAGAAAACCGACAAACACGGTGGCGACGGTGTGATAAGATTTAAGGCTTATTTTTAACCAGCTTTTCGTCCCTGATTAGCTTTTTGGCTCTGTGTTCCACCGAGTCAAGTGCGCCAAGTTGGTCCCAAAGACCAATATCTATATAATAATCCATGCTTGATCGCACTTGAGCTTTGTATAATGTAAGAAGCTGTCCAGGCGTGAAGTATCGTTTAACCTTGTTAAGGATACCCAGTTTTTTGGCGGCAGCCTATGCCTTCGACTAGATATTATTGCCAAAGTTAAGATTTGCACTCAACCTTATGCCGAGAAGCTCCAGACTGTCGGAAACCTCTGCAGGTGTACCACGGAAAGTTTTACATAAAAGTAAATATGTAAAGTTCCTCTAAATAACAACATTTAAACTTTTGTCACTGTTCGTATCCTATAAACATTATAGATGTACAGGAATATGATAAAATTGCACAAAGTAAATTAACATTTAAAACTAATTTGTATGACTACAGTTTAATATGAACTTTAGCGCACAGAGTAAAGCCACTGGCAAAGTAAAATTGGGATAAAAATAATAGATTTTAGTACCTACCTGTGGCTGACCAGAATTAAAATTACGCTAATTAACTTTTTTGTGTTCAAAGTCACAAATGAAATTTAAGTGTGCTTTTGTTAAAACCGCCCTGGTATTGCGGGAGCTTGTCTCTGATTCTGCGAATACCCGAAGGCATCATTACGGCACAGTACACGTGCATGCGCACTCAAACTACAAAATTACAATTACACGATAAAGTATAATGCATATCCTTAAGAACTACATACATAACGTTTTACTCGGCTTCGTCTATTTTATTGTAAACTGTTTTGGCATATATATTTTGTATCTCAAAAAATGTCATATTACCATAAATACTTTACGAGTATTAGCACGATTATTTTCACCTAGGATTGATATTTTGTGTCTTGTTTCCTGAAATCAATGATTTGAATTATTTGTTTAAATATTATTAAATCACTTAATTTTTTTATTAAAACTGTTCATATTTTTTTTATTTAGTACAAAATATTGGATATACAATTGAATTAAATAAAACTATTAAAATTAATATAAAACTGTATATCCTAAAACAGCTTTAAAGCATTATATATGTATTATTGACCTAGTTTTAGTTAAAGTATGAAATAAATGAAACGCCATAATAAAGCTATATAAAAGTTACTAACTCAGGTGATAGATGAGCTGTATGAGAATGTAGGTTAAGCCAATATGTGGAAAAAATTACACACCTTGGCGTGGCCAAATACTAAGAGCCAAGAGAGAATAAATGTGTCAAAATTTGAGTTATCGGTATCAAAATGCATATTATATTTTCAACAGTAGATACTAGATTAGTATTATAGTTAGACTTATAAGAGATCAGTATTTTTGTTCTAATTTATCCTTTCTAGTATTATATGGACCAACGTAATCTAAAGTTAGAAAGTTGCGTAAGCTATTTATCCCGGTACATGAAATGTTTCCCGTGGGATACTCTCTGTGGCAAAAAGTTGCTTAGAGACTCGCATGAGTGAACCGAGAACGGTCACTAGTAATAGATGACTTAGTATGGTACATAAATATCTATAGTAATATTTTTATACTGGCTACAATCTGTACTGTACTACAATGTTATTATATAGTTTGTTTTTTTCGTTTATCTTTCACGTCGAAAAGAAGTAATGGAATGATATAATTTTTTGTATGGAGATATCTGGGGAGATAGTGACGTAAGATAATTTTCAACCGACTTCAAAAAGGAGGAGGTTCTCAATTCGACTGTATTCTTTTTTTTTATGTTTGTTACCTCAGAACTCCGTCATTTATTAACCGATTTGGACAATTTTTGTGTCGTTTGAAAGGGTATACTTCCAGATTGGTCCCATTTTAATTTCAAAAAAAAATACCACCCCTAAGGGTAGAAAAATAGCTAATGATGAATTTAACCTACTTCTAATTGTTATATAGACTTGAAACTTTGCAAGTGTTTCTATTTTCGTTGATAGTACAGTGGTTCGGTATTGTTGACCTGATCTGATGGTAAGGCCAGAAGGTGGATAGGTGGAACTCTTCAATGGCTAATAGTAGATACTTTGAGTTTGGGCTTATTTTGTTTGATTTGACAAGCCTAACACGTTAGAATTCTAACTTTGCTACTACTGTCTACACTAAAAAGGGAAAACTAAAAACTTTTTAACAAAAAAATAAAAACCGACTTCAAACAAAAGCACTAAAAAGTAAAAAATAACTGATTGGTAGTTTTCATTTACTATACATACCTAATCAAATATTTTCGAAGTCGGTGTGCTTTGGCTAAGTAATTAAAGCCTACCTATTAAATACATACCTTATCAAATATTTTCGAAATCGGTGCAAGCCCATACAAAGCAAAGCACACTAAATGTTTTTTTGGAAAATCTTATTGAAATAAACATTATCATCGATACAGAGGCCGAATCTAAAGTTTTTAGAATGTTTGTTTGTCTGTCTGTTATCGCATCACAGAAAAACCATTAGAGGGATTTTGATGAAAGGTATGGTGATAGCTGGTTATCCGGGTCAACATATAAGATACTTTTACCGCGGGAAAATATCTCATTTCTGAGAAAAAATACAATAACTGCATTGTAAAAGTATATATACTAATACGTAAAACCTAAGAATTCGGTTTTTGGTCATCTGAACGCGGGCGGAGCCGCGTGACATGCTAGTACATTATAATATTTAACATAATTAAAATTATAAGAGCGTAATATTATTATATTAAGAATAGGTTACTAATATAAAATAAAAAAACAAATATTTTCACATAAAATTGCTTAGTAAAATTTGACCTTCTCCTTTTGTTTACTTCAGCAATTCTATTGAATAAAACTTACGTCGCATTCGATAGCGTTGGATAAAAGCACGCTTAGAACGAGGTTGGGTCGAGATAAAAAACCAAAAGATAGTTACACTCGTGCCTTATCAATATCTCGACCTGCGTTAGTGGCTCGGAGCTGGGCGCTGTGTCATTATGTTTAACGTCTGTTTACACCTACGCTGCCCTTCACCTTAATGACGCAACTGAAAAGTTTAATTTTTATAATAAAGTATCTATTTTAATTAAATCTTACTAATATCACAGTCTACATACTAACCCATCAGTCATATAAGGAACTCTTTTAGTAAAAATACGTTTTTTCAGGAAAGGTATATAAATAGATATAAATAAACTTAAAAAACAAAACCTTGTCTAAATACAAAATTTGATCTAAACAATAATCGCTAGTTTAACAGCAAGAGCAATTTTTAACACCCTAAACTCTTTTTAAAGAAATATAGGTAACAACAGCAAAGATCGCATTCAAATTTCTGAAATAGTTTTCTAGACTAGTTTGCACGTACGACTGCGCCGGCGACTTCTTTTTATAGGTACGTAATGGATTTTATCCTAACCTTATTTATATCTTACATTTTGATTGAAAAATTCATAAAACAAATACAAAATGAAAATATGCGAGTAGATTCCGTAGAGTAAATACCGTATATTTTAACAATCCATATAACGTATGCAATTATCGTTATTTTATGCTAAATAGAGCAATGTTCAAATATCTGTGTGTTTGTGATAGAGTCGATAACGTTCAGGTAAGCTCTACATAATGTTATTTTTCTTCGCACCGGTGCATGTGAGAAGCTCAATTATCCAGAAGCAAAAACAACATTACGCAAACGAGATTTAACACTTTAATAACGTTAGATATTGATAGGAGAAACTACAGCAAAGGAGATGACTTATTTATAAGCTGCGATGAAAATACATATATAACAACGTTGCTAAACTTTACTTTAACGTATATAAATATAATTAATAATGAATTGTTCTAATGTTGACGTATTTACTCTAACTTTGAATATTTGGTAACGGCACTTAGAAATTTGAACAAGTTATTTTAGGTATATTTTAATATTAATAAATCAAAAACATTCAACGAGAATGTTTGAATGGACAATGTTTCTTAGTGTTATGGTAGTGTCAAACATATTGTATTTTTGTTCAACAGTGGTTCTTATCTATTATCTTTTGTATCAAGACACGCGGTAGCGTGTCCAGCCAAGTTCAAGCCAAAGGAACTGGCGACGCAGGCAGTCTCTGTAACAACTATATAATAACCTTTAAAACGTCTCAAAACTTAATCTTTCCCGTGACATTTATTTCTGTAAAGCATTCGTAACGTCGTCGAAACCAAAAATAATAAATCCACTAAACCACCCGAAAAGATAATTTTATGTAATATATTCCAAATTGTTAATTTACAAGGTAAGATATAGAAGTTTTTTTTTTTTAAATAATTGTTAAGATACGCAAATTTTCTTAAAAAAAACGGCTTTACTTAATTAATCCAAAAATACTGCCTGTTCGCCAAATAATTCACTTTGATCTCTAAAAATAATTGAAAGTCTTTCACAAGCTGCTGTTTTGCCTGGGAAAATTGTATGTTTGTAAAATTATATAATATTAACTGATAACAATTTTATTTTAACATTTACATGTTACGAGTAATAAGAGAATATTATTATAAATTACTTTATAACTTTAGGGTTTTTTTAACTTTTTACTAAAATTTTTTTATGTAAATGAGTATGGAATAAGAATTTCTTTTTTTACGTAAAAAGAAATTTTTTTATTCCCTACTCATCTACATAAAAAAGAGTGTGGTTTATGATATTTTTTTGGTTCAAGGCAACCTAGAACCCACATGCTGTATATTTCAACGTATAGGAGACTTAAATAAGTTTAAATTATCTTTTTAGGGTTCCGTACCCAAAGGGTAAAACGGAACCCTATTACTAAGACTCCGCTGTCCGTCCGTCCGTCTGTCTGTCTGTCCGTCCGTCTCTCACCAGGCTGTATCTCATGAACCGTGATAGTTAGACAGTTGGAATTTTCACAAATGATGTATTTTTGTTGCCGCTATAACAAAAAATTCTAAAAAACAGAATAAATTAAATATTTAAGGCGATCCCATATAACAAACGTGACTTTTTTACTCGTTTTTGCTCGATATTGATAACGGCAATAGGTAGACGCTTGAAATATTCACAGAATATTTAGTTATATATTCACTTTAATAATAAATAATTAAATTAAAATAAAACAAATATTTAAGGGAGGCTCCCATACAATAGACATATTTTTTTGCGGTTTTTACAGATAATGGTACGGAACCCTTCGTACCCGAGTCTGACTCGCACTTGGCCGGATTTTTAATTACACAGAAAAATTTAGATTTTAATTTTAAAGCTAGCGACCTACCCTCGCTTCTCTTGGGAATCTAGGTATATTTTCAACAGATAACAAAGTTATTGTGAGTGTTGCTTAGGACATACACACATGCTATTGCGGCCTTTTATTTAGACCTTTTTAAAACCTACAATTTTCTAGTAGGCACAATGCTTTGATATCTTAATGCGTCGTTTGTATTACAAATAGGCTATTATAGTAGCAGTGTTAAAAATTAACATTACAATTTAACAATTTAGTGCGGTAAAATCTTTCATTCTCATGGGAAAATACAAAAGTTCGGGCGCAAGTCGCTGATCTACATATCTATACATAGTAGGTATAAAACAAAGTCTGCGTTAGACCGTTTCTCCACTTACTTCTTTTAAACCACGCAACGGATTTGGATACGGTTTTCACTAATAGAAAGAGCGATAAGCGAGGAAAGTTTATATAATTTGTAAATATTTTGTAAAAAATGACTGAGCATATACAGTGATTTGTCAAAAAAAACTGTTTTCATACGATTACACAGCTAATGCTGGCTAAACCTTAAGAGATAACAAAACAATGTACTAAAAAATAAGTAAATCTTAAAAAGTCCGCAATAGTATGTGTAATGTATTTTAATGTACTATATGAAACGTACCTAGGGACGCACCGAGTGAAGTGATAAGTCGTTGTATTAAAAATGTTGGATATTATCTAACTCTAAATTTATTGGTATCAAAAATTTTGATATTTAAAAGTATATGGGATATGGAAGTATATATAAAAGTATAACAGTATATGGGAGATTTTAAGAGTTAAAAGGAAAGTTATATTAATGTATAAGAAGATTGTGCCTTCAACTACTGTCTCCTTAATTTCCTTTTTTAAAATATTAAGCTTTAACCATCACCGAAAATTCAATTGCTATTCAAAAATATAGCATGTAATAAAACATCAACAATTGAGATACTTCAATATTTAGATTTAGTCATTTATGGATTGGTCTGCTTCTTTCATTTCGAACAAATTTCATTATATTACAGTACCTTGTTTTTGGACTGTTCCTTTGTATTGCAAACTAACAAGCTTCATTATTGTGAACCATTGAACCAGTAGAAACTGCTCCAATCTGGAAGAGACAAAGTCATTTAGTTTACATGAATTTAAATGAATGTCAATGTAAAGTAAATTTTACTATACATATATTCTACGCAACATTAATATTTTAGTGATGTTTTATTTAGACATATAAATAAACAAAAAAAAACATTTGTACTGTATCTATCTATCAGAAGTACACAACATTTAACTACATACTATAAACAGAATAAATATAATAAATTCTCGTAGTATGTCTCTAAAATGTAGTCTTTTAAAGCTTTCAGTTCATTTAATATTGGCAAACACGGAATATAGACAACCCAATGAACTGTTCAAAGGAAAAAATACAAAAAACATCTTGGCATGCGATGTTATTCGTATTTGTGCATTTTTAATCCACGCTGTCGACTCCCTAGTCCCTGGCCGTTGACAGCGGCCTGTCATTCGAAATGAACTTCTGTCAGAGTTTTTAATAAGTTAACGAAAACATAACCTAATTTTTATATTGCTGTTAGTCTACCACAGCACTTGACATGGTAATACCATGGTAATAAAACTAGATCCACTAAACTACTACTACTACCGATGTTGACAAGTAAAAAAGGGCCAAGAAATTAAATCGCAAGTTTTTATTTGTATTGCGCCAGACGGAACTGCTTGCCAATCTGTAACATTATCTTGGTATCTCAACGTAATATATTTAGTTATGCATGTCCAACAGTGACGTGTTTATTCCCTCTAAATAAAAAATAGTTTCACGCAAAACACGTTATACAGCCTTATTTATGTTTAGTATGCAGAAAGGGCACAGTAAATCAACACGCTAAGGCCGCGTTTTATTTTAAAAAAGAAAGCTGAATTGAGAATTTGGCCGTTCATTGTCAATGTTTCTAAAACAGACCAAGAGAGTGGAACAATTTGTTTTGAGGAACATTTAAAAGAAAGTTCATTACATTTTATTTTTTAATGAATAAGTATTATCAAAACGTGCTTTATAATATAAAACATTAAATACTTCATTCATTTTGCTTGTGGTCACGCATTTTCATGCTTACCTACATATATTGTATAAAAAAAATTATTAGTTTTAATAATCTATATCTAATGTATATAAAAGGCAAAAGAGAAAAATGACATTTCGCACACGTATTATTCCTTATTATTATGACGAAGGCATCTACTAAGGAAGGATTTTTCAAAATTCAACCCCTAAGAGTTTGTACTCTATATTATCCCCTATTATATATATATATATTGTTTGATGAAAGTTTGTATGAAACCAACCTTTTTAGAGATTTTATTTATAGTTTTAGCGCGAGCGAAGCCGCAGTTTTGCTAGTTATTAATAAAAAGTAAAGTATATTGACTTCTAAAAATTTTAACAGAATTATAGAAGATCCGTTTATGCCAACTACACAATTCTTTTTGTGTAATAAAGATCAATCAATTTATGATTTTTGAAATTTAAAAATATTTGAGGAAAAGAGTTTTATACACTTAGATGCAATCTTGTAAAACTTACTTTTGTGCCATTTTATGATCAAAAATTTTATCTAATGGATCGAGATCCGGCTGCAAGATTGCGTATTTAATCAAAATCATTTTTTTATATACAAAATTAAAGGGACAATATGTTTTGACCGGGGTGCCTATTAAAATATGCCCGCTAGTATGCTTAATTAAATACATAATAGTTGATTTTTGGAACAAGAACGATGCATTTGTTATTAAAATGAATTATACTCCACTTCACGGAAATATACGTAGAGATCTTGAAAAGGGATAGCTGCCGTTGCGCACTTGGCCGCAACTGGCTCTTTGAAGCCAGGTGTAAGGGGGTCATATTTTGTTATATTTATACGTTCATGGCGTATATTCATTATTTATATATCAAATTAAAGCTAATTTGTTTCTTACCTGATAAACTACGTCTGTCTTTGTAAAAATGGCTGCAAAAGTAGTTGCCAGTCACCAAAGTTTTTTTTTTACATTTATACCTTCATGGCGTATATTCATCATTTATATATCAAATTTGATATATAAATGATGAATATTTAATATTGTTGTATGATGTGGTATACGATGTGATGATTGTGTTGTATGATGAATATTTAATAAAATTAGCTTTAATTAAAGCTAATTTTTTCTGTGCATGATAAAATACCTCTCTCTACCTATGTAAAAGTGGCCGCAACGGAAAGAAAAGAAGGAAAGAATATAATACTATACTTATAACATTTATCAGACAATAACAACAATCTTACAGCGGGATCTTAGTCCATATTTTCGTACACGTGTCTTTGGACGATGAAAAAAGGATATGAACGTTATGTGCAAAAGTCGAAAATACGTGCATGAATTAAACACTGACTACTGTGCAATATTTTTTTTTTGGTTTCGTTGAAGAATATAGTTATTCTTTTCTAGTCTCAAAATAGACGGTATTTAGTTTTAGTTTTATAATATTTTTGTCTACTGGGCTCTATCTCGACTCGAATTAATAGACTTGGCATATTAAAAAACTATGATTTAGACTCCTAAAATGAAGTAAATTTTATACTACTTTTCATCCATTTATTTAAGAAAAATACTTATTAGCATGGTGTTCATATTTAAAAACTCTAGTACTTGCATGTAATTAGTTTCAGCGGTTTTAAGTCACTAAAAATCAACAATAAGCTGTAAACGCCAAAATATATTTATTTGAATGTCAATCACTTCATCTCAATTCATCAAAAACTATCGAATGTGAGCAGATCAAAGTACCCTCGGCAATTCTTAATGAAATATATTTTTTTTACTGTTAAAGTAGATTTAATTTAACGTTTTCATCATAGACTCTCTAAGGCCGTACATAAAATGGGTTTTAAGCTAAAAATACCTGAAGAACACGAAGGATAATCTTCCCGGATATCCGGCTGTCTGCTCTTACTGATATCCGGTTTCCTGCTGTAGACGCTACATTCCAATTTTAACTGTTTAGTATCGTTCTGATATATGTAAGTAACCTTCATTCCATTCGCTATTTTATAGAAATACTAATATTTTTTGTGTATGTGTGTCTTTATAATTATGATAATTAATCTATACAAATTATACGAGTTCCTACACAGGTAATCGCTTGAAAGTCACTATATAGCTTGAATATGATTATTATATAAAAAATCACTTTTATAGACTAAATATGTTTATGTGAAGTCCTGTAGCCGTACCACTAACTAAAAAATTTCTAAGAAACTGTCAGATAAGTAAAAATAAAAAAATTACACGTTTGCTTCTCAATTGATTTATAAAAATTACATATATTCGGAAAAACATATAACACATGATATGATACTACTCATACATCTACTATTCTATTTGGTTAGTACTAGTAGGTCTTTCCATGGGTATAGAAATATATAGAAATATATTTTTACAACAGGATATTTGGATGTTCAAAATTACAGGCATCACTATATTTTAAAAAGAAAATTCTTTTCTATATATATAATAAAATTGTAATAAAGCCGAATCTGTACATTAAATATTTTTTGGAAAATCTTATTGAAATAGATATTATTAGCGATACAGAGGCCGAATATATAGTTTTTAGATTTTTTGTCTGTCTGTCTGTCTGTCTGTTACCGAAAAACCACTGGAGGGATTTTGATGAAATTTGGTATGGTGATAGCTGGTTATCCTGGTCAACATATAGGATACTTTTTACTGCGGGAAAAAGTTTCATTTCTGAGAAAAAATACAAAAACTGCAATGTAAGAGTATACTAATATGTAAAACCTAAGAATTTGGTTTTTGGTCATCTAAGCGCGGGCGGAGCCGCGAGCAATGCTAATACGCTGTAATTGATTAATTCCTTGTATAGAATTAATGATTCATATTCAGAGCGCCGCCAGTTTATTCTTTTGTATGTATCTATAATCATTGTATAATTCCTAGCCCGGCTGCGGCGAAGCCCCAAAAAAGATTATGTATTTGACCTGTAGGTATGTTGGTAGGATGTTGTATGTACATATGTATATCGGATCCTATATTCCCTCGTAATTACTAATTTTGATTATTCATAGGATAAAGCGGGTGTCATAATACTTATATGTTTAAACATAATCATCATCTCCCTGCCAATTTCCCAATCACTTGGGGTCGGCGCAGTACATCTTCTGTACTGCTGATAGGATTTGGCTAAAGTTTTACGACCGGCCGCCTGCCTGACGTCTGACATCAACCCTCCTTGGGAATGCTATTGTTTATTACGGACGTCTTATAATGTGCACATTCGATATTATTTTATTTTAAAACATTTTTTATAGCTAATATTACTCAAACTTTTAAAGTAATTTTTTGATACAAATTTTGGAATAAATTTTGAACACACAATAAATTTTATTTTGATGTTGTCTTTGTTTAAATATAATAAAGGATAAGAAATTGTTAATAAAACTAAAAATGTCTAACTGCCCAAAACTAAAAAGCTGTATATAAAAATTAAATTATAAAAATAAAAAAATCCGACTGCTCTAAAGACGAACTGAAAAGAAGGCGACAAGTGGATGAAGGAACATAGTACTATGAAGTCGGAGACATACACGTTTTATAAGAGTACTTACTGCAAGTATGCAATGGTGGACAATGCCTTTTACTACTCCTCTAGGCACCCTTTAGAGGAGGTCTGTCATACCCGAGTTATAGACAACATTTTAATCATAAAAATAAGGCAAATAAAAAGTGAACAGATGAGGAGTCTTCAGTAAAGGATATATGTACATTATACATATTTATATCAGTACCTAGGCCATCGAGCTTCACTCGGAGTTTTTGGTCAAAAGTACAATTTTCTTTTAAAAAAAACCAAAAAACTTGAATAAATACAAAAAAAACAAAAATAAATTATACTTATGTATCCGACCGGGATTCGAACTCCAACACCTATTCAATCTTGCGCCTTGGCCGCTTGACCATGATGCTTATGTCCGAGCGTGCGAAATTATCGACCATAATATTTTTCGTGGAATAGTGCAAAAGAAAACCGCATGAAAATTCGAAAACACGCGTTTTCCCAGACATAAGACTAATGAAGATCGATTTATCGCCCCCGAAACGCCCTGTATACTAAAATTTCATGAAGATCGTTGGAGCCGCTTCCGAGATTCAGATTATATATTTATATATAAATATATATACAAGAATTGCTCATTTAAAGATATAAGATTTGTCAAACTGTCATAAATCACCTACAAATAATCAGTATTCTTTATTTTGATTTAGTTCCTTATTACCGCATATCATTCCTGCTTCCCATTTAGGCTGATCTCAATTTCCCCATACTCCATAGTGTGTTGGCTAAATAGAAATGGAAAGGTCTTTGTTTTATGCAAAAGATTTAAATAAACATCTATTTCCAAAATCTTTTAATTTAGTTTAACAAATAGGAAGAAAACCAAAGATAATGTTATAATAATTAAAATTCAATTACGTTTGTGATTGTTATTTATTGATTTTAGGCCTCTTAATTATTCCACTCTCCCCTATAAATATGTATATGGAATAAGAACTTATTTTTGATTACGATAAAACAATATTTTACATGCGGAAATATTCTGTCCTCTTCGAAGCACAACAAAGTATGGAAGAAGTTTAACTTTTAATATATCGACTAAATAAATAAAAAAGAAAAGTCGGGCTCAGGCTAAAGATTCAACCACGATTTAATATAATGTTCGTGTAATTTTATTAGGAAATTGCATTTGGCAATCAAAAATTTATATAATAATACCTACATAAAATCTTATCGTAGCATAAAATAACTTAAATTTATTTATTCCTTCCGCAAATTAAGCTTATAACACGTTGATAAGGCAACCGTTACTTTAACAAAGTGTGACTTCCGGTAAACGCCTCATGACACGGCAAACACCGTTACGGTAAAAAAATAAACAAGCCTACTATGTTGCGTGCTCAAAATCATTCTGTATTTCGGTAAGACAGTGAGATAGATTTTTATAGAAAGAGCCATAGCACAGAAACTTGTGACCTCAATAACCTGAATTACGATTAGGAAAAATCGTATTCCTTTTCCTACAATGATAATTTAGTTCTTCTCTGTCCTCGCTAGTATAATATAATAAAAAATCAATATTTACTAACAAAAAATGATTTTATCTATGTTACATACTATATGATTTCTATATTAAAATTCATGTTTACGAGCTAAAAGTGACAAAAGTGTTCTACAATCAATCAATCAAATCTTAGATAGTTAGGACCTTAATCTAAGTCGTATATTCTAGATTATTTTCCTGTATTTTAACGTACAGTACATACAAAAACATTTGCACTGAAGAATAGATCAGCAATATGCTTTCTTTATCTGCAAATATAACATAATAGAATTTGTAAGACTCGAAATTACTACTAATATCGTTTAATAAAACAAACTCGTATCATGATAATAAAGTGTTCAGAAACTGTTATTTTACGGAGTAGCCATATTCACACCATCATCTAATAATGGTTCTGAATCTTGTGGGCGTTTTCAAGGCTCAATGCGGGCACAAAATAAAGTGTTCAATGCTTACATTTTACTAACGGAAATCACAATATTATAAAGAAACGATAATTCTAATAGTTTATTTTCTTTTTTTTAGACTTGATGATTTGACTTGACTTCCATCTACAATATCGAAACACAACTCTCCAAAGATCCGCTATGATCAACCATGATCAACCAGCGTTACCAATCCACATATTTTCAAAGGCGATGGCGCCCCGACCCCACTCAAGACGTGGCCTCGACTCTTAATTTGAAATTGATTTGACGTAACATAGTGACTTTAAACAATATCAAGGTTTTACATTCTAGTAGAAAAAGGTACCATGTCAAATTAAATTATAATTCATTTCTACTAAATCCTCCCCCGATGTATTTGAATAATTTATGAAAATAAAAGTGCGATGTATCAAATTGAATATGTCATAATGTAAAGCAAAATCTATCTCTCATTACGAACTTCTAAGGGTTTCGCACATTCGTATATTCGAGGAATATACTGGAACCCTATAGTAACTTTTGAGACATCTAAAACCTAACTCTTCCTTGACTATGATTGCTGTTCCCTACATTACGAATACGTAGGGATCTAAAAGCCGAAACAAATCCGCGAAAAAACCTGATAAGATAGTATTTTTTTTAATATCAAATATTCGCGTAAATCTAAGAAAGTATTACATTATTTTATTTTTGATTATATTGTATTACGAAAATCAACAAAATCGCCAGTGATAACGATTTAGTTAGTTTTAAAATCTAAATCGAAGGCTTTTTAAAGTTTTTTGACTGAAGCTTCGTAGCTGCCAAATGAATAGATTGATTTCAATGTACCTACCTATCTTTTTATTGACATCAAGTATAATCCAAAACCTATCTGATTAATATTTCCTAAAGGTTCCCTACCGACCCGAGCATAGCCATCTCTAAAAATAATGAAAAAAAACGACCGAGGACAGCCTAATACTAATAGATACTCGAGTGTTAAAAATTTTTCATTCATTCATGTAAAAATATAATTTTAAATCTATTTATCTTTTATAAATTTTACAAAGTGCCGTAAGGACGACGTTTTATTGACGCTCCCCTAACCCACTTCTTTCCTGACATCGGGTCAATGCCGATTACATGGCAGCCTTATTTTATACGAAGCATCTAAATATATATTGCCTAAATCACTTGTGATAATGAAATATCGGAGAAATATAGTTACAACGTTTTCTAAGGAAGCTTGCGGGGATAACGTCGTTTCGTGTAGCCGTTGAGATAATTCAGTTACCTATAAAATCCATATTTGGACATGAAACTGCGCTGCTTGCTCGAAGCAACACACGTCCCCCATAAATAAGCTATACCTACTGCTACTGCTTCATATAAAGAATTTTAAACATAATAACTTTAAAAATTAGTATTACGTAAATATATATTAAAAAAACCTACTAAGTGGAATCTAAGTGAAATATCTTTTGGTAATTATATGTAGTAATAGATTTTGAATAATATGATTCATAATATCATTTATTTAAAACCCATCCCCACAAATCTGACGTGAAAATATTTCTTTGATACACTCGAAAATGTTCACACAATATGAACACTTTTTCAGAAACATACTGAATGAAAGTTTAGCGCTTTGAAAGGTGTACGCTATAAAGTTAAACATGCACGCTACTATAATAGAGTGAGTTGAAGCTACCGTGATTTGACATTTTTATTCAATACCGAGTCTGGCTCAGAAGAATGATACTTACTTTTAACTAATGCTACAATAAACATGATCGATAGCGCTCCTTTTCAACCGACTTCAAAAAGGAGGAGGTTCTCAATTCGACTGTATGTTTTTTTTTTTTTATGTTTGTTACCTCAGAACTCCGTCATTTATTAACCCATTTGGACAATTTTTGTTTTGTTTGAAAGGGTATACTTCCAGATTGGTCCCATTTAAATTTCAAAAAAAAATACCACCCCTAAGGGTGGAAAAACAACTAATGATGAATTTAACCTACTTCTAATTGTCATATTGACTTGAAACTTTGCAAGTATTTCTATTTCCGTTGATAGTACAGTGGTTCGGTGTTGTTGACCTGATCTGATGGCAAGACCAGAAGGTGGATAGGTGGAACTCTTCAACGGCTAATAGTAGATACTTTGAGTTTGGGCTTATTTTGTTTGATTTGACAAGCCTAACACGTTAGAATCCTTACTTTGCTACTACTGTCTACACTAAAAAGGGAAAAATAAAAACTTTTTAACAAAAAAATAAAAACCGACTTCAAACAAAAGCACTAAAAAGTAAAAAATAACTGATTGGTAGTTTTCATTTACTATACATACCTAATCAAATATTTTCGAAGTCGGTGTGCTTTGGCTAAGTAATTAAAGCCTACCTATTAAATACATACCTAATCAAATATTTTCGAAATCGGTACCAGCCCATACAAAGCAAAGCACACCGACTTCGAAAATATTTGATTAGGTATGTATAGTAAATGAAAACTACCAATCAGTTATTTTTTACTTTCTAGTGCTTTTGTTTGAAGTCGGTTTTTATTTTTTTGTTAAAAAGTTTTTATTAAAAAACATTTCATTATGTACACCCTTTCAAAATTTTAAAATTATTTTGACCAAAATTAATTTGTTTTTGAAACCTTTTTATAGTCTCAAAGGTCTCGTCACTCACTAACCGACCCATTTCTTATCTAAAGAATATAATGATCTATACGATTCGTACATAAAAATATATTGCCATAGTTGCGGGTTGTTATTTATCTAACACTTTGAACTTCCTAGTCCAGGTAAAGTTTAGGTCCTACCTTTCGATAAATACAAACTCAGCACTATCGTCTTGAATTGCTATTTACTCAATGAATGGAAAACCTATTTCATTTCGTTGCGAAGAGCTAAATCAATTTACACACACAACAACCATTTTAAATAATTTACTTACTCCTCTTATCTGAAACTTATTTTGTATTCTGATCTTTTTTTACTTGCAAGAATCAAAAATCATCATCATGTTATAACGATAAAACTGAAGGCAAAACTAATCATTTTTATTTCATACGTTTACCAATGTAAAGAGACAATGATATGTACGATTAAAATATTCTAAATAGATACCATATTCATAAAACTCAGCTATATGAATATACCTACTAGCGGCTCACACTTCGCTACGCTCAGCTTTGCCTCTAGAAAAACAAAGACAAATATTTGTCTTTTGAATTTGTCTTTTTTTGAAATATATATTTCACAGGAAACGTATATTTCTCCTGGACAAAAAATAGCCTATGTGCTATTTTAATGTATGAGCTTTATTATTGTAAAGTTTCATTAAAATCCATTCAGTAGTTTTTGCGTGAAAGAGTAACAAACATCCATACATACATATATACACCCATACATCCTCACAAACTTTCACATTTGTAATATTAGTAGGATACTCGTAATATTAATATCTCTTTAATATTTTGAAAGAAAATATAAATGATTAATAAATAATCATAACTTTGATTTATTTATAAGATCGTATGACAAGTGATAACCTAAATCGTTTCACCCTTAAATTCTCGGTTGATTATTTCAAGTTTCCGAAAGTTATTGGATACTAAGCACGCTACACTTACAATTTTCCTGCCCTATAATTGACAAGTAAATTGATCAATTTTGCTTTCAATAAAATACATATAATAATAAAGAGTCTATTACAATTGTGTAATATATCCAATATATTCTTTATTTATCTGAGATTTTATATTTTCGGATATTCCGTTTTGTTTAACTAACTTAATGTCAACACCCAATTACCTAGGCACTGAAATTAACGCAAATAAAACTATATAAATAAATTATTATAATACTATGTTTAAGTGTGTCTCCTCTTGTATTTGGACGTGTGAAATAGTTATGGACAAGAATTACATAAAAAGTAATTATAATAATAATAATAATACCTTTATTGACGTAAATACAAAAGGGTTACAAGACATTTATTTTTTAAACTATATAATTAGCACAATCTTTGTTTAGGTATACTAACGTCTGAACTAGCCCGAGCCTGTATCTCAGACGCTAGCCTCTTCCTATTACACAATTTGTTTATTGCTAATAAATTAAATGTAATATAATACAAATTCTTTTCAATATTACAAAAAATAATTATATTTTCTTACTAAATTGTCTTCGAAGGACAATTAATCGAGTCTTACACTAGTCAGTGTAATAAACCTAAAATCTTGCTTTCTTCTGTGATATGATTATATCCTACAAACAACATTTACATATAATAAGTATCTAATTAAATAAATAATATTGCCATATTTAATTATAATACTTATTAAACATTTTATAATGCTTAGAATTAAAATCAACAAATTATATTGTAACGTACTTTGGTGCCATTTTTGAATTTTTGATATCATTTTGTAAAATTTTGGGTAAGCTGCCTGTAACAGTATATAATGCCTTTGAGATATCTAAAACCTTAGTCTCTCCCATAACCATGATTGCTGTAAAGCATTCGAAACGTCGGGAATCAAAAATCAAAATAAATTCGCGAAATAATCCGAAAAGATAGTTTACTTAAAACGTCAAATATTCGCGTAAATCTAAGAAAGTATTATCTTTAAGTTAATATAAAGCTAACAAAACATGAAGTGTTTATGTTTAATCTCTACCCATGTATCTCGATTTTCAAATCTTCTCTTATGTTACTCTTTTCCACATGCATGATGCAATAGTATTTCAAGTAGACTTAATGTTCATAAAAATAATATTAAGCCAAGCTAACAATTTCTTAATACAGACTAAAGGCCACTTTATAAACCAAAGTTTTTCTCTTAAGATTTTTACACAATAATTGTTGTATGAAGAAACGCTACTTTAGTGGCAGTTAGACACAGCTTGCGATCAAGTAGACTTGGCGGAGTGCCAGTGCTGCGGCATTTTGTTTGATGATGGCCTGAATGAAAACTCCACGTACACCCACAAATGTTATGTTATACAAATATAAGTTAACTATGCGATTATCCGTGATACAGAAGTTTCACCTGAATTCGTATAGCTACGCTTTAATTAGTATATTTTTAAATATTATCGAGATTAATAACATCATTGAGATATTTTTAAACAATTTTTTATAGCTACACGTTTTATACGTTTGTATGTCTGTATATCTGCCTGGACTAAAGCTTTAAGGCCATATAATATCTTGAGATTGAGATTGAGAAATTATAAAACTACGACGAATTTCCTAACAAATAGTGAAAAAAATCTAAAAATAAAATTATCTAAGCAATGTAAAGAATTATGGGAATGACAAAATTGTAAAAATAGAAAAACATGCAAGTGTTATTATAGGTGGCGGCAGAATTATTTCCAAGGTGATACATATGCTTGTTCACATTAAAGTTCCTACTACTTTATAACTTTTATTAAAAAATGTTTTTATTTTTTATTTTAGTAAGGAATATTTTGTTAATTTTTTCGTAGATATCTAAATGTAACAGTGAGCTTACTCATATAATTTTAGTTCTTTAACTTTTTCTACATATTTTCCTTTATAGCAAGGGGGTACAAGTGCAACTCCTTGCACCCCCTCATATCTCATATCGCAAAAAAAAAAAAAGATAGCATATGTGATATGTTTAAATCAACGATAGTATTACTTGGGAACTTTGAACTTAAAAATAATTATAATACCTCAAAACATGATTGTGGCTAAGGGCCAAAGTCTACGTCAAAACTTAATGTGGTGTGAATCTTCTACGTGCCAAATGAAAGCTGGTAAAAATGGAAATGGATCGATAAAATATTACTTTTGTACACATTCACTTTACTACCATTGTATCTTTGTTCTATTTTATTTAAAACTATTTTGCCTTGAAAATATATATAAAATAGCAAAATCGATTAGCAGAAACTCCAGCTTGTATTTTTAACACACTACTATGCTCATATTTTGTTTAATCAAAACGAGTGTACCGTTTTTTTACTTTTTTGACTGCGTTTGATTATAACTTGAGGCTTAATAGCAATCTTTTTAAATACTTTTGAAATTAATAATTTAAACAGTTGAGATCTCGATAAAATTATATTTCAAATCTTGAGTAAGTAATTAATAACGTAACTTTGACAAAGCTGAATACAATAGAAAAATCTAATAATTCATAACATATATTACTCGACCACTCTAAGAGTTTTATTGTAGTTTTTTAATCCCAAAAGTTAAGTTATAATGATTGTCCTTATTCAATACAATAAGGAAATATACATGTGCTATTTTTAGGAGAGGTTATTTTTCGTCGATACATCGAGTGACCGATATATAATAAAAGTAAATTGTAAAAGGATATTTAGGGATGTCCTTAGTCATACATAGTTACATTGATGTTCATATAGTTATCTAGTTTATGCATATTTTTATGGACTTTCGCTTTATTACGGAAACCTTTGTTCAAAATGTATTAAGTTAATACCTTGCTAATGTTAACAGAAAATTCTTAAAGCCACCTCGAGATTAGACAATAATATGGAAATTATTGTACATTTTCTATTATTCTCGGAAACATATACTGCAATAAAAATGAACTTATGTGTGTGTAGAATGAAATGCTACCTACTTGTGGAATACAAGAGAGTAGAGTCAGAGAAACTATTTGAATAAAATTCGGAATAGAGATACCTCAAACATATAGATAAATGAACACGATGACTAGATTTTTATAGATGTAGGAATTTAACTTAGATCTGACCATGAAAGCAGAGCCGCGGAATAAAACTAATTTATAATATTAAATAAATGAATCGAGAAACTCATAACATTCTAAACAGACTCAAAATATTACAAGTTAAAGTGAATATTGATAAAGTCGTTTCGATAAATTGGATCCACTTTGGCAAATCTAAAGAAGCTGTCGCTCTACATTTACGATGGTTCAAATTGAAATGATTTTTTTTATAAAAATACCTAAATAGCATTTTATAGTGTTGTAACAAATTTTTTAGTGTTGTCATGAATGGTTATTCTTGATTTACGTTTCATACTCTTCTTATGGCAGACATAGAAAACTATTGACATTTCGTATTCCGTCTACATCATGTGTTAGGACAATGCCTAGAATTATTATAGCTATAATAATTTCTGTAGCCATTTTTTTTCAAAATTTACACATATAGGAAAATTATATAATCTATACTTCTATACTAATATTATAAAGAGGTAAAGTTTGTGATCTTGTGAGTTTGTGAGTTTGTGAGTTTGTGACGTTGTAGGGGGTAATCTCTGGATCTACTGAACCGATTTTCAAAATTCTTTTACCAATAGAAATCCATGTTCTTTCTGAGTGTCATAGGCTATATATTAACGGGAAATACGAAAAGGCTTTTTCGTGGTAGTCGGATTTGCAAAGTAAGTCGGAGAAAAAACGGTCGAACGAAAAAGTTTCTTACGAACGCTGCCTTAACGATGAGAGATATATGATTATGTTCTAGAGAAAAGTTGTAGAGCTTAATAATGCCTACAAAAAAGTCAGCGACAGCATATGTCTAACTTTTATATTTAAGTCCCAAAAAGTAGTTTTTATATTAAATAAAAACTTTTTAACAAAAAAATAAAAACCGACTTCAAACAAAAGCACTAAAAAATAAAAAATAACTGATTGGTAGTTTTCATTTACTATACATACCTAATCAAATATTTTCGAAGTCGGTGTGTTTTGCTTTGTATGGGCTGGCACCGATTTCGAAAATATTTGATTAGGTATGTATTTAATAGGTAGGCTTTAATTACTTAGCCAAAGCACACCGACTTCGAAAATATTTGATTAGGTATGTATAGTAAATGAAAACTACCAATCAGTTATTTTTTACTTTTTAGTGCTTTTGTTTGAAGTCGGTTTTTATTTATTTTTTTTGTTAAAAAGTTTTTATTTTTCCCTTTTTAGTGTAGACAGTAGTAGCAAAGTAAGGATTCTAACGTGTTAGGCTTGTCAAATCAAACAAAATAAGCCCAAACTCAAAGTATCTACTATCAGCCGTTGAAGAGTTCCACCTATCCATCTTTTGGCCTTGCCATCAGATCAGGTCAACAACACCGAACCACTGTACTATCAACGGAATTAGAAATATTTGCAAAGTTTCAAGTCAATATGACAATTAGAAGTAGGTTAAATTCATCATTAGTTGTTTTTCCACCCTTAGGGGTGGTATTTTTTTTTTGAAATTTAAATGGGACCAATCTGGAAGTATACCCTTTCAAACAAAACAAAAATTGTCCAAATCGGTTAATAAATGACGGAGTTCTGAGGTAACAAACATAAAAAAAAAAAAAAAAAAACATACAGTCGAATTGAGAACCACCTCCTTTTTGAAGTCGGTTGAAAAATAATTTAAATCGGTAGGTCAGGTTTATTGGTCATATTATCAACAATTATGAATTCTTATCAAAATAAGTAAACTTATCGTCTAAAATGTTTAAAACAAAAGACTTTTTCCTTTTACTGCATATAACTTGGACAAATGGTTAAAGAGATAATACAACATATTCGTAGGTATGGAGGAACCCGAGCGAGCTGTTCGTCTGTTTTCCTGTTTGTACGGGCTAATCTCCGAAGCTATTGGACCGATTTAAATGAAATTTTGCATGGTGGTACCTTATATCCCCGGGCAACATCTTAGATACTTTTCATCCCCGAAAATTAATGAGTTCCCGTGGGATAGTTAAAAAACTATAACAACTTATACAGCTTAGTACACAAAAACTACTGATTGGATTTTAATGAAACTTTACAATAATATAGTTCATATATGAAAAAAACAAATCAACTACATTTCATCCCGGAAAATTTAAGAGTTTCCATGGGATAGTCAAAAAATTATAGTAACCTATACAGCTTAGTACACAAAAACTACTCATTGGTTTTGATGAAACTTTACAATGATATATGTATATATATATATATATATATATATATATATATATATATATATATATATATATATATATATATATATAAATAGTTCATACAACAGAATAACAAATAGGTTACTTTTTATCCCGGAAAAATATACTGTTCCCGTGAGAGAGATGTTTTTGTTTATTTGTAACTTTTATGTATACAACATAGACCCCAAAACAATAGTTATTAAAAAAATGCCTGTTTGTCTGTTTGTCTGTTTTTGTGTGCGCGTTTCACGCGAAAAGTAATGTACCAATTTCAAAGAAGTTTGGTGAAGTGATAACTTATTACTCGAGTTAACATTTAGGGTACCTTATGTATGTATGTTGTATTCAACCCTTTTTAACGTACCACTGCTGGGCACGGGCCTCCCTTCAGTACGAGTTGGATCAGGCCATAGTCCACCACGCTGGCCAAGTGCAGGTTGACGGACTTCACATGTCTTTTGAAAACTTGCTAGGTTCTCTCAGACATGCAGGTTTCCTCACGATGTTTTACTTCACCGTTAAGACAAGTGGTAATTGTGTTAGAAATGATTCGCACATGAAAATATCAGAGGTGCGAGACCCGGGATTTGAACTTGCTTCACTCGGTTTCCCAAGCGAGCGCGTTACCACTGGGATACTCTTTAGTTTGTACGGGCTAATCTCTGAAACTATTGAACCGATTTAAATAAAATTTAGCATGTTAGTACCTTATATCCCCGGTCAACATCTAAGATAATTTTCATTCCAGAAAATTAGTGTTAAAAAACTATAGTAACTTATACAGCTTAGTACACAACAACTTACGCACCTAATTTAGTAAAATTTGGCATGCTGATACCTTATATTGCCGGTCAAACAACAGGTTACTTTTCATCCCGGAAAAATAAACGGTTCCCGTGGGATAGATCTGTTTGTGCTTTTCTAGAGGTGAACCCGAGCGAAGCGAGGGTGAGCCGCTAGTAATATTATAAAGAGGTAAAGTTTGTGATCTTGTGAGTTTGTGGGTTTGTGAGTTTGTGACGTTGTAGAGGGTAATCTCTGGATCTACTGAACCGATTTTCAAAATTCTTTTACCAATAGAAAGTCACGTTTTTTCTGAGTGTCATAGGCTATATATTAACCCGGAGAATGAGAAGGCTTTTTCGTGGTAGTCGGATTTCCAAAGTAAGTCGGAGAAAAAACGGTCGCACGAAAACGTTTCTTACGAACGCTGCCTTAACGATGAGAGATATATTATTATGTTCTAGAGAAAAGTTATAGAGCTTAATAATGCCTACAAAAAAGTCAGCGACAGCATATGTCTAACTTTTATATTTAAGTCACAAAAAGTAGTTTTTTATATTAAAATAATAATTTAAATCGGTAGGTCATGTTTATTGGTCATATTATCAACAATTATGAATTCTTATCGAAATAAGTAAATTTATCGTCTGAAATGTTTAAAACAAAAGACTTTTCCGTTTTACTGCATATAATTTGGACAAATGGTTAGAGATAATACAACACATTCGTATGTATGGACGAACCGGAGCGAGCTGTTTGTCTGTTTTCCTGTTTGTACGGGCTAATCTCCCGAATCTATTGGACCGATTTAAATGAAACTTTTCATGGTGGTACCTTATATCCCCGGGCAACATCTTAGATACTTTTCATCCCGGAAAATTAAAGAGTTCCTGTGGGATAATTAAAAAACTATAACAACTTATACAGCTTAGTACACAACAACTTATGCACCTAATTTAGTAAAATTTGGCATGCTGATACCTCATATTACCGGTCAAACAACAGGTTACTTTTCATCCCGGAAAAAAAAACGGTTCCCGTAGGCTAGATCTGTTTGTGCTTTTCTAGAGGCGAACCCGAGCGAAGCGAGGGTGAGCCGCTAGTATATGTAAGAAAATTACACTGACTTTAAGCCAATCCTAGTGATTCTACCCTTGGGAGTTGCATGTTCTTATCTAGTAATACTCTATATCTATTTTATCTAATAAAGCTCTTTATACAGACTATATATACAGACAGACAAAGACTAAAAAAATTGTTTCTTTTTCATATATTTTATTAAATATTTCAATAAAAAGTATTATATAAAAAAAATATTTGTTTTTTTATATGAAGAAAACAAACGTACCTAATACAATTTTTAAAACTTTAATTTTTAATTTCCCAGTTTTATTAAGAGTATTGATTTCACTTTACCCTTATTAATATTGCAAAGGACTTAATTTTATGCAAAAGTTATTGTAATTTGTAATACATGGAGAAAATTCATATTATCCCAATGAGTAGTATTTTAAAGTCAGCCTTTCGTACAATCGTTATTTAGAAGCTCGTAGAATATGAAATCCATACGTCCATACTAATATTATAAATGTGAAAGTGTGTTTGTTTGTTTATTTGTCTTTCTTTCACGTCGAAACGAAGAGACGGATAGGCGTGATTTTTTGTGTGGAGATAGTTGGAGGGCTGGAGAGTGACATAGGCTACCGCGTGAAATTATCTAATTCCTACGGAAAAACACGTCAAAATATAATCCAAAAAAATATTTATGATCAGAATTACTTGAAACTTAGTATTAATGCTCTTCAATAAAATTAAATAAATACGTGTTTTAGCATTTTTCAAAATTCATTCTATAAGGGGTAAAATAAGGGATGAAAGTTTATATGAAACTACCTCATTTAGATATTTTTTTGTAGTAATAGCGCGAGCGAAGCCCATGGTTCTGCTAGTTGTATATATGAAGCAAAGTCGGGTTTGTTACAACACTTGTAACTCGAGAACTGCTCGACTGATTTTTATGATCTTTGTTTTGTTGGATTTGTTTTCACCCCCAATAGCAGAATAACTATTAAAACATCGGAAAAATTCACGATTTTTTTTTAATAATCTATTCCGTAATACGTCAAAACGTAGCTAGGGATGAACCTGAGCAAACCGAGGGTGAGTTGCTAGTAAAGAATAAAAGCATACTTTGAATGTCACGCGACTACGTAATGCTATAAACAAAAATCACTATGATTTTTTTGAAGTGATGGAAAAGATATCAAATACATGCAAATCGTAAAAGCATTCATTAAAAATTATCTAGAATATAATATGTTACTTTGCAACTTTTCAAAATATGAATTTCAATTATAAATTAATACATATAAGCTATTGATCGAGCCCAATGATAAAAAGAAACTAACTAGTTTTAAAATTAGTTTTAATGTATACTTCATGTACTTGACGACTTGAAAAACTTGGCGGATAGCAAATGGGTTCGGGCTACCCAAGATCTCTATGGCCAGATAGCTTAATGAGATTAGAAACGGTATTTAATGTGCACTAAAAATTGTATCTGGTGTACTAAACTGAACATACTGACATATGCACCTTTTATATTTTTAATTTTTAATAAATAACTAGCATTTCCCGCGGCTCCGCCCGCGTTCAGATAACCAAAGACCAAATTCTTAGGTTTTACATATTAGTATACCCTTACATTGCAGTTTTTGTATTTTTCTCGGAAATAAGATATTTTTCAGCTGTAACAAGTATCCTATATGTTGACCCGGATAACCTACTATCGCCATACCAAACATCAAAATCCCTAAAGTGGTTTTTCTGTGATGCGGTAACAGACAGACAGACAAAAATTCTAAAAACTGTAGATTCGGCTTCTGTATCGATAATAATGTTTATTTCAATAAGATTTTCCAAAAAATATTTAATGTACAGATTCGAGTTAGATACAATTTTATTATATGTATAGATATTTAATATATCAATTACAATCCAATAAATATATCAGCACTTTTTTGTTTTTTTATTATACATTAAGAATATCCGGATATTAGTAATTAGTAACTACTCTGTCGGCAAACCTCATGACTGCTTTTTTTTTAATATTTATTTATTAATCTTAGAATCGACATACACGAATCCTTAGAGTTCATGGTTTTCTTTAATTGTAAGATACAATGTTTGTTTGAAAGATTTTATTCTTCCCAGCGACTCAACCGTTTAGTTCGATTACCTGCTCAGGTAAGCTTACCTGGCACCGACTTCGAAAATATCTGATTAGGTATCTATTCTAAATGAAAACCCCCGTTTAGTTATTTTTTACATTTTAGTGCCTGGAAGTCGGTTTTTTTTAAAGTTTTTATCTTGTACTTAGATAGTAGTTAAGGCAGTGGTAGCCCAGTGGTAACGCGCTCGCTTGAGAAACCGAGTGAAGCGGGTTCAAATCCCGGGTCTCGCACCTCTGATATTTTCATGTGCGAATCATTTCTAACATGATTACCACTTGCCTTACGGTGAAGGAAAACATCGTGAGGAAACCAGCATGTCTGAGAGAACTTAGCAAGTTTTCGAAAGACATGTGAAGTCCGCCAACCCGCACATGGCCAGCGTGGTGGACTATGGCCTGATTCCCCTCGTACTGAAGGGAGGCCCGTGCCCAGCAGTGGGACGATAAAAAGGGCTGAATACACACTTAGATAGGTACCGTCTGTAATAACTATATAATAATTTTTAGACGTCTAAAGCCTTCGTTGAAAACGTCGACGTAAAAATATAAAATAAAACCGCGACAAAATCCGAAAAGATAGTTTATTATTAAATAAATAAGATACTTAATCTTGAGTCTTCGAGATCTATATGTCAATATTTTTATACTATGACATCTAACTCATTAATCAGTACGACGAGGGCGTGACCACAGTGAAGCAGTGCTGATTGGATTTTTATTCCTTGACAGAAATAAATGGATGATCGAAGTCAAAAAGGTCCAGAAAACATTTGATGTACAAAATCTAAAGACATCTAAATTTTTAACTTGTTAAATAATCATGACATAATATGAAGTTTTGTCACTATCACTTTATTATAACAATATTCAAATTCATCACTCATCAGATGCAGAGAATATTGAGAAAAACAATTACTGAGTTATATAAGCCCATATACATACATAATACATATGATATACCATTTTAGATAAATCGAGAACAAAGGCAGGGTTGTCAATCGTGACATTTCGAAGTGTTTTTGAATCTATTGATTTTTTCTATTAGACAAGGATTTGATAAACGTTCTGATTATTTTATTTTTTATTATTTATACAAGTTTTTTTATTCGATTTTTGGTATCGACGTATATAGAATGACTAGCGGAATCACCTTCGCTTCACTCGGGTTCGTCCCTAGGTTAATTCCCCATAGAAATTTCATCGCCATTTCCACCCTCTTAAGGGATGATTTTCAGGATAAAAAGTGTCCCAGGGTCTCAAACTCTCTTCTTATCTTTCATCTAAATCGGTTCAGTAGATCCAGAGATTACCCTCTACAACGTCACAAACTCACAAATTTTACCTCTTTATAATATTAGCATATAGATTATATCACCAAGTATTTTTAGAGACTGGAGAAAATTTATCGTAACTATACAATTTCATTTGGGTACTCATTTTAATAATTATATTTTAGTAATATATAATCTTAAAACATATCTTAAATCTTTGAAACCTAAAAAAAACTATTTTAAACTAAAAATGTATGTCTTTTTTACATTATTTCTTACATATCGATAGTTTGTTAATTATTATATTCTAAAAGAGCAACCCTAGATAAGAGATAAGTTTGGCGCGTCGCGTCGGCACAGCAACCTACGGTTTACTTATTCATGCATCCATGATTCTGAAAGAGAGTATTGCGCGCCCGGGGCTCGTCAGCAGCGCAACACGTAACGTGCACGGTCTTATTCAATTCTGCAAGAAAACCGTACACCAATATACATGTAAGCCATTGAAATGGAACAGAATAGGAAAGTTTGAAAATATTAGATTTAGCGAAACTAAGATACCAGAGGCCTATAAAATATCATTCTACAATCTCCACCGTTAATTAACAGTAAAAATGTATGAAAATAACTTATTTAAACATAATGTTTCATGTTCTGAATATATCATTCCCATATACTTTTAATTTTTTGTCCTTAATGTTATGCTTAAGGAACTTCATCTATAGAATATCATCTATGAGCTTGTATAGTTAAACACAAAATATAAAAGGCAATATTAAGGTGAATATAAAACAAAATGGTTTACGACTATTTTAAGAAAATGATTAAATCCACTCCCTAAATAAAATATAACCATATATTACATCACCTTGCAAATAAAGTGAGTAGCCTCTGATCTCTACAACCTGCATTCATTGTATACATATACAAAGAGCTGACATTTTGCTTTATTGAGCTACAAATAACTTTAATAGCATCGATGAAGTGACCTTTTACTATTAATATGCTCCCCTCAGCTGAATTGAAGTTCAAGCTTAACTTATATACTCTCTGTGTAAAGATTCATCCCGTTCCTCCCCTCTTTAATTCAATTTTTAACATAGTATATTGATAAATCAAATCAAAATATACTTTATTCAAATAGACTTTTGCAAGCACTTTTGAATCGTTAATTTTCAAAATTTAAATTAAATGTCAGTGTGTACGTCCATGAGGAATCTACCACCGTATATATGTATATACATAATAGAAACTGCTTTTTACGGCTTTAACTGGTGTATATAATTTTTTTTAATCTATTTTTATTTAGGGACTTCTTAGCAACAGAGCTAAATGTCAGTCGCATCGTTCCCTTAAGACATGTATACCGCTAATAATACTAGTGAAAACCTCTAATTATAACTTATTTTAACTTAAAGTGATATAGAGTTTTGGCTATCTCTGAGTTAGGTTTAGACAGTGCGCTTTGAAAAACTCCCACATCATTCCAGCAAACGTTAAAACGGCGCATCAACTCCTGTCTCCTATCAGCTATACGACCACATTCCACTAAGAAATGATACACATCTTCCTCTACACCGCATAAGTGTATATAATATGAATTTCCTTTTTTTACACATGCATAATGATGGGTATGCGAGAATGTTCAGGTTTTACGACTACACGTTAACTTTGATGTGAGCTTAAACTTTACTTTGATAATTATAATTAAACCTACCTAGCAGTTTTAACGTAATACGTGTGACACAGATAATCACGCTGACAGAGAAGAATATGAAGAATCTAAAAAAACTATTACTTGCTTTTTCCCACACTATTCAGTAGGTACTATGATTTATTATAAAAATAATCATTTTTTAGATATATTTTTGAAAGGAATATTTAATATGATATGAATATAAATATTAAGTCATTATTAGAAATTGTAGAAATAGCTTATTTACAGGCGATAAAACGAACAACTTGAATGAAATAATGCGATATATATGTATGTACTTATGTAGTATGTGCAGCTAGGTATTTTCGAAGATAAATATATTCTACCATTACCCGCGAGCTATCTTCAAAACAAAATTATGAAAAAGATTGAAATCTTGTTTAAAAGTTATGAAACTCATTACTGGACGAGACGTAGACGAAAGCTTTTGCTAAGACTTGAACTTACAGAGATTGCAGACGACAGGTACACTAAATAAAGGTAATCTAAAAATCGATAAGTGACGACGCATTGAATGAAAGCAAATGGACATAAACCACAAGACGATCACTAGTCTAAATAAATGCCTCATACTGAGTTCATATGCTTATTAGCTTTCAGACGGCACGTTTGGATCAGTTTATAGTGACCCTACTTACTATGCGGTCGCGAGTTCGAGTCCCGTTGGGGGCATTCATTTGTGTGATGAGCACGAATAATTGTACTCCACTCATGATTGTTTATATTTATAATATGTATGTATTTAAATTTTAAAGTTATATATGTGTAGTGTATCAACTATCTGATATCCATAACACAAGTCTCGTAGGTTACCATGGAACTAGATGGTACTGTGTGTTAATGTCCCAACATTTTTATATATTAGCTTCGTAAAAAAGTCCAAACGGGATAAAAAATAACTGTCTATTTGTGCTAAATTTTACAATAGCTATAACGATTTAAAGAAAACTAGAGGAAACGAATAAGGAATTCAGGTCAAATAAACAAAGAAAGTTTCTCCCATGGGACAGATGATTAAAGAAGTACATCTTAAGCAAACTCTTAAAAGGTCTTCCATTTGTTGATAGAGGATTTGATTATTGGATATTTTTTATCTAAAAATGCGTAAAATAATATTAAACACGTTAAAATAAAAAAAAAAGAGAAAGTTTTTAGCAAGACATAAAAATGTGAACGAACTACACAGGTTTTTTTAAATGTAGATAGCTTAAATATAAGTTTTAAGTGAACGAATTGTATATTAAAATAATAAAGCAATAAATATTAAATCTTTCATTTGTAGAGCCATTGCATTTCCAGGCAATAAAACTTTTACCATTTATCATTTTTCAACATCACGCGATTAATATATTCGCCATTAATTGCCCATTAATAGTCAACGTCAGGCATTAAGCTGCAATTTTTATTGCCTTTAGTTTACTTATAGCACAATATCGTCATTTTCTCAAATAAATACATATATGGTAGGTACTATTTAAATATACGAATAAAACATATCTTCTAATAATGTGAATAATTCGTGGTACGGTAACGACTTACATGTCCTGATTGACTGCTTAAAAAATATGGCACAGGGTTGCCGACTATTCAACATATGTATGTATATTGAATGAGAATCTATATTCTACGTGGCAATAATCTCATGAGGTAGATACAAATATTTAGTTTTTTTTTTTCAAAAATGCTTTCAGATGATTATCATAATCATCATGTTATATGATTTCTTAGAAGTGGAAAACAAATCTTATAAATATTTACATCCATTTAGACAATACCTTTTTTAAAGACTAAGTAGTACAGATGTCGTAATTTTTTTATTTTTTAGTTGTCCGTCCTGGCCTGCTCTTTAGATACGTGTCTTAAACAACTAGATCGGGGCCTTTATTGTACAGTCAAGAAACTGATGAAAATATTGTAAACTAATGATTTTTTAACTTTGCACTAAACTAATATCCCTCCCTATACTTACTTCTCATCATAATTATAAATTTCGACTGCCACTTTCTCTACCTCATAGTGGTGTGGAAATGAGTTCTTTATTTAAAACGCGCAAAAGAATAAACTTGGCGCACTCGTTCACTAAAACTATTCATTTTATAAAAATAAAGGTAACGACATACACTATAGGCTTTAGTTTAATTTATTACGTAGCTATTTTCATCGTGAAAAAAAGTCGTAAAGGAAATATTATCAAAAACCCGTTTTTGGGCGCCATTTTGTCATTATGGTGGCGCAAACGGCAAAGATACGAGATGGCAAAGTGAAAATGAAAGAGCACGTCAAAATCACCCATTTTCAAAACCTTAGAAAACGTTTCCAGGTAAACTACCAAATAACTATACTATTCGTTTTTTAACAGATTCAATAAAACAAAAATGAAAAACTGAACGCAGCAAGCCTTTGCCTATAGGTATTTCAATATTTCGAAAAAAGAACTCAATATAAGGCTTCGCACATAAAAAATATAAAGAACACTGAGATGAATACTGATCTCGCGTAAATCCGACTAGCGCTTGACTGTTTTTAATTATTGATAAGTAATATTTACCAGTTATTTATATATCGAATAATCCCCCTACATAGCTTTGGATAGTTTAATGTTTTGGAAACAACTAAGTATATTATTCACTATTTAATAGATTCAAGACAAAGTTTATACCTATTTATCAAAGGTACTTTAATGACCTGTCGGGTTATATTTGCTAAAATCTTATAATAATATCATGCTTGTTAAGCGAATATTTTACTTTTATAAAAAACTAGCGACTCACCCTCGCTTCGCTCGGGTTCGTCCCTAGCTTGATTCCCCATACAAACTTTCATCCCCATTTTCACTCCCTTAAAGGACGATTTCCGGGATAAAAAGTATCCTATGTCCTTTCCAGGGTCTCAAACTATCTTTTTACCAAATTTCATCTAAATCGGTTCAGTAGATCCAGAGATTACCCCCTACAACGTCACAAACTCACAAACTTTACCTCTTTATAATATTAGTATAGATAAACATAGGTAGGTACCTTATATCAAAAAATATTGAAAAATTATAGTTTAATATCAAAGTGTACTATTATCACATAAATAAACTCATAAACACGATGGCAGCAATACTCAGCTATTCTCTTATATATTTCAACATTATCCTCCATGATAGAATACTCGAATAAGAACGGTAACGATTTGTACCCAAGAGAGAGCCTTTTTCCGGAATACGTAAGCGTTTTAGGAAATTAAACTGGAGTAAGGTTGCAGCTAACTTGGGATTAAAACTGTTTTTTCTACCATCAAATTACCGTGAACCTTTCAAAATCTTTTAACATATTGAAATAAAAACTTTTTAACAAAAAAAAAATAAAAACCGACTTCAAACAAAAGCACTAAAAAGTAAAAAATAACTGATTGGTAGTTTTCATTTACTATACATACTAATCAAATATTTTCGAAGTCGGTGTGCTTTGCTTTGTATGGGCTGGCACCGATTTCAAAAATATTTGATTAGGTATGTATTTAATAGGTAGGCTTTAATTACTTAGCCAAAGCACACCGACTTCGAAAATATTTGATTAGGTATGTATAGTAAATGAAAACTACCAATCAGTTATTTTTTACTTTTTAGTGCTTTTGTTTGAAGTCGGTTTTTTTTTTTTTTGTTAAAAAGTTTTTATTTTTCCCTTTTTAGTGTAGACAGTAGTAGCAAAGTAAGAATTCTAACGTGTTAGGCTTGTCAAATCAAACAAAATAAGCCCAAACTCAAAGTATCTACTATTAGCCGTTGAAGAGTTCCACTTATCCACCTTCTGGCCTTACCATCAGATCAGGTCAACAATACCGAACCACTGTACTATCAACGGAAATAGAAACACTTGCAAATTTTCAAGTCAATATGACAATAAGAAGTAGGTAAAATTCTTCATCATTAGCTATTTTTCCACCCTTAGGGGTGGTATTTTTTTTGAAATTTAAATGGGACCAATCTGGAAGTAAACCCTTTCAAACAACACAAAAATTGTCCAAATCGGTTAATAAATGACGGAGTTCTGAGGTAACAAACATAAAAAAAAAATAAAAAAAAAAATAATAAAAATACAGTCGAATTGAGAACCTCCTCCTTTTTGAAGTCGGTTGAAAATAAAGCTTAATGAAGATTCAAATGTTTAATTTTGTCCGTTTTCATAATATTTTGTTGTAACTTCCAAATTTCAAAACGGTTTTTTTACACTTAACACAAAAAATATAATAAATAGACTAATTTAATTGTAACCTAGGCCAGATTATTACAGCATCATCATTTCAGTTCATGACAAAGGGGTTACCATTACTAAGTTACTTGGCTTCCTGTTACTTCAATAATATCTACCTATAACCTCAACCTTAATATAAACAAGAACATGACAAACTGTTGAAATATTCTAGAAGTTATACGTGTATGTATAATGAAGCGGTATTATGATCTTAACCACCCCGGGACAAGCCCTAAGGACAAGTATAAGTTGTAACAAGCAAAGCGGATAACTTTAAATGCATCTATTTTCATTAATATGTATTTATTAATTCATTATTAATTATTTTAACAAAATATATTTTATGAGTATTTCAAATATCCTGATATAATATTATTAATGTGAAAGTGAAAATAATCTGATAAAGTTTATTCTTTCAAAGAAATGATCGACATATTGTATTGAATAGAGATAGTTTATGTGCCGGAAAATTATATCAGCTACCTACATGAAATCCCAAGACATTACTGTGAAATATTAGCCTGTTACAGAAAAATGTTGCGAAGACAAACTATGTAGTCCAAATTATTATAAATATTATAAATGCGAAAGTAACTCTGTCTGCCTGTTTGTTTATTCCGTTCTCACACGTAAGTGGCTGAACCAATTTTGATAATTTTTTTATATAAATATAGTTCGGACAATGAAGGAAGACAATAGATATCTATAGTCGAAAAAAGAACTGTAAGGGTATAAAATAGGGACGAAAGTTTATATGGAAACTCATCACTCGAGCTCATTAGAAAATTCATGTTTATTATACTCTTTATTGCAAATTAACATTGCTATATAAGTAATACAGACACCAATGTGAGCTTTTTTCTCCTCTCATGACGCGCCGAAAGAAGTTTCACTCCAAAAAACCTTTAAGATTTTTGTTTAACATTTCACTCAAGCATAGAATATCAGATGTATTCTATAATTGGGTTCAAAAGTTCAAAGTGTCATGTTTAATACGTTCGGTAAGCAGATGAATGAAAAACGAGCTTACTCCGTACTTTCTACTATTACGTCCTACATACATAACTTATTTTTGATGTGAAACATCTAATGCGGCGGGTCAAACCGGCGTGGCGAAGCGTCGCCAGGTTACCATGCGCTCGTAACTCCAGACTCTCTTCCCACTCGGCTCAGCAATCTCCCCCCCCCCCACCCCCCCCCCCTCTCTCTCTCTCTCTCTCTCTCTCCCTCTCCCTCTCTCCCTCTCTTTCCTCTCTCTTATACATCGTTGACCTCGTATTTTAATTTTTAATTTTGATATTAAATTAATATGTGTTTTTTTAAATAAACTTTTATTTAAAGTTGTAAAGGGGTGTTATAAGTTTGACGTCGATGTCTCTCTGTCTGTGTGTGTTTGTCTGTGGCATCGTAGCTCTCAGACGGATGGACCGATTTCGATGCGGTTTTTTTCATTTGAAAGCCAGTTTCCTTGCAGTGGTCCTTAGCTTAATGTTTGGTTAATATCGGTCCAGCAGTGTAAGAGTATCAGCTCTTTTCCAAAATAATGTAAGGCATTTTGGCATATGATTACTCGATTAAGAGCTTCACTCGTGCCAGTGTAATCGTTAAATGACAATTAATTTGCGCATGGGGTTTTTTTTTAAATTTTATTATTTTATTCTGTACAAAATAGTATTTTTAATTGTCATACATATATACTGCCTTTGAAAACCATCCTGTCATGCATATTTCCTATATTTTTTTTTAAATCTGAATATTTTGTTTTTAGAGAGAGAAGAACAATTATAATAAAACAAATAATATCAGTACGTAAAATAAATTTGCACATTTCAATTATATAAATTGAATAATATGCTTTGTAATTTAATGAAATTATGTTAGCTTATAATTCTTTCTTAGATTTACGCGAATATTTGACATTTTAAATAAAACTTTCTTTTCGGATTTTGTCGCGGATTTATTTGCGTTTTTGTTTCCCGACGTTTCGAATGCTTTACAGCATCCATGGTCACGGGAGAGAAACGTCGGGAAACAAAAATGCAAATAAATCCGCGGCAAAATCCGAAAAGATAGTTTTACTTAGCTTATAATTATTATGAAAAGTAATTAAAACTATCTCTTTATATCGTTCAACTCTACATATTAAAAAAATCATATCTATAAATTCAATTCGATAAAATATTAAAATCATAATGAATCGACTATAAAAATAAATTACATAATCTAAAATAGACTAATCGATAAAATGTCAAGTACAGATATTGTTTCCTCTGTTCAACGAAAGTATGCACCAATGCATAGCAGCTTGCAACTCAATTTAGCGACTCGCATATTACTTTTTAGACAAATTAATTGTAATTTATAAAGCACCACGAAGGAAGTACAAAATTATATGTAACATATGAATTATATAATAATAATAATTAATGAACAAATATTTTTTTACTAATAATGCTAATAAAGGTTTTACAGAATTTATAGTTTTTCTTCTTTTATTTCTTCTTTTATTTAGTAATACTGGTATTTGTATAAATATAACGTTAAGAATAAATTAAGATTACAAATATATTGAATAAAAAGGAAATGGCGAAAAACTATTTTTATTAATCTTATATTTTCATATCCTGCAAAAATGACTGGTAAACGTAACAAAAATGTTTCATTTTGTTCAAAATTTTCTAGAAACTCCAAATTAAAATTGCAAGCCGGAAAAAATATTCCTATTTACTTATTTGACGGTTACTATATAATACTTACATCCAGAAAAGAAAAAAAGAAATAAAATCACACATATTAATATTTCTTAATCTTAAGATCACAGATTGGCAAAAATCGTGCTTCATTCTCGCAAAAACCTTACTCAATTCTTCCACCAAACGTACCTCCTAGCATGACGTCGGCGAGTCGGCACCACCTCCCAATTTATTCAATAAGCATTAGTTTATCCTCACAAATCATTTCAAATTAAATCACTGTTTATTTCAATCGTTCGCAATTCGCGGATTCGTTTACGTTAAATACTTGCAAGGACAAAAAGTCAGTTGAAAGAGGGCGCCGCTGTGAGCGTTGCACGTGAACGCTTGAGTAATATATGAAAGTTGTATTGTTATGTGCACTTGGTTGTATGAATCGAGTTTGACGTGTGCGGAGGGAAGCGGCGACTCGCGCGGTGCCTCTCGGCTGACTGCCTCTACGCTGTAGGGCTTCAGTGGCGCGGGGCGGCGCGCCCACGCTCGATACCGCCGCCCCCTAGCGCCCTCCCACATTGCAAAACCATTGAAAAACCAACTGTTTGCTGCCAAAATAGTATCCAGTACACTTCATTAATGATCGGTTACATAGTAAATTATAGGATAGCTTAATTGAAAGCTTTTTTAATTAGACTTGTAATAGACGCTCCTGAAATATTATAAAGATATTTTTTATATTAACTATACTTAAGTGAAATAATTATTTTATAATAAAGTAACAAGAGATGATTAATAAAGGTTTAGTTCGAAAAGCTTCATTTAGTAGCAGCGATGAAGAGAACGACATGAAAGACTGAGAGGAACAAAGCGAGACTCTGAGATCAATCGTCGAGTAATTGCTAAACACATACTGAAGTAGGCTTTCGGCAGGATTAACGAGTGTCTCCTGGCGAGGCCGCGCGCGGGAGCGAGACGGGCTGTGAACATCAAACACCTCGCAAAGACTATTTTAAGCCTTTTAATTTATGCACCGGTTACAAGTGAACGGTGAATGCTTTATTTCGTGGGTGAATTTCAAATGATATGATTTTTTTTTTATAATCGAGTAAATATTATTGCCACATTTTAATCAATTACTTACTTTGAGGTTTTATAAAAATAAAGGTATTAAGATTATGCTTTATAGTTTAAATCGTTTTTACAATAATGATATTTATTTGAGATAATGGAGTAATTTCGTATAATATGTTTCGAATGCGTAAAATATCGCATTCACCGCTAGCTTGATTTTATGATCTCAGTAAAATGTACTTGAAGTAAATTGCTGCCAGCTTCATTTTACGAGCAATATTTTTTAGTGTTCCGCAACGAAATATGTAGTTGAAAAGCTTTTACAAATTTCTTTTAGACTTTAAGACGATATTTTAAAGATTTTATCCAAACCATAATATTAACCTCCGATAACATAAGCTTATGGTATGATCCAAAGTAATTAAGTAGCATTGACCTTAAAAAAATAGATATTTTATTGAATTAAACTCTACATGTGGGATTACATTATTTGGACATATTCTATGTACAAACAATGTAATCCCCCGTTGTATCTAAATACTTTTTTCATGTCTCCACTACTTTGTGAAAGGATGTATTGTTTATTATGTTGGAACCTATTCGTTTCACCCCAGTTCAGAATTATCCATTTAGGTTTCAGGAAAATTGTAGAATATATTAGAAACAAAACAATAAATTATTACATATTTGTCTGTCTGTAATATATGACATAACTACGTTTGTAAGGAGATATATACTTATAGGTCATAGTTACAACTGAAGTTTTCCGCTTTTCCGCAACTCGTTAATATTGCTGCCCTGGTTGTTTAGTCGGGTCATTGCTAACTAAATTATCAGGCCGGAGCTAATATTTAGAGGTTAGAGAGCTTTAATTTATAATATTTCGCATAATATTTATATATATAATAGCCCAAACTTTCTAGACAATCCGTCTTTCTACTGGTGAAAACCGTATAAAAGTCCGTAGAGGCGAAGCACACTCAACGCGGCGGAGGACTTACATTTTTGTAGTAATTCACTAAATATCATTATCTATAATTATCACAATAATCATTTTAAAAATTCTCATTTTTATGTTTATATCGACAATAATCGAATATATTGTTGAAATTATATATTAAAAATAAATAAGTTATAAATAAATAGTAAAATAAATTAGTTATAAATAATATAAATAAATTAATTATTTTAGGAGATTAACCTAGGACTATAATTAAATCCCCCCCAACGTGCGTTCACCTTGTCGTGGTGGGGGGGCTCAGTAGTGCCCGGCAATCCAACCGGGCGTGAAGCCAAGAAACGCACAGGGAGGTGGCCCACTTCGGTGGGCGGTGGGAGATGGCCCTCTTCGGAGGGCGGTGTACCATGCGGGTTGCTCCTGGTACTTCTCTGATAGCAGAGTGGACCTTGGAGCAACCCCGTGGTTGTTGTGGTCTGCTTCGGCAGACCTGCCGTCGGGGCGTCGTAGTTGAATGCGTAAGCGATCCTGCGACGCCCCATTAAGACGGGGGAAGGCTTTGTTGGGTTTTAGTGGGTAGTACTGGCTTTGCCGGTGAGTCCCACACCTCGTGCGGAAATGCATTTCCCAACGTTAAAAAAAAAAAGAAAAAAAAAAGGACTATAATTAAATAGTAAGAAAAAAAAATAACCATATAAAAGGAATACTTGGCGGTTATATGTTACAAAATATACTTACTATAATAACAATGCCTAAATCCCTTAAATCATCCCTTATTATCCTATAATTCAAAATAAGCCTTTAAATCATTCAACTTTGCATCAAATATCGTAGGTCTTTTTTGTTCGTTCAAATTCGTAAGCCCGTTTTACAACAGCAACAAGGTAATATTAAAAATATTATTTATATTTTATTTATATTATAAATACCTAGAGACACGAGCAAAAACAGTCTTCTAAACTAAGAAAATTTTTGGCTCATGTAAATTACCTATACAGCATGGAACAAATGAACGGAACATACGTTTATTCTACGGTGTTAGCTCGAGTCAATAGGTACGAATTGTAAAATTTCGTGGTGTCCTGCAATTTTAAAATCCAATTTTTGCTCTAGAGATTTTATCCTTACGATAGCGGACAGATTCGTTTAATTAAATAGTAAAATTGTTACTTGAAGTTTAGGTAAACTATTAAAAAAATGCAGTTATTTTTTAAAATAAAATAATGTCCTTTTTGGGTAAAACTTGGTATCTTCAATATTTGAGGTATTTTTCGTGTAGGTATGTCCCATTTATTTCCTCCACTCTGTATACAAAAAACAATTCGCAAGTTGTTGCATGAAAGAAAGACATTATACATACATACTCGTACATAGGTATTCGTAAGGATGTTTGAAAGCTGGTTCATCAACATCTACAATTTCTTCTAATCTTTGCTATTACATATATACCTACAGATAAATACGAGTATAATTGAAGTGTCTATTTGTAATGTCAAAATAACAGCATTTTTACTAAATGCATATGAAATTATATACGAGTATGGTACTTATAAGAAAAACACAATTTTTAAAATGTTTGTCTATTTGTCTATTGTTCCGGCTAATCTCCGAAACGGCTAGACTGATTTTGACGGGACTTTCACTGGCACATAGCTGATGTTATAAGGAGTAATTAGGCTACTTTTATTTTAAAAAAAGGATTAGGGTCCCGCTCAAAAAAATTAAAACGTACCTAAGGACGCACCCAAGCGAAGCAAGGGTAAGTCGCTAGTTATTAATATAATGAATATATTTTTAAATATACTTGTCTATAAGAATTACACCAAATTACATTTAATAAATCTTTATTGTGCGCGTACAAACAGTTTATCCTTAGCCAATTTTCTTCATCTCATAGGATAACACCGTATAGCTTAGGGCAAAATGGAACTTTTTATACATTATTTGTCATTATCATCATTATCTCAAAAGATTGGAGCTTAAGAATAATAATAATAATAAAAGGAAGAACAATAATTATAATGCCTTAAATTAAAAAATATATATAATATTTTTTATTGGGACTTAAGATGGGTTTTTGACGCTCAAATATGTCTGTCTGGACCTTTGTAGTGCTCTCAAAGATAAACTGACTACAATGAGCTTTTTATAGTTTAAAGTTAGTTTAATCGTAATAATTTTTAACTATATTAAAAAAAACTGTCTCCCTTAGCCGCAAAATCTTTGAAAGTTAAAATAAAATAAGTACCATTTAAAGGTCGACTATAGTTTGAAAATAAGTTTTTTAAGTGTTAATTTGAAAGGATAATTTTTTGGATATTTATTTTTTACCAGCGACTTAGCCTTTTTTGCTGGTGTATGCCTAAAGGTAATAAGATCTTATCCAAATTCGTCCAGGCGCTTCTTCCGATAGGAAACTGCAATTTTAAAAAACGTTTTTTAATCGTATCTATTGAGATAAAATAAATAGGCAAAACTACATGTCTACTCTAGGATCTACTGTAGTATGTGTACTCTAGTATGAAAGAATTATATTCAGCCTAATATCTGTTTATTAATATTTACTCCAAACCCCTTTAGAAATAAACGAAAGGCTTACTAATTTATCTAAGCTTTAAAGTATATCAATAATGTGTATGGTTAAAAATTAATATCACACTGTCTGACAGTTATATTGTAATAAGTGTTATAAGTACATTCACATAAATACATTTATCACCCTTTCAAGCATGACATCACGAAAGTCATCAATCGCCCTCATTAATTTGTTATTTGATGCCTGAGTGTGCTTTGAATAGGCATAAAGTAAGTCCAAACAAATTAACTATTGCGCGAGACTTGGCATTTACAAACGTATTCAGAATAAATAAGTTTTCAGACACGTTTATTGATTGTAAGTGAATTGTTTAGCCCGCATTCCTTTACTTCCCAAGTAATTTGCACTCTTCAAAGGTTCATAGCACCCTATTCGTGTTGAAGGCGAAACAATACGCGATATAGACAGTAAGATGAAGTAGAAAATATTTAAGAAGTATTTTTTAATAAAAGTCACGTACTAAAAAGTATTGCAGAGTGTCTAGTTACCTACCTAAATAACACACCGAAATAATATTTTATTATGAATTACTTACATTCAGGTCGCTTGAAATATGTGAGAAAGTTTGAGAATTCTTGAGGTACCATCTAGGAATAATGAATGTGCGTTCCTAGACGGGGAGAGCAATCAGTTCCCGCGCTGAATGTCAACGCAAAAGGTTTTAATAGTTTTTTTTATGCAAACAGGTAGCTGTAACGTTGCCAACAAACAGCTTTTACCGACGAAGCTACGACTTCATCTACGTCTCGGGTATATATTCGTTTTTTTTTTAGAGAAAATAAGTAAAAGTTCAAGATTCGGCAGCCATTTACGTATGGAAAAAAGGAATTAATTTTTTTTGATACTTATATTTGATTCTACACTAATATTATAAAGAGGTAGAGTTTGTAAGTGTATATGTAAGGGGTAATCTCTAAAACTATTTACAATAATAGGAAGTTTAGTTTTATTTCGATAAAAAATTCTTTCCTTCCAGAAATCATTATAACTTTAATTAAAGTCTGAAAAAAAATGGTCTTTGAGTTACTTTATTAGCTATTTGTTAAGCACCAAGGGACAGGTTTTTTATAGTATAAAAATTACATTATGAATTGATTATACTAGTATAGGTAATTTAATTATATTATATAGTAGTTATTTAAAATTACTTTATTGTATATATCCTACATAAAATGAAATACCATTATTATTTCCTATCACAAAACAAGACAAAAGCTTTATTTTTATAAGCTCTTTGGTGGTTGTTGCGTGACGATAAATCACAATAAAAGAATATGTTACGTCACTGATAATATTGTAATAATAAAGTCAACTCACACGTAAAAACAGTACAGAAGGAACGTTTAGGGAAATACACTATGACACAAAGAGTTACAGTAAAAACATATAAAGTCCACATACAATATCTCACGAAAACGATTAAATTATATAAAACAAGTAAGTCGCATCAAAGGCAAAGGATTGACTGCTTGTTAAGAAAAATGTTGTTAGTGGTCGGTAGAAGCAAAACAAATTCCGATCCACTATATACTACCGGTTTCGCGCGGCTATGCTTGTCGATTTAATGTATATGAATAAATATTATTTAATAAATATAAATAATTATATAAACGTGTTGTATGTGTGTATGTAGGTGAGTAGATATTATAAATATGTAAATTAAATATTTAATAAAATATAAATATAAAGAAATGTGAAGTTTAATATATAAATATGATAAATTAAATATATCATAATATAAGTCACCTACATCACTCCCCTCCAGAGGACGTGTCTACGGACGATAAAAATCAGGGAAGTGTACTCTGCGTCCCGAACGTGTCGTTTTTACAGGACATTCCTTAACAGGAGAAATATTGTCCTGTCGGGATGAGGATGATTCAGAGGACAGTATATAGGCCGGTTTGAGGCGGTCTATGGATACTGTCTCATCTTTATTTCCCACACGTATAATAAAGGTTTTTGCACCTCTCTTGAGCACTTCGTATGGCCCAGTGTAAGCGGGCTGAAATGAGCCACGTAGCACTTCATCTCTTAGGAATACGTGACTACAGTGGGCTAAGTCCTTAAATACGAATGCTCTGCGAGATTTCGAGTGGTGCTGAGGTGGAACTGGACGTATGCTGTCGGCAAATGACTTCATACGAGCTGAGAAATCAGTGATGTCGGTGGTGTTTTGAGCGATGTCGTGGCCTAAAAATTCGCCAGGTAGACGCAGTGGCTCACCATACACCAACTCAGCCGATGAAGCCTGGAGGTCTTCTTTGAAGGCACTCCTGATGCCGAGAAGCACGAGTGGTAATGACTCGGTCCAGTTCGCGTCAGCGTGACAGGTAATTGCTGCCTTCAACTGCCTGTGGAATCGCTCAACCAAACCGTTGCACTGTGGGTGGTAAGCTGTCGTCCTACGGTGATCAAAACCGATGGATTTGGACAGCTGTTGAAATAAGGCCGATTGGAATTGCCTGCCTCGATCGGTTACGATCTCGGTAGGACAACCATATCGGGCCACCCAACAGGAAATGAACGCTTTGGCCACTGTCTCGGCGGTGATGTCGGTAATCGGCACAGCTTCCGGCCATCGCGTAAAGCGATCGACGGCTGTGAGACAATACCGATAATCACCAGCAGGCGGTAGTGGGCCGATCAGGTCTATATGGACGTGTTTGAAACGCGCTGAAGGTAAATCGTGCGTACCTAAAGGTGAGGCAACGTGTCTAGTTACCTTCGAGCGCTGGCAAGACAAACACGCCTTAGCCCATTCACGGCAGTTTTTCCGCATCAGTGGCCAGACGAAGCGTTGAGAAACGAGTTTGGCTGTGGCATTGGCGCCAGGATGGCTGAGTGAGTGAAGACAGTTAAATACCTGCTGACGCAGTTGTTGGGGAACGAAAGGTCTGGGTGTCGGTGTACTGACGTCGCAGTACAAGACAGTACGACTCCCAGGTATGGTCGTTCTAGTGAGGCGAAGAGAAGAATCGCCTTGGAGATGTTCTGCCAGCTCTGGATCTGTGGCTTGGAGCTTGGCCATCACTTCAAGGTCGACTGGCATCTGCAGTTCATCAACGCGCGACAAAGTGTCGGCGACCAGATTGTCTTTGCCGGCAATATGGACGATGTCGGTGGTGAACTGCGAGATAAAGTCGAGGTGTCTATACTGACGTGGCGAACAGTTACTTTTCCGTTCATGGAACGCGTAACATATTGGCCTATGGTCAGTATAGACTGTGAAGTGAGTGGCTTCTAGCATGTGCCGAAAGTATTTTATGCTCTCATAAATAGCAAGGAGCTCTCTGTCGTACGGAGAATATTTCACCTGCGATGGGCTCAACTTGCGAGAGAAAAATGCTAACGGCTGCCAGGCTCCATCCTTCAGCTGCTGCAAGACTGCACCTATCGCCGTATCAGAGGCGTCAGTGACCAGTCCTAGCTTAGCCTGTGAGTCTGGATGGGCTAAGAGCGCAGCATCGCAAAGACTCTTCTTGCAAGCCTCAAATGCACGCAGTGAATCCCCCTCTATGACGACTGGATGGGAAGCTTTAACCGATCCGGTCAGCAAGGCATTTAATGGCGCTTGAATTTGAGCGGCGTTAGGCAAAAATCGCCTGTAAAAATTCACCATCCCCAAAAATCGTCGGAGTTCTCGGACGGTTTTTGGAGGTGGGAACTGTGATATGGCCTGTACCTTGCTGTCCAGAGGTTTAGTGCCCTTTTCAGAGATTTGATACCCTAGAAACGTTACTTCAGACGCGCCGAAAACACATTTGGCGGTGTTGACAAGTACGCCATAATTGCGCATACGCTCGAAAAGTTGACGTAGGTGGTCTTCGTGCTCGCGTGCAGTTTTACTAAATATTAAGAAATCGTCTAGGTACGGGTAACAAAAATCGAGTCCGCGAGTTAACTCGTCTACAAATCTCTGAAAAGTTTGACCGGCGTTCCTAAGTCCAAATGTCATAAAGGGAAACTCATATAAACCGAAAGGTGTGGTAATGGCGGTCTTGGGAATATCATCCTCTGCGACAGGGATTTGGTTATAGGCCTTAACCAAATCTATGACTGAGAATACAGTACAACCAGATAAATGATGTGAAAAATCGTGAATATGTCGAATTGGGTACTGGTCGGGTATTGTTCGCGCGTTAAGTTGGCGATAATCGCCGCAAGGGCGCCAGCCGTTGTCTTTTTTAGAGACTAGGTGGAGAGGTGATGCCCACGGACTGTCAGACGGACGTGCGGTCCCATTCGCTAACATGACATCGAATTCGTCCTTTGCAATTTTTAATTTGTCGGGGGCGAGGCGTCTAGGGGTGCATGATACAGGTGGACCTGGTGTAGTACGTATGTGGTGTGTAGTGTGATGCTTTGCGATTCCCGGAGTACCAGCAGGGCGTGTTATTTCCGGAAATTCGGCTAAAATTTTGTGATAAACACTATCACCACCCGTTGTTACCTTAACACTAGATACATTATTGCTTACATCTAAACATGCTACAGTGCTGACATTAGTTAGGCTATCAATGAGTTTTTGTTGGCTGACGTCGACGATGAGGCGATAATGTGATAGAAAATCTACACCTATAATAGCTTTTGTGACGTCAGCTACGACAAATTGCCACGGAAAGTTCCGACGTAAGCCTAAATTAAGATTTAGCTGTATATAACCGTACGTATCAATAGCAGAACCATTGGCAGCACTGAGCTGATATGAGGTTTTACACCTGCGCTCACAAAGCGCGGAAAGTGGGTACACACAAATATCACTACCAGTGTCTATTAAATATGGTATATCGGTGCTGCGGTCCTTAATAAACAGACGACCCGTGCTGGAACTGTTACAGTTGTTGGTCGTCATTACCAACTGCTCTGAGCGTTTGCGGGCTAAGCGGGACGTTGATCGCCCGCGTCGTCTTTCATCTTTGGGGTGTTGAGACGGTGGCGAACGGCGTTGAGACTGTATAGTCAAAGCACTCACCTGCTTTGTCAGCTCTGATACCTGACGTGCCAGCTGATCAATAGGTGACACTGCTGCTGATGACGTTGTCGCAGCCGCTTCGACGTGGTACGTCGGCGCCGCGATGTCGTGGACACGGTCGGCCAGGTCAGCGAGTGCGTCCAGGGGTAGCGTCGCCTGCGATGCAAGAATCGGCTGTATGAAAGTAGGCAGTCGGCTGGTCCAAATGGTTCTCACGAAATCCTCGGGTACTTCGGGCCCAGCAAGATGTTGTAGATGGCGCAGGAACTGTGATGGTTTACGAGTGTCGAGTTGCTCGTGCATCAACAGCTGCTTAACCTTATTCTCTCGGGATGCTGATAGTCGCCTTATAAGCTCGTCCTTTAATCGTTGGTAGTCTGGGGGTCCGGTGAGAATGTCCTCAACCTCGGCAGCGTACTGTCTGTCGAGTGTAGCCAAAATGTGGTAAAATTTTGTCGTGTCATCGGTCACACGCATAATAGCAAATTGTCCTTCAACCTGCGCGAACCATATCGCTGGTTTTTCAGGCCAAAACGGTGGTATCCTGATCTGGGGAGGTATCTGCGGCGGTGAAGCACATTTAATAGGCGTCGCCATCTTGGCGCGCGGTCGACGTTGACGCAAAGTAATATGACTCTGCGATTTTTCCGCCTCCGATCCGCTCGATCCCTGACTTGCTGAGTGCATGGACATTATTTTCCCTGGTGTTCTGTGCGGGGTCACCAGTTTGGTGGTTGTTGCGTGACGATAAATCACAATAAAAGAATATGTTACGTCACTGATAATATTTTAATAATAAAGTCAACTCACACGTAAAAACAGTACAGAAGGAACGTTTAGGGAAATACACTATGACACAAAGAGTTACAGTAAAAACATATAAAGTCCACATACAATATCTCACGAAAACGATTAAATTATATAAAACAAGTAAGTCGCATCAAAGGCAAAGGATTGACTGCTTGTTAAGAAAAATGTTGTTAGTGGTCGGTAGAAGCAAAACAAATTCCGATCCACTATATACTACCGGTTTCGCGCGGCTATGCTTGTCGATTTAATGTATATGAATAAATATTATTTAATAAATATAAATAATTATATAAACGTGTTGTATGTGTGTATGTAGGTGAGTAGATATTATAAATATGTAAATTAAATATTTAATAAAATATAAATATAAAGAAATGTGAAGTTTAATATATAAATATGATAAATTAAATATATCATAATATAAGTCACCTACATGCTCGGTGTCTTTTCATTTTAGTTAATAAAATATATAGTTACAGAATAACCTGGTCATTAACCTACATAGTTACTTGTCTTCATAATTAAATGCTTATTTTGTAGAATTTCTATTCACCTACCAATGTTAGATGATGCTAGCATAAGATATACTTACAGTCTTGCATATATTAGTATAATTCCCCGTTTAAAGCCGCGAATGTAAAATAAGGACTCACATAAACTAAAATGAGTTGTGGCTTAGCGCGGCATAAATTATTTGTATTTATTGTGGGGCAAAAATACGTAGATTGCATAATTCACTGGCGCACTCTAGTATCGCGTGCGGTTGATACCATCGCTGCGGTCAACGCCACATGCTAGCAATACCAGGCACTGCACAATGGAGCTTTAACACGAGCCTGTACTTTGTTTATTTTTTATAAATCAGTATCTTGGCAGTGACGTTCAATTAAAAGTTGAAATAAATTATGGCAGTTACAATCAGACACGGAATTTGTTATTCAATAATTTGAAACCAACAAAGATATTTTACTGACATTTATTTCTCATATAATCTATACAAATAAATAAAATTAAAGTGTCTGTTTTGTAAGCTTAAAATAACCGCTTTTACTAAATGAAAATATATACGACACTTAAGAAAATAAACTATTTTCATATTTTTATATTTATATTGTCTGTGTGTCTGTCTGTTTGTTCCGGCTAACCTCCAAAACGGCCCAAACGATTATTACAGGACTTTCACTGGCAGATAGCTGACGATATGAGGAGTAACTTTTGTCTTTTATTTTAGTAAAAAAATTAGGGTATCGCGCAAAAAAATTAAAACCCGTGAAATTGTGAAGAAAATTCGCGTACCTAGAGACGCAACCGAGCTTTTTTTTAATTTAATTCATATCCAGCGATTGAAATCGCTCGAGGCATTTACACAGATAGAACATAAAAAATATCTTCACATAAAATATTCCAACAGCTCTACATATCACTATAATTCGCATGTGACAAAACAATCCCCTTAAGCATACTACAATGCAATTGCGCCGTTACAAAAGGATTATGCCGTATTATGACTAAATCTTCTACAATTTCTTTTACATTATGTAGAAATTTAATATACGTTTTAAAATATAATAAATGCCTTCACGCCGCATTGCTTTTGCGAAGTTAATAGAGAAAATGTTGCAACGATTCCCTCTGATGTGATTTCCTATTAATAGATGCTCGTAGGTTGGGAACAGGCAGCCGACATAGCGTGCATAAAGAGTTATTTGCTCTTTCATAAATTTAATTTCTAATAAGATCATTTTTTTTAAAAAAGAATGAACCTAATTCTTCAATTTTCTTTTTAGATGGACGGCAGTACTCACCCATGCAAGACTGAGCAATGCGCAGGCGGCGTAGCTCGGAACATGGCGGAAGCTCTCTGGCGGCTACGAAACGGTCGCACACGTCTACTTACCGCTATCGGCGAAGACGACGACGGGAAATATTTACAGAATATCGCACCAGATTTAATACTAGATGGTGAGTTATATAAGTATTTGTTCCTTTATACTATATTAAAAATGAAAATTCAGTTATACTTAATTGCTCATATTCATTAACTTTTCATACTTTCAAGGAAAACTGAACCACTCTTTTTCATTTCATTTTTCAAAATCAGCTGTCATTATTAGATTAAGTGGTTTGATTGGGTCATGATGAATGAGTTAAGACAATTTGCTATGGTCAATATTCATTCTCAAAGAAATTAAAATGTATTTCATATAGTTTATATTATAACGAGCGGCTCACCCTCGCTTCGCTTGGGTCTAACAAACCTATCTCACGGGAACCGTACATTTTTCCGGGATAAAATGTAGCTTATGTGCTATTCCAGACTATAATCTATCTCTGTGCCAAATTTTGTCCAAATCCGTTCTGCTGATCTGGCGTGAAAGAGTAACAAACATCCATACTCACCAACTTTCACATTTATAATATTTATACAGACTTTGTTATTAATTGTTATTACGTTTATTATTAAATTGTTATTAATTGTTATTATTGTTATCAATTGTTATTACAACTGATAAATTTTTGAAAATGCTTGTATAAAGCTTCAAGGAACATATAATTTGGGAAGTTTTTGCATTATTGTATGAAACAAAATACTACGTTATCTAAATGAAAATATACATAAATTTCAGAATTTTTCAATTGAAAGACAATGTAATATAACTATGAATATCCAAAATTAATTAAAATGCATATTTTTATGTAAACCACAACTTTTTGAATTTACATAATTTTCTTTTCAATTTCATTGAATTTAAAGTTTTTAGTGACGTAATTTGTTAAGTTAAAACTAAAATAATATATGAACTAGTTAAGTAGGTACTCTCCAACAAGCAGGTTTACCACACGATGTTTTCCTTAGATTAGACCGTATTAACATGGGGTAATCATGATATTGGAAATATTTTACACATGAAATACTCAAAGGTACGATACGAGACCCATGGTTGTACCGCCATCATTTTGAGTCATTTTTACTCCATTTTTACTACTTTACGTTACTTCGAATTTCAGTTGTTTTGAAAAAATATAATATGTTAAGAAATAAATACTTACTTAGTTATTAGAGCTTATTTAATCTATTGGAATTATGAGATGATTTAGGTAGGTAATTATAATTTATTAAATTTTATTTTACTATTAAAGTTACATATATGTACTTCATTTGGTACGTTTGAAAAAATATATCAGAGTAACTTTTTTACGATGCGTGCGCACACCGACAGCCAAAAAGCGACATGATGAAGTTATAGCTGCATTCCTTTTACAAACGGAGAGTTGTGACATACGGGATGAAATCTTTAGCTATTTTGGTTCTGTTACGCCAAAGAAGTATTACTTCTTACGTGCGTACACACACACACGTTTTTTTTATCTACAACATGGTTTATGTTTTTAGGTTGTGTAGTGAAAAATGCAAGAACTGCCAAGTATGCTGCTTTGTTTGATGTTAACGGGGAATGTAAATTAGGCCTCGGAGATATGGATATCCACAATCAGATAACTATTGATCTAGTAAGTTATATTAAATTTGATTAATACAATTTTCTTATTAATAGTTTCAAAGGGTGCGAGTTGAGCACAGATTATGTCACGTAAAATAATTTATTATATGTATTCCACTCTCTTAAATGTGATGGGTTTATTGTTAATGTGCAAGCAGACACAAATTTTGTGTGATTATAAAGACGTCTTTACATAATAATATTTATGTACCTATTAAAAATTAAGTATTTTAAATATTATAAAATAATTTTAATTGTTTTTTGCAGGTAAATAAACATACAGATGTTTTAAAAGCGGCCCCATTAATAGTAATTGATGGAAATGTACCGACTGCTACAATGGATCATGTACTAAAGCTATGTAATGAATATAACAAACCGGGTAAGTGGACATCTAATGAGCTAGCTTCGTCTTTCGAATGAGTTAATTCCAATGGCGACAATAGTAACCTAGCATTTAAATAGATCCTAAAATGAAAAATAATTAATTATCCTACAACTAAATTAATCACTGATACATTAGTACAGTATAATGTGCATCTGTACAGATTATCTTTAATATAAAGAATACTAGCGGACCCGACAGACGTTGTCCTGTCTACACGTCTTTAATTTGAAAATTTCAAACTTTTTTTAATATATTATTTTCTATTAAAAAAATTGTGAATCTAAACCATTCCCAGATCCCCTTGAACACACACAAAAAATTTCATCAAAATCGGTCCAGTCGTTTGAGAGAAGTTCAGTGACATACACACTCACAGAAGAATTATATATATAAAGATATAAATATATACTGATATAGATTCTACATTTAAAAAGTATTCTTTTAATTAAAAAAAATACACGTCAGACAATAATCTAGGTATATCATACATTTTAAATTAATTACATACTTTAACCGGCCCATTTCTATAAATCTAACAAGTAACAGTAACGCGCTTATAACATGTTTTATAAAATGTACTACCAATGAGGGTAGAGTGATGTCTCTAAGAATGTCAAATGACCTACTGTTTGCGAGCTTTTCATCATGGATCTTGACTAATTATTTATGATTATTGTAAACAATGCCATTCCTGATTAATTCAGGCAGGCACGATACGGCTCAACTAATGTTTATATGCTTTAAAAGAAAAGCTAAGAAAAAGTCAATATTTTATCTATTTGATTATTATATAACTAAAATCCTAATACTGGGGTCGCGCTAATAATTATTATTATATTTCTGCCACGCACTAACAAATACTTTTTTAACGACAGCGATAGGACCTTACTCGCCAGTGGCGCCAACTGGTGCCTCCTGAAACGATAGCCCTCTACAATCAAGATAAGCTATGCACTATGTCTTTTGGGGAAACTAGTATGACACGTGATATTTTCAGCATCAGCGATTATATTCGATACTACGTCGTATTATGCATTAGACCGTTAAAGCACATCTACGTACATATATTATATGAATACACAAATAACTCTTTCCTCATACACAAACTATTTTCTTTGAATCAATAACAGAAAAAATATTTGATATAAATACGGAATTATTTTAAAACGTATAGTTTAATCTGTTAGTACAAAATTGACTGTACTAAAATAATTAAATTTTAACTGTCAGAGCAAACCGCTGTAATTCGAACTGACTGAACATTGACAGCCTATTTCTATAACTTTTTTTTTATGTTGGGAAATGCCTTTACGCATACCACCTGCATACATTCAGGGTATGTGAACCGATTAGAAAAGCTAGTTACGGCAACCCACTAAAACCCAACGGAACCTTTCCCGAAATTAATGGGCCCTAGCAGGGTAACCTACACACTCAACTACGACGCCCCAAAGCCTAGCCTACATAGTAGCAATATTGCTCATGGTTACTTAAAAACAACTATATAACGAAAACCCTATCCCATAGCTCCTGTTATATAAAGAACCCAACACATACTCTTCTGTTCTTGAATAATCACATATTTTTAATAAAAGGAAAAAAATACAATTTAATACAATCCGAAAAAATCATATTTACAACACATATGCAATGTACGTATGTAATGAAATATTTCGGAAATATGGCACTAATAAAACCACAAAATCATCGACACTCTAACGTACGAGTAGTGTAGCGTTACGTATGAAGCGTTCGAAATTTTAAATGCCACTAAATGAACCCTGTGACAAAACCCGTCGTAGACACCATAGAATATATTGCTACATATATAAAGTAGACACAAAGGTTTTTTGATTAGGTATAAGTTGTGCTTTTAGTTTACATCTTTTCATTCATTCATTAATCCTCACTGTGTAGTTTGGAAGAATTCCGTTTTTAAAAATTAAAAAAAAGTCCTTTTTGTAGAATAAAATGTGATTTGATTGAGATGTCAAATTAACGGTCTGTCAACGGATCTTGTTGTTTCACTACAACAGGGGCCGAATCTATAGTTTTTAGAATTTTTGTCTGTCCGTCCGTCCGTCCGTCCGTCCGTCCGTCCGTCTGTCTGTCTGTTACCGCATCACAGAAAAATCACTGGAGGGGTTTTGATGAAATTTAGTATGATGATAACTGGTTATCCGAGTCAACATATAGGATTTTTTTTACCGCTGGAAAATGTCTCATTTCTGAGAAAAGATACAAAAACTGCAATGTAAGAGTATACTAATATGTAAAACCTAAGAATTTGGTTTTTGGTCATCTGAACGCGGGCGGATTGCGTATTGATATATTAATCGTATGAATGAGAACGTATCAGAAGAGCTTGAGTACCAAACTTGTTTTATGCTTCAATGGATTCGATTAGTCCTGAAAAAATTGACATTTTAAGAAAAAATACCAGTTGTGATAAAGAATGTCTCGCTTTAATAAACTATATAAAAGACGGATGGCCACAGCAAAAATATCAAGTAGATGAGAGTGTTCGTCGTTTTTGGGATTGCCGAGAATCTCTAGAATTTATTGATGGTATTTTGTTTAAAGATAACTTAGTGTATATTCCAAAGGCTCTGCGTTCAGAAATGGTGGCAAGAGTTCACGAGGGTCACCTGGGTATTGACAGGTGCAAACGACGAGCTCGTGAGGTAATGTTTTGGCCAGGCATGTCCAATGACATTGAGGTGGCGGTTCGTCGTTGTAAAACATGCATTGCTCATGCGGCGATGCCACGCAAAGAACCTATGATTCCTCATAAAATACCAAGCCTGCCGTGGCAAAAAATTGGCTCTGATATATTTGAGTATAACAGAAAACATTTTTTGATTTTAGTGGATTATTTTTCAAATTTTGTTGAAGTTTGTCCCTTAAGCTCAATGTCGTCTAAATCCGTAATTTTAGCTTTCAAAGACCAATTTGCACGTCACGGTATACCTGGTGAAGTGGTCACAGATAATGGTCCATGTTATGCGTCTAAAGACTTTAAATCATTTAGTGAGAGTTGGGGATTTATGCACACAACGTCCTCGCCAAATTATCCCCAGTCAAATGGCAAAAGCGAGCGCACGGTGCGAACAATTAAATCTTTGCTTATTAAATCACTCTCCGATGGCTCTGATTTTTACTTAAGTTTATTGAATTTTAGGTCTACGCCAAGAAATGGTTTAGCGAGTCCAGCTGAATTACTAATGAGTAGACGACTCAACACTCGTTTACCCATTCATCCTGAAAAGTTACAACCTGCTAGGGATAACGCAAAAGACCACGCTACTATGATTCAAAATCAAAATAACCAAAAGGCCTGGTACGATAAAAAAACTAGTACAATGCCCGAAATACAGATTGGTGATTATGTAATCACAAGAGATGATGGGAAAAAGAGTCGTGAGGCTCGGGTAGTAGGGCGTGCGCCACAACCACGCTCGTATTTTGTGATTGACAAAACTGGTAGACGTCTTAGGAGAAATCGCAAGCACCTGGTTAAGCTTCAAAATGATCTTTCTCCGGCAACATTTCATTCAGAAATGATGATCCCGGACGATGAGGTCATGGTAAGGGACTGTGACAGTTCAGGTAGTGCTGAATTAGCTACACATTGTTCTTCCCAACTACAAGTTGGTGATTCTGATAACTGTTCACCGCTGAGCTTTAGTAAAAATAACGAAGCGCGACAAACCAGGATAGCTGCAAATAAAGCTAGGGATAGAATTAAAAGATGTTTCTAAAAAAAATGTAATAATTTGTAATTAGCAGATAAATGCATGTTGCTTAAATTTGAGTCTATAATAGTATTATTTATTAGTTATAATTATTTGTATTTGCATGTTACTTTCATTATTAAAGGGAAAGATGTAGAATAAAATGTGATTTGATTGAGATGTCAAATTAACGGTCTGTCAACGGATCTTGTTGTTTCACTACACTTTTAAGTTTCATAATTTTGGGTAAGAGATAAAATATGAACTATTTGATGAAATGTCCAAATAAAAAAAACAATTCGTTTGTATAAAAATACACTTTTATTAGATTCAACCTTAGCATCACTTAAAACAAACGTGCACTTTTAGTTTTTCAAAAAATATACATATCACTTAGTACCTATATATAGTATGTCCAGTAAACAATGTTATTAAACAATTATAACTAAAAAAATACATAGTATGTATATTGTATAATGAATGACCAAAATTTAAGTATCAAATTTAAGTCTCAACTAATAATTAATATTAAACTTAATTCAACATACTCTAACCTTATAAACCTTATATAAAACATAAATGCCATACATAAGAAAATGTAATCAAAGGAAAAGTCTAACTAAACAAGACTTACAATTACATAAACTAAAAGTATTGAGAACTATGACTTTCATATGCCTTACTTGTTTTGGTGGACGGAATACATTTTTGAATGAGATTCACAATTTTTAAAGTTACAAGTTGTCATAATATAGCACAACTACAAACATATACCTTGTGTAAAATCATAAAAATCGAATATATAAATATCTCGTGTCACGGTATTTGTAGTCACACTCCTCTGAAACGGCTAATAAAAACTTTTTAACAAAAAAATAAAAACCGACTTCAAACAAAAGCACTAAAAAGTAAAAAATAACTGATTGGTAGTTTTCATTTACTATACATACCTAATCAAATATTTTCGAAGTCGGTGTGCTTTGGCTAAGTAATTAAAGCCTACCTATTAAATACATACCTAATCGAATATTTTCGAAATCGGTGCCAGCCCATACAAAGCAAAGCACACCGACTTCGAAAATATTTGATTAGGTATGTATAGTAAATGAAAACTACCAATCAGTTATTTTTTACTTTTTAGTGCTTTTGTTTGAAGTCGATTTTTATTTTTTTGTTAAAAAGTTTTTATTTTTCCCTTTTTAGTGTAGACAGTAGTAGCAAAGTAAGAATTCTAAAGTGTTAGGCTTGTCAAACCAAACAAAATAAGCCCAAACTCGAAGTATCTACTATTTATCGTTGAAGAGTTCCACCTATCCGCCTTCTGGCCTTACCATCAGATCAGGTCAACAATACCGAACCTCTGTACTATCAACGGAAATAGAAACACTTGCAAAGTTTCAAGTCAATATGACAATTAGAAGTAGGTTAAATTCATTATTAGCTATTTTTCCACCCTTAGGGGTGGTATTTTTTTTTGAAATTTAAATGGGACCAATCTGGAAGTATACCCTTTCAAACAAAAAAAAAAATGTCCAAATCGGTTAATAAATGACGAAGTTCTGAGGTAACAAACATAAAAAAAAAAAATACAGTCGAATTGAGAACCTCCTCCTTTTTGAAGTCGGTTGAAAAAATGTGTTTATTTGGTAGGTATGAAAATAGGTCATAAAGTATTTTTCACTCTCCTACCCCCATCCCCCATTATTTAATCGCGATTTTAGTATTTTTGTATGAACAGTATCATATAAATACATACCGTATAATATAAAGCCAGAGTTTTTTTGTAGATTGAACGCGGGCGTAACCGCGGGTTCTGCTAGTATTATATAAAAATTAATGGAATAAGCTCATATTTGTAATACTTATTTATTACAACTAAAAAGATTTTTTTAAGTCAGCATAAAATAAAAATAATGATATTAGGGAGCTTGAATTCATATTCCATGGAATGGTTGTATCACAGTTCTTATTGCTATTGAGACAATATTTTGTTATTTATATCAAACAATATTATAAATAATAAATGAAAATAATTCATGTGATTAATGTCACGAGAATAAATCAATTTCATTAAGTAAACAATAAAATTCGAATGTCATTTATATTATCATCTTTTTTCTCATGTGATGAAGAAAAAATATGTATATTTAATATACTAAGAGTATTCTATAATTTAAATATAAATGTTTAAAAGGTAAAAGTGAAAGTTGTCTTTATTTATAAAACTACAGTGTCAGAATTGTGCTTCATAAGCAGAAAAGTTGAATTTCCACTAGGATTTTCTTTATTGCCAAATAATGCTGGATTTGATAAATATTTGATTTATCAAAATCTCAATAAAAAGTCACGATTTTTATTATTTTTAAAGTAATTTTAAAACTAGCATTTCCAATTCTTAATATTTCTTAAGCATCAAGATTTAAATTTAAGAATTAAAAAATTTAAAATATTATGTGTGAAACATACATATCTATGAACATTAGTTAAATAATTTAAAATACTTAATTCCTGAAATAACCTAATTGCTGTTGTTGATGCAACTGGTCACGCAATTGGTGCAATGCATGCTCGGGCTGACTATGCTGCATTTGAGCTACTAAGTTCTTTGCTTCTAGACGCAATTCATATAATTTACGAGACTCTAGGAACAGCAATATTGCAGCCAAACCTGAAAAAGAATTCATTAGTAATGCCTATTTATTATAAATATGCCATTGATAATATAAAAACACTATGTGAAATTATTAAATTCATACCTTCAGTTAGTCAGACATAATCTTTCTTATTGATCAAAATGTTATAAATAGTACATTTTGCATGGCTAAGAATATTATATTATATAGTCTAATAAAATACATATCCTCAAGATGTCCACTCACCAAATAATATAGAAGCTACCACAGCAAACGCATAAGACCAGGATAGCACATTAAATGATGGGTACAATAACCAATCCCTTCTGTAACAATTGCCTCCAAATACTGCTATAGCCAAGAATAGAAATACACCTTAAAGTAAAAAAAAACTTTATTACACAAATTGTAACCAATGAACTAATATTAATATGCACTAATACATTAAGTCATCTAAAAATCATGTAACCCAAAATTTTTACAATATATCTTAATTTATCCATAAACCTTAAATGGACTGTTCATTATCATAATGTAATAAATAATTTGAATAATCTTAAAAAATATATAAAATATATAATAACATTAAAAAAGATTGTAAAATACTCACTACAAAGAGCAACCATTACAAATGATATTGATACAACTATCCATTCATATCTTAACACAGTACGTAGAGGCCAGCGTATAATTACACAAGCTAATAAAACTTGAGCAGTAAATGAAAGGATAAGACCAAGAGTTACAAATGTTTGCACTGCCATTAACCAACCAGGAAGAAGCCATTCTCGAATCATATGGAGTTCCTGAAGGTAATAAAAATATTCTGTATCCTTTCTCAATAATTTAATAATATAAATAAAAAAATGCTTCTTTATGGTAAAAAAGATACTTACTTGACCAAAAACGTAATGGCATCCAGTGAAATATTTGTCATATTGGAAACCTGGAAATCGAAAACGATCAAAGCAGTACTCCCATAAACCCATATGTTTAAACGAAGAAAACATTTCTGGGTACGATTCTATCCAATAAGGTCCAGCAAACGACAGTAACAGGAACAGTCCTGATACATATGTAATTGTAGCTCCTATTAAGGTGGCATCTGTGAAACACATCAATCAAAGTAGGGAATGTTAATTTATAAAATAAAAATACTTATTGAGATACTAAGTACTGTGTTTATAAACACAAATTCGTATAGGGCGTGCCCAATGCCCATTAGAAACTTACTTGAAGCCTTAGGATATTCATTTTTATCAGCAGTCATAGTACTATTTTTTGAATTATCTTCAAATATATATGTTATAACTTTTTCCTTGAAAACAACGTATTCTATTACAACTTCACATTAAAGCGGTAACAAAATGCATTAATTTGGCAAGTATTTGTCGTTACTCGTTCGGTAGGTCGGTGAACACGAACCATCAATGTTTAATGTCACTGTCAAATCAAAAAACATGTTAAATGTCACATTATAGAAATATAAAAAAAAGGTACAAGGATCTAATGATCCCCAATAAGTTTTCAATATTATTGATTTTTATATATAAAAATAAATTTAAATTTAATATCTTTTTAAATTTTGAGTCAGCGACCCCATGACTCTTTCGATTTTTTGTTTCTCTAGGATGAAAACACCTTACCCAAATCTATTTGAATATTATTAACATAATAAAATGTTTTTTTAAGCTATTGCATAGCTTCTATCGCGGGCCTTGAGCGTGGGGACCGAATCCAGAAATTCCGTAACGAAAAAACCTAACACCCCCCACTCCGACCGGCACAGCGGTGATACTTTTTTTTCCATCTATCGATAAATACCAGAACTTTTAATGACTTTTTGAAATATCACGCTTGTCTCTTTAGTTCAGCAACCCGCCTTTAGGTGGCATTGGTTGTATTGGAAAACTACCGTAATCAGCTGTTTGTGAGAAAGTATATAGGTGTATAGGTATCTATGTACAACAGTGAATATCTGTACTCGTATAATTTGTGTACAAAGTGTTTTAAATATGAATAAACAAAGTGCATTTATTAATGAAGAAAGTCACGATAAAATAGTGAAAGAAAATGAGTTAGTACTCTATATACATTCATTTTATTATTATTATCACAAATACAGTATTATTTTTTGTTTTGTTAATTTATATATAATACTGCTATAAAGATAACCAAAATTTTTGATATTAAAATAAACTTGCATAAGTTGATAAAAAATGCTATGCAATAGCTTTACCGCGGCAGTCTCCGAGTGCCACATTTAATTTATTTTATTATTATTTTTTATATACATTAATATTTTTCAATTTTTGTGCCAAATTTGTAAATAATAAGCGATTATTAGACTAGTTCATTTTAAAAACGTACATATTATCTGTTTATAAAAATGTTATTTAATAATAATAATGTCGTCCTGAAAGATTTTGGCCACGGCACCAATCTCACTGAGCTAGCCGATTGAGAAGAATTTTGCCATTTCTCCCGCCACATATCGCGATCACTATGATTCTCATTCCTCAGTGTAGGTATTGTAAATAATTAGGGTAGAAGTATGGAGGGTAGAAGTAAGGAGGACTATCTCAGTGTATTAAAAAGTGTCCGTTGAAAGGGAGCAAATTAAGGTGGCGCTATAATAGCAAGTGGAAGAATTTTAAAAGGAGCGCCACAAATTATTAGAGTAGGATGCTAAATTAAAAAAGGAATGAAAAGTTAAAAAAAATAATTAAATTTGTAACAAGCAAATTGTCAATCAAGCACACTTCACTCTGTTTATAACGGCTAAATTCATATCATTTCCATTTCCTACACTAACGCTATTTCGGTAAGTGTTCGAACAATAATTTGCTGTTTACAAGTGGACACTTTTTCAACTAATCTCCCATACAAGACGGTCCTCCTTACTTCTATCCTCCATAAGTAGATGTAAGGAGAACCGCCTTATATTGGAAACAAGTTGAAAAAGTGTCCAATGGTGAGCAGCAAATTGTAATTCAGGAGCTCACCGATACAGCGCTACCGTAGCAAGTAGAAATGATCTGAATTTAGCAGTTTTAAACGGAGTGAGGTGTACTGAAATATTATTACTTGAAAATAATATGTAATTATATTCTATATCGCGGTTCGCCTATGTTAGAACTATTTTGAAAAGTGCGTCACAGCAAAACAGAAATCTTTCTTTCCTTGTTTAATTCGCCATCTTAATTTTATGGCTTTTGGCGATAAGTTTTAAATTCATCCACTTGATTTCTGTGGCGCCACCAATTTGATGCTTGTCAGCGGTCATTTTTTATACACAGAAATAGTTCTCCTTACATATCTCCTTACATATATTGTAAAACTATAGCGTGGATGGGATTTTTTTCATTTTATTTAAAATTTAATTAAAACTGTCACAGTGTCAGGATGTAAAGAAAATGCATATCATTTGTTCCCAAAAGACAAAAAAACTAAAGAAATTGTGGGCTAAACCTATAAGACGACCAAAATTGGTGAAATCACAATCTTTATATTTTAGGCTATTTGGACACTATTTTACAGATAAAGTGATTTTAAAACTTTCGCTTATACCAATTTGCGTGCAACAATGTCTTATTTTAATTAAATTTTAAATAAAGTAAAAACCATCCATATTATAGAGCTTTACAATTTACTGAGGAATTTTAATTATTTATGTAGTATTTAAAATTTTATGTAGAAATATACTCTATGTATAGTGCACAAATGTACGCGCAGACACAAGTGCATTCTCTATTCCTTTTCCTCTTAAAGTCCGATGGGAAAATACTAAGACACGACCGGTGAGTTAAAACCTAGGACCGACCGACGACTTTACGTGCTCTCCGAGGCACGAGAATGCAACACCACCAACTTCCTAACTCCGGGCTACTACTGAGAATATCTTAACAAAAAAACAGGAATTAAAAGTGGCCCGACCCGGGACTCGAACCCGAGACCTCCGAACCAGCAGACGTACATTCTAACCACTACATCACTGAGGCTGTTATAAGAGTTAGTTGTACGTATGTACGTATCTCTCCACGTATGTACTCCAACTATACGTAAACGTATAGTTGGAGTATAGGTACATATCCAACGTGCGTTCACCTTGTCGTGGTGGGGGGGCTCAGTAGTGTCTTCGCGAAGCCAAGAAACGCACAGGGAGGTGGCCCGCTTCGGTGGGCGGTGGGTGGCGGCCTTCTTCGGAGGGCGGTGTACCATGCGGGTTGCTCCTGGTACTTCTCTGATAGCAGAGTGGACCATGGAGCAACCCCATGGTTGTTGTGGTCTGCTTCGGCAGACCTGCCGTCGGGGCGTCGTAGTTGAATGCGTAAGCGATCCTGCGACGCCCCATTAAGACGGGGGAAGGTTTTGTTGGGTTTTAGTGGGTAGTACTGGCTTCGCCGGTGAGTCCCACACTTCGTGCGTAAATGCATTTCCCAACGTTAAAAAAAAAGAAAAAAAAAGGTACATATAATAAAATTCTAACTAAGCCGAATTTGTACATTAAACCCTAAAGGATTTGATCTCAGGATTTCCGGATTGCAGCCGATCATGCTAGCCATTAGACCACGGATGCAGTTAAAACAACAATCTATACATACTATAATTAAATTTTATCTGAGTTGAATCTGTACCTTAAATATTTTTTGGAAAATCTTATTGAAATAGACATTATTTTCGATACAGAGGCGGAATCTATAGTTTTTAGAATCTTTGTCTGGGACCGCATTATGAAAAAACCACTGGATAGATTTTGTTGAAATTTGGTATGATCATAGCTGGTTATCCGGGTGAACATATAGGATACGTTTTATTGCGGGAAATTATCTCATCTCTAAATTACGTACGTGGATGTGAACGTGGGACGAACCCGAGCGGAGCGAGGGTGAGTCGCTAGTTTAATAGTAATTAAACAGCAATGCAATGTATAAAAATTTATTGAACAATGATATTTAAAATTCATATTTTAATAAAGGCAGGCATTTTTAATAGATCTTCTGGACGGAAACACTAAATATAATATGTAGTGTAAATTGCGCTTATATCTAACTCAGTAATCATTCTCTTAAAAATAGAAATCTTAATTCCAATAAAGTCATATATCCGTACAAACATAAAATACACTGTTTTGTATTAGTACTAATTCGTGAAAATTAAAAATAATGACATATGAATAAATCAATTATGATTTTATTTAGCATTGAATATTTAAAAAAAAATTAGAAAGTTCCCCTAAAGTTTCTTATATGAATCTTTTTTCATTTCACACTAATAAAATAATATCAAAAATCTTTCTTTCAAAGATCTACCAAGCTTCCTTAATTTATTATAAAATAATTTATAACAAACACTGGACGGAATAAATTTGAACATAAATGTTAGTTTTTTTTTAAATAAATTGAATAATAATACCTTTCGCATTTTAAAAATAATATTACGTCGTATGCAATATAGAACAATTAGTTCGGAATTATTATTGAATACAATAAAGCTGTACAAACTAACAAAAAATAAATAGCAGTAGTGGATATGTATATTTTTAGATTATACAACATTTGTGCAGTTAGTAAGTCAGTAATATCAGTTTTTTAAATCTCGAACAATGTAGTGTCTATTTAATGAACTTACACAAATACAAATATAAAAATATACCCATGTGTTTTGTTTACCTCCATTTTGACAAATAGACCAGGGCTGAAGCCTTTGAAAATGGTAATAAGTGAAAAAAATTATAGTAGTATTTTTTTGGTTTCAAAAATTATCGACCCTGGTCTAGGAAGGCGTCTGTCGTTAAAAACTGATAAATAGCCGAGTCTAGTCGAAAACATCTATATACGTATAATAAAAGTGTAGCTAATCCCTGTCTGTACATGGAAAATATTTGAGAAAGCTAATTACAGGGTGTATTTTTATTAACACAATAGAATCCAAAACAATCAGTTTTAGAATTGATTTTTTTGTTTTTCAGTGCATTTCTGCACGCTAACGCGTTTTCATTAATGTATTGCAGTAAGCTTTCTCAAACATTTGTCATTTGTTTTTTTTTTCAATCGGTTCATAAATAAAAGTTATGTGACTTATAGTTTTGAAACAAGTAAAAAGAGCATCAAAATATCTTATAATATGTATATCTTTCTTAAGGCTAGATATACTAAGTTATACTATATACAATATTATGTATGTATTTTTTCATAAAGTTTAAGTCAAATTATTTCTGACAGCCATATAAGATACATAAAGATTTGCAATATCCAAGCTACATACAAGGCGTTGCTATGAGGTGATGCTTACTTTAAACCTAAACTAAACATTACACTTAAGCTATCTATTAAATTTAAAATAGAACACAAAGGATTCTAAAACAATACTAAATCAGTACTGGTCGAAGGCACCTTATAAGGACACTTTGTGATGTCTTGTTACGCTTTTGACTCATATTCCATTTCAAAGCGAGCCTGAGATTCCATCATTAGCTTGCGTTTCTTCTGTTGGATGTTCGCTTCAGTGAGGAATAAGGCAGCTGTTACAATACACGCTATTACCCCAACGACGCCCAGGCCAAATGACCATCCTGAAATTTTTCGTTTTATTAATTTTTAGTTTTTACCGTTAGCGTACTTGATAGGTATACAATATTAGTGTGATTTAATTTTTGAATATATAAATTTTAATTTATTTAATAATATTTAAGTAAATATAATCGAAAGTAATATAAATATTAAAAGAAAAACAAAAAAATATAGACACAACAGCACACGGCTAAAGCTGGCCACATTGCCTCTTTGGAAGACTGCTAATAATACCTACTAAAAAAATATATTATAAAAATAAAAACCAGACTGCATAAATCTAACCAAAAAGATGAAAACAAGCTGACGAAGTAACAAAGTATTACGCAGTCACACACACACAGTATTATGGAGACATACACGTTTCATTCTTGCCGCGAGATTTATGCATATATTATGTAGGTCTTATGTGTATAATATTCAACCTTAACCAATTAATTAAAAAAAAAAAATCAATAATTTCACAAGCCCTATAAATAACAGAATAATACTCAAAAAATATAATTCTTATAACGAATCTATATAGTTGATGAAAACGAAAAATGTTGTACACGATCAAAAACCTTATTCAGTAAACAATAAACTGCATATATGTTACTTCTATTTCACAAACAACGTTAGTAATTTCTCATAGTGGCCTTACTTTGACTGACTTGACCTCAATTACACTCTGTAAGTGATAAAAACAACATGAACGTCCTAATGCTTACTTTTAAAAAGTGTAACAATTTTTCTTTTGCTACAATAATGAACATAAAATATAAGATAACGTGAAGTGCCTTTCCCAATAGTTTGTGACCGCGGCTTTACTCGCGTGGATGATACTTCGGTAAGAACCTGAATAAAATCTAATATAAAAAACTCGTGTCACGGTGTTTGTGGTCGCACTCTTCCGAAACGGCTAGATCGATTTTAATGATTTTTTTTATATATTTGCTAGGTATGAGAATAGGTCATAAAGTATTTTTTACCCTCCTACCCCCATCCCCCCATTTTTTAATTGCGATTTTAGTATTTTTGTATAAACAATATTATATAAACATAGCGACGAACCCGGCGAGGGTGAGTCGCTGTATAACATAAAACCAAAGAGTTTTTCTTTGTAGATTGAACGCGGGCATAGCCGCTGGTTCTGCTAATATAATAATAAAAAATATCCTATGCGTTTATCTACATTCATCATCATATTCAGCCCGTTTTCGTCCGCAGCCGGACGGAGGCCTCTGCACGTACGTAAACGGACGTAGCCACTTTACGTATATCGTCGCTCCACCTAGCTGGAGGGCGTCCTACACTACGTTACCGAGCCGTGGTCTCCACTCTAGAACCCGTATACTCCATCTGTTATCGCTTCTGCGACAAACATGACCAGCCCACTGCCACTTCAGCATGCTTATTCTTTGGGCTATGTCGATAACTTTGATTCTCTGTCGAGTTTCAGATACGATCCTTCAGAGAAACTCTGAGCATAGCACTCACCATAGCACGCTAAGCGACCTTAAACTGGTGGATCAATCGTACCGTTAGTGTCCACGTCTCAGCTACATTATAAACTATAATAATTCCGAATTTCATTCTTTGTTAAGCTGATGCAGCGATAAGATGTAACAAACATTAAAATTATGATAACATCAAACTCTCACATTTATGATAATATCAATGTGACTCTTGTTCTTAGACTAAAAAATAATAAAGTTACTTATAAAATTATGGAGTTTAAATTTTTCTTATGTCACAAATTCATATTAGGATAGTTTAACATTGAGAATAATGAAACCTATGTATATACATCCTAAGGTATAGAAGGCAAGGCCAATTTAATAGATACTACAATATCTGGAAAACAAAATTAATTACCTAAATAATTGTTAGGGTGATCTGGCATCCATCCATCAGTGTTTCCCAATGACGCGAACACTATTATTGCTATAGCTCCACTTATTCCTTAAAAGAACAGTAGAAATTTAATAAAATGACAAAATAATAATAAAAAAAAATATCGAAATTTCTTACAAAACCTTACCTGCGCCCAACATGATGAATCCTATAACTTTGATAATCATAACATATCTGTTCTGATTCGGCCCACAACATAAGAAAAATATTATAACTAATATTGTCGAGGCCAAAACTCCTATCAAACATAGTGTAAAAAAAAATTGTGTTGCTATCATAAATCCTGAAAAAAAAAATTGTTAAACATTTACGTAAATACAAAAATTCTAATTTTTTCTATTATTTTATCTCCACAGAAAATAACAAAGCTGCTGTTTTTTTTATAACTACAGCGACAGCTTTATCTACTTACAGCCTAATGTTAATCATTAACACAAGTAATTTAAATTACGAACCTGGTAGTAAGTACCCGCGGATTTTATCATATCCTGTAGTGAAGGGGTCGTACACCCATCGACATCCTACGAAAAATCGTCTTTGGTAAGCATCCAAAGGATCCGGTAGAGATCTAAAGCAGTGACTCCATAAACCCAATCTAAAATTGTTGTTTTTTTTTAATTACTTAAAACCTTAAGAGTTTTATTAGTGTATATAAGACATATAGATAATAAATATTACAATTTACATGATATCTTCCTGACCGATTTCGGCCACGGCGACTAATCTTACTGAAAATGAGACCAGCCAGCTACGCACAAGTCTACGCGCAGACACAAGTTCACTCTCTATTCCTGTCACCCTCATACACTGGTGGAACCACAATACAAAACGGCCGCGGGAGATCAGGCACAGAACCAGCGGTTTTTCGGTCCCGCGTGTGATCTCTCACCGGGGTACAAGGGTACATGTTTTCCAATGCATAGGAGCTGTTACTAAGACTTTCTTTACATAAAGACTCGATAATTAAACTTGGCCTGTCTCAGGTTTCGAACCCAGGACTTCCGGATTGCAGCCGAACATGCTAGTTACTAAAACCACGGATGCAGTTACAACAACAATTTATATATTACTAGCTGACCCGACAGACGTTGTCCTGTCTACACGTCTTTAATTTGAAAATTTCAAACTTTTTTTAATAAGCTAAAACATTCTGGACCAATTTGATGAAAATTATTATTCAAATTGTGAATCTAAACCATTCTCAGATCCCCTTGAACACACACAAAAAATTTCATCAAAATCGGTCCAGTCGTTTGAGAGAAGTTCAGTGACATACACACTCACAGAAGAATTATATATATAAAGATATCATTCTTTTCTTTTTATTATCTCCGAGTACCGATTGTATAGTTCCATGTTCCTCCATCAACTTGTTTACAATATTTGGTTCGATTTTTGCGTATTTTATATTTTGCGGGTTTTATTTTCGTGTCGTAATTAATAATAATAAATAATATGTTGGGATATTAACACACAGCACCATCTAGTTCCATGGTGAGTTACGAGGCCCGCGTTATGGATACAAGACAGTTGATACACTACACATATATAACTTTAAATACCTACATACATATAATTTAAATATAAACACCCATGACAAGAGTACATACATTCGTGCCCATCATACAAATGAATGCCCACAGCGGGACTCGAACACGCACCGATGGCACAGCAAGTAGGGTCACTACAAACTGAGCCAAACGTGTCGTCGTTATTAATTTAATTCAAATAATTTCAATTATTAATAACTAGCGACTTACCCTCGCTTCGCTAGGGTGTGTCCCTAGATATTTCTAAACATTTAGGCAGGGCACGCGGAAAAAACAAATCAAAAGCCACTTTCTTCCGACTGAAGTCGTAAAAGTTTAATGAAAGTTTTATTATTTCGAACAGTAAACATTTTTATCAGAATAAAAACTGCCTATAACACTCAAAGTAGTGATTCAAAGACTACCCCCTAAATCCTAACTTATAAACTTTACCTCTTTATATTACTATTAATTGTAAATAGTAACCGCAGCATGCTTTAACATTTAATAGATTTTTTTATATATATCTAATTACCTGTCTAATTTAGCTCCCCGTATCCTATTATCACTGACGAGCCAGTTAGGCGTGCCAAAAGCCAATGCCACAGTCACAAGGGCAATCACAAATACAATGATCCCACAATTACCTGCTAGACTCCTTTCCTTCATTGTGACTGTAACAAACGTTTTTATATAAATTATTTACGTAATTAAAAGAACAACGAACTCAAAATTTAAGATGATTCTCTCTATTCCTCTTGCTTACTAGCTTTGAAATCTATACATTCATATAATAAAATTGTAACTAAGCCGAATCTGTACATTAAATATTTTTTTGAAAATCTTATGGAAATAAACAGAATCTATAGTTCTTAGAATTTTTGTCTGTCTGTCTGTTACCGCATCACAGAAAAACCACTAGAGGGATTTTGATGAAATTTGGTATGGTGATAGCTGGTTATTCGGGTCTACATATAAGATACTTTTTACCACGGGAAAATGTCTCATTTCTGAGAAAAAATACAAAAACTGCAAGGTAAAAGTATACTAATACGTAAAACCTAAGAACTTGGTTTTTGGTCATCTGAACGCGGGCGGAGCCGCGGCTAATGTTTGTATAAAATATATTTTAACACTTGCTGACTAGCAAGTGTTAAAATATATTTTGCAATATTTTGATCTTATCTTGTTAACATATTTTCCGCATTAAAAAAGGAATCAAAATAAGATTTCAAATGTGCCACAGTGTTTGCGTTTATTCAGACTTCGGATTATTTGGTACTTAAACCAAAGTAAAAATTCAACTTCACATTAAAATTTTGCCATATACCTACTACAAACTTTATTGTACTACCCATATACATACAATGACTTTATTGTATTTTCCTGCCAGTGTAATTTTGATATTAGTAAGCTAGTATGTTATTATTGCACCATTAACTTAGCACTGTCATACTAAAACACTTTAACAAGAGTAATAAGGCATTCATTCATTGAAGCCTTGGTAGAACTATTTAATGGTAGAAGCTTTAAAATGAAGGTTCATTTTGCTCAAGCCCAAGGTTATGAGAGTAAGATGAATAACAAAGTTAAAATGTTTTGCAATGCTAACTAAATTGAATGGTACACACATTTGTTATATTCACAATGCTAAAAAGTTCACACGCATTGCTCACTGTGGGAAAAGCTAGCAAAAAAATTTAATTCTGGTTATTCAGAACTATGTACTTATTTTCTTTCTCAAGCTTAAATTACCAAATAATTCTTCTTAATTTTTAGATATCAACATGTGAGCAAATAGTGTTTTTGAGATTAACTTAAAATCATCTTCTGTTTTTTAAATAAAACTATCTTTTCGGATTATTTTGCGGATTTATTTTGACTTTTGGTTCCCGGCGTTTCGAATGCTTTACAGCATCCATGGTCACGGGAGAGACTGAGGTGTTACATGTCTTGAAGGTATAGTTGTTACAGACAGCCTACCCACAATTAACAAAATGAAAATTGCACCAATTACATTACAATATTTTTTAACTTTAAACATTTTTATAATTTTAATTATAATTGAATATGGAATATTATTTATTTAATTTTTGCTATTATTTTTATAATTATTACAGTTTTAAAAATATTAATTAGTAATCTATATTTAGTGATGCCATTATTATATTTATAACCATAAAGAAAAATATAAAATATAGTATTAATTATTTAAGCCATATAATTGTTCTGTGTAATTTAAAAAAGTTAAAATTAATTAAGGATAATAATTTTAATTTAGTTTGCTATTATTTAAAAACAACTTACTAAGCAACACTATTACTATATACTTTTACAAATGAAAAATGAAAAATATTAATCTGATAAGCTGTCATTTCGATCTACACAATAAGAACTTACTACATCTACCCGTCTGTTATGTATATATTGATTATTTGATCTTTATTTAAATTAACAAATAGTTATATACTATACACTAACAAACTAAAAGTTTCTTACTAGCAAGTAGCCACCAAGGCAAAATCTTCAGCCCAAAAATGTTTCCCCAAAAATTGTGTGTGATGACATTATAAATTTAATAACATTTATAATGACAAAAGTTGTAAATGGGATTGTACAAAAAATTATAATATCCTTAATTTTCCTATTTCGTATATAATACAATTTATTCTAACAAATTCTTCAACATTTAGACCAAGGGTCTAGATTAAAAGAGGCTAAAATTTTAATGGCCCAATTCCATAATTACATAATAAATAGGAGATCAATATGATAGGTAAGATATTCATCCCTAAAAAGAAATGCAAAAATGTGACATGTGTAGGAAAAATAAACATTTTTCATGAAACTTGCCTTTATATTTTATATTTATTTATACTTTCCTTTTAATAATACTTATTTAAAAGAATTATTTCAGTCTTTTCAAAATTAATACCCTTAGAAAACTAAAAGTTTAACAACATTTTTGACTTACTTTTTTTTCTGATCAAAACTGTTACTAACACTTAGTTCAGTATTTTTTGGGAAATAAAAAAAAGTATATGGGTGGAGCTAGAACAAGCTGCTAATTTGACATGAGATGCACTGAAGATTATTGTTATTCCATCTAACACACTGAATTTCATTCTTTATAGTGTTTCAAAATTTTGTTATACTATGTAAAGCTCAAGAATGTTGCACACTTATAATCATTCAAATAATGTATTTGAAAGAACCATGAGTCGGTTGGTTATTGACCATATTATTATAATCAATCAACCAGCAAGCCCTTTATATATTTACCTACTCTTTTATAAATTTATCATAATATTTATAACTTGGTACATTTAAATGCTAGTGTTCTCACGTTCTTTTGATTTGCCTTAGATAACTACAATTTAAGTGTCTTCTACAATAGTAAATAGACATTTCCATGCCATTTATGGGACATTTAATAACAATTTTTTGTTGTTTTTCAGCAGATAATATTTGTTGTTATCTTTTGTTTGTAGACTTAGTTGTTTAAAAATATAAGAATGCCTTTAGTTTTAAGAATACATTTAATTCTAAAAATGATAATATTATGTAGTAGTGACTCACACTCGCTTCGCCTGGGTTTGTCCCTAACTTGCTTCGCAATACAAACTTTCATCCCCATTTTCACCCCCATAAGAGATAATTTCCAGGATAAAAATCCTATATCCTTCCCAGGGTCTCAAACAATCTTCTTACCAAATTTCATCTAAATCTGTTCAGTAGATCCAAAGATTATACCTTACTGCGTCACAAACTCAAAATTTTACGTCTTTATAATATTAGTATAGATAATGCTTTCAATAATTATAATATAAAAGACTATCTGGCCATAGGAGTAAAGAATTCAACAAGTAGTAACTTGTGAGACACTAAGAGTTTATAATTAAAATTAATTTAAGTAACACTTGCGAAAAATTAGAGCAATAATGCATTACAACTTTTCCGAGTAAACAGATTCAAAGAAAATAATACGAAAAAAATAATAAAAATTATAGTTAAAAAAAATCTTACCCTGATTGGTTTGTATGATGAATTAAAATAAGTCCTATAGGCTATATGACTTCGATTTTTTAGGATAATCCTTAATTGTTACAATAATACTTTACAATTTTATGAAACAAGCATAATTCTGTGAGAAAAATCCAACATGTAAATATAATAGTTATTTTAAAATTGTAATAAATAAATATTTATACCATCCCAGTTGTTTTCATTATAATAATAGTTTTTTGAGCTAATACAAAACTTAGTTTATTTATGGGTGGAGTCACTTAAACGTTAAATCTGTTGGAACTTGAGAATTGAGATGTGTGGTGAAACTACTGTCAATTGTCAAACTTACGCTTGTTTGGTTGTTTTTAATCAAAGATAATAAATCTTTTGTCTTTGGTGCTCATGTCAAACTTAAAATGACATTAGAATAAAGGTGGCGTAAACAATACACATTTCTATGGTGATCTTTAAACTCTACCAAAATCCTTTTCTTTTAATTAAAAAAACTCTGAATAGGTAAACGGTAAAAAAATGTGTGTTTGAGGATGTTTATAAAGCTTAGGTATATTATCACTCAAATCATTTAATATTTCATTGAAAATTGAGTTTAATACTAAGTTTCATAAAAGGAATTAACATAAAGTATTCTTTTTTTCAGTGTTCTTCGAACCAACAGATCGCAGAAAAGCTATAAAACCATTATTATGTAATCAAAGTATTGCATATGCCTCGCCAAACTTAACAGAATTAAAAGCTATGGCAGATTTTTTGATTCCAAATAACAACATAAAAAAACATACTGAGTTAGATGAAATTATCGAACTATCCAGGATAGTTTTGAAATCAGTAAATTATTTAATCGTGACAAGAGGTCCCGCAGGTGTTGTGACGATAAAAAATATAAGTGAAAGTAATAAGCGTCAACAATTAGAAGTTCGTATTTATAATAAAAAAGTTATGAGTTTTATTGAAAATACTTCTGGAGCTGGCGACTGTTTTTCAAGTGGATTTATTTGTGGTATTCTCGAAGGAATTAAAGAGTCACAAAGCATATGCTTAGGGTTTAAAACAGCGAAAGAAGCATTGCTTAGCAAAGACACTGTGCCTAGTAAGCTTAATATCCCAAATTCTTTTGATAAAGCCGAATATTCAGTTTTTATTTTGTAAAACCATTATATAAATGTATATTCTGTATTCCTTTATATATAGTTTTTCTTAATATTTAAAAAAAATACATATATGTAAAAAATAAACTCAAATTAAATTTTAGCAGGTACATAAAAATTAAAAACAGACAAAACAAAGAGTTAAAGAGAAAGAAATAAACTCTTACTCTTTTTAAACACTTTTTTTAAGATTATTTTAAGTCCCTTATGTTTTAATTTCATCCTATCCATATCTATTACTTGATTTGCTTATTGGTCATTTTCAAACTATCAGTTTCTTTCGTGTTCAAAACAAAATTTGAGACGAATAAATATAAACGTCAAAATGCAACGCTGCCTCCTGGACTTTTAAGATATTCGATGGTAAAAATAAAATCGCCTCAGAATTCACGTCTTGAACGCTATTGAATACATATAAAAATGAAATATCTGATAAGAAAGTTAAAGAAGAATATCTATCTGCCTGTTATTTCCAAATGATCTTACTGCTGGTGTACCTCAAGGCAGTGTACTTTCTCCTTAACTGTTTCCCATCTTTATGAATATGTATACTGTATAATAACATATGAAAAGTTATTTCTTCTCTCTTCCATCTGTATGCAAATGACTTTCAGTTATATCGAGACTTTGAGTGACTGACCGCGTTGCCTGAGACTATTGATGCATTCAACTCGGCTCTAGTTGAAGACTAGACGTGGGCTGCATATTTCGATCTTCTTGTGAATCTCAGCTAATCACTATATATCTTAGAGTATACATAGCATATGTATACACTAAGCTATGTATAGTTCATAATTAAGTGCAAAATCGACTATAACTTAATACCTCAAGTCTAATTTTCTGATGATCCAAACCCTTATTGTAATAGAGTGAAAACTTGGGCCTATTAATCGATTAACGTGATGGGTAGCTCATTTCAACGAGGTCAGCAAATTAATGCAATACCTTTCCACTGGCAGTATTAAGTAGGGCTTTCATCCTGGGAGTCTCGGTCTCGAAAATATCGAGACTCTCGACGATTTTTTCGAGTTTTTGAGACTCGAGACTTCTACCGCCTGTCCCGGGAATAACGAGACTTTCGAGGCATAAGTCAAATAATTAAGATTATTCAAAATTGTACTAAATCACCAGTATTTTTTTATTCCATTTACGTGGTAGCACTGTAAAGTGAAATTTAGGATAAGGTCACAGAGGGAATATCTAAACCATGGCTATATAACTATTTAATATTTATCACCTATCTAATACTAGCGTAGAAGCAAAGAGGGCTTTTTCTAACGCGGGTTAATTTTGTAATAAAATAAGATTCTTTCTGTCTGAAAGTATGTACATTAAATACTTTTTTTTTACGTGCCCACTGTAAAAATTAAAAAAAAATCTCATAAATTTTAGTTCTTACTATGAAATTGGCGTTTTGTCCAAGTGGCTACTTTGATCTCAAATATCTGGCGTTTGGTTAGGAATTCCAAATTGGCTAAGTAATTAAAGTCTACCTATTAAATACATACCTAATCAAATATTTTCGAAATCGGTGCCAGCCCATACAAAGCAACGCACACCGACTTCGAAAATATTTGATTAGGTATGTATAGTAAATGAAAACTACCAATTAGTTATTTTTTACTTTTTAGTGCTTTTGTTTGAAGTCGGTTTTTATTTTTTTGTTATCGAATTTAGATATTCATTTGTTGTCGTACCTTTTGATTTTTCTTTGACATCATTCATTCTGTTTGTAATACGGAAAGCTTAAAATATCGCGTTATTTACAAATACGTGTTCCACCGTGGTACAGGCGCTGCAGAAACAGCTCGAAGGATTAATGCTCGAAGGAAGCTACTGTAAAAGAAAACGTGGTTTTGGTTCCAATGTTTTCGTTTTGGAAATTTTGACCTATAGAACAAACCCCGTGGACGGCCGGAGGTCGACCATAGCAAACCACGTCAGAGTTACCGGCAAGCTTCGGTGTGAGTGATAAAACAATTTTAATTTAAACAAATTAGAAAAGTGAAAAAGCTTGAAAAATGGGTACCGCATGAATTGAGTGAAGCACACCAACGAACACGCGTCGTGCTGCGTTACATTTCTCAACCGTCACAATAATGAGTGAATTTTTAATACTGTACAATCATCGGAAACGCTCGTCATAACTACCTACTGGTAAGTGTCTGGTGGACCAGTGCTGATGCCCCGTGCCATCCACTTCAGCTTCCTTAAGTCGGTCCAGACGATTACTGTCACATTATCTGTATTGACAACGATTTCAAACCATGATGGAAAAGCTAGACGTTAAAAAACCGAGACTGGTCGATTGCTCTAGACCACTGCTGTTTCAGGACAACGCTAGACCATACACTGCATAACAGACAGTCGCTAGATTAGATGAGCTGCAATTGGAATGTCTCCGATAATCGCCATACTCGCCGGACCTTGCTCCAACAGATTACCACTTTTTCCGGAATGTGGACAATTTCTTGCAGGAAAAAAACAATTCCTATGAGGCAATCAAAGCCACCTTCGGAGATTTTATTAATAATCGCTCCCACAATTTGGTCAGCAGACGAATCAATGAACTACCTGTAAAATAGCGGAAGTGCATAGATGACAATGGTACATACTGTGTGACTGATTAAATATATAATTTAAATATTTTTTTCGTTTTCGTTTTCCATAAAAAATGCCAATTTCATATGTAAGGGCCTAATAATTGTTAATTTTACTTGTATTGAGTTTGTAAGAGTATGGTTAAAAAAGTACTTTATTGAAATACCTTCTATCGACTGCCTAACTGCCCAGCCTATGAGTATGAAACCATTTTTGGAGCAGTCTCGAAAGTCTCGTTTTTCCCGGGAATTTCGAGACCACACCGAGTCTCGATTTTTTTTCCTGGGACTCGTAAATATAACGAGACTGAAAGCCTTAGTATTAAGCGTCTCTCTTTTTTTCAACCGACTTCATTTGATTAAATTATGATTACGCTGATGTGTGCTATTTGGGAGTGACTGAGGAGTAACTCAAAAAATCTTTAAATATCGCTATTCGTTTTTATTTTTGCCTAGCATAAGCTATGCTGCATGACTGTATTGATATAACTTTCATGCTCAACTTAAATGGCTCTAGGAGCCCTATTATGGTTCCTAGAGCCATTTAAGTTGGGCATAGATATATTATATCGAATTAGGATTCGATTTTACCGAGATATGCATATTCTTTTGTTCCTCTGCAATATCCTTAATAATCCCAATTCTCCTTAATACCTTCGTTTAAACCATGTCCACACTGAACATAACCAAGAGCAACAAAGTGTTTTTTTGCATATATTTTTTCCAGAGTAGTTTCGCTATATTATTGGAATAAACTTTTTAATTTCACATTTTTCTTATTTGGTTGGTAAAAATAGAACTAGGTAATTACGGTAAAGTAAACAGTGCACTGACGTATTTAACATTAATTTAGCCTTTACCATTAAGAAGCAACCAAAATGAATAGATTTTAGTCATTTCAATATAAAGCATAATTTTAGTTTTCATTCCTTAACTAGCTACATATCCTCGCTTCGCACGGCGACCCTAGGTACGTTTTAAATAGTTAAAAATAATTACAATAAAAATAATTATTGTGATTTGTGAGGGTACCTTAGGAGGTAAGTAGACACCTTATCGCGGACTTTTCTGTAGGCCTTTAAGGTATACAATTCCGTAGTACATTATTTTGATTTATCTCGTAAGGTGACATCAATATTTTGTCATTACAAATCTTTAAAATTCATAAAAACATCTTATACTTTCCGGAAGAAAATTTCTACATGATAATGAAAACCGTATCAAAATTTGTTGCGTGGTTTGAAGAAAACAGCGGCTTTATATTACGTAGGTATATATATTGATACTGCAGATTTCCATTTCCAACAAACTTCTTCATATAGGAGCCTCAATTCGGTCTTTTTTATGTTTGCCACCTCAAAACTCCGTCATTTATTAACCGATTTGGATTGGTTCCATTTAAATTAAAAAAAAATACCACCAATAATGGTAGCAAAATAGCTCATGGAAATTTACCTACTTTTAATTGTATATTGACTTGAAACTTCGCAAGTGTTTCTATTTCCATTGATAGTGCAGTGGTTCGGTAATCGGTATCGTCGATAGCTGATCTGATGGTAAGGCCAGAAGGTGGATAGGTGAAACTCTTCAACGGTTAATAGTATATACTTTAAGTTTGAGTTTATTTTGTTTGACTTGATAAGACCATTACGTTAGAATTGGATTTTAGAGCCATTTTTAATGTTAGGTACTAATAAAAGCGAATTTTACTTTGACAGTCTTCATATAAAAGTTGGCATTAAACTTAAAAGGCTTAAGCGAATATTTTATTAAAATACTTTCGTCTCACTTTGCTACTACTGTCTACACTCAAGAGAAAAATAATAAATTAAAAAAACAGACTTCAAAAAAACAACACTAAAAAGAAAAAAATAACTTATGGGTAGTTTTCATTTACTATAGATATCTAATAAAATATTTGATGGAATGTTTGTTACTCTTTCAGTACAGCTGAACGGATCTGGATGAAAAATTTGGCACAGAGATAGATTAGTCTGGAATAACAAACAGGCTACTTTATATCCCAGAAAAATATATGGTTTCCATGGGATAGGTTTGTTTTTGTTTACCTAGAGGCAAACCCGAGCAAAGCAAAGGTAAGCCTGTAGCTGTATACCATAGAATTAACAAGGCATAATATCATAATGGAAAAATAAAACAGTCAAGCATTATTATAAAAGCTTTATGTCAAAATTATAAAACTACCATATAACAGTAATTGTAAACCACAATATAACTTACTATATTAGGTGGGCTCCTGTTACACTATCATAACGAAGCATAAAAAAATATACAATGATGAAGGAATGTTTGTAGCTTTACATGCTTGAATGAATGCAATTTAATATGACTTTATATTCAATTAATTAATTATTAAAATTAAATCTAATGTATAGTAAAATCTATTGATATAATTAAAAAAATATTTCATAGAATTTATAAGAAAATTTCACTTAAATATTCCAAAATATCTTATTAAGATATTTATTATTGTAAAAAATACTATTTTGTATAATGACAAATGTATAGAAATGCCATCGAATGAGATTTTTTAATAAGGACGGAATTTGTTACATTAATAAGACACTAATTATTATATTTAAAGTATTAAAAAGATATAAATTGAATTAATTTATATGTCAGTGTGCCCAGGATAGGCCATTTTCCTGTCTCGCATGCTATATGATGAGGGTTCTCTACTTTGCATCTCATGTAATCTCTTGTATTTTCGAACTCTAGCTTCAATTAGAAACAATATACCAGCTGGAAATAGGAATATGACACCAATAACACCAAAAGCAAAAGCCCAACCGAGGTCATTGTGTTCCCAGTTACGCATCCAGTCACGGCCATCACCTCTAGCTCCAAATATTGCTACAGATATAATTCCAGAGAAACCTGTAAAATAACATTTTATGCAAGATAAGTATATGACAATAATACATTTAAAATAACAAAACTGATACATACCTCCTATAACAAGAATTGTGCCAAAAGTTACTAATAGTGTAACATAATTATCATCATCTTCATCTTTATTCAAATATAAATAAGTCAGGAATATTGATATTAAAACACAACACATGGAGATTGTAAAAAAGAATTGAGTAGCGATAAAAAATCCTGGGAGTAAGATATCATGTATTATATAGTATTCTTCTTCGAAAATCCACCAACATCCTGTGAATATAGTATCATACCAATGATGGACATCTTGAAAACCATTAAAGCATACTTCCCATAAACCTAAAAAAACAATTACAGTATTACACTACTAACCATTTATATTTGTGTTGATACAATCTTATAAGCAATAAGTTTTTACCTATTCGCAAGAATTTTGGATCTTTTAACTTTCCGTCAGTTACCAACCAGTAAGGACTAACAAAAGCCACTGTTATAAATAAAGATGCAAAAATAAAAAAGCTCATAGCAAATAATCCAGTTTTTGATTTAGATCCCATATTGTGAAGATAAGTATTACATAGAATTATTAACAATAATGAACTAATAATAATTGGTAATATCGATGGGTGTGTACTCTTTAACGATTTCTATTTTGTCTAAACAAATTTGACAAATGACAACTGACAAGTCAAGGCTGTCAAAATTACAAAAAAGTTTTGAGGCCACATTTAATGGAACATATGAAAAATCAAATAAGAGAATATTATGGAGAAAAGATTCTTATTACATATTTAATAAGAATACCTACAATTATATTTCAAGCGGTTAATTATAATAAATTCCTCTATATTTATAAGTGCCACGAAGTGTAGTTATACCCTGTTTTTACCCGTATTATGCGGCGTATTATTAACTTCAAATGTTAACTTAATGTTTCAACTACAGTAACAGCCCCACCAATCATAATCGAGCATTTGCTTTGGCGTGATGCGCGCAAGGATACTAACTCATTAGCAGAAAAAATAAGAAGTGTTTTTCTTCAAGGTGCCTTTGAGCAAAATTTTATTTACAATTTTCGATAGTAATATCAGTTCAGTTCTTTGCTTTAATGGCTTTAATGCGTGCCAGTTGAGGTTAGTAACATCGTTTATTGTTGAACTAATTCGTATAGCTTTCGACGTAGTCTGTCAAAATATAAAAAAGTTAATATAAACTGTGTTCTTAAAAAATATAAGTAAGTATGAAACTCCAAGGAGGCGTTAATCAAAATTTTATTTATATTATCGTTAGTAATATTTTAGTTTTTAATTTATTTATATTATTATATATTTATTAGTTATATATAAAACGAATAAATATATTATTATTATTTAGTTATATTTTTTCTTTCAACACTGAACTTAGTGCCCTCTGCTGGTGCACTTGAAAATTAATTTACGTTCCAATTTTTATTTGTCATCTATGGTTCCAATTATGCATTAGCACACCTCAGCAATGTGCACAAAAGTACGGCATTATGTTTTATAATTGGAAAACAGGGACAAGTACTATTTCATGTGCTTACCTAGATACTTGTACTTCTTGATTAGACTTGCCAATACGTATTAGCGATGCGTTTCCTTACCGACAAGTCTAAGGAATTAGCTAGAACTAGTTAGAACCAAAATTTATTCCGTAATTATTTATATTACTTTTATATCAAACTCAAAGTACCTATAAAATAAACATTTTTCTTAACTAACACTGCAGCTTACAGTGGCACATGCACTATAAACTGCTTTTGTAAGATCTAAAAATCGTTACTAGAGAAATCTAACAACCCCCAATAAACCATCGAGTAATGAATCGGTTCGGCTTATCTAGATATCTCGCCGTATGAACGCTCACTTTTTTATATCTACATGATCTATTATATCTTATATCTTCTGGGTAATGTCAAAATCAGTTGTATAAAGTTTATAAGTATTAAAATTCCTCCTTCGGTGAAATTTAAAACGATATTATATTAGTGGTTTTCTATGAAAAGGCACATACATAAAGGTGCAAATATGCGATGAGATTTTGTCCGACGTTGAATCTGACTTTTCAAGTCAAAACGCTTGTATAATAATAATAATAATAATAATAATAATAATAATAGCCTTTATTCAGATCAACTTAACCTAGAAACAATATTCTAAAGTAAACTTAAAACTTAAAGCAAACTTAAACTTATCTATATATATCTAGTATTTGCTGCTTTTTTATCTTTTGCAGATCTGTCTGCCAATCGGGAAAGGCCTCCTCCAACCTCTTCCATTCTGACCTTTCTAAAGCCACCCTGTTCCACATCACTCCTGCCACTTCTCTTATATCATCATCCCACCTTTTCTGTGGTCTGCCTCTTTTCCTTTTGCCTTCCCTGGGATACCATCTTGTCACCTTCTTACTCCATTTATTATGACCTCTTATAGTGTGCCCTGCCCATCTCCATTTGAGTCTTTTTATTTTCTGTACTACGTCTATGGTTCTTGTTTTATTTCTGATGACACAGTTTTTCAGTCTGTCTGATCTTTTGACATTTAACATGCTTCTCTCCATAGCAAATTGGCAAGTTGCTAGTCTGTTTATCATTTCTCGAGTTAAAGTCCATGATTGGCAGCCATACGTAAGGACGGGTAGTATGCAGGTATTGAATAGTTTACTTTTGATGTTTATATGAAGTTGTTTGTCTTTCATAGCCTCCCTCAAACTCCAGTATCTTCTCCAGCTGTTCGTAATTCTTCTTTTCACTTCCTCACGCATAGGTTCTTTTTGGGTTATGAGTTGTCCCAGATAGATGTATTCATCAGTGTAGTTGAATTCGATGTTTTTTATCTGTATCGTGGTTTTCTCTCCATTTGTCATCATTCTAGTCTTTTCTGGGTTAATTTTTAGTCCTACTCTCTCACTTTCTGTTGCTAGATCTTCTATCATTTTAGTGATGGCTTCAGGTGTTTTGGCGAATAACACTATGTCATCAGCGAATCTTAAGTGCGTCAGTGATGTGCCGTCTATATTGATCCCAAGATTTTCCCAATTGAGTTTTCTAAAAATTGACTCCAGTACAGCCGAGAATAATTTTGGAGATAAGGGATCTCCCTGTCTGACTCCTTTTCCTACTTTGAATGGCTGACTTTTCTTTTCTAACTGGATTCTGGCTGTACTATTCCTGTACACGTTTTTTATTAATCTAATGTATTTAAGTTCAATCCCTTGTTCAACTAATGCTTCCCATATGTTTTTATGTAGAAGAGAATCAAATGCTTTGCTGTAGTCGATAAAGGAAATGTAGTATGTCAGCTGGTATTCGCTGTATTTCTCAATAACTTGACGGACTACATGGACATGGTCTATTACCGAATAATCCTTACGAAATCCCGCCTGCTCGATGGGTTGGTGCTCGTCTAGCGTTCTTTCAATACGTTTTAGAATGATCTTTGCGAAGATTTTGTAGATGTTTGACATAAGGCTGATGGGGCGATAGTTTCCTATTTCGTGTTTATCTCCTTTCTTATACAACAGGATAATGTTTGATTCAGTCCATTGCTGGGGGATTATTTCAGTGTTTATGATGTTGTTAAACATATCTGTAAGAACAGGTGTTAACACTTCCTTTCCTTGTCTTAAGATTTCATTGCTTATGCTGTCAGGACCTGGTGTTTTATCTGCCTTTTGAGTGTCTATGGCTTTCTCGACTTCAGCTTGAAGTATGGTAGGGATGTTTGAGGTATCCGCCAAATCAATTTCGTCTTCTGTTGTGTTACTTTCGTACAGTCTCTTGTAATAAGAAGTTGCTATATCTAATATTTCTATTCTTCGATGATTCCATTTTCCCCTGTGATTTTTCATTTTAACAATCCAATCCTTTGAATTCCTCAACTCTCTGTACGCCTTTTTGACTCCACCCGTTTCGCTTATAATTTTTTCTATGATTTCCATTCTATTTTGTTTCCTGTCCTTTCTTATGCTATCTGTAATTTGTTTACTAATTTCCGTTAAATGTTTTCTTCTGTCCTGTATATCTTTAGTGTTAATTAAGTGGTTTCTCGCTTCTAGTAGTTTTGTGGTATTTGTTGTTAGCCATTTTTTTGGTTCAGTTTTGGTATTTGCAATTAGTTGTATTTGGATTTTTATAGTATTTTCTATCCAATTGTATCTTTCTTGTGTTCCTAATTCTTTTGTGTTAGATTCGTAATCTGTAAATTTGTCTTTTAGAGCGATTATTATTTGTTCTAACTGATGTTTTCCGAGCTTAACGTTTCCTAAGTCATGCCTTGGTCTAGGTTTCTTTGGTTGATTTGATATTAGTTCTGCTCTTATTAGTTTATGGTTAGTGTTGAAGTTAAATTTCTTGATTACGGTAAAGTTAGAGAAGTAGTTTTTTCTGTTGGACATTATAAAATCAATTTGGTTTTTTGTTTTGCCATCCGGCGAGATCCATGTCCACATGTTTTTCTTATTTTTCCTGAACACAGTATTTAAGATAGTTAGGTTGTTTTCTAGTGCAAAGTTTGTAATATGTTCTCCATTTCTACTTCTGGGTTTATTACTGTAAGTAAAAGGGCCCAGTATATTTTTCTCTTCCGGGCGCCTTTCTCCAAGTTGGCCGTTACAGTCTCCCATTATTATAAGGTTTTTATGACCATGCTCGTGAATCGCATTATTTAGATCAAGGTAGAATGCATTTATTGTATCTTGACTCGACTGTTCAGTAGGCGAATAAATTTGTACTATTGACCAAGGATCTTTGTATCCAGGTAATTTCAAATTCATTATCGCAATACGCTCCGATATACCTACAAATCCTTCCATGTGTTTTGTTATATGTTTCTTGACAATAAATCCAACCCCATAGAGTCCCGGGGTCTCTCCTATATGGTAAAAGGTGTAATCTGGATAGGATATGATATTTTCACCCATTCTTCTCACTTCACTGAGGCCAACAATGTCCCATTTGATGTGTTTTAAAGCATACATAAGTTCTGTAAGGTTTTCTTCACTTTTCAGAGTAAGTACGTTGAGTGCTGCGATAAAGATTTTAGATTTCTGAGTTATACTGGAGTTATTGTTTTTGTTGTTTTTATTGTCACTTATTGTTGGAGGGTTGTGGTCTCGTTCCCCCACGAGGACCAGTCGGCTTGGGGGAAGTTGGTATATTCTTGATTCATTCTTGTCAGTTTCTTCGGTTGGTTTTGGTTTCCGTTTGCCGATTCTTAATTGTTATTGTTTTCCTGTAGTAGTTATATTTGAAAGAGAGTTAGACCTACCCCGCATAGTATCAAAAACATTTGTCCTGTTTGATTTGATTGAAGCAATCTGTTGTTTTTTAGGTTGGTTAATGGGTGATAAGGGGTGATGAGCAATGGGTGAGGTAGATGATTCTCTTTTCCGTTTATCTTGGTTCTTTTTATTCTCTATAACGATTAGTTTGTCATATTTCAAATAAGCTATATTGCCTTTTTTCTTTTCTTCTGCTAGCTTGGCTTGTAACGTTTTTCGCTTTTCTAACACTTCTTTTGAGTAATCTTCGCTGATATTGATTTTGCTGAGGTTCTTTTTGTTTTTAATAATTTCGTTCTTTTTCCAATTGCTTACAAACGAACAGAGTACTGGCCTCGATTTTTTAATTTCTCTATTTTTAGTACCTAAGCGGTGAATTTTGTTGATTTCGTAATCTTCTATAGTTATATTCAGATCTTGTTTCAAATGCTCCTTAAATTCTTGTAGTAATTCGAGAGTTGATGTTTCTTTTTCTTCCAGGCCAAATACTATGATATTATTTTTCTTCTCCGCTCTTTTCATAAAATCAATTTCTTTTTCTAATTTTTCTACTTTGATTTTCAAGGTTTTGTTTTCTTCGACTAAAGGGATTAACTTATCATCGATTTTGTCCATAATACTTTTTGTGATAGAATCCTTCAATTCAGCGGTTTGGCTTTGCATCTCAATTTTCATTTTGTCAAATAATATTTTAAATTGACCTTCCATTATATTGTTATGAAGGTAAGTTGGAACGTAGTAGTAAAATTTATTTTTGTGGCTAGCAACACTGGTTGTACTGTCAGTGTCTCAAACGTCAGTCTTGTTGACGTTGCCAAGACAGATGTCAGTGAATAATGTCTGTCGTGCTTTGTAACCTCAAATCAGTAATGATGTTGTTATACTAATTTATCAACAATCGCACAAATCTGATTATCTTTAAACACTTCACAGATGTTTTAGTTGCGTTTTGTGGCGAAGTTTGAACCAAAAGCTCACTTTAACTATTTTTATTCACTTAATTTCTTCAGAAGGTTCTCACTATGGTTTTGACTGTTCTAACGCCGGAAACGGAAAAAAAAAAAAACGCTTGTATACTACACACGATAGGATGACACGCCACAGAGATTATTTGGAAGAGAAGTAATCATTAATGTACTATCTGGTAGAAAACGCAACACCTCTAGTTTTTTATAAAAGGGAATGTTGTCTTGACCAATTTAGCCTGATGTATTTAGTGTACACATGAAGAGGAGCGGACGAAATTCGATGGATGAGCGGACTGGTGTGTGCTAGCCATAATAAGTGCAAATTAGGTATTTCTTATATTCATCTTAAATTGTAGTCTTACCTATTGGTAGATTATTATCTTATTTTTCTCTGAATAGAAAATTTATAAAAATAAAATTGCACCGGCTGAATTATTAAAGTTATTACACTGAGTTAGTAAAATTGATTTAGTAACCCTAAAAATAAGGACACTAAAATTGACATCTGACATCTCAGTAGTCAGCATAGAGAAATTTTTACAAGCAGCGAGTGAGTATAGTACCTTACGATTTTAAGTTTTAGTTTAACTGGCAATATTTGATATATTTTTATATGTATACTCTATGTCATATGTGTTATATGTAGGGAAAAATGGCGACTTTACTACCTCGTTCTTTTGGTCTCGCTGAAACTATATTTGTAAAAAATGGAACGAAGGTATGTATTATAACAATATATTAAACAATTAACTATGTAGCTATCATGTAAATTATTTTCATGGAAATTGGAATGCAACGTCTATGGAATAAGTTTTTTGGGTTTTCCATATACCTATGTTATCAGAATGCATTTATATAGTATTTTCTACAAACAGTATCGCGCTAATTTTGAATTCTAGATATATTTTTTCGTTACGTAAATCCTCAGTTTCAATTTATGTAATTATATATTTGACCTTGTCGTTTTCATCTCTAGTGACCTTACGTCATCAATACGCAGTGTTTATTTCTTATTTTAGCAGATTTAAATCTGATAATGTACTTAAAGCCTAGCTATGAATCTCTTCTATCGTACGAATTTGATTTACTCCTGATAAGCAAAACGATGTTTTGCAAGTGACAATATACTATGTATCTCATAAAACATGGAAATTTAAATACAGATGCAGAATTTTTTTCGAATTTTAACAAGTTTATTTTTATATTATGTGATGTACCTTTTTATATGTTTAGGTAAATTTTATAGACGTAATGTTTTTAAGGTAATAATAAATAATAATGAAAGTAATGAATTAGCTGTTGGCAGCTGCAGCATCTAAGAACCTGCCATCTAAGCAGCAAGTCCGCAACCTAAATGTCCATGAATATGTGAGCTACACATTGCTAAGAGACAATGGCATTCCTGTGCCAAAATTCCACATTGCCAAGACCAAGGATGAGGCAGTAAAGTATGCACAAGAACTCAACACCAAAGACATTGTATTAAAGGCTCAGGTAATTTTCCCACAATTTATGACATGCACTTAATCTTTTATGTCTTCTGATCTCCATTAAATTAGGTTATATTATTTACATCAAAGAAATGATTATAGGTTCTTGCTGGTGGAAGAGGAAAGGGTTCCTTTAAAAATGGACTAAAGGGAGGTGTAAGAATGGTTGATACGTGAGTAATTTTATATTTCTAATCAATTATGTTAAAGCGACTTAAAAAAAGGAGCAAATTCTCAATTTAGGTCACTCATTAATTTGTTTTTCACAATTTCTAAAATATGCTATATATAATATTTTACAATTATATTAAATTATTTCCAGACCTGAAACTGCTGGAGAAATTGTTGGTAAAATGATAAATCAGTATTTAGTTACAAAGCAAACAGGTGCAGCAGGAAGGATTTGTAACATGGTTATGGTGACTGAGAGGAAATTCCCACGTAGAGAATTTTATGTTGCAATTATGATGGAACGCAGTTTTAATGTAAGTATTTATGTTCTTTTATATAATGTATATCTACACCTTTTATAATTTAGTGGTCAAAATATATGTTGAAACCATTGCTTTGTATGAGAAAGCATATTTTGTTCTATTTACATTTATAGGGTTAATTTGTTGGAGTGATGGATATTAGGGTTAATTGTTCATCATTCCAACAAATATACAGGGGCATATTCCATCAGCAATTAGTGACAATTTATTGATGATCTTGTTTGTACCTGTCATGTGTACTTGTTACTGTTTGATTAATTACCCATGCATAGGCAAGCTATAAATGATTTTATCTGCCTTAGTTAATATTATTGTTCCTACAATGATGTATGATTTGTTATAGGTATTGAATATTTACTACTTACATAATGTTTTGGGACTTACAGTCAAATCTTGAATAACTTGTAAAACTGTTACCTAAAAAGATAGTAAAAGAAGAAATATTTGTCACATTTGCTATTATAGTAGGGGAGCCCAAGAGGGGATTTTCTGTAGTTACTCGAGCGCGGCAGATTAATATACAGGGGAATACCTTGTACCCGGTTAAGTACCTACACAAAACATGAGGCCCATATATAAGGCCGCCCGTGAAGGATACAGGATCAGATTAGTAAAAAAAAATTGACCACCAGAAATTCTCGAGCGCGTCAGATTAAGGTAGAGTGAGTTAATTACATCCTAAAAAGTGTATATTCCACTAATCTGACAATTTGAGAGTGACGTAAAAAAAGGGGAGGGCAACAAAGTTGTAAAAAAAAAACGTCATCTCGACATTCTCGAGCGTAGCTAAATTTTTTTTTTATTTTGAAGGAAATAATGCAAGAATAATGAAAAATATATAATCTGACGATTTCCGCAAGCCGAAATAACAAAAATTCGTCGATAAAGTTAAATGCGTGCAGCTGCGTGATGCCTACATTTCCTTCTCCGCGTTTCTATTCCTCTCTCACTCTTTCTCTATCTATTACTCTCTCACTCCGTCCCCACTCTGGTTTCTGCTGCCATGACACTATCACAGCTGATCATAAAGAGTCTAGGGGTGTGCGAACATCGTTCGAATCGAATCGAATATCAATATTCGATTCGAAATTCGAAAAATTTCGAATAATTCGTAAAAATTTCGAATAATTCGAAAGTTTTCGAATAATTCGCGAATTAATGAAATATCTCTGGATCTTCAATTGTATCCATTTAAATTCCTTCAAATCGTGTGTCAAAATAGTCTACTTACGAATAATATACTTTTCGTTTAAAAATAAATTACCCAGAGAAAACAATTGCTCATTTTTTAAATTTGCAATATATGTTCGAATTATTCGAAATTTTTCGAATTATTCGGGAACTTTCGAATTATTCGATTCGAGTTTCGAATCGAATATTAATATTCGATTCGGAACGAATAATTCGTAAGTTCGAATTATTCGCACACCCTGTTGTATTAGTTTATCAACCGACTTCAAAAAGGAGGAGGTTCTCAATTCGACTGTATGTTTTTTTTTTATGTTTTTCGTTTCTCAAAATATCACATAAATTATATTTTGAGCTCAAAAATGTCATAAGTACAATTTTAAGCGCACAGGAATGGAATTAGCGGGAAGTTGCAGGTATGGCCTTTAAGGTGAACCGTTTTTCAAATTTTTTTTTGTCAGATCAGGCGAATCCCTCTAGATAATCGTCAGATTATGAGACAGTACGTTTAGAACATAAAGATGAACCATATATATCTTAATCTGACGCGCTTGAGTATTTCAAAATGGCGATTTTTTTTGCACATTATGAAAATGGCCGCGAGTTTGCGTCCCATCGAAATCGTCAGATTAGTGAATGAGAGCTTTTTTTTGGTGCACTTAACACTCCCTTAGAAAATCTGACGCGCTCGAATAATTTTTTTTTTTTTCATTTTCAACCCTTAAATACAACCACCCGCATCATGCAAACGATCAGATTAACATACGTACATTATTAAAAATACGTAGGGCATTTATGCTATCAATATCTGACGCGCTCAAGGATGTCTATGCAACAGTTTTTTTTTACATATTTAAAAATCTATAGCCGCTTCCCCCACCGATGTAAAGGTATATATCATATAACATTTTTTTCTTCTTATCATCTAAGCTTTGCATCCCAATAGGTCTCTACGACGCTCGAGTAAATCCCCATTTAGCTTCGTGGGCTCCCCTACCATTATAAATTAAAAAAAAAAAGATTGGTTAACTACATTTTATTCTTAGTGGATTTTGTGTAAAGCCACACCCCTTAGCAGTTAAGTTATAAAGTTTACACAGTGCTCTTGCCTGGTAGGTATATCGATAAAAAATATTGTATGCTATCTCCATTCTAAATTTCTTTTAGACATTGTGCTTTTGCAACTTGAAGATTTATTAAATACTCAGAAACCAAACATTTATAATATTATTGTCATTTTAAACAGGGTCCCGTCATAATAGCGTCTTCCCAAGGTGGTGTGAATATTGAGGATGTAGCGGCAGAGAACCCGGACGCGATCACATACGAGCCCATCGACATCGTCACCGGCATCACCGACGACCAAGTGTCGCGGGTTGTGGAAAAGGTACTCTTACTATTACACTACACAACTAAACACAAATTTTTTTTGAGTTATTATTTAAGTAAGAAACACTCTCACAAAGATTATATATCTATAAATTAATAATAATAATAATTGCTTCAGTTTTAATATGATAATGTTAATTTTTTAAAAGGGCCACACCCAGTTATGTAATCCTTAATTCATATAATTATGTATTCCTAATATTAGTAATGCAAAGATGTGTGTTGTTTGTTTGTCTTTCATATAGCAATGGAATTACTTTACCAAACTTTGTTATAGATATAGTTCATAGTTATAATTAATAAGAGCCTTTATAGCACGCAAGATGTTGCTACTTTAATTATGAGTGTAAACCTTCATTTTATCAATAAACTAGCGACTCACGCTTTCTTGGTTCAAGTTCGTCCCTAGGTATGTTTTGATGCTTAGTATGGAATAGTTTTTTTCGTGATTTTTTCCCATGTTTTAATAGTTATTCTGCTATTTGGGGTGAAGAAAAATCCAACAAAGCAAAGGTCCTAAAAATCGGTCCAGCAGTTCTCGAGTTATAAGTGTTCTAACAAACCCATCTTTATATATATATATATATATATATATATATATATATATATATATATATATATATATATATGTATGTATGTATATATATATATTATAGAGATTAATTGTTTTAGATTGGTCTCCATGAACATGCAACTGAAGCTTGTGACATGATTAAAAAAATGTATGACCTCTTCAGAAAGAAGGATGCTTTACTGATTGAAGTCAATCCTTATGCGGAAGATGTTGTTACAGGAAAATGTAAGTATTTATTCACTTTGTACAAATAATAATATAATAATGTAGATAATAAATCCATGAAAAAACCCAAAAAGATAGTTTTATATAAAATGTTCGCGTAAATCTAAGAAAGTATTATTTACACTAAAATCCGTTATATTGGAAAGATATTTTACTCTCACTGATAAACTATTTTGCAATTACAATACTAGTTGTTGTTTTTTAGTTTTCTGCTTGGACGCTAAATTCCGTTTCGACGACAACGCCCAGTTCAGGCAAAAAGAGCTATTCCAGTTGCGTGACACCACGCAGGAGGATGCTAAAGAAATCGAGGCCGCCAAATTCGATCTCAACTACATTGCTTTAGATGGTGAGTTTTACTATTACAAAATAAGATATCAAGTAAAGAAAAGCGCTCCTAATTCATGGAAGATTTTCTTTATATGTGGGATTTTTTACATAAGGGACCCGGCATCGAACCTGTGATATCTAACTCGAAAGGATTTATGTGATATGTCTAGAAATTGTTTGATTTGACCTCAATGTTGTAGAGTAAATGTCACTTATTTTATACTAGCGGTTCTTCCTCGCTTCCTTCGGATTCGTCCCTAGGTACGTTTTAAATAGATATCAAGCCATATAGTTTTTTTCTTGAATGTTTCTGATGTTTTAATAGTTATTCTGCTATTCTGGGCGGAGACAAATCCAACAAATCAAAAAACATGAAAATCCTTCCAGCAGTTCTCGAGTTATAAGTGTTGTAACAAACCCGGCTTTGTTTTATATACATAGAACGTAGGTAAATGTTGTTGTACTCATGAAGGTGCTTAATTGGATTAGTACTTTACATTAGTAAATCGTTAGAAAGGCGACTAAATACTAGTGACACGCCCTCCGTAGTTACCGTACAGATTATCCCACGGGAACTACTTGACGTAATTAAACACAAGGTAGCCTTAACACTTTATGGACCATAAACTATATGTAATTTAAAGTTATACCACGATCTGTGATTTCATTGTGGGGTAAATAAAAAAGAACAAACTAATACTTTGACATTATATACTTAAAGTTTATATATTCTGTGGTATTTGAATAGGTAATCAAGTTTACAATCCATACTAATATTATAAATGTGAAAGTGTGTTTGTTTGATTGTTTGTTTGTCCATCTTTCACATCGAAACAGAGTGCCGGATTAGCGTGATTTTTTGTGCGGAGATAGTTGGAGAGCTGGAGAGTGACATAGATTACTTTTTATTGCGGGAGATTATCTCATTCCCACGGGAAAACGTTATAATACAACCCAAAAAAATATTTATGATCAGAATTACTTAAAACTTGGTATTAATGCTCTTCAATACAATTAAATAAATTCGTGTTTTAGCAATTTTCGAAATTCATCTCATATGAAAGTTTGTATGAAACCTACCTTTTAAGAGTTTTTTTTTGTAGTTTAAGCGCGAGTGAAGTCGCGAGTTCTGCTAGTATTTACATATAGTGTAGCTATATTATGTAAATATTGTAAAAAGTAATCTCCAATAACCATAAATATTTATTATACATTTATTATTATCTCAATAGATTTATTAGAACTTGTAAATTGATTTATCTTTACTTAAGGCTCTAAAAATAAAATTTACAGAGAAACTGTTTAATGTCCTTTTGTTTGACATATCTATACTTAATATTATAAAGAGGCAGAATTCGTTTGTTTGTTTGAACGCGCTAATCTCGGAACTACTAATCCGATTTGAAAAATTCCTTTTGCATTAGATATATCCCATTTATTGAGGAAGGTTATAAGCTATCTATCATCCCCAAAAAATGTACTTTCCCAGTGGGATAATTTGTTTTAGTCTAGGGACGAACCCGAAGCAAAGCGAGTGTGAGTTGCTAGTGTTGTCTATCATAATACATTGCGAGTTTAATTAATTGCGAAATATGACTTGCATATTACTGTCTATTAACATTCGATATTAATATCCTAATAACATAATAGACGACCTTGGGTATATTAGCTTAGTCAATTACTATAATATGTACTTGTACACGTATCGAGGATGTGACTTGAAGAGGAAAAAATAATAATAGTTACCTTAATAAAACATTTAAGAAAGAGATGGAAATATATCGCAATAACTCCTTCTCTATCTTAAATTAGTTCATAAGAGTATTAAGTACTATAATGATTTTATAAACAACAAGCAGCTCAACCTCGCGTCGCTCGGGTTCGTCTATGGAAAAACAAAAAGAAATCTATCCCTCGGGAACCGTATATTTTTCCGGGATAAAAAATAGCGTTTGTGTTATTCCAGATTATAATCTATATCTGTGCCAAATTTCATCCAGATCTGTTCAGCCGTTCTGCGTGAAAGAGTAACTGATGATTTTTGGTTCCCGACGCGGACGTTTCGAATGCTTTAGAGCATTCATGGTCACGGGAGAGACTAAGGTTTTAATCGTCTCGAAGGTCATATTATATACTTGTTACAGACAAACGCCGGAAATCAAAAATCAAAACGAATTCGTGAAAAATCCGAAAAGATACTTTTATTTAAAATTATCAACTGTTGTATATAGTATAGGTCTAGTGAAAATGGTAACAATGGCACTTGGTTTTTATTGTCGAGAAAGTAATCCTGAGAAGCGATTTTAAAAGTCCGTGATGGTGTACATACATTCGTTTTCTATAATAAAATTGTAACTAAGTAAAATCTGTACATTAAATATTTCTTTGGAAAATATTATAAAATTGACATTATTATCGATACAGACGCCGAATCTATAATTTTTAGAATTTTTGTCTGTCTGTCTCTGTAACCACATCATGGAAAAACCACGGGAGTGATTTTGATGAAATTTGGTATGATGATAGCTGTTAATCCGGGTCAACATATAGGATACTTTTTACTGTGAGAAAATATGTCATCTCTGAGAAATCGATACTAAATCTTAAAACGTAAGTAGGGACGAAACAGAGCGGAGCGAGGGTGAGTCGCTAGTTTGTTTTATAATATCTTTGCTTAGTTCGATTGATTAAGTAACTGCAATTTATAAGGAGTATACCGCGTATAGGCGAAATCTTTCTTTGTGTAATAAAAAGTGGTCTATTGGTTTGGTTGTGAATAGATATATAAAATGTTTTTAATTCAGTTTGTTACATTTCTGTACCAAAGGGTCATTATAAATCACGCACGAACAATGCGTTGGAGTTTGGCCAACTTTTTATCAAAGTTAATTTGTTGCTGATTAATATCATAATGTGTATATTTTTTCTCTTCTTTCACGTAGTAATATGCTCATAATATTTATGGACAAATTTAATTTATTACGATGAGACTGATATGTCACTATCTAAATAAATCCCTATATGACCTATGGGTCATAGAGGGATTTAGTACAAAAAGTTAAGAAAATATTTTATGTATGTACATGCTAGCGACCTTTGTTCGGGTGCTTTCCTGGGTGTCAAACAGTACAGTACAGTCTTTGTTTTACTGCAGGTCAGTCTATCTGTATTCTTAATTTCATTAAAATCCGTTCGCCGTTTTAGTGTGAAGAACTAATTAATAAACGTACACATAACATACTTTAAACAAAATTATAATAATAGTCCGATGAACAGGCAATATCGGGTGCATGGTGAACGGCGCGGGGCTGGCCATGGCCACCATGGACATCATCAAGCTGTACGGCGGCGACCCCGCCAACTTCCTCGACGTCGGCGGCGGCGCCACTGCGCAGGCCGTCTCGGTAAGCGATAGCAAACTGTTCTTTAAAATTATATATAGACTAGCGACTTAGCCCCAGGTCACTCGGATATGAATGAGCATAGGTGTTTTTGCCATACATTTTAGTAATTTAATTCAAATCGTTTAGGCAGCACACGCTGATAAAGCAACTAAACGGTCAGTTTTTTTTGTTTCATTACCCCAAGACATCTATCCATCTTAAGACTTATATACTGTACCTCTTGAGAATATTACAGTAGGTAAAAAAATCATACCGTTCGATCATTATTATTAGCGATTTTTTTTTTCCTTTTTGGTTATTTAAAATTAATCACTAGCTTTTCTCCTATATTCTGATTTTTAAATCTTAGAATAAATCTGCTAAAAGTAAATACTGCTTGCAGATTTCCTTACAAAACAAAAAAAAAAATATTTTGAGTTTAAGCAAGTTGCTAAGTAACTTATTATTTTAACTATAAAATGTATTGATAATAATTTTATTCGTAAGTCAAATCTTGAGAGATAATATCTATGTATAACGATTGTTACCAGGAAGCCTTCAAGATTATCTTATCAGACCCCAAAGTGACGGCCATCTTGGTGAACATCTTCGGAGGCATCATGCGCTGTGACGTCATCGCGGAGGGCATCATCAACGCTGCCAAAAATCTCAACATTCAAATACCAGTTATCGTTCGTCTACAGGTAATTTTAAATTAATATATTAACTACCATACAACAAAATAGGATTCTCACCCGTCCGCACGAAGCGTTTCGCTACGTCATTTATTATACGTACGGCTAAGGATTGGAACAACCTGCCTGCGTCTGAGTTTCCGTCCGATTACAATATGGGTGGGTACGATATGGGTCTTCAAGGCAAGAGTGAATAGGTGGCTACCGAATTAGTGCGACTTACCATCTACGACTGCGTTACCACTTACCATCAGATGGAACGTAGTCAAGCACTAATTCTGAATAGTATAAAAAAAAATGTGTGTAATATTAAATTAAATGAATTAAGAAAAATATTAGGAATGTAACCTTTAGGACTAAAGGCTTAATTTATTTGAAGAATAGGAAATTCTAATAGTATTCAGCAAATGTCAAGTGTACACTATTGGAAGTGTATTCTTCAAATTTAATACATAACTCCAAATAATGTTGTACTTACAGTCTTAGATTTACGCGAATTATTTTTAAATATTTTAAACCAAAAATCAAAATAAATCTGCGAAAAAATCCGAAATTATAGTTTTATTTAAAAAATTTGTAAAGCTATACCGATGAAAAATCTGTACAGATATTCATTAGTAGAGTGACTTATTATTCTTAATTGCAAAGTAATCATTTACTTTGTTGAAATTTTAAGTTTATCAGATATGTAGATGAAAATAGTGGGAAGTAGTAATTTTAAATGGCTAATACTCGTAAATCTGTACTGATGACATTAATGAAATTAACCTTGACTCTCATAAAGATAAGTTATTAATTGTAATAGGGTATTAATTAATGTGACTAAGGTAATGATCTGTTTACATTTATTATGTATAATAGAAGGATGGAATTGAAGATTAAACATTATATACATAGGAAAGTGTAGTATATTCTCTAATTTTTATGATTCAAACGGGTCCATAGGTGCCAAACACTAGCTTATATGTTAGTCCAGGTCCTAGTCTGTCTCCTCCAATGTACGTTCACCTTGTCGTGTGGGGGGTTGTGATTTGCTTCGGCAGACCTGCCGTCGGGGCGTCGTGGTTGAATGCGTATGTGATCCTGCGACGCCCCATTGACTGGGGAGGTACCGTTGGGTTTTTTAAGTAGTACCGGCTTTGCCGGTGAGTCCATGTATTTATTCATAACACCTGTATGTATGCAGGTGGTATGCCTAAATACATTTCCTTACGTAAGATCATAGTTTCCGTGTGGCTCATTTCATTTGTTTTAACAAATCCCTTACATGCAGATGCTCAAAAGTCTGTTTTCCAAACTATACTTATTATAATTATGTATGGTATTTATTGCAGGGTACAAAAGTGAACGAAGCTCGTAAGCTGATAGCGGATTCGGGCCTGCGCATCGTGCCGCGCGACGACCTGGACGAGGCCGCCAAGCTGGTGGTGCAGCTGTCGGAGATCGTGGCGCTCGCCAAGCAGGCCGGAGTCGAGGTCAAGTTCGATATACCCCGATACATGCTCGAGAAGTGAACACCGGTAGCGACATCCAGTGCACAGATTATATGTTGCCATTCACTATACACACAGATTATATGAAATGTTGTCTGTCCTTTAGAATATTTGAAAATCAAATAGTTTCATACAGTTTTATTTTATAACACCCCTGTTTATAAGATATTATTAATATATTTTAATTTCCCACATTTAATCTGTGCACGAATTTCTGTGTAAGTAAACAACAATGTGTATACATCCTATTAATCTCATACATATTTAGATATCCTTAATCGAATACTACTTCTACTATTGAAAGTGCTTGTTCCGCTCACCGCACGCTGTAGTCATGTCGCGTGAGCACGCTATTTGTAAGATTAAGTCAGCTGTGTTATTTATTCATTTTAGATTGACATGTAGATATTAGGAACAAATTGTTTCATTATTATTATTTTTGATTCATGTATTTATTAAATGTTTAATGTTGTATTAAAATAATCATAAATTAATCACATTAAGTTACTTCAACTTTTTATCTAAAATGTTTACACTTAGATATTAAAAGCACCCAGTTTATACTCTAAATAGTAGTGAATATGCCAAACAATTAACTATTGTAAGCCGATGACAAAAGTCGTCTGAAATATGCCGTTTTTCATGTTATTTATTGATTTAGAGTAAGTATTACATTTAATGTTGATAGTTTATTCCTATTGAACATTATATTTATTTGTTCATTTTAAATGTACTCATATTTTTTGATATTTGTTTAGCTTTCCTAACCATTTATAGTATTGATGTTACCCATTACTGTAAGGTATATTGAGTAAATGAAAATGACGTAAATATTACAAATACTGTAAAATTTCGAATTATTTTATAGGGCGATCCGCTTAGTCTACGACGAGCGCGCCCTCGGACGTGTATCAGCGCAATAATCGTGTATTTTGTACAATTGTACAGTATGTTCCTTTGTATATAGTGAACCAGCTTCGACTTTATGTATTTGTCAATGGGTATTCTTAAAATTAAAGTACAATAAGTTTATAATTGATTTGTCCAAGTTATATTTATTTTGGGCGGTTAACAGTGGCTGGACAGTAATAAATTTTATTTGAATCGTATTTTGTGTAGTTTTATTAAATCCACCATTTGTTGAAGTTTAGAATAGCATAGTTCAAGTAGAGTATATTAGAAAAAGGTTATTGTGAGCACTAGTGAATCAGGTTATTTTATTTATATTAAAACTAGCATTACCCGCGGTCCCGCCCGCGTTCAGATTAACAAAAACCAGATTCTTAGGTTTTACATGTTAGTATACTCTTACATTGCAGTTTTTGTATTTTTTCTTAAATGAGACATTTTCCCGCGGTAAAAAGTATCCTATATGTTGACCAGGATAACCAGCTTTCACCATACCAAATTTCATCAAAATCCCTCCAGTGGTTTTTCTGTGATGCGGTAACGACAGACAGACACAAAAATTCTAAAAACAATGGATTCGGCCTCTGTATCGATAATGATAAGATTCGGCTCAATTTTATTATATGTATAGATAAGTAAAAGAAGTACACATGCGCGAGGTTGTTTGTAGTCGACAAGCATTTTTGTGAAACTCAAGGTTTGCCTCTAAGATGTATTCAACCATTCAAAATGAATGTTTGCAAGTCAACAGATTTATTGCTCAAGTAAACGTTGTATTATTCATATATGCGCGCGATTAAGAAAAAATATCTCTATTCCAAATAAGTTTTTTTGTTAATTTTATAAATTCTTGTCTTTATTATTTAATTTGTTACAAATTTATATTTTTAATTTACATTATGAATAATTAATATGAATATTATTAGTTAATATACAATACTCAATTTAATAATATCTTCAGGTGGCAATTCATTATAAGAACCTTGAAGGAAGAAGTAAATCGTCGTGTGCAAAATTAAAGAAATAATCTATAAAATTGTATGCTTCAATTACTTGTTAAAAAAAATTATAACGCTTTTTCTTTATATATTATATACATATAAAAGTTATGAATTTAAAAATACGTATTTACGCGTAGATGAATAGCTTTTATTTCGTAAATCTTATTTAAATATTCTCCAATAAACTGTACATGATTATACATATTTATTAGTCTACATCAATAGAAATATACGTTTATTTAAATGGACACGTTTCATTTAAGACGAATGAAAACATTTCCTATATTTATATATGAATCTAACTAATAAAACTTCAAACAGAATTGCACTGAGAGCGTGTGAGGAGGATTCTGGAGAGAGGAGTGTAGTGGCTTGCTTGCTTTAAGCCTACACTATATAACTTCTTTGCTGGGCGTGGAAATACCTAGTGCCTCCTCGTATCCTACTTTTGTTTCATGTTTACCTGTAAAATAAAGTTACCGAATATCAAATTCAACAAGTATATTATATATTCATCTATACAGATAAATAATATTGAAGTGTCTGTTAAACTGTTTGTAATGTAAAAATATAAGTTTTTTACTAAATGCATATGAAATTATATATGGTACTTATAAGAAAAACTCAATTTTAAAAATTTTTGTCTATCTGTTTATTCTGACTAATCTCCGAAACGACTTTAATGGTAGATGATGTTAAAAGGGGTAACTTAGTCTACTTTTATTTTAGAAAAAAAATAAGGGTTTAGGTTCGAGGTAGGTTTAGACTCAAAAAGAATAAAACGTACCTAGGGACGCACCCGAGCGAAGCGCGGGTAAGTCGCTATTATCATACAAAATACCTACTACAGCTTTGGTGTAAAATAGCGGATATTAATTAATTACATGAAAATACCTTTCTTGGAAGTTTTATTCTTCTTCGTCTCCTTATCTTTAGATTCTTTCTTCGACTTCTTATGTTTTTCAGTCTTAACTTTCTCTCGTGGTTTGTCATTAGCGGCAATGCTAGCGTCGAGCGTCATTTTGTTAGAGTTGCCCTCTCCAGTTTCTATAAGCTGGGTTTCCTCTACATCATTGATGGCAAGTTCAGGTAACATTAGATCTACTTCCTTATTATGCTTAGAACTTTTCACTTTTTTCTTATGGCCAGATTTTCCAGATGATTTCTTCTCTGATGATTTATTTTTCTTTGATTCTTTTTTCTTATTCAATAGACCACCCTCTGGTGACGGATACTGTTGTATCCTCGTCGCAAGCAACTCTTCTTCTCGAAGTGGCCTAAGATATGTTAAACATATTTATTTTAATAACTATACGAATATAAGCACAGTGAGAAAGTGAAATATAGTGAGTAGTGATTGATTTCTGAGTGGATTTTTCTCTATTTCCTCCTCTCATATGGCAAATGTGGTTGACCTAGCTAGAGAAAGATATAAGACAGAAGTTTGATTTCTTTTCCTAGAAAAATTCAATACTGTTATTCCGGTCCAAAACACAAGCTCAGAAGTTCAATATTTAATTCAGTCCAAATAGAGTAACTTTTGTTTAGTATACTATTATAAATGTCTCAAGATTGATTCAAAAGAAAATAAGTACTAGAACAATTTGTGCAGACATGTATATGATTTTCAATCTATCATCTGATCTATTTTCATGAAAACACTCATACCAATTTTCAACTCTATCCAAATGACATTAAATCGGAAATGTGTATTTTGTCTGGAGCGATTCTACTGTACTCACAGGTCGCGGTCGAATGCGCAAGCGATCCCGTGACCCTGTCTCGTTAGTGGGTAGTCTGTCGCGGTTTTCTCACGAATTAAAGAAACAAGGGTACTCACAGGTCGAGGTCGAGGTCGAGCGCGCGGTGCACGTCGTCGGCCGGCGCGGGCTCGTCGTCCGAGGGCGCGGCGCCGTCGGGCAGCTCGCCGCCCTCCGCCACCGCCGGCCGCGCGCCGCGCCCCGCCGACACTGCGCACACACACACAAGCGTTACACACAGTTACGTCATTTCCTTTGACGGTTCAAACTAAAGAATGAATGTGTAACACTTAACCTTATCTTCTAAAAAACTAGGCCAAAAAAGAAAAAGCTGACATTAACGTTTTTAAACTAAAGTTAACATTAAACTAATCGCTGTGCAACTCATCCCCGCCTGGTTTTTTTTTCATAAAAAAAGGTGGCAAATGAACAAAAGATCCACTTAATGATAAGTGCCTAATAGCTATAGTCTCTCACAGATATCAGCAACATAGAGGCGTTGCGAATGTGTTGCCAGCCTTTAAAGAACGCATGAATAAACATCCCCACAAAAACCAAAACTTCGTACAACCACATAACACTACTACATAAGACATGATGCATATGTGACAGTTCACAAGTGTCCACGAGAGCGCAAGTAGCATCGTAATTAACGTTTTTAGGACTAAATGGCAACAAGAGGCGGGAACTTGAGTAATTCAAATGCGTGACTGCTTGACGAAACAAACTTTTAACTAGTTGTTCGGGTCAACTTAGATTGCGCCTACATTATTAATGAAATAAATCTGTCATTGGCACAAATCCAGAGCACGGTTCCGTGTACAAAAACGTTTAGATATCGTTCATGCACCCATCATTCTGACAAACAGACATTTGGTAACTATAATATTAAAGAGGACTATATTTTATATCAAATTTAAATTTAAAAAAATACTAACTATCACTGTCAGATTCCGAGGAATGTTTTTCAATTTTGTTCTTTCGTTTCTTTGACGTTCGCTTTTCTTTTTTAGATTTCTTGGAATTCTCCTTTGTAATTAAGTACTTATCAGATCTCTTAGCTGAAAAAGAAACAATGATTTAAAATTATTAAGCTAGTTAATGTTTACAGATAAACAAAAGTGCAAAATAATATACAATAATGGTTATAAACTATATTCTTTATAGATAATGTGAATATTATAATATTTTTTTTTAAACATTATTACACATTTATTTATAGATGAAGTTTAATTTAACAAGTCATTAAAAAAATTAGGTAATTTTAAAAATTTACATATTTATGTTTACATGTATACAACTGTATCAAAAACTCTAATTATAATATCAATATTTGTTCCAATTGACTGATTTCCAAATAAGAGATTTATGCCTTTTCTCCACCCTCGCTTCCTTTCCCTAGGGTCACAATGCATAATTGACACGTCTTGTATTACGAGCGATATGTTTACACTCAAGTGAACTGTATACTTGCCATGTTTGTGGCATAAGAAATAATTATATATAAAATTAATAGGGATGCCAGATAACTATCGTTTATTTACCCGACCAATAAACCTCAAAATATCCGGTTTATCCCGCTGGCGCCAACCACGAGCAGAATAACCGAAAATAGTTTTTTTTAAAGTAATTTATTCATGTTTTATACAGAATAAAAGAAGGTACTAATGTTAGAATAAGAAATCATTGTAATCAGTTCTCAATTAAACAGTTCAAATTTTTTAAATCAAACATTAAAAAAAATCAAAATAATCAGTTGTAATAAAATACTTGCTTTGACCCCGCTCAATGCAAATACCGTCACCGTCAAATTTACCCGACATCAAAAATCGTCTAAAATTACCCACTTTTCGGGTAATTTACCCGTCAATTGGCAACGCTAAACAATTAGGTGAGCAGCACACACAGCAGTAGCACAGAGTATACTCACTCTGCACCTTGAGCGGCACCTCGAGCGCGATCTCGGCGACGGGCACGTCGTCGTGGTACGAGCGCGGCGACTCGTCCTTCAGGTAGTGCGGGTTGTTGGCCTGCTCCTGGCGGCGCGCCTCGCGCAGCTACACATTACATAAAATGAATAAATATGTTGGCACGTTAACACACAGCACCATCTAGTTCCATGGTAACCTACGAGGCCTGTGTTATGGATACCAGATAGTTGATACACTACACATACAAAACTTTAAATACATACACATCTATACTAATATTATAAAGAGGAAAAGTTTGAGAGGTTGTGAGTTATGACGTTGGAGGGGGTAATCTCTAGATCTACTGAACCGGTTTAGATGAAATTTGGTAAGAAGTTTAAGACCCTGGAAAATCCATAAGATACTTTTGATCCTGGAAATCATCCCTTAAGGGTGTGAAAAGGGGGATGAAAGTTTGTATTGGGAAGCAAGCTAGGGACGAGTTGCTAGTTATAAAAATATAAACATCCACGACTCAAGTACAAAAGGACTCGAACCCGCGACCGCTGGCACAGCAAGTAGGATCACTACAAACTTTTACAATATAACTTTTATTATAAATTATATTGTAAAAGTTTCTATTTTAAAATAATCATTTTAAATGAGCAATTCTTGTATATTTATATATACATTTATTTCGTCTATTTTGAAAACGACTCGAACGATATGGATCAAATTTTGTATTTAGATAAGGTTTTGCTGTTTAAGTTTATCTATAACAATAAACAATTATCTAAATATAAATATTGTATTCAGCCCTTTTTTTTAACGTCCCACTGCTGGGCGCGAGCCTCCTTTCAATACGAGGGGGATCAGGCCATAGTCCACCACGCTGGCCAAGTGCGGGTTGGCGGACTTCACATGTCTTTCGAAAACTTGCTAGGTTCTCTCAGACATTCAGGTTTCCTCACGATGTTTTCCTTTACCGTAAGCCTAAGTGGTAATCACGTTAGAAAATATACCATTTCTAATTCCTCAGGCGTGAACTGTGTGACGGGCTTGGCGTCGGGCTGCGCCGCTGCGAATATCACGCCGGTGTCTTCCTCGCCCTCGGAACTGGAGCTGTCCGAGGACCAGCGGTCCCGCGACAACCACTGGTTCAGATCCAAACTGTGGGATATATAAGAATACGAATTATAATATTTGCAATTTACAATTACATATTTGGTTATATGAAGAGGAAGAAAAAAATTAAGTTTCTATGGAAACGTGTTAGAAGTGTTTCGTTGGCTATTTATATTTAAAATCTTAAAGATTAATAAATTAATAAACACTTTTAATATTACACTCAGACAAAAATATGATTCAAACGAATATCACACAAAGAGGAGAGAATAATATTTCATCTCTTTCTATCTAGCTGGATTCTTACGTCCATCGCATATACTCCAAGGGACGAAACAGAGCGAGGCAAGGGCACCCACTAGTTATAAATATTTTGCATATTTGAAAACAAATTAGTAAAAATAGTAATATATTAAGATAGCAATGCAAAGAATATCATACATATCATTTTTCAGACAATAACAACGGTTACTGTAGCAACCTAATGCAAGCGATTACTATGGCAACCATGACGGTTTTTCGGGGCGCGGTTTTGACATTTTCCTTTCATGTGTCATATTTCATTTACTTCAAAAATTGAATTTGTTTTTTTTTTTAATTTATAAGCTGAAGTACCTTAATATGGTCAAACCAAGCTGAGCAAGACGTCGTAGCACCGCGTAAATTGATAGTCAAAAAAGGTGAACTTCAAACAGTAAAACATCATTCAGAATTTTTAAGATTATTATTAATAAATGCAGGCTTTGAATCACGGTAAATAAGTACAATATAAACAAAACTAAATATTTACTCATAATCAACGTGAGTATAATTTTAGTACAAAAGTAACATGAAAAAAAAACTATGAACTATATGATAAATAAAAAATATAAATTTGTATACATACTCGGCCGGCATTGGTACTTTTTTCTGTGCCTTGGGTGCGACGGGTTTTAGTTCTCCCTCAAAGAGATTTGCGAGCTCCTCAATAAGTCCTCCGCTCATGTTTTCGCTAGATTCTTCTCCATTCACTATAGTTTCAACAATGTCCATTCCATTGCTATAAAGGAAGAAAAGAATATTTTTCATTAAATGCATATTATTGAGCAGGCTATATAGCCTTATCACTATATGTTATGAATTAAAGTTGTGTTATCAACGAACTGCCAAATACTTAAGTAATATGTTTTGTTGTAATCAGATAATAATAGGGAATACGCGTGTGATTTAAACAAAGGTGAAATATATTTTTTTATAATCTTTATTGCTTTTGAATTAAGCCTATACAGTACCTTTGGTCGTGGTCGACGAGGGTGTCGACGGCGGGCGTGTCGACGGCGGGCGCGTGGTCGGGCAGCGCGGGGTCGGCGGGCGCGAGGCGGCGCAGCACGGCGGCCAGCAGCGCCGTGGCGTTGTGCGCGCGCTCCTGCACCTCCATGTCCTCGCTGCTCAGCAGCGGCCGCATGCCCGCCAGCGTCTCGTGCAGCACCTGACATACATACACCGCACCAACTGCATGAGGACCGTATATGAGTTCCGCCAGAGTATGGAAGAATTCATTTCAAATTCGAAAGTGAAAATATTATGTTTTTAAATATCATTAATATTTATGAAAAAAGCTAAACATGTCACTTATTGGTGAAAAATTTAAGATTACACGTAATTTAGACGCTTAAAAATAAAACAAATAAAAAGACGGTGTGAATGTTGTGTGAACCTGGAATGACTCTGTACGAAGCCATTGTTAGACAACTGAATGCATTAGAAGACTATGCCTATAGTTCTTATTGTCACATGTAAATGTGTGTGTGGGTGTATACTGACGGCGAGCACGAGAGCGCGGTCGCCGCGAGCCTCGGCGGCGCGCAGCAGACGCGCGGCCAGCTTGAGCGCGGCGTGCACGCAGACGGCGCGCGCGCGCATGTGCGCGCCGGCCGCCGCGCCCGCGCACTGCGTCAGCGCAGAGATGGACTCGCGCATCACGTCCTCCTCGCTGCGGGCAGGCGTACACATATTACTCATACATTTTTTCAATCTCTAAAAGAATTAATAAATTTATGCCACTATTTTAAATCGGACTATCATTATAAATATGAAATATACATAAATAAATATGAAATATATGTTTTACGTATAGGAGTATATATATATATATATATATATATATATATATATATATATATATATATATATATATACTCCTATACGTAAAACGTTTGGACGGATTTAGATGAAATTTAGTAAATTGATAAACTATGACATGGAGTAACATTGCTATTAAGCACCCGTGCGTAATGAGGATGTTTCTATTTGCATATAGAGAAAAAATCAATATTTTGTATCGAGTTGCAAAAGACTCCTATATACACACCCGGAAAGTGAAGAAGAAGAAGTGAAGACAAGCCCAACACTAGTATGATATGAAATGATTGAGGAGTACACGTGGGCGTTTAAACGATAAGGGCTTGAAAAAGCATGTTTTTTTTTAAAAAGCGCTACACAGCATGCTTACATTTTCAAGCATATTTCGTTTAAACGTTGACGACTATATTAAACATACTACGAAAAGTAACCTTATATGAATGCTAATACAACTCAAAATAAAATTTAGTTATTGGACCTTCTTTCTAACCACATAGGACTTAACATAAAAATTATAAAAAACTTAAAAAAAAAAACCGACTTCTAGGCACTAAAATGTAAAAAATAACTAAACGGGGGTTTTCATTTAGAATAGGTACCTAATCAAATATTTTCGAAGTCGGTGCCAGCCGATGCAAAGTAAATCTAATATCTAATATATCTATCTAATATATATATAATAAAACAGTAGAGGTAGAGTGTCTGTACATAGCAAAAAAATGCTAAAAACCGAGTCAGTTATCTTCTTACATCCCGTAAGAAGAAAAATAAAAGAAATCCAGATTTTTTCATTTTTTTTTGTTTCTCTGTCTGTTTGTCTGTTTGTACGGGCTAATCTCCGAAACTATTGGACCGATTTAAATGAAATTTTGCATGGTGGTCTCTTATATCCCCAGTCAACATCTTAGATACTTTTCATTTAAGAAAATTAAAGAGTTCCCGTGGGATAGTTAAAAAACTATAGTACCTTATACAGCTTAGTACACAACAACTTATGCACCTAATTTGGTAAAATTTTACTTTCTGATACCTTATATTGCCGGTCAAACAACAGGTTACTTTTCATTCCGGAAAAATGAACGGTTCCCGTGGGAACTAATAGATCTCTATTAGTGTTTTTCTAGAGGCGAACCCGAGCGATGCTAGGGTGAGCCGCTAGTCTAATATATTTCGATACGTGCAATACATATTTACCTATTAGATATTCTATCTTAAAATATTGTCGGTTGGCACCGACTTCAAAAATATCTGATTAGTTATTAGGTAGTTATCTATTCTAAATGAAAACCTCCGTTTAGTTATTTATTACATTTTAGTGCCTGAAAGTCGTTTTTTTTTTTAAGTCTTGTAACGCGGGGATTTTAGAAACAACGGTGATCGCGAGGTATCGTGTCGAATCATGTACAATCCTGTCGAGCCGTGTTTTGGTGCGGCCGCATAGTTTGGGTGCCCGCGCTCCCCCGTCACCCGCGAACGCTTGAGCGACGGCGTGGCTCGACCAGACAGAGAGCCGCGAGCGCCGAACGCGTAAACACTATATAATAACGATCCTCCACGACTCTCATTTCGCGCACTTACAAAATATTATGTATCTTTTGTGTAAATGTTCCATAACAATAAGTTTTCTTGTGAAAGCTAAAGTTGAAATAAATATATTTTAATAGACTGTGTGTACCTATTAAAGTCTTTATTTTTTCATTTTTAGTGTATACGTAATAAGCAGGTAATTTGTAAGACGAAAGTTTTTTAATAACATATTCAATTAAACAATTTATTTAAAAAAATATTTATTGTTGATTTTTTTTAAAACCGCTCGATCAATTTCGATAAAATTTATATGGGACCACCTGGGAAATATACTCTTTGAAACCAACATTTTTTTTTCAAATCATACATAAAGAATAAAACAGAACATACATAAAGAAAAAAAAAAGATGTCAACGAATTGAGAATCTCCTCTTTTTTGGAAGTCGGTCATATTTCATATTGTATAAACATAGTCATATTGGATAAACCAACCGTATATTTCCGTACACCGTATATGTATATAATCTTTATAAGACTCTCTCATTATCAAATGGAATTGATTCATATTAAGCGGCCAAATTACATTCTACTTCTTTACGTAATATTTTTGATGAATTGAAAATGTATTAATTTTGTTCATGTTTTGCAACACAACGAACCGGCATCCATTAAACGCTTTTTTCAACTCTTGTCGTTATGACAGATGACTTTCACTTAAGTCGTTCATTTTTTTTAAAAGTCTTCAACGATTAGCACTTTTATATAAAAAAGCGTTTCAATGAAAAGAGCCTCTTTAAAATGTTTAAAAAAAATAAGCAAAACGTTTACATGTGTTGCCTATTTAAAGCCGTTTGTTTACGAGTTGTCTAGTGAGGAGTACAACTCACACGCAATACTCGCTGAGCACGAAGGCGGCGGCGTAGAGCACCTCGCGCGAGGCGGCGCGCGGCGGCGCGGCGGCGGCGCGCGCGCACACGCCCGCGCACTCGCGCGCCGCGAACGCGCGCGTCGTGGCCACGCGCGCGCCCACCTCCAGCAGCTGCGCGGCTATCATGCAGCCTGGAACAATGAGATACTCCGTGTATAATATGTTTGTTTAGGAAAGTATGTATTCAGCCCTTTCTAACGTCCCACTGTTCGGCACGGGCTTCCCTTTCAATACGGGGGGAATCAGGATATAGTCCACCACGCTGGCCGAGTGCGGGTTGGTGGACTTCACACGTCTTTTGAAAACTTGCTAGATACTCTCAGACGTACAGGTTTCCTCACGATGTTTTCCTTCACCATTAAAACAAGTGGTAATCATGTTCGAAATGATTCACACATGAAAATACCAGAGGTGCGAGACCCGGGATTTGAACTGGCTTCACTCGGTTTCCCCAGCGAACACGTTACCACTGGGCTACCATTGTCTTACCACTTAGGAAAGTACAATTAATTAATTTGTGCACTAAATATCCTCACTTTAAACAAACTTCCTTTAAAGAGCTCTCTGTATGGAACACCACACAATAAATAAAATAATATTCAAATTATGTCAATTACGTTACACGTGTCGTGTTTTCGCACACATGCAATTCTCCGGCATCTATAAATTGTTATTTTATTAGTATAGTTATCAGTGTGCCTTTAATTAATAAATCAGAACTATCACTCGTTGGGTTTTGTTTCGTACTTAACATTTCCCTCCTACACTCTATAAATTGTTACACAACACACTCTATAAAAGTTAGAAAGCCTCCGTCAGTTGCAGTGCTATCAAGCAGCCTGGAACAATGGTCTTTTGTATATAACATAATATACCTACTAGCAGAAAAACCACGTAAGAGCTCCAGTGGACCGACATCTAGACTCCCCGTCCTATAAGTTTCCTCCTCTACTTTTCCCCATCTTCTCCGCAAGGTATATGCCCAGTAACTACTTTTCAAAAATAAAAAATAAAACAAAAGCAATACCATGTTTAGCACTGGTCTCCATCTCAGTGAGCTCAGCGAGCACAGTGATGTACCACTCGAAGTGCACGACGTGCTGGTAGTTGTTCTGCGCGCAGATCTCGATCATGCGCGTGAGCAGCTCGTCGCGGTACAGCGTGCCCTCCGCGCGCTCCATGTGCACCATCAGCTTCTTCACTATCTCTATTAGATTCTTCTTTGACACCTGCGGTTAAAAAACCAATATTAAATATAAATAACTTATTCGCACTTGGCCAGCATGTTGGACTATTGTATTGAATGCGCAAGCGATCCTGCAACGCCCCATTGCACTGCGGCGACGGGTTCCGCTGTGGGTTTTAGTGAGTAGGAGTCTCACAGTACCTTGTCCGTTATGACGGCGGGCAGGGTCCCCATGATGGGTTTCCCCAGCGACAACAAAAAAGAAAAAAAAAGCGTGTTGGACTAATTCAATGTTGGTTCAATACTCTTCGTATTGAAAAAGAGGCTCTGAGCCAAGCAGTGGGACGTTAAAAAGAACGAAATACAACTTATTTGTGGGATCTATAAAATTTCATAACTGGTTATAAAATTGTATTATGTTTGGAGCTTAGCAAATCTTGAAAGGGAAACTCTTTTAAGATTTTTTGTTGTAAACTACAGCTGGTTTCATGACAATTGACAAGAGTGCGTATCGTGTCTTGAAAAATTAACAATCTTTAAATAAGTTTTGATTACCAAATCCGAAACTAAATAATCTAAAAATTAGGTGAAAAAAATATTCCGATGTTACGATTATTCCTACGATTCCGATATTAAAAACCAATTAATTGCGATTGCAAAAAAATAAGGTTTCTCAATCTATAACTTCTGAGAAGATTATAATTAGTATAGCCTATTATAATAACTATTTATGAACTAGTATATATTATAATTTATTTTAAACATAGATCATTAATTTTTTTTTTTTGAGCGGAACCCTAATTCTTTTTCTTAAATAAAAGTAGCCTATGTTACTCCGTATAACATGAGCTATCTTCCAATGAGAATTCCGGCAAAATCAGTCCAGCCGTTTCAGAGATTATCCGGAACAAACAGACTGACAGACAGACAAAAATTTATAAAAATGTGTTTTGCTTATAAGTACCGTATATAATTTCATATGCATTTAGTAAAACGCTGTTATTTTGACATTACAAACAGACACTTCAATTTTATTTATCTGTATAGATTTTTTTCTCTTTATTAAAACTTTCCGTGTACCTAAAGGAAAATACGAAAAAAATAGCTGAATTGGTCGAGCCGTTCTCGAGTTTTGCGCTTAGCAACATTCATTTTTATTTATATATAATATAAATGGATTAAATGATTTACTATACCATTCCGTACAGTAGGCCGAGTGCTCTCAGTCTGATAGATTCGTCCTTGTCGTCCAAACAGGCCAGCACTAAATCTTTATGAGCTTGAACTGACTTCGGATGGGATTTAAGTATTCGAGACATAGCCAACAAACCCAAGTACTTTACTGTAAACAAAAATGTATTAATGATAGGATTATATTTTCAACCAGGTTTGTCAATCGTACAGAGGATTTAAAAACAATATATAAATTTTTCGTCATTAAATAATATTCATCAAATAGGTACTTCATTATTTATTTTACATATAACACACACTGGGGAAGTTTTTACCTGGTTGTTATTATACTAAAGAAAGTTGCATTATAAATACATCATTTCGTAACCCTTGTAATATATTACAATTTTACGATACCAGTAAAACCTTAATCAAGAGCTTAAAAAATACTTTTCTGATATAGAAACCACTAATAATGTCTAAATTAATTTCCATAAAAAATAAGCACATAAATGCTGTTACTTTTTATTACGATTCAAAAGAGCACTTCCCCAGCCATACAGTATTCACATTATTTACTACAATAAAAAGACACAAAAAAACACATACACACATACACACACAAAAACAAAGCAAACAACACTCACAGTTCTGATCGCTATCCTCAATGAGTATCCTGAGTTTCTGCACGCAGAGCTGCACGGAGGCGGCGTGGCCCGGCATGCCGCTGCTAATACTTATCAGCACAGCTATCACCGTGTTGATGCACTCGTACAGGAGCGACATGGCCGTCGTACTACCCACCCACACATTGGAATATATTTACTATTGACGTTTAACTTTCCCTAGTGGTTGTTTTCGGAACTAACAACAGCAATTTATATCACAGTATAAAAACCCATACAGTAGGCACTGAAATGATACCAAATTCAAGAATTGTCAAAACAATTTTATTTACAAACGAATTTTTCCCGTGACATCTCGTTGCAAGTCAATCCCAAAGTCGTATCCGGACAGTCATAGAATAGAACGGATGACAGTCGGGTGCGCCTCGCCCGCGTCTCCCCCCGCATGCCCCGCACGATTACCCGCCCTGTCTATACCTTGATTATACGATTGCATGGATAAGTAGACTGTGATAGTATTATTTGTTTAACATTAGTAATTACTAATTACTTTACTATGTGGTTACTATGGTCGATACTTTTATTACTTATCGGTTGAAGTCATCAGACACTGGTCCATGGAGAACCTCCTTTCCAAAATTATAATGTATTTATTTAAATAAAAAATTATTTTCATGAACACAAGATTATTATTTTCAGCACTGATTAGTATTTTGTATCACCGTGATATTATTAGGAATTATTAATATTATACAATTAAGATATATTATATATAGATTATTATAAAATTCTACAAATTCATTTACATTTACTTAAATATAAATAAGTGATAATAAATAATTTATTGAGACAAAAATTCAAACTTTTTATCTTGGATTTAAATAATACGTATTGTGCTTGAAGGTGACATTAGAACTGATTCAGTATCTTGAATTACAACATGTGCAGTACAATAAAAAAGGGTTAAAAAGCGTGACCCTATTGGATTACTGAATACGCCTGTGATCATCTATCTAAAAGGGATTATTTGAACCTGCTTCAAAGCTTTTAATCATCTGACATTCAAATGAAAGCTATGACTTCTCCTTGCAGCAATCAAGCTTTGATATGCCTAGAACCTAGTACTACACAAATCATATTAAGCATTATTTACAAATTGTTATAAGAAGCGGTAAAAGCATTTTTTGTTCATATCCAATATACTTTTATTGTTCACTCAAAACTCTCATGTATTCAGCATTACTTTCCCTTCACCCCATAGAGTCCAAAAATTGTACTCTAATATACATTTCGTATACAAGCCACTGTGACTGACTCACCTATGTATTAAATTAGTTAATGGTTCTATCAGTTTCTTGCCAAGTCGGGGCTCTAATGGGGTTAAGGCACCAAACTGGAACAAATACAATGACACTACATAAAACTAGCTTATGCGAGAGCGAGATTGTCCTAAAATGGTCCAGAACTAACATGTTGTTGACATGAAAGTATATCCTAAATTGAGTTTTTCAGTACAATTTGTGTGAGCTGCAGCAAAAATAATATAAAATGTCTATGTAGCATGCCAATTTTGTGTAAACTTAGTGTGAAGTGATATATTTTTGCAGATATGTATAAACTAAACTGTAGCTTTGCAGATAATCTTAACAACATTCATATTAAACACATTGTTCAATTTGTTTTGTGTATTTTATATGGATTGTACAATCAGTGTAAAAATGTCTATCAGTTGATGTCATGATGTAGGAAGCTGTACACACCAAACTGCTAATTATATCGGAAACAAATCCTTCAGCAAGAACATATGAAGAAGCCTCTCTGTAAATGTGGGTCAATCCAAGTGGGTGTGGATGGAACTAGCTGCTAATTTATTTTTATAACAATACTAGGGTACCTGCAAATTAAGTCTATGAGGCTTTGAGTTATTTTTCTCCCAATTTCAGGTTCATACTGAGTCATTAAACCAAACTGTGGAGAATGAATACTCGTTAGACAGAATTTAGTGTGAAATGTTATTAGTTTGCCACACCAACTCTTTAAGTATCAGAGCTGAGCAAACTTATTGATGTTCAACACTTCTATGCAGCTTACAATATATCTTACTTTTTTATTATATAAAAAAGAGCAAATGAATACATGTCACATTAAAACATTTCTCTCCTTCTTCTTAACACTATTAGAGCTAGTTTGATTAAAATAATGTTATATATAATTTAATAAATGCATTTTTTTACCAGTTTGATGATTTTAATTAACATCCAATTATTAGTAGATGTTGTCATTAATTTGAAGAAGACAGGAGCTAGGGACAAATAATTCTTAGGATTCTTCCTGGCTAGTTCACATACAACATTTACTGCTGCTGACTGCACTCCTGTTACAGAAATATTATAAAATGATTAGCTTCATTTATAACATAGTGTTACTGTATAATCTTCACCTCATCCTTTAAATATAAAAAATGCACTAACCAGGATCAGGATCTTCTAATTTTTCTTTTAACTTGGGGAATGCTGGTCTTAAAGCTTCTGGATATCGTAGAAATACTTTATACATCATTAAAACAGCTTTCATTCTAAGGTATGGTTTAGTTGAGCTCATCTAAAATATTTTAGTGAAGTTAATAGTAATGTAATATTATTATATGAGAAAATGTAGAAAATTTATAACTTACTAGTGTCATGATATCATTAGCTAAGTCTCTGGCTAAATCATGTGATATAAAACAACTTAGACCACTGAGTGCTAATCCAGCTTCATATTGGTTTTGAGCATTTAAATCTTTTCTTATCATGTTTGTGGTAAGCATGAGAAGTTCAGAATCTGCATGAAATGATTGACTAGCTGCTAAGTATCCAATGCGTTTAAAGGTAAATTTGTTAGAGCTCATTACTTCTATAATATTAAATATAGCCCAGGATATATCATATCCTAACATTTGAAGCTGTGAACAATAAAACATATTTCCATTATATACTAAAGATATTTTTTAAATACCAAAAATCATTCAAGATATACTGAAAAGAATTTTATGAATCAGAAATAAAATTGTTATTTGGTTAGGTATTACATTAAAATAGAATAGGTACTTTAAATTTTAGTAATTATGACTAGTATCTAGAATGAATTACTTCTTAACCTAAAAGTTTATATACAAATTATTGTTAGTGAATTATCTAAAGTATCAACAAAATAATATATTCTATTCATACACTTACATATGTTAGTTTTGCGACGGCATTAGCTTTCACTCCAATATTGTCTTGTCGCAGCTCCAATTTAATTTCTTCCATACATTGTGCTATATATTTTGCCTAAAATATGTTCAAGTACTGGTTATTCTCATTATCGTATATTATTTAAACTTTTATAATCACTATTAAAAACACTATACCTCATTATCTTTGTTATTTCTGATCCCACGAACTAAGTCAGTAAGATTTTTGTCGAACATTCTTTCAAAGTTACCTTTCACCTTTTTCAAAGCCATATTGTATTTATTTCCCTAATACACATAACTTTATAAATCTTATAATAATTAAAATGATAACAAGAATGAAAAACAGCGAATTGTGATTTGTGTCAAAAAGAAATAGTTAAACTGACAATCTTGAATCTATCAAAATCGTCCATGCAATGTTGGCTGAAATGTTGCAAGAATTAAACATTTAATATGTCAAAACGATAAAGTATTATTAAATAATCATGTTTTTTTATTTTAACTAATTCTATATAATAAATAAATAATAAGCATAATTAATACTAATAATAAATAAATAATAAGCATAACTAAATATGATTTGTTTACAACTGTGCTTACTAAAAATAGTAAACTGAAAACTCATGATCTATCATCTACGTCTACGTAGGTATTACAAAGTTAGGCTTGGGACACACAAGGACTACTCTGTTTAATCGTACCGTAGAAATATCTTTAGCACGAAGAAGTACCCACAGCTGTCCCTGTTTTCCAATTACAGAGTATAATGCTGCATTTTAGCGCACAAGCACGAACAAGACGAAAAAACTCTTCTTATATTTTCTGCTACCCGTTGCGCGCATCACGCCAAAGCAGTACTTTTCAAAGTGCTCGACTGTGCGGAGCGTTGTTGTATTTGAAAAGACGAAATTGAGCATTATGCCGCATAATGTGCTTTAGTGCTGGTAAGATGATGACGATGTAGACAAAAAAATATTTATAATCAGAATTACTTGAAACTTGGTATTAATGCTCAACAATTCCAGTAAATAAATACGTGTTTTAGCATTTTTAAAAATTCAGTCCCATACGGTAAAATGGGAGATGAAAGTTTGTATGAAACTCTGTAATTATTATGTAAAAAATATGTCTACCCTCCATAGTAAAAATGTACAAAAAATAAAAAAGCAGTCATGTGGATTGCCGACATAAGTGAAAACTTAAAACTACATATAAACAAACAGTTGCTATTTTTAGATATTCAAATTAATTGTTTGATCATAAATTAAAATTTGTAAATTAAAACTGTTAACATTTATCTGGTTTTGACATCTATCGGCACTCTTGAGTGTTAGCGTTTACACGTCACGTGACCATGTCGATGATGGCTTAAATAAAGTTACTTCCCATCCAAATCTGTCTGTAGCAGTTTTCCCTTCAAAAAAACATTGACATGTAGACGATTTAAGAGTTTAAAAATACCTTTTTTAAAAATGATGTCCACATCGCTTTAAATATAAAGATTGTGATTTCTGTTGTCTTATTGCTTTAACCCACAATTGCTTCAGGTTCGGTCTTTTGGAAGCAAATGATATCCATTTTCTTTACATTCTGGCACTGCGCAATTTATCATTTTAATTAAATTTCAAACAAAATGAAAAAAATCCATCCACGCTATATATCTTTACAATAAACTGAGGGCCATAGTGATCGCGACATCTGGCGGGAGTAGAAGGCAAACATCTTCCTCATTGGAAAACTAGCTGTAGTTTCTTTAAGGTTCTCTACTCTAATAATCAATATTCATCTTTTCGATTCAATTCTTTTACTTTATGGCTTTTAAGCTTCGATCAACATTATTACTGTTGATCGAAGATACTAAGAGTTCTTCTTCTTCGCCAATGTCACGTAGAAACTATTCATCTATGCTTGTCAGTTTTCTATGCTCTTTGTAAAATCAAAAATGGTAAATTTCAATTTTCAGAATGACATTTGAATTTTGACATATTTGATGTTCGCAAGTCGTAATAAAATTATTGTTAAATCAATAATTTGCTAAAATATAGTATTAATCAAAATATAATAAAGAAGTAATGTTATTTTTAATCAATTTTCTTAAATAAATGTAAAAAAGAAATATTTTTAAATTCAATCTATTAGTTAATAAATTATGTGTATTTCATTATCAAGAAAAAATGATTATTTTTCTAAGCGAATTACAAAAAGAACACTTAAGTATACTTCATCAACATTCCACTCAGGGTAACTATCATAGGTACTATAAATACAATACTATGGTATTGCAAAAAATTAGAAGATTTTAGACAATCAGTAATGATTGATACAAGTATCAACAAAATAACAATTACAATATAGATTTTATGACGTTATTCTAAGGTTTGCTTTATATAAATTTAGCATTATTTGCAGTATCACAAATGATGTTCATATAATTATGCTGTTTTTGTTAATCACTAAGAAAATAATGAAATTTTGGAACAGATATCTTAACAAATAACAGTATACTGTTTAGTAGAATTGCATGGTGTTTAATTGCTTCTTCTGCTTAGACTTATAGGATTTTATTATATAATTTTGAACTCTAAACTTAGGACTTGATTTTATGAAATAAATGCTATCCACAGTCCTGGTTGACTTCTGCAAACTTACTATAGACTACCTCAGCAATGGAGTTAACCAAAAAAAATGTACAATAGCTGCAGGTGAATATTATTTCAGTTCTTAATGAGCTGTTTTTCTGTGATGGATTCAAAGTAATTAAAATAAATTTATTTACCTGTTGTAGAAAAACTGAATGTTTCCATGGCTGATATTCAAAATATTATATATGCACTAGCTTTTTTAATTGTTGAAGGATGTAAACACAATGTAAGTTTTATTTTTTCTTAAGAAACTTAAATGTATATTTATACAAAAAAATGTACTATATTTATTAAACTAATATAAAATGTTTGCAGCTTTCAGAAACAAACTTTAAATCATCACTAGCCATAGTTGGATTTTCACAAGAACAACAACTTGTTGTATTAAAACTATATGATACTAAAAAAGAGGAAATATCAAAAGCATTGAATTTATTGCAGCAAAAAGATCCAAGCTTTCAGGACCTTACATGGAGATTTGAGGTTCAGGTAATTAACCAATGATATAGTTGAACTGTGATTGATACACAATATAAGATACTCTTCTCTGAGGAATGACTACCTTTATATGATGGTTGTTTTAAGCCCATGAATTGTTTGTATTTAAAAGGATATGTAGACCTTTTTTGGGAAATGCATTTACACATACCACCCATTTACATACAGGTGTATTTTATTTACACACATGTGGGACTCATCAGCTCGGAAATCCAGTACTACCCAAAAAAATCACCCCGTATTAATTTGGGTCGCAGGATCACTTACGCACTCAACCAGGACGCCTCGGCGGCAGGTCTGCCAAGCCAGACCACAACAGCCATGGGGTTACTCCTAGGGTCCACTCTGCTATCAGAGAAGTACCACGCACGCATGGCACACCGCCCACCGAGGTGGGCCGCCACACAGAGCGTTTATAGCCTTCGCGCCAGACTCCGGACGTTATTGAGCCCCCACACCACGATGACCACGGTGAACGCACGTTGGGGGGAAAGGATATGTAGATTTAGACAACTATTGTTTTATTATAGTACACTAGCATTGCCCGCGGCTCCGCCCGCGTTCAGATGACCAAAAATCAAATTCTTAGGTTTTACATATTAGTATACTCTTACATTGCAGTTTTTCACATTTTCCTGCGGTAAAAAGTATCCTATATGTTGACCCGGATAGCCCGCTATCATCATACCAAATTTCATCAAAATCACTCCAGTGGTTTTTACGTGATGCGGTAACAGACAGACAGACAGACAAAAAATCTAAAAACTATAGATTCGGCCTCTATATCAATAATAATGTCTATTTCAATAAGATTTTTCAAAAAATATTTAATGTACAGATTCGGCTGAGTTACAATTTTATTATATGTATAGATATACATTATTTTAGTACAACAGATAATAGTTGTCTATCTAGTGTATTTAAACATGTATAAATAGAGTTTAAATAAAATGTGTAATATAGTAATATTTATTTTTGTAGGTGGCATCAAAATACTTTCCAGAAGAAATAATACCAATGGCTGCAATGGACTTTGTACTGACTACTCCCAAAAATTTTGGTCAATCTGAACACGACTTTACAGTTTCTATGATAAAAGATAAAAAGATTATATCACCAATAAATAAAATAACATCAATCCAAGATGCTAAAACAACAAGCCAATGTCAACATGTGATTAATCACGTTCTGCTTCAATGTGACTTACCAAATCTAGTGCATTTAACACAAAAATTAGATGAAGCTCTAAAAGAATCGAAAAATCAACATGTACGTAAAGTGCAACGAGCATTATAGTAAATATTTTAATTAAACTTATATTTTTTTTAAGTATATGTAATAATATGTAACTCTGAGACTCTAAACTCTATAGTGTAAAACTAGCTTTAATAATATATTTTATGCTGTTCATAATAAAAATAATTTTAAGTACAAAATTTTTGTTGACTATTTTAATTGTGTTTATGACTTGAAAATTATTCCTCACTATTCTTAATCATCATCTCAACGAAACACGGTAACTGCTAGATTAGATCTCTCCAAAGCTTACCAAGCGATGTAATTTTAATTAAAAACGGTTATTTGGTTACTTTTTGCAGGTATCATAATTCTGACCCACATTTACGACCTGCGACGATGACGATGTAAATATACTAAACGCATAATACCAATATTTTTTTTAACAATGTTAATAAATAGTTTAGGTACTAGACTTTTACAAATTTTCAGCACACATTAGCAAGTAATATCTATTATCAGTTTTAATGTTTATCTCTATTGACTAAAAATGGCCACAATAAAAAAATGTGTTTTTCTGAGATTTAAAGTTAATTTAAAAGACTGAATAATTTTAGACAGTTGATATGGGTTTTAAAGGAATCTGTATAGAAAAGCACTTTTATATCGTCGCGTAGCAAACAACTATATAATAATGGTACGATATAGTACAAAAACGATTTCGATACACCATTGTATCGCATCAAACCATGAATAAACCAACTGGCAAAATTGTACAAATAGAATACCGATTACCAGTCGTAAGTACTAGGACTTGCAAGATCTGAAAAGCGTCTTACCGTAAACGTGTCATTCGTTCTACGAATAACTAGCGACTCACCCTCGCTTCGCTCGGGTTCGTCCCTAGCTTGCTTCCCCATGCAAATTTTCATCACCATTCTCACCATCTAAATCGGTCCAGTAGATCCAGAGATTATCCCCCACAACTTCACAAACTTTACCTCTTTATAATATTAGTATAGATTACTGTACCAGTAGGTAATTCATCATCAATTGAATATATTCTTATCCACTATAAGAATATAATACTAAAGATTTTAGATTTTATTGCGAAACTCAAGACAATGAGTTCATAATAGGTATAATTGATCTCGTTACATAATGTGATACATAATATAAAAGAGTAGTGCTTAAATATCAAGTATCTAAGTTATTCCTAATTATTAATATTTTTTAAGTCTAAAAGACAAAATACATTGTACCAGTAAGTATAATTTAATTAAAAAAACTTTAATTTTAATTGATTTTTAATTCATTACAAATGATACTTTCTTATTAACACCTCCTAAGTAAAATTGTCATGCAAAACTGCGTAAGTCATTTTAAAACGTGGACATCATTATAAATGTTATAATAGGCATATCAAATCATTTGTTATCTATATTAAAGCACCTGTTTTTATTTACAGCCTCAAAACTTTTAAATTTAATAAATTATACAGTTTTTTGTCTCTCCTGAAGTTTGTAAAAATGACTTATGCGGTGTTGTTAGCTAAGCGACGATATGTAGATTAGATAGACATATAAAGTAAAGCAATAAATAATACAAAATGTTTGTATTAATATTATTTTATTATCTAAGCTGTTGCCTCAGGGAGGGTAGTGATGATGTCAGAATCTCCTGGGTCGGTGATGGCTAATGTGCATACCCTGTAGTACTTTCCACAGGCTGTACCTAATTCAATGTTGTTGCCACTGTAGTGGTGCACTCCAGTTTTGGCCAACAGAGCATAGTATTCAATCTCAGATTTCCTGTGAAAATATTAATAAAATTCAAAAAGATCTAAAAAAGTTATTATTTATTATCACAGATATTTATATGAGGATAAACAACTATATTGATATTATTGTTATTAAAGTTAAAGGCAATAGAATTTTTGAGGTATTGCAAACCGACCACCATCTTTATTTTTACCAGACTGCTGTGTATCTCAAAAAGGTTATATTTTTGACCTGTATGTATGTTTCATTATATGTTCCCCTGTAATTACTAAACGGCGTTACAATTCATACGTTGTTAGATTTGTCTTGATAACACGTTTACTTATTTTCTAAATATACATAATGGAATTGACATACTGCTACTTTGTAAAAATATTAAGATTCAGAGAATGACTAATGACACTTCCACAAAAAATTAACTCGTTCAGAAATGTTTTAAAACAAAAACTTAACAGACATGTTCTTATATATGCGGTAATTTCTCAAGTTCATTGACATATCAAAAGTTTCCATTTCCTTTGATTTTAAATGTACCTACTGTAAGTTTAATTTTTTACTATTATGGAAATAGAACTGATTTTTTTTTTAAATATTTTAAAAATTGAAAGCATCTTTAATTTAAGGGCTATATTTTTAAAATTATCTCACCTATCTCAAAGCAAATGGATTCAGACTACTCCATAGGGTTCCCATTAATATGAGTGATTCAGTAAAAAGGTCAAAAGGAAAAAGAGAAATGCAATATAATTTTAATCTCATGTCTAAATATCACAATATATGTAAAATTTGTCATATATCTGTATCAAAGAATAATAAATTTTATGTTACTGAACCACATTTTAGGGAAACCATACTTCTTTGTCTAATGACTCCATATGCTTCCCATTGACAAGTAAAAAAGGGAACTCTACTTCTTAGTAGTCTCACCTCAGTGGTGGTGCATTCTTAGCAATGATGACCAGCTTAGCTTTTCCTTGACGTAAGGTTTTTAATGTTTGCTTGTATCCCAGACAGTATTTGCCAGATTTCATTACCAGAGCCAATCGAGAGTTGATAGACTCGATGGTCTTTTTCTGTAAAATAAAATTTGCTTATATTAATATGTATATACTGATAGTTTACAAGATATTTAATGTCATTGGGAATTATTTATTTAAAAAGACCCAACATGAAAAGGTACATGATGAACTATAACCTATAAGTGTACGTTACATCCTCAACCCCACATATTACGAAAATAGTGAGCCTATCGAGAAACGTATGATTTTGGACTTATATAATATTAAGTTAAATATAAGAAATTATAGATAACCATGAAAAAGTCCTGAAATATAAAATATGACCAAGACCACGTGTACGGTGAAACTCACCTGTTTTTTAGCCGCAACCATTTTTGTTGAGGTTTGATATAAAATATCACTGTAACAAATTATTGAAAGTTATTGCACAAGGTATTTTTAAAATGTTTAAGAAAATATAGTATTTCAAGCATGAAATTGAGACTTAAAAATTAAAAAACCACTCGCCTCTCCAAGCGTCAACTATGGAAAAAGAATGAACCAATGCACAGATTAGCAAAATTAACTTTTGATTGAGATTAAAATAAAACTTGAATGAATGAATGTCTGAATGGACAGTAAATATATTTAATTCAAGACATCATAAAATGTATTATATAAAATATAAATAATTCAAATTATTCATATTATAAAATATTTATGTTTTATTTACAGAATGTATTCATTTCTTTATCATAATATTATATCTTCAAGTTTCTGATCTTGAGTCTGACCAGCCACATTTATTCTGTGGTAATTTTTAAGACAGCCGAAAGTGTCAAATGTCAGAAAAATAACAAAAATTGTCTCACGTAAAAGTGTTCTTGTTCATGGATTTAGCTGTTATGTAGCCGAAAGGTGTTGAAACTCAAATTTAAATACATGTTTAATGTATAAATGTTCAAATTACATTAAATTTATGCTACAGACACTCTTCAGTCAATCTACAATAGCAGTCAGCAACACTTCACTTCAGTAATCAGTCGTCAGTCGGAGATTGAGGGTCTCTCAGAATTAGCGAGCTTAGCGGGTTTTCATTGATGACGTCAAATAGTTATAGAATTGTATTTAGATGACGCAAGCAAAGTAAACGCGTATTCATAAGTTACATTTATTTAAATATAATATAAATAATGTCAGCTAAACCTCAAAAGAAAAATAAACCTTCAGAACCATCGGCTTTAGGAAAATCGTATCTTATTGCCTATAATGGTGTTCAAACATTGGGGTAAGTACTAAAATAGTTAAAATAAGTTTGTAATTGGTATTAAATTGTACATCATTTTAGTTAAATTGATAGTTTTATGTAGATCGTAACTTTTTATTTATTTTAATGAATTATACAATAAACTTATTTTAATGAATGGATTTCAAAATAACCGACTTGTCCACAAATATTTTTCTTCAGTGTACAGTTTGATCGATACATTATTAAAAGTGTGTAATATTATCTATTTCACAATAATCTATTTATTTTTAACACGAGCAAGTAATTTATGTGGTTAATGATGGGGATAGCCCAAGCGGGGATTTTGTGCGTTACTCGAGCGCATTAGAAAATCATAAGGGGAGAAACCTTGCACCCTGCAATGTGCCCATACTATATATGAACCCTTAATATAGGGGGGTGCGTTGAGGGTACCCCGTCAGATTAGTAAAAAAATCGATCCTCAGAAAAACTCCAGCGCATAAAAAGTACGTTAAATTAATACATGCAGAAAAGTGTATATTTCAATAATCTTACAATTTGAGCGTGACGTAAGGAAATGGGCGAGTCACAAAGTTGTAAAAAAAACGAGTTTGTGTACTTATGTACGTAATATTATATTATGTGTATACTTATGTACGTACGTAAGAAGTTATACTTCTTTGGCGTAACAGAAAAAAAATAGCTAAAGATTTCATCCCATATTTCACAACTCTCTGTAAAAGGAATGATAAATTTTAATAAAAATACTTATATAAAGCATATTAGGCATATTAAAATCATATATTTATAGAATATAATTTTAGGAAAGTACATAATATAGATCATTTGTCAGACTATAACAACGGTTACCATGGCAACAAGCTCTTCTAAAATGGAAAACTTAACAAACTTTTTTTCGTTTTAGAACCTAATCTTCACTATTCAATAGGTCCCCATGCCGCTTTAATAACCTGCAAATTTAGCATCCCGGACTCCCCTACTATAAGGCTGTTAATTGTGAAATTAAAGACTCGCGTTCACATAGAGACACTTGAGTGTACCGCGTATAGTGTATACTTAGTTCCTTAGTCTAAACCGGCCTTTAGACTTATGCAGCAGAGAAAATATATTTTAGCCACTTTCCATTTCAAGCAAATCAAAGTGATAGTAATTTTTGTGTTAAATATACCTTAAGACTTGGAAAGTTGACCACGCCCGGAGAAAACTACACATAGAACTACTCAGTAATAAATAAATCTGGTAAACACGTATATTTTAGCGTGTATAAATTATGAATAAAATACGTTTAGAATCAATCGTATGATATTAAAATATGATGGCAAATTGAAATAAAAATCGCAATTATACTATCTTTTTTATTTTTTATTTCCGAAATGTGACAAAATAAGTATAAATAAGAATGTTATAGCATCAAATGACTATTGACAAATCAACTCATGATAGTACAATAAACTACTGTTAATTTTAATTACTAACGTTTTCTTAATTACGAAATTGAGGACCCCTTTGTTTACCTCAATAAAAAGTCAATATGATATATCTATGTAATATGTATATATCACGGTTTCACTGACGAAAACATTAACCCGCTTATTCCGTTTTAACCCGATATTTTCATATTTTTCAACTAATATAAATAAAAAAATCGTAATATTAAATTTACTTTAAAATTTCTGAAATATAATATAATTCGCTCAATTTCAAAATCCAAAACCTAATAATTCAAATTGATGTAAAAATATTATTGAAAAATGTATTGTGTATGTTACGACATCAACGGTACGCAGATACCTAGATACGCAGTAAAGACGGCGTCAATTTTTTATTTTTCTGTAACCCTATTAAAAAGTATGATAAAAATGATAAAGTAGTATTTTAACATTTTATTTCCCAACCCTGTTTTTCCTGTCATTGTATGTGTAAACTAGAAAATAAAACCATAAAAGTTCCACCGTGGCACCAGCGCTACAGAAATAGCTCGATTAATGGTGTGTATGGATAAGCTACTGTTAGAGAAAACACGGTACGTTTTTGGTTCAAATGTTTTTGTTCTGGAAATTTTTTATCTACAGAACGAACCCGTGTACGGACGGAAATCAATAGACAGAGTTAGTGGCATGTTTCAATGTAAGTGATAAAACTTTTAATTCACTTGAAACAAATTGGAAAAGTGAGAAAGCTCGAAAAATGGGTGCCGCATGAATTGAGTGAAGCACACCAAAAAGCACGCGTCGAGTGCTGCTTTACATTACTTAACCGTCACAATAACGAGATCATCATAATGGTTGAACCCAAGAGAACCGGCGAAATCCTGCCCCAAGCGAAAGTTGATTCAGAAAAAGGTACTGGTAAGTATCTGGTAGACCAGTGCAGCTCATCCACTACAGCTTCCTAAGATCTGGCCAGATGATTACGGCAGATCTGTATTGTCAACAATTTCAAACCATGATGCAGTCGTTAAACAACCCAGACTGGTCAATTGCTCTAGCCCACTGCATCTTCAGAATAACGTTAGACCACACACTGCACAATAGATGGTGGCTGAATTAGAAGAGCTGTGATTGTAATGTCTCAGTCATCTACCATATTCTCCAGACCTGCTCCAACAGATTACCACCTTTTCCGAAATTTGGCCAACTTCGTGCAAGGAATAAAATTCAATTCCGGGGCAGCGAAGCTTTTAAAGATTTTATTGATTTCGCTCCCACAATTTTTTTAGCAAAGGAGTCGATGAACTACCTATAAAGTGGTGAAAGTGCATAGATAACAATGGTACATAAGTACTTCTATTGATTAAGCGTATAATTTCATAAAAAATATTTTTTCGTTTTGCTTTTTCCATATAAAACGACAGTTTAATATGTAAGAACCTAATATAATAAGTTACATTAAATATAAATTTTGCAAATGCTACTGAGGGCGAAATATCAATAATTTTATTGGAACGATTAATCCAATGATATTGTAAAGCTTTTTATATATTATCATATCTTCGTTGGCAAAATTATGAAACTTTTTCTTTTTAATAATTAAACTTCTTGCTTCAGATGGTCATACCTGTTGCTGCAAACAGCAACGTACTTTTTGAATCGTGGCACATTGGATAATTATTGGAATGAAGTAAAGTGGACCATTATAATATTTCAAAATGCAGCTATATTAGAGGTATGTCTATTGTTGCGTAAGTAGTAGACTATGAAACGTAACGAGGTACTCGTAATTATGAAACGTAATCGATATTGTATACTTTTAATTTTTGTTTTGACTAAATTAACCCTTACTTCGCTTGAGTGTCCCTAGATGTATATTTTATTACTAACAGTAACTTTGTTCTACTTGATGATATATTCTACCCTTGTACAGTCACTAACATAAATATATAACTATGACAGTTCGGGAATCTCCGATTGCATGATGAAATACCCTAACAGTAGATGACTGCATGCATGTCCTTTCGTCAACTTGATCTCATCTTTGTAATTCGCATTTTAAGCAGTCGGTTTTTTTTTGTAAATTTTTGTTTGTTTGGTATCACTCATGTATCTCAAAAACTGAATTACGCAAATTAAAAAAAATGTGTACTATGTATGTAAACACCGATATGTTTAAACTATTTAAAAATACTATGTTACAGTTTAATGTAAAGGTTACAATTTAATGTGCTATTGTATTCTAATGATGTGTAAGTAGAACTAGGTATGGTCATCAAGTGTAACCACTGAAAGTATACCTACAGTTAATTAATTATAAATGCATACTCGTATTTAAGCGAGTTACTATGAGAAAGTAATTTACATGTAAAACTAATGTATAGTTACTCAACTTTCATTTTAGATATTTTTATTTAGTTAGATTATTCTGAGTCGCCAGCTCAGACTATTATTATTATTTTTTGCTATTGAGTATAATATTCCATATAATCCATATGATCTATATGATATAATAATATTCCATATGATCCAATGGAAACCGCTTGATCCGGGACAAAAATTCTAAAGCCTTATCTATTTATTTTATCTATACATCACAAACAAAGTCGCTTCCCGCTGTCTGTCTGTCCCCATGTATGCTTAGATCTTTGAAACTACGCAACGAATTTTGATGCGGTTTTTTTTAATAGATAGAGTAATTCAAGAGGAAGGTTTAGGTATATGTATAATACATGCATATTATAGTACAGAAAAACCGAGAAATTCAAAGATTTGTATTTCATACTAACCGTTACTTACTAAAATTTAATAAAATTCTGAGCCGAGTCTGTACATTAAATATTTTTTGGAAAATCTTATTGAAGGAGTCATCATTATCGATACAGAGGCCAAATCTATAGTTTTTAGAATTTTTGTCTCCCTGTTTGGGATCGCATCACGAGAAAACCACTGAACAAATTTTGATGAAATTAGATACGATTACAGCTGGTTATCTGGGGCAATATATAGAATACTTTTTACTACGGAAAAATATCTCATCTCTGAGAAATCTATAGGTACGAAACGTTAAAACGCAACTAGGGAAAAGAACCTGAGCGAAGCGAGGGTGAGTCGCTAGTCTTACATAAAAGTACATATTAATATGACCCATAAACAAATATCTATGCAGGAGATCACATCGATAGATTACTTCATTACTACCTGACAGTCCAACAAAACCAATCTATCCTTCGGGAACCGTATATTTTCTGGGGTAAAAAGTAGCCTATGTGTTATTCCAGACTATAATCTATCTCTATGCCAAATTTCATCCTAATCCGTTCAGCCGTTTTAGCGTAAAAGAATAACAAACAACCATAAATACTCACAAACTTTCACATTTATAATATTTATATACAGATTGTACAGATTTTGTCTTCTCGACATAAAAAACTTAATCCATAAATGAATTTGACTATTAACGGTATAAATAAACTATAAGTATGTTTATAATGTTATAAACTTGTAAAATACAAATAATATTTGAACAAAGTTGGGTATATTTTGAGTTTAACTTTTAAATTAATGTGCATTATTTGCAGATACTACACGCGGCTATACGACTAGTGCCTTCCAACGTTTTAGTTGTATTTATGCAGATTTTTTCTCGAGTTTTTCTTGTATGTGGAATTCTAATGGTCACTGACTCTGCCATCGTCAGTCCCGGCTTGCCCCTGTGCGTCTTAGCCTGGTCCATCACAGAAATATTACGATACTCATATTATGCGTTGAATTTACTCAACATAGTACCTCATGTACTACTTTTCTTCAGGTAAGTAATCAATTTCCATAATAATGCATATATTCAAACGACCTTTTTGAACTCCACTTTGCATATCTTTTAACTATTAAACTCGAGTAACATAGCGAATGCATAGCAATTACATTTATTATTGAATTATTTATTTATACCTAACATGTAATTCTGAATAAGTTTGAAGTGTTTTTTTAAAGTAAAATTTTGTAATTGCCTATCAAATGAATGTTGTCATCTTTGATTTATTGCTTTTTTATGTGAGAAATCTTGTACTTAATTAATTTACATTATACAACTTACGACATATATTTTCTTTGTATTCATTACGCTAGATATAATAGTCATTTCTGTGGGATAAGTAATAATTTTTATGTGAGCGATGACGGAAGCGACAACATAATACTAATATCTATCTTTTACATGTAATAAAACAGTAATTTAGCGAAATATGTACATGAAATATTTTTTAAAAAGAAACAATAGTTTTTCAAATTTTTGTCTGTTTGTATGTGCCCGTTTCACGCAAAAAATACTGGATCGACTAAATTTTGTTGAGTATTAAGTTATTACTCGGATCAGCATTTAGGATATTTTTTACTACAGAAAAAAATCATTTTATTTCCACGGAAAAGCACAATAACGGGCTCTATCGAGTCGCTTTTTAGAATTTTACATGTAACGCTGCACTGGCTAAACCATGAGTATTAAAACAATGTACTAGAAAATTGTAGGTCTTAATAAGGCCTACAAAAAAATCTGCAATAGCTTATAACTCTTTTTCCTAATACGTACACTCACAATAACAGTTCTTATTTACAAAAAACGTGCCTAGCTCCGCATCCGAGTGAAGCGAGGGTTAGTCACTAGTTACATCTTATAGTAATGTTGACTGTATTTTGTTTTTCAGATATTCAACATTCCTCGTATTGTATCCACTAGGGATCACCGGAGAACTTCTTTGTATGTATCATTCATTGAATGAAATTGCAGAAAAACAACTCTTCACAATGTCTATGCCCAATAAGTGGAACTTTATTTTTAATTATTACTACATATTGATTTTCTACATGTTTTTATATATTCCGTTATTCCCATATCTCTTCGGCCATATGTTGAAGCAAAGGAAAAAGATGTTAGCCGATGATAAAAAGAAATCTTTATAAATGTTATATAAAATAATATAATTTATTTCAAATGATATTTGTTTTCATTTAAAATATTGTACTTTGTTCTATTTAATCACTTCCTCTTGACGTTTAAGTTGTTTACTACTAGATTAGCCTGATGGAGGTGGAGTCAACGTCATCGTAAAGTAAAAAACGATATGTTATGTAATTATGTAAGTTCGTAAAAATATCAATGTTTCATTTTCAAGGAATCTGTGAAGTAACACATTGATACGGAATGGAATGGTTTAAGGCAGCCATACTTAACCTTTTTTTATAGGGGCCACAAACACGTTTCAGTCATGGTGTCAAGGGCCACAAGCAAAAATTATTTAGGTCTTAATGAAAACGTAATTCCAAGTTAACGATGTAGTTACTTTTTTAACAAAGATATGTTTTAATGCGATTTTCAACCGACTTCAAAAAGGAGGAGGTTCTCAATTCGACTGTATGTTTTTTTTTTTTTTTTTATGTTTGTTACCTCAGAACTCCGTCATTTATTAACCGATTTGGACAATTTTTGTGTCGTTTGAAAGGGTATACTTCCAGATTGGTCCCATTTAAATTTCAAAAAAAATTACCACCCCTAAGGGTGGAAAAACAACTAATGATGAATTTAACCTACTTCTAATTGTCATATTGACTTGAAACTTTGCAAGTATTTCTATTTCCGTTGATAGTACAGTGGTTCGGTGTTGTTGACCTGATCTGATGCCAAGGCCAGAAGGTGGATAGATGGAACTCTTCAACGGCTAATAGTAGATACTTTGAGTTTGGGCTTATTTTGTTTGATTTGACAAGCCTAACACGTTAGAATCCTTACTTTTCTACTACTGTCTACACTAAAAAGGGAAAAATAAAAACTTTTTAACAAAAAAATAAAAACCGACTTCAAACAAAAGCACTAAAAAGTAAAAAATAACTGATTGGTAGTTTTTCATTTACTATACATACCTAATCAAATATTTTCGAAGTCGGTGTGCTTTGGCTAAGTAATTAAAGCCTACCTATTAAATACATACCTAATCAAATATTTTCGAAATCGGTGCCAGCCCATACAAAGCAAAGCACACCGACTTCGAAAATATTTGATTAGGTATGTATAGTAAATGAAAACTACCAATCAGTTATTTTTTACTTTTTAGTGCTTTTGTTTGAAGTCGGTTTTTATTTTTTTGTTAAAAAGTTTTTATTGTAGCTGCCGCATGCGGTCCGCGGGCCGCAGGTTGAGTATAGCTGGTTTAAGGTAACATGGTCACGTACACCATAATCGTTTACCTCATAAGCGTAGTACTCTTCGAGGTATCGCTATGTAATATGTAGCGTCACAATACAATTCGCTCCGCTGTCAGTAAACTCTTGCACATCATAAGTTTAAATATGTTACGGTTAAATTGTTGAAACTTACTTTATAATATGATCGAAATACGAAATTATTCTGCTTAACCACTCTAATATATTCACCTTATGGGTGATATACAAATTTTTTTATGGGCATGCGTGAGAGGAAAGAATGTAAAATGTTTATATAAGCACTAAAATGCGTAAAATATCAAGAACATGCATTTATCTATATTTTACACAATTATAAATATTATTTGCCTGACTGTACTTAAATAAATAAAAATCTTTATTGGGCACATTTTAAAGATAGGGTAAGATAACTGGAATAAATAATCAGAAATAAATTTCGTCTGTATAGACATTCCCGCCTAGGATTATACTCAGATACATGATTTGGAGTAAGTATCTAATCCGCTGGTTATTTTAAGTTGCTGCCTTTGAAAGACGCGCTCTTCCTCCACAACCACATTGCGCGGTTTGACTGAGGAGACGGGAGTTTGAATATGCACATCTGTTTTAACGGCACAAGTTTATTATTTTGAATGCGATCTATAGAGGAGTGGTTTGTATTTTTAATAAGGAAAGGGGATGGGGAATCTAAATATATAAAAAAATATTTTGAGGAAATGAAGAGATTATAAATAAAACTGTTTATACGAATTTTTTCGCGGATTTATTTTGATTTTTTGTTCCCAACATTTCTAAAGCTTCATAGCAATCATGATCTCGGGAGAGACTTTGATTACATAAATAATTGCTTTAAAAAATTCGAAACGTCATGAGTTTTATTTAAAACTTACTTTTTAACGTTTAGTAGATAGATAGATTTCTTAGAGATGAGATATTTTCTCGCGATAAAAAGTATCCTATATGTTGACCCGGATAACCAGCTATCATCTTACAATATTTCATCAAAATCTGTTTACTGTGTTCTCGTGATGCGTTCCCAGACAGACAGACAAACAAAAATTCTAAAAACTAGATTCGCCCGCTCTACCGATAATAATGACTATTTCAATAAAAAATTAATATACAGATTTGACTCAGAATTTTATTATATGAATAAATGTCAAATAGTCGCGTAATCTAAGTATTATGAAGAAGAGAGCTCGCTCTTCCAAGGCGCAGTTCTCAGTCATATACTAAACACGAGCCATACATATAACATATTTATGCATAGCACCTGCCTAGTGCCTATATATAGATCGGTTATGGTAGCTCATCGGCTGAAAAAGGCAGTTACTATTCAGATAACCCAACGGAATCTTCCCTCTGTTAATAGGCTACAGGATCACTTTTACGTTACGTTTCACCACGATATAGTGCCCCGATAGCTGACCTTATTTTTAGGGTTCCGTACCCAAAGGGTAAAACGGGACCCTATTACTAAGACTCCGCTGTCTATCTGTCCGTTTGTCACCAGGCTGTATCTCATGAACCGTGATAGTTAGTTGAAATTTTCACAGATGTTGTATTTCTGTTGCCGCTATAACAACAAATACTAAAAAATAGAATAAAATAAATATTTAAGGGGGCTCCCATACAACAGGCATGTTTTTTGCCGGTTTTTTAGATGATACGGAACTCTTCGTGCGCAAGTCCGACTCGCACTTGGTCGGGTTTTTAGTTTATTATTAGTTTTTTTAAGAGGTTTTATTACTTCTCGTCCGCAACTCGCAAAATTCAACATCGGGGAATTGTTCACACGGTTCTCTGCTGCCAGACTATTTCATCACTAGAGACGACCCACACACTATGTGTACCGAGTACGTCACGGTTTTACGTCTGGATTGCTGGACGCTACTGTGCACCTCTCCTACACTACGACAAGGACACATTTAATTTCTTATTACTGTTTATTAAGTATCGCGGAAGGACCAACAAAGCCATAATAATATCCGAAGCTATTCTGAAGAATACAATATTCTTTTGCTACTATGTTGACAGTTGATACATAAAAAGTACTTACAATTTTAGTATGGAGTTTCTTTTTGATTGAGCGAGTCACTTACGAGTAGGTAAGTACTAAGTTCTCTACATCTATTTAGACGAAAGGACTATTATAGCCTAGGTACTCTAAGGTTTCACATAATGAAGCTTGCTGGGTGAAAAATGAATTGAAATTGCTCCTTAGATAGAACATTGAGAACAAAATTTTCAAACGCAAATTATTGTTTATCTAATTAAGATTTCTATCTTATTTTGTTAATCAGATTATAGTTATCGCTGTAGTTCTATAAAGGGTAAAGCATTTGATAAGGGGCCTGTAGTCCTTTTTCGAATATGACAATGAAGAGTAATAAGTATAAGGGTTTTATTTTATTATGTGTCGTGCTAGTTGCAGAAGCTAATATTATTCAATCAAATATGTACGTATTCTATGAATTTATGCTATTTATTTTTCATTAAAGTTACATGTACATTGTTCAACACAATCTATAAATATTTAATTATTATTGAACAAGTTTTTCTCGTTGGATCGTGATAATCTCTAAAATTACCAGTCAAAATTGAATATTCTATTATATTTTATAGCTAATTTATTGAGGAAGGTTAAAGGCTATCTCATATTAGTCCAATTGGAATCCGTTTTGGGAACAAAATATTGAAAACCTGAAGTTTTTTGATTTTAAAATGTTAGCAGGTATATAAGGAATAGTAGGTATATAATAAAAAGTGTTATTTATAAAAGTTGTAGATTTTTACTAGTCCTATAATTTTTATAAAAAAACATTTTTCGATAGAACGTCACAGTAAGCCAGAAATTGAAAAAAAAATTTTTCAACGCTTTGTATCCCCACATTTCTCGGGGAAGCTGGGCATCGGGGGCATTTTACGAATTTCTATTCCTTATATACCTGCTAACGTTCTAAAATCATAAAACTATGTACTACTCATAAGTATTTACATATAGAGTTTTTTTTTTTTTTTTTTTTTTTTTAATCTTTATTTTTATAGAGGGTTTTTTCACAAAGCGAAAATGTCACCCTCATCATTGCTTACAAATACATATAATATAAATAACAAATTCACTTACTTCTAAGTTTAATCACTAATTTAACTAATTTATAAAGTATCTTAGCTTTATTAGACAAAGGATTAGCTAAAATACTATTACAGTATCCAACATTGTTTCCACGTTGAGGTAATATCAATGATCTTTGTGCTTTAACTCGGTCACATTCTTCTAATACATGATAGACATCTTCTACTGTACCACACAGGGCACAATTGGGAGAACTTACTTTGCCCATCATGTAACCAAAACTATTTAAAGGGATGTGACCAGACCGAATGCGAAATGCAATGATAACCTCTTGTCTACTTATCTTTTCTAATTCAAACCATAGTGAACCCATAAGTTTAGGCTGAATAGTTTTGTACCAGATTCCTTTAGTAAGGGAACGCTCATCAAAATATTCTGACCACAAATTTAGACAGTTTTTCCGTAAATCCCCTATATAGTCAGTAAACCAAGGTACATATTCGTAATGACTTCCCTCAGAAATTGCTTCCTTGGCCAGACGGTCAACTTTTTCATTGCCAGCTAGCCCAATATGCGATGGAATCCATTGTAAGATTACATTTTTATTTGAAGTGTTGAGTTCATTTAAATTATTTAAAATCGTAAAGGCAATAGGATGTCCTCTAAAATTCATTGTACACTTTAAAAGGTAAAAAAGAGCACTTTTAGAGTCAGTGTAAACCACAAAATTTTGATAATCAATAGTTTGGATGTACGAAATGGCTTCGGCAATTGCTATAAGTTCAACAAACATTATAGATATTTGAGCACTGATACTAAATTTACAACATGTCCCTGTTTTTAAATCCAAAAAGGCCGCTCCACAACCTGCTTCTTCTTTAGACCCATCAGTATAAATTTCATAATAATTTGGATATGCTACACTTAATGTCTTAATACAAATCATTTTCAATATATCGCGTTCGTAACAATGTTTAGGCTTATTAACAATATCTAAATTAGGTTTCACTGCCTTATCTATATTTAAATTGGAGAGCCATATATCTAAAGAGAATATTTCATTAAGACTACTTTTATAAATTTCATTACACTTTAAAAAATTGTATACTGATACCAAAAGTGGTTGTTTCTTACGTCTCCAGAATAAAACATTTGTAAAGTTGGATAAGGTCTCAAGGATACTCAGCATTGGGCTATTACTAAATGACATAACTTTTAATAAAAATTTACCTGCTAAAAAGCGTCTGCGGATAGACAAGGGGCACAAATTTAATTCTGACTCCATTATATGGATAGGTGTACTTTTAACAAAACTGCCTATTAATCGTAAAAATATATTTTGAATTTTATCTAATTTTGCTAAATTACTTGTACAACTATTGTCAAAGAGGAAGCTTGCATAATCCAGTCTGCTACGTATAAGCGAAAGATATAGATGTCTTAAATGTGTAGGATGTACACCCCAGCCTGGACCAGTCAATAATTTGAAAATTTTTACAAATTTTAATATCTTTTCTTTAATTGCCAATATATGTTTACCCCACAAAAGCTTTCGATCGAGCCATAATCCTAGATACCTAACAGTGTCTGCTACATCTATCCGGCATCCATTCAAGAATATTTATTATTTCTCTGAAATTTCCCCTCTTAAATATACAAACCTTGCTTTTCTCTGGAGAAATATCTAACCCTAGCGTTGACAGCATTTTATTGATACAATCTAAGGCGTATTGTATTTTAATTTGACCTTCCTGAGCTGATGAACAGTGAACATATACAACAAAATCGTCAGCGTATTGCGAAATGTAACATTTTTTTTCAATATATTTGCAAATATTTATTGTTGCTACATTAAATAAAAGCGGGGATAAGGGATCACCTTGAGCTAGCCCACATCCTGTTGATCTACTTATCAAACGTCCTTCTATTTTAATATTTAAAACACGTTTATTCAGAAAGTTAAACAAGTATCTGCAAATTTTTGATCCAACTTTGAAGTGGTCTAAAATACCAATTAATGAACTGTTGTCAATATTGTTATATGCATTTTTAATATCTAAGAAAAGAGCCATTGTTGATAATCCATTCGAAAACCTATTTGAATTCTTGATGTGAGGTTACTCAAGCTGTCCAAACATGATCGATTTTTCCTGAACCCAAAAACATTTTCTGAAAAATAATTGTTTTTTTCCATGTACCACTCAAGTCTTTTGTATAAAATATAATGAAATATTTTACAAAGACATGAGATTAAAGCAATCGGCCGAAAGGATCTTTCGTCACCCTGATTTTGTCCTGCCTTTGGAATTGGTACTATACATATGTCCCGCCATTGCTTCGGTACAAAGCTGTGAGTTAAAAAATTATTGTACAGAGACAAAAGAATTAATTTTCCTGACATATGTAAATTTTTGACCATTGAATATGATATATCGTCACATCCAGGGGATGTGTCCTTAGATTTAATACATTTATCTAACTCCTGAATTGAAATTGGGCATTCAATTGTAATATTTGTACTTCGAATATCGGGACAAGGTGGGGAAACGTAATCAGGGGCTAATGAACGAAGCAGTTTTTCAGCTTCTATATCATTTATATGACGCTTAGACTTTCTAAAACCTTTCATCCAGGACATTTTATGCCACATTTCATTGGAAGTTGTTGATTCATCCACCGAAGACCATGAATTCTGGAAATCTTTGTTCCTAGCAAAACGAATATCTCGCTGCGCAACACTTATGTGTTTTTTAAGTTTTATGTAATTATTCGGGCTGGGATTCCGTCGAAATATTGCAAGGGCAAGTCTACGCTGAGCTACTTCATGGGATAATTCCTTTGTCCAAAAAGATCTAGGGGTAAACTTAGATTCCGGGTTCTGATTATACTTAACTAGAGGTATATTTTTGGCAGCAGCCTCGTTTATTTTAGAGATAAATAAATCATAACCTTTTTGAAGATCTACAGGTAAAATGAGATCAGTGAACAATTTCTCTGTGTCATTTTTATATGAAGTCCACTTGGCTTTGCGAAAGTTTCGCTTTACTATAGGGTTAATTAAAGAATTCGAAATACAAGAAACCTTCACCATTAAGTGGTCACTCCCCAATGTTTCATTTATCACCCTCCAGTTGAATTGTAAAGCAATATCTGAAGAAACTAAGGTAATATCAGGTGAGGATTGTTGAAGCCTCCCATTGACTAAGCGCATCCTAGTAGCCTCACCATTATTTAAAGTTATAAAGTTACTATCGACTAAAGCATCAAACATAAGTGATCCCTTATAATCTATCTTATTCGACCAATTACTATGATGCGCATTGAAGTCTCCTAATATTAGTGTTTTTTTAGTATACAAAGATAGAAGCCTATCCCAATCACTTTTACTTATAATCAAAGAGGGAGGACAGTACACTGATAAAATATAATCTATAGGACTGAAATTACTTAACTTTACACATAAAATTTCCATACCGCTATTGTCTATCCGCACACGTTGTAGTGAAGAATGCACAGATTTGTGTACACAAATAGCAACACCACCAAATCCATCTTGCCTATCTAGCCGGTAAATATTATACCCACGTATATTTAAATAAATGTCAGGTTTAAGCCAAGTTTCACTTAAAACAGCAACATGAATCTTTTCCTCATTTAACACCTCAACAAATGAACTCAACTTAGGTCTAATACTTTGCGCATTCCATTGAATAATGTTCCTATTGCTAATACTTCTAGGCATCATTTTATCTTACATACTAATTCTACTAAAAACTTTAATAAAGGCCATTTTGTTATCTGCTCAAAAAGAAATATAACGAGCCACTCAATAATTAATTTAGATGAATTAAATACTTTATGAGAAAAGCTAAGTTTACTTAGAAATAACACTTCTTTTACTCGCAATAACAATTCCTTAAAAGTTAATTTGCCCTCATATTTCAGATCCTCGCTTACATTCTCTTCCTTTTGACTCTCAACCTCTGCATATATAAATTCGTAATCCGACTGACTTGTGGTGTTTTGGTTTTCCTTTTGTTCCCTTTGTGTCCGTTTCATACGTGGTCTTCGGTGCTCAATGAAATTAGATGAACTTTTATTCTGTTCACTCTTTTTTTGTATGTCATGAATTTCCACCGATGTTTTAACTATTTCTGCAAAAGTAGGTGAGCCCTGGTTAAAGCCCAAAGGATTATTATTCTCATAAGATGTGGTTGGTTGAATACTCACTTCTCGTTCGATAGGTTTTTGTGGTGTAAAAGTCGATGCGTAAACATTTAAAGCCTTTCTGAACGTACAGCCAAAATCCGCCATAATTTCCCGAATTTTTTTTTCTTTTAAAAAGGTTGGACAAATTTTAGAAAGGGCTATATGATTTCCCGAGCAATTGACACACTTAAATATTTGAGTTTCACAATTTTCATGGTTATTTCCACACTTAGGACAGACAACCTTCTTAGCTGAGCACGTTTTACGAGTATGACCAAATTTCCAACACAACGAGCACTGAGAAACTTGAAAAACAAATGGTTCAACCGAAATCCTTAAGCCAAACCCAAGGACAAAAGCTGGGATGGACGACCCCTTAAAACATACGCGAATTGATTCGCTAGGTCGCCAGCCTCCATTATCTCTGTCAAACCTATTAAGTCGCTTAAGTGATAGGATTTCAATAGAAAAAGGACAAGATATATTATTCAAAATTTCTTCTTCACTCAAATCAAGGTCAACATCTCTAATAACACCATAACAATATGACACTTCCATAGCTTTATATATTCTCCAACCTTTACGAATTAACTCTTCGCATTCCAAAATATTTTTCATAGTCTCCTCGTTCTCCAGATGCAACCGCACTTTATAGGGTGTTATGTATTTAACGTGATTGATGCTAGTGATATTGAGCTGTTGAAAAGTTCTTGCTAGGGCGAATTGTTTGGGCAACTTATCTTTAGAGGAGATATATATTTCAAAATTATGATTGCTCACATTCACGTCAGTCTCACTTCGAAGACATGTTCTCTTCCCTTTTCCTCGAACCTTGGTCCATCCTTCTTCAGCATCCCCTGTCTCGCTCTCCTCACTATTTTCTAACTGTCTCTTTTTTTCTCTATTTCCTTCATTTTCTTTCAAAAATACTCTTTCCTCTCTTTCTGTACTATTCATGACGTCATCATAACTGTCTAAATCTTCGACATTATCACGCAGTAATGGAATACTGCACGGTTCTATATTGTCATCACTCATAGTAATATTTTATTATACGCTGCATTGGTAAGACGCACACGAGTTACCGGTCAAACCAGTTCCGTCGGCAAGAAACTGACGTTAACTATATATACAAGTGTCTCAGTCGAGTGACGACTGCTAACTCTACATATAGAGTTAAGCGTAGCTACTTTTTACCTTTGAAAACAAAACTTTCTATGTGATAACTGATAGGTAAGTGATAAACGTATAAAAATACTATTATCAATTATTTTGTTAAAATTACTAGAAAGATCTAAATCTTAATTAGAATGATTGAATATATTATTGATTTACATTTATGACGCTATAACATTTTTTTTTAAATAATGCAATAGTAACTACCCACAGTCAAACTTAATATTATAAACTAACTAAATATTTAAAACATATTTCATCTTAGGAAAATAAAGGGACCTCTCTCCCTGCATAGTAAATGAACTTTTAAATAAATCTGCTAAAATATGTAAGGGAGGTCGGGGAATAAACGTACCTACATCTAAACGATTGAAGGTTATATTTCTTTTATTTAAAACACAAGGGTTTATAATTAGGCAGTCTCATAAGGAACTATGTCAAATTACCATATTTCGAAAAGTTACAAAATTATGCACAAAATAACAAATGTAGATAACCTCTCATTATTACGGTTTTACCCCGACACATGGACAAAACAGTAAACTATACACAATCCTACCCAGAAAATTTATTACAATAGAAATTACTCAATTTTTTTGAAGTCATAATCAGTACAGCTTTCATGAGTAATTCTTAGAACCCTACTTTGCACTCAACCTTCATCCACACTCCGTACAAGGCTCCGTACCTATTCCTCAAGGAAGTACAAGCTTTTATCATTAATTGTTCTATGATTTTGTCTCTTCGTTTTGGATAGGTGTTTTGCAATCATTGTAAAGCTGTCCCACTCTTTGTCAATGTCATGTACCTACTGATGCAGACCCGGAGGTTCTGGGTTCGAGTCCCGGCTTGGGCCAAATTACGTTTAAATCGGGTTTTTCTGTCCAGACAGTAACGAAATTGGAAATATGGCAGGTTTCGACTTTCGTGCCTAGGAGAGACCTGTCCAATTGTCGTCGTAACAGAATTGCAAACAGAGTGAAAGGAATAGTGTGCACTTGTGTTTGAGCGCAACCAAATTTAAGAGTGAAAGGAATAGATTAGATGTGTTTGAGCGCATATTTGAGCACTAATTATTTATATTATCTCTTGCGCAGAACATGACTAGACTTAATAAGATTGGTCGAAATCGCTCATGAGAACATTGTTATATCGTACATACACACAAAAAAAAGATTATAAGTATAAACTCCTTCGTTTCAAAGTCCGATACAAAAGGCAACGAAAAAAAGCTCGACGAAAAAAATTGTTTAAAGTTCTAATAGGTAAATGTATAATGTATATCTATGTAATACTTTTAATAGCTTCAACTTTTTATCATCTTAATACAGAACCAAAGACTCATCCTACGTTTTAAATTAAAATGTATATAGTATGTTATCCTTAAGAGATAGACATATGCCATCGCGGACTTTTCTGTAGACCTACAATATGATACACAATTCCGTCATACATTATTTTTTTATACCTCAAAGGGTTTAGGCAGCGTTTTCTTTTTCTTATTTCCGACACCTCCAACAAATAGGTATCGTTATATTTTAGGCAATGTAAACAAAAATTTAACAAATTATATACTAAAACCTTCCTCTTGAATCACTCTATCTATTAAAAAAAATGCATCAAAATCCGTTGCGTAGTTTTAAAGAGCTAAGCATACATAAGGACAGACAGACAGTGGGAAGGGACTTTGTTTTATACTATGTAGTGATGGTATAAACTAAAATTAGTAATATTTTTTTTTAATTTAATTTAGTGAAAAATTGGACAATGGCTTAACTGCCACAGTCAATGACTACGTAGACAACACCATATCGATGATTATTCCATTCATGCAGCAAAATGGTCTCGACCCCATGGAGCTGCCAGATATTGAAGAGGGATTCGAAGTTGTAAGTCTTTATTTCTTAAAATAGCAACTATTGTTATTTTTTTATAGTCAGAAATAAATGTAGAATCCACATACATGAAATCTATCTCCGAAGTTACATTAAGTAATTTACGAGTTCTAAATAGAACTGCCAAATTTATTAAATTTAAAATAATTATCCTTAAAATAAGTTTTAGTAAACCTAGTTCATTTTTGACCGACTGCGGCGAAGCCCAAAGGAGGATTGTGTTTGACCTGCACTTATGTGTGTATGTATGCACAATACATACGTTCCGTCATAATATCGTATGTACCAATATCTTTCTTATTTTCAACCGACTTCAAAAAGGAGGAGGTTCTCAATTCGACTGTATGTTTTTTTTTTTTATGTTTGTTACCTCAGAACTCCGTCATTTATTAACCGATTTGAACAATTTTTGTGTTGTTTGAAAGTGTATACTTCCAGATTGGTCCCATTTAAATTTCAAAAAAAAAATACCACCCCTAAGGGTGGAAAAACAACTAATCATGAATTTAACCTACTTCTAATTGTCATATTGACTTGAAACTTTGCAAGTATTTCTATTTCCGTTGATAGTACAGTGGTTCGGTATTATTGACCTGATCTGATGGTAAGGCCAGAAGGTGGATAGGTGGAACTCTTCAACGGCTAATAGTAGATACTTTGAGTTTGGGCTTGTTTCGTTTGATTTGACAAGCCTAATACGTTAGAATTCTTACTTTGCTACTACTGTCTACACTAAAAAGGGAAAAATAAAAACATTTTAACAAAAAAATAAAAACCGACTTCAAACAAAAGCACTAAAAAGTAAAAAATAACTGATTGATAGTTTTCATTTACTATACATACCTAATCAAATATATTCGAAGTTGGTGTGGTTTGGCTAAGTAATTAAAGCTATTAAATACATACCTAATCAAATATTTTCGAAATCGGTGCCAGGCCATATAAAGCAAAGCACACCGACTTCGAATATATTTGATTAGGTATGTATAGTAAATGAAAACTACCAATCAGTTATTTTTTACTTTTTAGTGCTTTTGTTTGAAGTCGGTTTTTATTTTTTTGTTAAAAAGTTTTTATCATTTTTTTTGTTATGTATTTGAAATTTTAGAGACCTATCATCATTACGTACAGCGCCTGGCTCAGACTTACCGAAGGGAAGATGTCTGGCCTTGTCAATGTTAGTCGACTCGGAGATCAACACGTCAAATACTTCGCCAAAATGCTCAGAGTGAGAGTGCAACTGCAGTTCACTGATCTTGAAGTATGATATTTTGACTTACTTTTCTGTTTAGAATTGTTTTTAACAGCAGGCAACACGAAAAACTGTTCACAATTTTTGTTTATGGTCATCACAAAATATAATAAAATGATTAACTCACCTTCAATGTTATAACGTATACATATTATATTTAAACAACATATAATGTAACACTGAAGGCAACTAATTGCACAATTGTGATTACCGATCAGAATGATAAGCATGCAGTAAGTATATAGCGTCATAGATTAACCTCAATTACGATGATGTAGATATTAGTAAGTAAGTAACTGAGATATTGAGCAAATGGAAAATGAAATGCGTGTTTCCAGAGGAAATAGGGAGTCATTTGTAGGCGACTTAGTTACTTTCAAACAGTGAATGGGATTGCATTACTTGAATGAAGTAATAATTCTTTAGTCTGAGAGCTTACATTTACTCAACTTTTTTACATTCTTTATATATTATACTAGCGACTTACCCTCGCTCGTTAGGGTTCGTCCCTACCTTGCTTCCCCATATACGTAAACTTTCATCTCCATTCTTACCCCTTTAAGGGATGACTTCCGGGATAAAAACTATATCACTCACTCACTTTTCATACCAAAAGATTTAAATAATCTTATTTCAGTAAAAAAAAAATATTTTATTTTCTTCTATACAAAACTTGTCCTGCCAATAAAAAAACAAAAAAAAAAAGAATTATCCAATTTGGTGCAGTCGATCCGAAGTTATGCGTGTACATACATTTCGGTGATTCATTTTTATTTATATAGATTAATATCGTTATTAGGTTATTTGGGAGAGATCAAATTAGATTAATATATGCCTGTTTGTCTAAACCAGCAAATCGCTTATTAACTACTGAATAGACTTAGATGGATTTTTTATAACCGATCAAACCTTAATAAGTTTGTAGTACACTGTTGTATTAAAGACTAGCGACTTACCCTCGCTTCGGTTGGGTTCGTCCGTAGGTTGATTTCCCAAACAAACTTTCATCCCCATTTTACCCTCTTAAGGGATGAATTCCGGGATAAAAACCTTTCTATGTCCTTACCAGGGTTTCAAACTATCTTCTTAACAAATTTCATCTAAATCGGTTTTGTAGTTTCGGAGCCTATTCAGTACAAACAAACAAAAAATTAAGCCTTCCTCTTTATAATATTAGTATAGACTAGCGACTAATTGTGACGAAGACGACGACATCACACCCTGGGTACGTTTTAAATAGTTATTGCATCAATACAATGTACTTACTAGAAAATTGTAGGTCTTAAAAAGGCCTGCAGTATACTTATGTCTATTTCCTAAGGTACACTAACAATAACTTTTTAGTGTTTATACCTATCTATTTAAAACGTACCGAGACGCACTCGAGCAAAGCGAGTGTAATTCGCTAGTCTAATTGAGGAGCTTCTTTTCAAAACTTGACTATTCCACTTTTGATGAAACTTTTTTTTTGTTTGGTAACATTCAAATTTACACTCAATTTTCTGAACAAAATATGATTAATCCAGCAGTTATTTAACTATTTTAATCTAAATTGCAACAAAATAAAAGATACCAGAAATCCTTTATGAAAAATGAGATTTCTGATACCTAATTAGTTTCAGCAAAACAAGATTAATCCACAGTGGTTTGAAAAAAAAAATGATTATTCCTTTAAAATACCTACATAACAAAACTTGATTATTCCAATCAGCCGCGACAAAACTAGATTGTTCCATTTCAAATTTTGGATTTATTGAAAACATATTATTATTGATAATTTTTTGAATCCTGTACAAAGCAATGACTATTATTGTCGTCTACGATAATGCATCAAAATTTCTGGTTAAAAACATAGCTGCATACCTACAAAACTATTTTCTTAGATTGTGGAAAAACACAAAAAGTGGAATAGAAAAGTCAAGTTTTGAAAAGACCCTCCTCAAATATAAAACGTACCTACCTAACGTAACGAATGTTACTAGTATGAAAATATGTTTGTCAATTATTTGCCCATAAACATTATAATACACGACAATAGATTTTTTTTCATCATTAATTTATTAAATTATATATATTTACTTTAATGAATATTATAATATATTTTGAGAATCATACATTTTGAGGATATTTTTTTCATCCGTCGCTGTTACTATATTAAAAAAACTGTTATAATTAATATCTTTTTTTTAGTTCAACTATAGATATTTGGTTGAAGTAATGAACATAGGTCCTAGCGGAGGAATTATCGGATCCCTTGATCGATTTGGCGTGATTGCTGATGTTTTAATCGACTTTAACAACGATTCAATACATTTGCAACAGTTCTCTATCACGGATCGTGGGTAAGTTATTGCTATTATTTGAAAGTTTTATACTTTGAGTGGGGTATATGTACATCAAAATTAAATACCTACTGCAAATACTTTAGGCTTAACTAGTTTATCCTAACGCAAACTGATTCTTTTACCTTGTCGTGATGGAAGGGGGGAGGGGGGGGGGCACAGTAGCGTCTGGCAATTTAGCCGCAAGAAACGCACTGATTTAGCCGCAAGAAACGCACTGGGAGGAGGCCCACTTTGGTGGGCGATGTGTCATGCAAGCTCCCCATGGGTATGGTGTTCTGGTTTGCTTGGGCAGATCTGCCGTCGGGACATCATGGTTGAGTGTGTAAGTGATCCTGCGATACTCCATTAAGACGGGATTTAAATAAAAAGGCCGAACTGATTTTGAGGTAGTAGGTCAGGCTGTAGTTTAGTATATAGAGGACCACTGGAGTGGCTGGTATTATTGCGTGACAGACTCAACTTGGATAATGTAGATTGAGAAGGCTAAGGCGGGATTTTTTTATTTCAATTCAAATACATCAAATTTTTTGCCTAGGCCATACTAGTTAAGCCTAAAGTATTTAGGCCAATCTAGATTGTCCTAGGTTAACTAGTATAACCTGACAGACTTTGGATGAACCGGTTTGGCCTGAAATCTAGTTTTACCGGTAACATACACATACGTACAATGTAGGTATTACTTATATGTTTAAAATTACTTTGGGATAACAAAAAAGACTATAAATAATAAATTAAATTACAAAAACAGAAAAAACCCGACTGCGTAAAAACTAACAACGACGAAAACAAAGTGACGTAGGAACTTTATAGTAGGTATCTCTTAAGCCTAGTTCGCATTAAGCTAGTATTTTAGTCTAGTAGCGAGTAATTTAGTAGCTAAATTACTCGCTACTCACCAAAAATCGTTCGCACTTTGGTCGAGTACAGTTTACAAGTGAGTGGTGTTTTGCAAGATGAACAGCCTACAACGCAATATGAATAAAGTAAATAAACTGATTAAGCTGATCGTAACGGCTATTTTAGAAGAGGTGGATGAGTAAATTTGTTAATTTTCATTTTAATTTCTTTTTCGCCAAATCCGGGTATATTCATTATTTTTTCCAAATCTAAGTATGCGGAATGTTTCATATGCTTGTTTTTATAATGCAAGGACCTAATATTCCACAAGCATTCGTGTTCAACATATTTAGAAACAAATTTAAAAGTCATTTCTTCGCTCCAGCGAAACGACATTATGGCGGCAACTAATGAACTCGACTAATACGACAGGTTCGTACTTGTTTAGCCGGTGAACCAGTGAGCTCGGACGCGTGGTGGGGGCTGCTACTCGCCCAAAAAAATAGAATAAAATGGATTGACTCGACTAAATTACTTACTAAACTAATCGACTAAATTTTTAGTGTTCAGACACGTTTATTTACTAAATTACTCGCTTCTAGACTAAAATACTAGCTTAATGCGAACTAGGCTTTAGGCCATTTTAAAAAAAAGAGGTTTTAGTAAATAATTATTTATATGAAAGTAGGTATCGACTAATTATTTTTTTATGTATACCTACTAAACATTTTATAAACTGATGCCTTCGCGCTAGATGTACGGAGGATTTGTTGTGAAGCTGTGAACAGCTTCACAAACTAAGAATAATAATTACAGAGTAAACTATGAATAGCTTACTATATTTTAATTTTTATCCGAACTTTCAAAAGATTCTGAAAAAAATCATTATACCTAATGGCTTCTTTCCATTCTTGGGTTGCTTTGAAAAATAGAACCACAATCGTATAACTTTTCAGCTTCTTTTCAAAAATCCAAATACATGTTGGCAAAGTTAGGTTACCAAATCTTACTGAAAATACATCGAGGTAAAATACTTATAATAATTATAATAGGTATTGAGGTCCCCTGACACTTTTAATTAACTAGTTAAGTTGTACACATTATATAGTAAATATATTGGTATTTAAAAAAAGGGTTGATTTGGTATCATATAAATAACCTTGTGTACTTGAGAAAACAGTTATTTTAAAATCACAGACAGACATTTCAATTTTATTTATAATAATGTATTAAACAAGTAAGATAAAGGAGGCACTAATACTATCTACGCTTTATTATATTATCTATATTTTTAGAGTAGTATTAAAATGCCTTTGTATACTTTATACTTTCATTATAAATTAAAGTAACACTAAAAATTATCTTTTTTGAAAAATAAACTTCGAAAACTACTCAAGATCTAATATTGTACATTATTTACAGACGTCTACGCGTTCGTCTCAGTGGCAATATAATATTCGACTGGCTGTTAAATCCTCTTATTGGAGTTTTTACAAGACTTTTCAATAGCATTATAATGCTTGTTGTCGAGTTAAATATTCGTAATGCTGCACAAATGGCAATTATCTCCATCAACTCTAGTATTGCTGACGTTGTTAAATATCTCGAGTCTTTTAACAACAATTGAGGACGGAATCGGAAATAATATTGAAAAATACATGGTATGAATTAAAAAAGGGTCGTTTTGTTTTATTTCTTCATACATTTCATATTCTGTAGTAGTTTTACTATGGTAGGAAAATGCATATCATAAAAACCAATTTTGGCAATGAACACACTGTAGTGACGTGGTTAGTGGTACGATACAGTTATGTCCGACAACGCAAAAGTGCGCTGTATCTCTTCCGCGCCTGCTCCCGCAAGCGTGAACATGACCCCATATCAGTGCTAACCATGGATGATAAATAAAAGTGCTAACTGCTATTACTGTAACATATTCCAAAAAACTTAAAGGCATACTCAATTCGTCAGTTCTTCTCAGGTCACTGCCAACTGGTATTAGACACATGACGTTCAGTAAAAAAATGTAATAATTTAATGCTGAACAAACAGTTAACTAACGCGCTTACTCTCTTGAACTTTAATCTGTCTTTGCCATGGTAACCGTTGCTATAGTCTGACAAATGATATGTAATCTATACATACATATAATAAAATTCTAACTAAGTCGAATCTGTACCTACATGAAATATTTTTTGGAAAATTTTATTGAAATAGACATTATTATCGATACAGAGGCTAAATCTATAGTTTTTAGAATTTTTGTCTGTCTGTCTGTTACCGCATCACAGAAAAATTACTGGAGGGATTTTGATGAAGTTTGGTATGGTGATAGCTGGTTATCCGGGTCAACATAGAGGATACTTTTTACCGCGGGAAAATATGTTCAAAGAGTATTAGAACATTTAGAGTTGTTATGGAATATTCATTATTTTGCACACATTTTGGGGCGCCTAGATAGCTTAAGTTCCACATCTTAAGGAGCACCGTTCCTAAATAACTAGAGACGGTCTTTCCTGCATCATAATACGTATTGATTTAAGTAATTTTTTAAGGTATTAAATATTTAGAATTAGGTACGTAGTACAAGATATTTCTGGTTTTGATTCTATTGATAACTTCATAAATAGACAAAGGGTTTTAAATAGCTTGTCGTATTCGTTTGAATAAAGTTATTATAAATCAATGAAAATGAAATAATAATAGCGCAGTGAGCAGTGTACAGTATACGTATGAATGGGGAAGAATTTTGCCTTTTTTATTTTTAATATTTTTATATATTTATTTTTATAATAATTTTTATTTTTAATTTTGCTCAGTATAACCACGGTAATGTAATGCATACAGTATTCCATCTTCATACAAACGGTCGGAAATCGAGTTATACCTACTCGCGTCGCGTTCGGTATTCACTCGGTACACAACCGTGCAGGGCTGCCCAATCGTATAATTGGATACGAAAATTGTATCAGGTGGTTATGTTATATAACTTTTATAATTGGATACAAAAATAATTAAAAATTAATAATTAATAAATCAGGTAATTTCGCGAATGTCAAACAAAAAAATATCGAGACATCGAATATTTCTTAGTAATAAATATAAAATAACAGGTATTCTATCTCCATACAAACGGCCGGAACGCGAGTCATACCTACGCCACGGTAATTTATATATCTGTGCCTCCTGTGATGAGTGATATAAGTCGAGTTGTACCCTTTTTGTGATTTTTACATAGAAATAATCAGAAAAAAAAATAGGATATTTTTGGTCTAACTCACGTTCTTCTATCTACTATAGTTTCGGAGAAAATTTTGTGCAAAGTGATATAAGTGGCAGTGTTTTTGCAAAAATATCGTGAATATAGATATATTTTAAGTTGTAACCCCTATACTATTGCTGCACACACTATTTTTCGTGCTTCGTGGTATAAGTGCGATTGTATTAATTTTCACATTTTATTTTTTAGTAAATTTATCGTGAATATTGATATTATTAGAGTTATATCACTTTGAACAGATTTTTCTCAATACTGATTAGGGTACAATTCAACATGTACCTACTAATCCTAATTCTGTACAAATCAACTTTTATGTGTAAATGAATATAAATTGAATTGTATCTAAAACTCAAACCAAATCTAAATCAAAAACGTATGAAAAACAAGACGTGCTAAATGATACAAGTGCTGGGATACATCTATAAACTTTTAACTTTTGTGGTTTTGGGATTTGGTTTGGTTTGGTTTTGGGTTTTATCATGGTATGCAATTTTTTTCGCGATTTTGGAGCAGTGATTTTGCATGAACTTGATCCTTCAAAAACAATTATGATGAGCGCGTGGACTGTCAAGTGGTTAGTCGTCTTTTACGACACCCTCAAAATGTAGGGTTTGTGACTTTCAGTATTCTCAATCCCTCACCACACGGACAGTTGCAATTACTAGTTTCCGAACTGAATCAGATGGTGTACCTTCTTACAGACATTTTTATTATCATTTCCGAAATCTCGAATTGCTAAAATTATGGATTTAGCCACTAGTCACATGGCGAACATGAGTTCACAAGACCATATTGAAGCTTAAATTGAACGAACAGAACAAAATAAACAAAATAATAATACCAATGAAGACGGCATTGGATATCATGTAAGAGAACTTATTGAAGGATCGCTGCCAGTGAAACCTATAGAAAGTCCAGTCCCTACTATCCACGAACACAAATATTCAGAAAAATCTGCAGAGAATTTAACAGAAATGGTTATTAACAATAATAAGACAAATGAAACAAATGACAATGATTCCAAAAACCCTATGATGATTTGAACCTTACCGATTCATCCAGCGATGGTGATTTTGTGACGCACGACATGGCCACACCACCTCAGAAGATGATCTTCAACTGAACTTGACTGTGACGTGAAGCTCAGGAGTGTGTTGAGCGATAATTGTGCAGGTTTTTTTTTTTTTTTTTTTTTTTCTATTTATTATAAGGGCTTTTATTTCAAAAATATGCCAGCCCTATCATACCTTAATCTACATAGTTACATAAACCGGATCTTAACAAAATTATATACCATTTTGGCCTCCTCAGAAGTAGGAAAGGACAAAATGGTATTAAAATTACCTACATCGAAAATATTTAGATTCAATGATTTAATTAGGTTTTTCCTTTGTTTATCGTACCGGACACATTCCATTAATAAATGATAAACATCTTCATATACTCCACATACATCACAGTTTGGTGAGGGTGATTTTTTCATAAGAAATAAAAAATTATTTAATGGCATATGTCCGGAACGCAATCTATGTGCTATTTTAATTAAAGTTCTATTACTAAAAATCAAATCAAACCAGGGAGCACGAGGCGGCTGACATTGCAAAGTTCTGTACCAGATTCCTTTTTCTCTAGAGCGTTCATCGAAATATTCTTTCCACATATTATATATTTTATTTTTTAATTTGGAATAATATATACTTTAAAGCCTTTTGTACATCCAGCTCGAGCTAGTTGGTCAGCCTCCTCATTTCCCTCTAAACCTATATGCGATGGGACCCATTGCAACTTCAGATCCATATCTAATTGTATTGCTCTATTTATCTTATCTAGAATAGCATAAGCTACCGGAACACCTCTTAAGCCAGAGGCGCACCGAGCTAAATGCTGCAATGCACTTTTGCTGTCAGTAAAAATGACAATTCTACGATATTTTTTTGTAACTGCATAAGATATAGCTTCTGAAATAGCAAATAATTCCACCGACATAATACAAATATTTGTTGATGTTATATTATATATGCTACTACTTTTACAACTTTGATCAAAAAAGGCAGCTCCTACCATTGTCTCTGATTTGGCTCCATCTGTATATATTTTAATCGAATTACTATATTTATAATTTATTTCTTGTAAAACGTTAGCTTTAAGTTGATTGATTTCATATAAGTTTTTTGCCTTATCAATACATTCCAAATTAGTATAAATGGTTCTATATATCTATATTTGTTAACCACGTATTCATGGTGAACATTTTCAAAGTGCTAGATGAAAACAGTTTCTCATGTTTAATTTCACTATATATACAAGGCAGCAAAGGTTTCTTTTTAGAACGCCAAAAAGGTTTTGTACTAATGTAGTAATTTAGTTCATCAAATAATTTACTTGTTATATTGTTTGACCAAGTTCGTAATTTAAAACAGAATTTCACAGCCAAGTAATATCTTCTTAAGTATAAGGGTGGAATGCAAAGTTCATACTCCATTACATGAATAGGTGTAGATTTAATAAATCCCCCAATTAACCGCAAAGCTTGATTTTGAATAATTTCTAATTTACTTAGGTGTGTTTTTGCACTATTATCATAGAAAAAACAACCGTAATCAATTTTACTTCTTATTAGACATATATATAATTTTCTTAAATATTTTGGGTGAACTCCCCACGAAGGTCCAGTTAACATTTTTAACATATTTAAACTTTTTGTTGCTCTTTGAGCTAACTCACTTATGTGTTTATTCCATAAAAGAGATCGATCTAGCCACATTCCTAAATATTTAATATGGTTTGTAGAAGTAATTGTGTTATTATTAACGCTGACTGTAACATGATCATTCCGTCGCTTCCTACTAAAAGTGCACAGCTTAGACTTACTAGTTGATAACTCTAATCCTATATGATCTAGAAATGTGACAAACAAATTTAATGCCTCCTGAATACTAATTTTGCTTTCGCTTATTTGGCCATGATGTGAAAACAAAACAAAATCATCAGCATACTGACATATGAAGACATTTTTAATTAGTTGATGAATTTTATGCGTAGCAATATTAAAAAGCAGTGGAGACAGAGGGTCACCCTGGGCTAGGCCTTTGTTTGTCCTTCTAGTTTTCTCTTTATTATTAACAATATTTTTGATGCTTAGTTGTCTTTCACTTAAGAAATTCCATAAATATATACAGAATTTACTTCCCATACCTAAATTATCTATTATTTCTAAAACTTTATGTATCAAAATATTATTATATGCATTTTCAATGTCAAGGAAGCATGCCAAGGTTGGCATATTTTTCGAAAATCCAATTTGTATTTGTGTAATTAATCTGATTAAACAGTCTAAACTGGATTGAGCTCGTCTAAATCCTGTAACATTAGGTGCTAAAAAAAAATTATTTTTCTCTACAAACCATTCCATTCTCTTACTAAGCATTACGTGAAAAATTTTACATAAACATGACAAAAGTGATATAGGTCTTAGTTTATCCGTATTACCTGCCTTAGGAATTGCCACTACTAAAATTTTATGCCACTGTTCAGGGACTTTACCTGTTAGAAAAATGAGGTTGTAAATTCTAAGAAGAGTCAGTTTACCATTAGTTGGAAGATTAAAAATCATAGAGTATGTTATTTCATCTTCTCCTGGGGCCGTATCTTTCTTTTTGATGCAAAAATTTAGTTCATGTAGACCTAGGTCAGATTCCAAATACAAGTTATTTGAATAAAATTCTGGTGTATTTAATGGTACTGAATCAGGAGCTAAATTACAAAGAAGTTCTTCACCTTGTACATCAGTTATAAGGGATGGATAGTTCTTACTTCCCTTTATCCACTGCATTTTATGCCACATTTCAGTATCCGATTTAGTTTCATCTATAGAGTCACAAAAATTATGCCAGTCATTTGATCTAGCCTCATAAAGTTTAAGTTGCACTTCTTTTAGTTTATCCTCCAGTAGTTTTAAATTTTGTGGAATAGGATTTCGCCGTAGATTCTTCAGGGCTAATCGTCTCTGGGCTACGAGATTCGATAAAACAGGGGTCCAATATCGTTTAGGTGTAAATTTTTGTGTAGGGTTTAAGCACATTTTATATTTTGGAATATATTCATCGGCGGCTTTGTTTATAAGATTTACAAATTCATCATATATATCCTGTACATCATTACTATGCTTAACATGTTTAAACAAACTTTCTAAATATGTTTTATAACCTACCCAATTAGCCAATTTATAGTTTCTTTTGTTTGTAAAGTTAAAACTAGTTTTATATTTCAGACTAAATTTAACAACTAGATGGTCGCTTCCTAAATTTTCATTAAGTGTAGTCCAACTAAATTTAATTGCTATATTTGTTGAAACAAAAGTTATATCAGGAGAAGTTTCTGTTAAAACACCATTTACTAATTTCACCCTGGTGGGGCTACCATTATTTAGAGAAATAAGATCATTTTCAATTGAAGAATTTAAGAGGTGATTGCCTCGTGTATCATTTTTATAGGACCAATTGGTATGATGCCCATTAAAATCCCCAGCAATTAAAGATGATTTTGAAAACTCAGAAAATATACAATTCCAATCAGTTTGCGATGTCTGTACAGAGGATGGGCAATCAACGCAGACAATATTTTGTAAATATTTACAATTATAAAGTTTAACATGAATAATTTCGATACCATTATTACTAAAAGTTGTTGGGCATTTTTGTGATTTGATTGATCTATGTACCAAAATAGCTACACCACCATAAGAATCATATCGATCTTTTCTATATACATAATATTCGTTAAATTTAATTTCAAAATCAGAGTCAAGCCAAGTTTCACTTACCAAAGCTATGTGGATACTCTCTCTATTAAGTAAGTTTTCAAACTGTAATCTTTTTGGATATAAACTCTGCGCGTTCCATTGCAGTATATTTAATTTAAAGTCTCTATCCATCACTGAAATGCTTAAAAAATTCTTTCAGAAATTTTCCACCTTCAAAGAAACTACTAACAAATTTTATCAATTCATTAAATATTATCTTTACACAAACACAGATTTTTTCTTCCCAGGTCACGCTGTCTTCTAAGATTGCACTTTTTAATTTTATTAACAGCCTCTTAAATGAAAATGCGAACTCCTTTCTATCTCTGTTTTTACTATATTCTTCCGTAGATTTATTTTCTCCTTCGACATCTGACTCCGTTTCTTGGTTTCTAGAATCCATAGTTTGTTTTGTGTTGTTTTTTTTCTTTTTTCTTTTACGTGTTTTTTTTAGACTTTGTTGACTTTTCTTTTTCACTTGCTTCACTATCAGAATACACCTCAGAACAATCAGGACATCTTGACTTCTGTTCATTAACTTGCATTACTACATCTCTGTATGTTACAATTGGTTGAGATCTCGTTAGGTTTTCTTCATCGGTTTGTAAATTTATGTGCGAATTTTTGCTTCTTTCTATTTCTAAATAATATTGTAAAGCTTTTCGGTACGTATAATTTTTTCGACTCATAATGTATCTAATTTCTTTTTCCTTAACAAATACAGAACATGATTTATCCATAGACATATGGGGACCCTTACAATTAACACACTTGTATATGTGAGTCTCACAATTTACATGATTGCCACCACATTTAGGGCATACAGTTTTATTTGTTGGGCAGCTTCTTACGTAGTGGCCAAATTTCCAACATTTTGAACACTGTGTGACTGGAAAAATATACGGTTCTATTTTGAATCTACACCCATAACCATAAACATATGGCGGTACGGTCTCACTATTGAAACATAGTCGCACTGTTTCGCTGTCCGTCCAGTCACCCTTGTCTGTTTGTCTTTTGAGGCGTTTTACAGAGATTAACTCAGCATCACACTTAAAAGCTTCTTGAATTTCTTGCTCACTAACTTCTAGCTCAACCTGTCTAACTATGCCATATGACAAGTTATTTTCTTGTGTCGATTGACATCGGTATCCCATTTCCTTAATTTTTTCGGAGTTTAAAAGTTTTTCCGCTTCAAATTTTGTATTTAACTGTGTCAAAACTTTATATGGATTTTTATATTTTATTTTTATTATATTGGGTATATTTAAAGAACGCATAAACTTAGCTAAACCAATTTGTTTCGGCAGTGGTTCTTTGGAGGTCATGGAAATTTCGTACAAATTTTCTGATTCATCTGCACTCTGTGAATTACTCCGCGCTAATCTTTTTGGGTGTTTTCCCACGGTAATGAAGCCATTTTCATCTTCTTTACCTGAATTTTCTTTCCTTGATCTCTTCTCTGGTCTTAAGATAGGAGATTTCGTCGGAGTCTGCTCATTAGCCTAAATCAACTCTTCATTTATTTGTTGGTCATCTACAGTATTTCTATCTACCTCATCACACTCAATTTCATAGCGCATCTCACTTCCTATACTTTTTTCACCCATTTTATTTTACATTTATAATGAGGGTATTTAAAAAAAAAAGATAATAGATCGTTAAATGTGATATTACGTGCAACTACTTCGCCGCATCACACTCAACTGATTGTGCAGGTTATGACTGATAGCTTATTTCCATCTTCTGTTTTAATTACATTTAAAACATGACCGAATTCAAATAATTTACGGCCTTTTTTATCGTTTTGACCTCTAATCCGATCATTTTTTATCGGTAAAAAAACCAAATTTTATTATTTTTTGCATTATTTAGGCATAGCTAATATTATTTATTACACTGCTTACATCACTACGTTTTTCTTATGTAACACCAGGGCGCTCTTTCGACTTTCGACAGAAGTGCTGCCTGTGCGGTAAAGGGGGGTTTTACTGGGATTTTTAAATGAAAAATTAAAACTTTGATGACCGAACAGCACGCAGTCTTACGATTTATTGAGAAAAAGAAATTTTAAAATCACCGTCTGTGCTATAATGACAATATATAACGACGCCTGATAGAAAAAAAGAGCATTACGTTGGTTATGTTACTTAATTAACTTAAAATAGCTTAATGGTGCTTCAACATGCCCCCGGCCGTTGAAAGCCTGCCTTTCAACAGGAATCTTCCAGTAAGGGACAAATTCTTGAACAGGCTCTTCGTATGACTCCATTGGCAGTCTTAATATCTGCAACCCTGCTGATATTATCCGTGCCGGGATGAAGAGCAACAATTCTTCCCATCCTCCACTTTAATGGCGGCAGGTTGTCTTCTTTGACAACAACAAGTGAGTTGAGTTTCAATGAGTCTTTGGACGTGTACCATTTCACACGTTGCTGCAGCTCGGATACATACTCCTTGCTCCACCTGATCCAAAAATGCTGTCTCATTTGCTCAATTCGCTGGAAACGACTCAGGCGGTTGCTAGAAGGTTCTCGCAGATCCTCGACTGGAAGTGAAGTAAGTGGCCGTCCAATCAAAAAATGTCCAGGAGTCAACGGAAGCACGTCATCAGGGTCCGTAGATAAGGGCGTAAGTGGCCGCGAATTTAAAATACCTTTTATTTGAATTAGTACGGAGTTAAGCTCCTCGTACGTGAGATTACAATTTCCCAACACTCTAATTAAATGGTATTTGACCGACTTAACACCTGCCTCCCAAAGTCCACCGAAATGTGGAGCATAGGCAGGAATAAAATGGAACTTAGTTCCTTGTTGGGCAACGTCTTCAGCTAAGGAGTCACAGTTAAGTTTTAAAAAATTAGAAATTTCATTGTAGGCTCCTACAAACGACGAACCATTGTCGGAAAAAAGATTAAGTGGTTTCCCCTTCGAGACATAAACCTGCGTAATGCCTGTAAATAATTACTGCCAGTCAAGTCACCCACCAATTCCAAATGAATGGCCTTCGTAGTAAAGCACACGAATATAACTATATATACCTTTACTATTTTACATCCGCGACCTTGACGACTAGCTGACGAAATGGGTCCTGCATAGTCGACCCCAACGTTTTGAAAAGGAAAGTCAGCTGGTGAAAGCCTGCTCATTGGCAAATTACCCATTTGGGGAACAACTGTCTGTCCTTTCAAACGTTGACATCGAACGCACTGACGGTAGCAAGCCCTAGCTAAATTACGACCGCCTAGCGGCCAATAGGTTTGCCTAATGGTACTTAATAATAGTTGAGGTCCAGCGTGCATTAACTTGATATGCTCATGTCTGAATAAAAGTTTGACAAAATGATTAGTGGACTGTAATAATATAGGGTGTTTTTTCTCGAATGAATAGTCAGAATTATGTAATCTTCCCCCTATACGGATTATTTTGTTATCATCGAGAAAAACATTAAATTTTAATAATTGATTTTTATATGGTAGTTTTTGTTTATTTATTAATAAATTATATTCGGGAAAAGATTCCTTTTGCGACTGAATTATAATTATGTTTAAAGAGTTTTGTAATTCTTCAGCAGTAAAGTTAGACGTAAATGTAGAATGGGTTTTGCATGTTTTAATAAAACGTAACACATAACAAATACTACGTTGTAACCGCGTAAAATTTGAAAAACGTTCAAAATTAATTAATCCTTTATGTAAATTATGATTAGCGTCACTCGCTACAAGGCAAATATTTGACTTAATTTCAGGTAGGTTCACTGAATCCGTAGGCATGCATGGCAGTCTAGTAATATCCTGTCGTAAAAAGGATGGACCAAACCACCATAAATCCAATGCTTGCATGGCGGAAGGTTCTTCTCCACGAGATATCAAATCCGCGGGATTATCGTCTGTAGGGACATGCCTCCAATTGCTAGAACTGGTTTCTTCTAATATTTCGGAAACACGATTCCGAACAAAAGTATTTAATTTAATTGGTAACATTTTTAACCAGCCCAAAACAATCATAGAATCAGTCCAGAAAACAACATTAGATGCTTGACTCCTGAAGGAACTAACTACCTTTTTATACAAACGTGTACCAAGCACAGCCGCACTAAGCTCAAGTCGTGGGATAGTCACTGGTTTAATGGGAGTGATACGACTTTTTGCCATCAGTAATTGCACAGCAACGTCACCTTCATTATTAATACTGCGAATATACACACAAGCGCCATAGGCTCGCTCTGAAGCGTCGGTAAAGATATGCAATTCGAACTGCTTGTATGATTCACAAACTACACGACGAGGAATGCGTAACTTCTGAAGAGCAGGCAATGCTTTGATCATACCCAACCATGCAGTTCTAATTTCAGGAGGTAATGGGTCATCCCACTTTAAACCCTCAAGCCAAAGTTTCTGAAGCAGCATCTTCATACGTATGACACACGGGGCTAGAAGCCCTAGAGGATCAAATATACGTGCGATAACAGCTAGCATGCTACGCTTAGTGGCTTCCTTTTGCTCAGGAACACTGATAGGAAAACACAAATCATCAGTGTGTGTCTGCCAATCCTAATGTTTTATTAATGGCATCACCTTCGTGGTGGAAGTCTAAGCACGATTCAGTGGGTTCTGAGATTAAATTAGGTTCATTAGATTTCCACTTTCGTAAAGGCATGCATGCGGAAGCAAGTGCATCAGTTATAATCTGATGGCGCATCAAATAAGCCTCCTCAAACAGATCAGCACCGGTCAAAAGATCGTCAACATAGAAGTCGTGCAGAACAACTTCTGCGATCTTCTTGTCGTGACATTCTAAACCTATCTGTTTGAGGCACCTAGTCGCGAGAAATGGTGCACTTGCAGTACCATACGTTACTGTATTTAATTGATACGTCTTAAGTGAGCTGGAGGCATCATCACGCCAAATGATTGCTGCAAGTGTCTGTCAGACGGGTGTACAGACACCTGTCGGTACATTTTCTCCACGTCTGCAGAAAGAACGTACTTATACATCCTATACCTAAGTAAGATAGACGTTAAATCATCTTGAACAGTAGGTCCCACCATTTGAATTTTATTTAAGGAAATGCCAGAGGTGGTGGGAGCACTAGCGTTAAAAACAACTCTTAATTTTGTAGTACTACTACTTTCACGCAAGACACCATGATGCGAAATGAAATATGACGTTTGGTTTGCATTAATATGACACTCGGACATGTGACCTAAAGAAATATACTCAGACATAAAATCCTTGTACATTTTGTCGAGTGGAGGTTGCTTTAAATTTCTGCGCTCTAATGACAGAAAACAGCGTTTTGCACGATGAAATGAATCACCAAGACGACTTAAAGATTCCTTAAGCGGGATTCTAACATTAAAACGGCCGTCTGGCAAACGCGTAGTGTTATTAATAAAGTGTTCTTCGCACATCTTCTCTTCAATTGAATAAGTTGATGACTCATGACAAACTTCTTCAAGCTGCCAAAAACGCTTAAGTAGGTTTTGGATGTCATCTAACTCAAGAGAACTAGAAGAACGTTTATTTTGAAAGTTTGTAAAGTTACATTTTATTGGTGGGAAATGAGATGACAACATATTATAGCCGCAGTTAACTGGGCCACAAACTAGCCAACCAAGTCTAGTTTGTTGTAATGTTGGTTTCCTATCACCTAATATAATTTTATCAGAGCCTAACAAGCTCTAAAATACGTCAGCTCCAATTATAATATCAATGGAAGCTGGCGAGTGAAAATACGGATCTGCTAACTGTATATTCGAAGGAATATCTATATGTACCTGTCTAGCGGGAACGTTATCGGTAATAGTGGGCAAGACAAAACATATTAAATCATCAACATAAGGTTCGTGTAACGATTCGACGTGAACTCGACACATTTTTCTTACAGGAGATAGTGAATTATTAATTCCTTGAATAGACTTTTTTATATTTAAATATGGTAAATTTAATTTTATAAATAATCGTTCCGTCATTATGCAAGACGAACTACCGGAATCAAGAAGGGCGCGTGCGATGTGTTCTTTATTATTTGCATCATAACATTTAATTAACGCAGTCGACAGAAGGACGTCGCTCGAGGTGCTTGTATGCGAGTGCGCCGAGATGTTAGCCGATAGTGCAACGTGCGCGTTGTCTCCGTTGTCAGTAGCGATGGAAGATGACTTGTCCTTGGCCTTGCCGATTGTACATTCACCTGATTTGTTTACAACGGGATGGCTTTTATAATCATTATTGTGAATAAGCGTGTGGTGTTTGCGCTTGCAAATTTTACAACCTGGTTTTTTGCAAGAATTAGGATAGTGACCATGACGAAAACAATTAAAACAAATCTTGTAATTTTGCAATAATAACATTCTATCGCTAACACTCAGTGCTAAGAACTGTGGACATGAATTTAAGTTATGATCGCCACTACACTTTGGACAACCGTGTGCTAATGAAGAATTTATTTTTTCTGTGGAAACCATAGCCTTAATTTTAGTGTTGGATTTAATATTACTGGAAGAGGGGCGTGATAATTCAACTGTTTCTAGTACGTCAGCACGGTTACGAAGAAAATCCATGAACTGTTGAAATGAAATTGATTGAGTTTTATCAAAGCGCCCTTTAAACTCCTCCCACTCTCTAAATGTTTTAAAATCTAATTTTTTACTAATGATATATATTAGAAGAGTATCCCAACTGTGAATAGGCTCTCCTAATGAACTTAATGCTCTAATATTTTTGTTTACAGTGTCGATTGTGCGTTTCAATGCAATTGAGGATTCTTTCGTAATCGATTCGATATCAAACAACGCCGTGACGTGATTATTAATTAATAAGCGTTTGTTATCGAAACGTTCACAAAGAAGTTCCCACGCAACTGTGTAGTTTCGGGCGGAGAACTCAATTGATTTAATTACTATGGCAGCCGAACCTTCCAATGATGAACGCAAATAATGAAATTTGTTAATTTCGTCCATATCGTCATTATCATGAATAAGACTAGTAAAGGTATCGCGAAATTCAAGCCAGTTAACGTAAGATCCTGAGAATTTTGGTAATGAAATGGTAGGTAACTTGACTAGTTGACGCTTTGAACTACTGTGGCTAGATTTTACATCATCCTTTTCTAATTTAGAATAGTTATTTAACATAATTTTTGCCTGAGCGACTAAGTTGTAGTACTGAGATTCTACAGTAGTTCTTTCAATAGATTCAACATCAAGATTTTCACATAAACATTCTAATTGTAATTGAATTTCGTTAAACTCATCATATAAATTTTCTAACTTATCAATACGTAACTGTAACTCCATTGCCTGACAAGGGGTTAACTCGGAACCTTTTAAAAGACCTAAATAGGTTGCAAATGAAGTAATTCTTCCCTTATAACTGCCACGTTTCTTTTTAAGATCTTTTATGTCGGTCATTTTGGAAGGCAGGTGTCGTCAACCTGGAATTTTACAACAGAACGCTAAATAATGTACAAATTATCTTTATAACAATATTACTATGACAATGAGCATTAATCACTAAATAAATATAATTTAATTTGACTTTTAAAAGCACTGCGCTTATAATTTTGCTGTTGTATGATAGACTTAAGACTAGTATATTTAAGTGACTTATTTTACAATTCTAACTATCTACAATGATAACTACTTACAATGCTAATAATTTTATGGGTTTAACATTAAATATTGTATTAAATCTGAATAGTTAACTAATGTAATATTAATATTACTGTACTGTCACAATGAAGTATTGATTAACTATATATTATACAATAATTATTATAAAATCAACCTAATGCAATGTAAATAACTAATTAATACGTTTTAAATTGTAGTAGTTTAGTTTAAATAAGAATAACTTGTAAATATTACATTAAAACATATTTTACTAACCTTATACAGTCTTCATATTGGTCATTAAGTTTTTACCTAGAATATTACGTGAGTGTTGGGTGAAATAAATTTTATTTAACGCTTAAAAACAATTTGTTTTATTGAATTAAATCACTCTAAAGTCCAAGCCACTTTTCTTCATACAAAACGTGTAGGTTGAATCACTTCTTTTGGACACGTTGCTCAGTTTTAGAATTTTATAAAATTCCAGATAATATTCTTTAAATCCCTATATTTCCAAAGAAAATTATAATAACCCGGTTCGTAATGGACCATGTGCGCGTATAGGGGGGTTTTACTGGGATTTTTAAATGAAAAATTAAAACTTTGATGACCGAACAGCACGCAGTCTTACGATTTATTGAGAAAAAGAAATTTTAAAATCACCGTCTGTGCTATAATGACAATATATAACGACGCCTGATAAAAAAAAAGAGCATTACGTTGGTTATGTTACTTAATTAACTTAAAATAGCTTAATGGTGCTTCAACACTGCCCTCTATAGTTCGTGCACACTCCCTATAAAGCTATGGATTAACATTAAACATAATATTTATATTATAAGGATAAATTCACTATTTTGATATTCGATAATTAATCTGTGACTACATCAACCTGTCAAGACTCAACGAGTTTTTGTCAAGTTGACTTTACTTCAGAGATGCGCAAACTAGGTCCTGGAGTGGATTGAACATGGAATAGTTCCTTTTCATAAAGGAACTATGTTCACGAAACATGTTCGCGGAACTGTCTAGTTCCGATAGTTCATCCGATCCGATCGTTCCGATTTTAACAGGTTATCACTGTCATCGGTTCCCGAGGACAGCTTAACGGGAGATATAGTTTTAATTGACCGACTTAAAAAATGGAGGTTATTAATTCGACACGTATATGTATATAATATTATTAGAACTGCAAGATATTAACATAATATGATATATTAGGGCTTCGAAGCAAATATACAAAATGTATATATGTATGTATGTATGTATGTTTGTTTGCTTGTGTGTATGTATGTTTGTCCACGCATTTCGCTGAAACTACTGTTCCGACCGACGTGATGATGCTTTTTTATTTGCTTACAATTATTTTAACTTAGGGAATAGTAAGAATTTCATCAAAATTGGTTTAGTAGTTTTGAAGATATTGATAAAAAAGTGTATTTTTTGTAATTACTACTTTTTACAAAAACTATTTCAGTTTTTACTTAAAACTAAAAATTACGAAATAAAAAATGTTTTAAAAAAAATTAAACCAACTTCAAAAAACTATTATGGTGCTTTCGCGCGCAATGTGAATCTAGACGAACGCAACAAAGTGCAAAAATATTGAGTCAAAAGTGAATAAAGAACATTAAAATTTAAAAATATATTATTAATGTTTTAAAAGTTCAAAACGAAAATCAGATTTAATCAATGAATTATCGACTTTAACGCACAGTGAAGTATGCACATTATTAATTGTAATAGCATAGTAAAAGATGACATTATATTGCGAATACTCGCACACGCACCAGTCACTACAGTAGTTTACTCATAGTACCTACGCGATATAATGGCGCTTCCACACAGCAGTGCAGCAGATAACATCACATACCTAAAATTTTTTAACATGAAATAATTTTAAACCCACGAAAAAAAGGAGAAGGTTCTCAATTCGACATGTATAAATATATTTTTTTATTGTTTGACCTCTTCTTACTTTGGTACTAGGTATCTACTATATCTACACTAAAAATGGAAAATAAAAACTTAGAAAAAACTACTTCAAATAAATAAAAATATTGTAAATGATTGTTTAACTTATGAATTATTTTATTATATACATTGATTTTAATTTTTAATTATTTATTGTTACTATTTTTATTAATTATAAATTCTAATTCATATTAGGTATTGTAAAAATTAAGAAAAAAGTTTAAATTAATAAACATTCTTTATATACATAATAATTAATATAACATTAGATCTAATACTATTATTATAATATAACTGAATATGAAAGGATTTTATTAATAATTAATAAATACTTACTTTCTTAAATTGTTTTAATAGCATTTTTAGTAAGCGCAAGAAATGAAAGACTTTTTTATTTTAATTTAATTAATTTATTTAATGTATTTAGTTTGTGTTCGGTGTTTGGCACGTGTTTATGATTCTCGGTGCTTGTGGCAAGCGCCCAGCATGTGGACGCGGCTTAACAGATGTTTACTAAAAAAAATTAACGCTTGTGAGGAAGCACCTTAAAATTTAATATACAGCTATAGCTCGGGTAGGTTCGGCAGGAGTCGGTTACGTTCAGTTCAGTCAGTCGCTCCGGTGATCGGTCCAATATATTCGTTTACTCGCTCCATCTCACTCCTGCACATGTGGAACTATATGGAACTGTGAACCTGTTTCAATTGACATCTCGGATTGGAACGATATCGTTCCGGCCTAGGACATAGTTCCAGGAACTATTTCAATCCGGACCTACGCATGTCTACTTTACTTTTTCTCGAGCTGGCGCGTAATACGAATCGGTGTATCACTGGATGGTTTTTAAATTGTATTCACAAACCAGAAATTAATACAAGTTCTTAAAAATAATTGTCAGATTTATGTAAATAAGTTTCTACTATTGTTCTTTTGTGTTTATAACTATATTTCTTACTCTGTCTGCTGTCATTGCATTATACTTTTTGTAAGTCTGTTTGTAAATGAGTGTCACTTGTCAGTGTGTCAAAATCATGGATGACAAATAAAAGTCAAAATAAAATAATTAATTTACAAGTGCACGTGTTTAAATTGTGCGTTTTAATTCCACAAATATTGTTAAGTTACTTAGAAAATCATGGGTAAAGTGAAAAAACTAAAACCGTCACAGGTGGGAAAAAATGTCGCTCTTGCAGACCAGATAGAAGCATCTAATACTGTTAAAAATAAAAACAGATTAAAGGGAAGAAATAGACATGAGGATGACGAAGATGTAAGTTTTTATCTCAGATTATTGACATATTAATAATCTAAGGTTTTTATCTATTAAGCTCAGACTATCTAATAATATACTTAGAGCGTCATAGAACTGAACAAGAATCCAAACATTAACTTTTTAAAATAATATACAAATTACATTTTGTATACTGAGTGATCAGTAATTAAATGTTAATAAATAAGGTTGAACTGTACAATCTATGACACAGATTTAAGGGAGGAGAGATAGTGGGGGAGGAGGGGAGGTGTGAGAGGGACTCCCCTTTAAAAGGAAAAACCGCGGAGGCTAGTAGTTTTCGAGATATTTAATTTTCAAAATTTCTATTTTTGAGGTTAAATTATTGTAAAAACAACTTTAACACTAGAAAGATGGAAAAATCAACTTACCAAGAAAGACGGCAAGGGGTCATTTGACCCCATGCTTTATAAATAATTTTTATATAATAAAATGTCCCAAAAACTGTTAACAAATAAGCGAAAATGACATTAAGCTTCGATTTGACTTATATTCATTATGTTTGTATTAACTACTACTTATAATTTTACTTATAAATATGAAAAATAAAAGTTCTTGACTGATTGCAATGTCCACACAAAGGTTTTTTACATGTGTAGCAAACCTTGTTTGCTTGGTTTTTGCAACCAAAAGAGGAGCAATAGCACCTTTTCCTTGTACTGTCAGTAGACAACTCTGTTGGTATTGGTGGCTGTTTTGGTGCCGCTGAGGCATCAGATTCATCGGAAATATCACTGAGTTCAAGAGCTAGCTGGAGTATAAAGTTTCGTCTGTCTTACTTAATTCTGTCTTGTTTGTGATTTCTTGATATAATTGCACTCCATAATCCATGTATAATCCATACACTTATGGCAGCCAAGTCCAATGTACCTATTATAAAAACTTGCACTATCTTTGTGATGCTGCTTTGACACTATGTTTTCTGGCCATTTGGTCAACAACATCAACCCCATTTTTTTGAGTTATAAAATGTTACACTGACAAGTTTTATCTTTACAGAATTTTTGTCTTCTTGAATACTGTAGCTATAAAAAAAATATAACATCTATTCACCACTAAGATATTTCAAATCATATCTAATAATGGAAAGAATGGAATAGGTAATTTACCTATTGGTATATTATCATCTGAGTCGTCACTACTTGAAGAGTTTCATTTGGGTGTATGTATGTATCTCTTCTTTGGGATGATTTTGGTATCTATCTACCCTTTACTCTCACCATCTGATTAACTTCAGGCAAAGATTGTAATTGACTATCAGTAAGTTGAGGCATAGTGACACATCTGAATAACACTGTTTAGGTACTAGACGAAAGCAAGAGAAGAAATAAAGTACAATCGGGTTCATTATATTTTACAACTTCAGCTAATATAAATATTATGGTTTACCCGCTATTGGATAGGTTTACTGTAACAAATACTGCATGGGTCAAATGACCGGTGCCGTATTTGTAGGTAGATGTATGATTTATTTATGATGTAACGATCATATAACAATGGAAACATTTTTAAATGTAAATTTGAACCATTTTAATAAAAGTCACGAGAGGATATGTCAAAAAAACCAATAGTTTTGGAATTATTTAACCCTAAATTTTAAAAAGGGTCATATGACCCCCGCCCGTCTTTCTAGTGTTAAGCATTGCACTTAAGGTTCAATTTACATTGTTTTATATTTCACCTAGAATAATTACCTAAACACAATTGGTGACAGTTTTAAGACAACTTTTGCGTGTATAATAATAGGTACCGGAAGAAGTGGCTACGGATTATGAAAAAAGTTCTAAAAGTTCTAGGGCACTCGCCGGCCGCTACCGCGGCACGCTCGCTTCTCTCGCTCGGCTCTTGCGTTGTTTTAACTGTTCTAACCTAACCAACCTAGAAAGAAAGGTTTCTGTCAAAAAATAACCTAAACCTATTTTGATAAAGCTTTCCTGCGTGGAAATAAAAAACAATTGTAACTGACACTAAAACTGATATTTCAAATTGGCGTCGCTTTTCCTATTTAGCTAATTCTGACATTGACATATCACATAACCAATAAACTATGTACCTGTTTATATTATGTTTTTACGTACAAATAAATTAAGATTTTAACAATTAAATTATGAATTTAACTACAATAATGATTGATAATAACGCAGAACATAGAATATTGTAACGAACTTTGTGAAAAACATCGATAAGTGCGTGTATAAATGTGGTAAAATTACATAAAAAGTTGAAACTTGAACATTTTTTTTCACAAAACTATTTGTTTCCGCGCTCTCAAACTTTATATATAGGCTTCTAATAGAGAGATCTATTAGTGAAAAAAATATGAAGTTACAACTCGATGTCATAGATTGTACAGTTGAGCCATAAATAAAAATAGCCAATGGATTTTTTATACTAAAGACAATAAATTTTATCTAATATTAAACTATCTCTCTTTCGCAATAGAACTAATGTTAAAAAATTGAAAAGAATATACAATATTATTCTTTTATTCATATTTGTAAATTTATATACAAAACTAAAAATTACACTACTGTTATTGATTTTGACATTTATTTTGGCAGACTCCTGTATAATTATTTAGTCTGAGGTATTAAGAAACAGTTTAAGTTAAGTAAATATATATAGTGATAATTATTTTTGCCTTATTCTAAATTATTTTTTTAGTTTGTTACTGCAGATTTATCCAAGAAGATTTTAAAAGCAGCACGAAAGCAACAAGTTGAACTTGGAGGTGGATTACCATCTTCCAGTGCATCTCTCCCAATATCATTTGATGGTATATTATTTTCTAATGTTTTATGACTAGTTATTCATCTGAAAACGTACATTATATTTCATAACATTTTAGATCCCACTTCTGATAATGATGTAGAATCCGATCATGATGATCTTGAACCAGACACTTATTATGATAATATTGAGATCAATGAAGAAGATGAAGAAGCTCTCAAAATGTTCATGTCTTCCAATCCAGAAAAAACTCGAACTCTGGCTGATATAATTAAGGACAAAATAACAGATAAGCATACGGAACTCCACACTCAATTTTCAGATATAGAAACTTTGAAATTACAGAATATTGATCCAAGGTAAATCCAACGAATATAAACACTTAATTACATTTTTTTGGTAATTGATTTTGAACAAAATTATATTTGGTAATATTGTTTTTAGAATAAGAGATATGTATCAAGGAGTCAGAAATGTTTTACAAAAGTATAGATCTGGAAAATTACCTAAGGCATTTAAAATGATACCTCATCTACAAAATTGGGAACAGATATTGTATATTACCGAACCCACAACGTGGTCTGCAGCAGCTATGTACCAGGTGATTTTAATTAAATACTTTGAGTAAATTGTTTAAAGTTACAGTGTCAGTCAATTAAAATGTGTTATATTTGTTTCAGGCGACACGAATTTTTGCTTCTAATTTAAAGGAGAAAATGGCACAAAGATTTTACAACTTAGTATTGTTACCCAGAGTTAGGGATGATCTGGCGGAATACAAAAGATTAAATTTTCATCTGTACCAAGCTCTTAGAAAAGCATTATTCAAACCAGGTGCATTTATGAAGGGTATATTATTGCCTTTGCTAGAAGTAAGTATGATATATATAAAAACTAATATTTGTCAACACAATCATATGAAATTAATATTATCTTTTACAGTTCTTCATTTTAAAATACTTATATATAACTATGTTTATTTTAGGCTGGTGACTGTACATTGCGGGAGGCTATTATTGTTGGTTCAGTTTTAGCTCGTAACTCAGTTCCAGTACTTCATTCAAGTGCAGCACTTCTTAAGATTGCAGAAATGGACTATACTGGGGCAAATTCTATATTCTTAAGGATTTTATTTGACAAAAAGTATGCTCTTCCTTATAGAGTGGTAGATTCTGTTGTATTTCACTTCTTAAGGTAAATAAAATTAAGGCATCTGAATGATTGTATTTATTGCGCTTAGCAGTCAATTTCTTACTTATTAAATTACATCTGTGATTTAACTTTTTCTGAAAAGGTAAAAAAATAATAAATTCATATACATATATATCAATGTTGATTACAAATAGAAATTTTGGTTACTATTTTAAAGCTTTCTCATCAGATAACATTCTTCTTAAAATAAAACACGAATCTTCAACATTAAATCATTAATTATTATATTCAATTTGCAGATTCCAAAATGAGCCAAGAATGTTACCTGTGTTATGGCACCAGGCACTTCTTACTTTTGTACAACGTTATAAAGCAGATATTTCTTCAGAACAAAGAGATGCTCTTTTAGAACTTCTAAGAAAACAGTCACATCCAACAATAACTCAAGAAGTAAGACTGCAAAAGTTTAACTCTTATATAGCTTATGTTATAAAATAATTAATTAGCCTGTGTGTATTACTTGTCCAACTTTTAAACACAAATATAATATATTATTAATAAAGGCAATTTAATTGGTAAACTTTTGGATAGTAAAGTAAGATGATCTTTGATAATATTTCATTCAGTAATCTTATTATATTTGTAATGTTAAAATCTGTCTGCAATTTCTCTCCTGTAAGATCTCATTATTTACAGTAACATAAAATTTCTTTGATTAAAAAACTATTGCTTTTACACAATATGGTGAAAATTACTTTGCAGCCTTTTCTTTTAGTTTTATTTTAAATCACTAAAAAAATAAAATTAGTTTTATACTCATTTTTATTTGTAATTAATACTAATATGTTTGATCTTTGGTTATTTATTTTCATACATTATTATCTTTTCAGATACGAAGAGAATTACAAGCGGCTAAATGCAGAGATTTAGAGATCAATGAGTCAATACCGAATTGTATGGCTGTGGAATAAAATTGTAGTTAATACTGTTAAAAATATGTATATCTTATTTTTAATAAATTTATCTATTTAACATCTAACATTATTGTCTTTTAGTTTCATTTTATAAAAATAAAAAACAATAGTTACAGGTGGAATTAAATAAATGAATGGATATTGACTAACAGTGAATAAATATTTTGATTAGACACTGTGTGTAAAAATTATATTACAGACCCTCTTTTTGAAGTAGAACTACTTTAGGTGTGACTCAATTTAATGGAAAAATGAGTGTCACGGAAATGAATGTTACAGAAGTGAGAGAAAAAATATTAGTATAAAAAAAATACATATTTATATTTTTTAATTATTGTAATTTAAAAATATATATTTACAGTCAAAACCTGCGGTTTCACCCGCGTTCAATTTACAAAAAAGTCTTGCTTTATGTTATATAGTAACTCGACCTCGTTTCACTTGGGTTCACCTCTATATATTATATAACATTAATTGGATATTGTTCAAACAATTACTAAAATCGCGATTAAAAAATGAAGGGTGGGGGTAGGAGGGTGAAAAATACTTTACAAGCTATTCTTAAACCTACCAAATATACAAAAAAATTGTCGAGCCAAACGGCTCCTCCGTGTTGATGTCACGGTGATTGTTTGTGGTTGCACTCCTCCGAAACCGGAGGAGACATAAACACCGTGACATGAGATATTACTTAAAATACTTGAATTATGTCTACTACTATGAAATATGTTAAATCATTTGTTGAGAGTTTTAAAGCTCTTGAAGAGGCAAATTACATCTACTTTAAATATGATGAATGTCAAGTCAACTATCCCCTAACAATTGATAAAATGAATCAATATGATGGTTGATTCAATTTGCTATTAATTGAGTTGTGACTGCAATGTTTTGTAGATAGAAACTCTTAGAAACATAAATAAACAATGAATATTTATACATGTCGATTCTTAATAAAATATTGTTTCCTAATACATCAGTTTTTTTGCATCATATATTATGGAATTGCCAAGGTGATTCCTACTTTTTGGTACTTAAGACTCATGGTCAAATGTTCATGCTATGCAGCTCTTATTGAAACGAAAGTATGGGTTTGGTTAAGTGATAGTAGAATACATTAGACAAATTGAATAGTTTTAAGGACTTGCTGTCTTATGTTGAGTAAGATAGATATATAAAGTTGATACAAACATTCATCCGTGTCGATTATATTTCACCATAGCAGATAATGTTTAACGAAATTAACTGAAAAATGTTAAAGGAATCTAAAGAGAAATTGAAGTGAAATAAAATCCGAAATATTTAAAGAACTTTAAATTTATGCATTATCTGGTGTTCAAATTAGGTAAAGCAACAGGCACGTCTATTTGACTTGTCACAAAGTGTACTGAAGGTAAAATTGTGCATCTACAATCACATTTTCTTCCAGACACAAAATCAAATGATCCTACTTTAGAACCACAATTTTCACAATGTAATTTTCCCCTAGTCCATTGTTCTTCATCAACCTTTTTCTTTATCCAAGCCGGAAGCTGGTCTTCTAGAAGATATATAAAACACTTTGGATTATAACTCTCACATTTTTCATTACAACTTGAGTTGTAAGTACTGACCATGCTATGTAATATATGACGACATTTATGGCATTTGATAACTCCTGACTTTATATCGTTATTCATTTTTCATAAATGAATTAATTAGTATATTATCTTCAATATATACTTATATTATACTTATGTTAATTCCATGAATTTTTTATTAAATTTTTGAACTTTTGGAGAACTTGATCTCAGGATACTTAGTGCCAAAGAGTATAGTTATATACTGGGAACTTAGTGCTATTTCTTTGTTTACATAGACACAGTTTATAACTATACTCTTTGCACAGACACCAGTGGGCAGTGACCATAGAGTATATTGCTACATATATAAAATGGCAGTAACCACTGAGTGGCACTGACCAGTGGTCTCGTTCTCGAATGTCAAGTGTCAACACTTAACAGTCAACACTCAACAGTTCTGAATCAGTCCAGTCAATATGCGAAATTGGTATAGTTGCCACTTGCCTACAAAAAACCGGTATATTTGGATTTTGGACCCATAATCAATAGATGAAAATAAAACAATATTCATTCAAATAAAGTTTATTTATTATTATTTCCATTATCATTAATATTTTAAAGATATTGATATGACCATAAAGATACCAAAATAGTAAATACAAATAGGTATCGATGGTGTGTCTAAGTCTAATAGCATCCAGATGACAATGGTCTAATAGATTAGACACATGGTGACTGACAAGTGACAACTAACATGTCATGGTAAACATTAAGGCAGATTAGATGTTGTTTTTAAAAATAAAATTAAAAAAAATAATTAAATTATTCCTATTGATTTGAATCAAAGTAGACTACTGTAAGTAACTAATGTGTAAACTTTCTCTTCGAAGTTAATAAAATTAATGAAAAATAAAACCACGAATTCTTTTTTATATACAGTTTGTTTAGGAATTCCCTAAAACATCGAGTTGTAAGACACAAGTCCCGGAAATAAATATAAATATCAATATACTCTTGAAGGACTTTTTGGGATTATCCGTATCGTAAAACATAAATGAAAAGGGTTGCCAACTTCGAATTGCAAAATCGGTTTAAAAATAGGGAGATTTTCCACGTTTTCTATGAAATTTTAAAAAAATCGTTACGTTTCGGGATTTCAGTAGGACAGTCCTCATATCGGTAGAAATACCGAAAATCGGTAGGTTCAAGACCACTGCCAGGAGCTAGGAAGAGGAACAACAAATTATTTATATTTATTCTTCGAGGCCAAAACAGAGATAACAAAATAAAGAAAATTAGTAAAATCATAATATGAATATAGATTAAAAATAAATTAAATTATATAGATATGTATTTGTATATGTAGTAGTATGTACAAAAAACTGCCTCGGTGGTGAAGTGGCTAGCATGTACGGCTGCACACCCGGAGGTCCTGGGTTCGAGTCCCGGGTCGGGCCAAGTTTAGTTATTGAGTCTTCCTGTATAGTAAGTTTCAGTAACAGCCCGGAGTTGGGAAGTTGGCGGTGTTTCACCCCCGTGCCTCGGAGAGCACGTAAAGCCGTCGGTCCTGCGCCTTAACTCTCACCGGTCGTGTCGAGTGGTTGTCCCACCGGAGTATGAGAGTGATAGGAATAGAGAGTGCACTTGTGTCTGCGCGTACACTTGAGCACTATAATATCTCCTGCGCAGTTGGCTAATCTCATTGAGATTGGCCGCCGTGGCCGGAATCGGCTAGGAGAACATCATCATCATCATCATCAGTATGTACATATGTTATGTTATATAGTATGTATAATGTTTTATTATATGTATATATAATATATATTTATTTAAGTATTTACATTTGAGTAACTGCACTTTAGCCTGCTTTTTAATACTATCTCTCTAACTCACTTAGGTTTCCTGGAAGAGATCTCTTCTAGAGATAAGTCCACCTTTGCTACCTAATTTAATTGTTTGTTACTCTCTCTATTTTACATATAAGTGCAATATAGAATAGTATATAAATTGAGAGTCTTTTAACTTTTATTACCTACTAGCATTGCCCGCGGCTCCGCCCGCGTTCAGATGACCAAAAACCAAATACTTGTTTTAGTTTTTATATATTAGTATATCTCTTACATTACAGTTTTTGTATTTTTCCTCAGAAATGAGATATTTTCCCGCGGTATAAAGTATCCTATATGTTGACCCGGATAACTAGCTACCATCATACCAAATTTCATCAAAATCCAGTGGTTTTTCCGTGATGCGGTAACAGACAGACAGACAGACAAAAATTCTAAATACTATAGACTCCGCCTTTGTATCGATAATAATGTCTATTTCAATAAGATTTTCCAAAAAATATTTAATGTACAGATTCGGCTTAGTTATAATTTTATTATATGTACTTATAAGTAATAGGTATGTATTATGTATGTACTCTGCCGATCACGCCTGTCATCAGCTATCGCGAACTTATAGAAACTTTCAAAAAATATATTGTTCATGTAATTTTGTTTATTAATTTTATTATATTTTAATTTGCACATAAAATTATTGATAAGTTTTAACTCGTATTTACAAATTTTTCTATTTTTTCTTCGGAGGAGGTCGTGGGTCTAAGGTTTTTATCAAATAAAACAACAAATCGCATGTGCGTGATATTTTTTATTTTCACTGAAATTATTTACGTACTCAACGAGAATTTTACGTTTTCAATTATTCATTCAACTATATTGTGCTTTATTTAGTTACAATGACTTTAAGTAAGTACACGTATAGCATTGTACTGTTCGTTTATGTAACAATATTGACGAACAAATATCTAGAAATAAATATTAGCAATAATATTATGGTATAAAAAGTATTTATAAAGCATTATTTTTAATAAATATCTATATAATTTAAGTTGATAAGATAATTCAATATGAATGTTAAGACTTAAATAAAAATGATTTAAATCATAATAATCGTTGTTTAATTTTACAAGCTAAATGTTACATGTAGGATTCTATTTAAATAGGAAGCAAGCAATTTATTACACATACAGAAAAACAAGGACGTCATATTTAGTATAAAAAAGGAAATACCCGACTGCTTAGTTGTTTTGTAATATTTTATGTTGTATCTATAATATTATTAAAAGAAGGTACATTTATGTGCGAATACAGATACATACTTAACATAATTGCCGTATCAACTACAGGTCTACAGCTAAAATGTTAATTATCGCCGTACCTACTTAATAAACATTGGATGACAAGTTAGATAATATTTTAGGGTAAAAAAAATTCATAATTCAAATGTACTCGTATACAATATACATATTTGTCAAAAAGTAAATAAATTTAACTGTTTTGTATTTTTATTTTTAATCATAATTAATAAACCAGCAGCATATGTTTTAAGACCTGTACAAAACAATTGTTAAGCTTTTACCATAAGAATAAGATTTTACTAAATAAATAAGTATATTAATATGATTTTCTTAATTTAAATTGATTTTTATAATTATAATACTTAATACAAAAGAAATAAAAACGAACTGTTGCAGTGAAAAAAAATATGTCTATGTAAATCTAAACTTGAAATTTAAGTATGAGCCGAGCAGATAAAGAATGAGGAGAATGAACGATATTTGTTTTATAAAGTTCAGAATCATTCAAATTGAATATTTGATCTTTTAAAATTAAAATGTTTTTCGTTCTCAATATATCACAATTATTCCTCATCACTAAATAGTATAAAACAAAGTCGCTTCCCGCTGTCTGTCTGTCCCTATGTATGCTTAGATCTTTATAACTATGCAACGGATTTTGATGCGTTTTTTTAAATAGATAGAGTGATTCAAGAGGAAGGTTTATATGTATAATACATGCATATTATAGTACAGCAAAGTCGAGAAATTCGAATATTTATATTTCATACTAACCGTTAAATCGTACCGAACCCGAGCAAAGCGAGGGAGAGTCGCTAGTTTATACATAAAATACCTTTAAGAAACGTTGCTAATTAAAGCACAACTTTGTTCGCTAAATACAGAATTTATCACGGTAGCGAATCATATGTTGTCAGCTTAGATTATTAAACATATAAATAATCTAAGGTTTTCAGAAAAGCCAAATAAGGTTTCAGTTTACAAAAATTTAAAATACCAAATGACTATTTAATTTTGTAATGAAAAAAAGTCAAGTTTCAACATGTTAGAAGTGAAACTTCATTGGTTATTTATAATCCAAATTTGTAATATTAATAAATTAATAAAAACTTTTAACAAATTACACTCGGACAAAAATATTGAATCATATTATATATAATATTGAATAATATACGAATAGATAACAAAAATATAAAAATAAAAAATATAATAGACACAAAAAGGAAACAAAAATATTTTATCTCTTTCTATCTAGCTGGATGCTAATACATCTTTCGCCTAAACTCTAAGAGTACCCGAGCGAAGCGAGGGGAGCCGCTAGTTATAAAATGTTTTGCATATTTGAAAACAAATTAGTAAAAATAGTAATCATTGAAGATAGCAATGGAAAGAATATCATATAATATTTATATCATTTTTCAAGCAATAACAACGGTTACTATGGCATCCTAATGCAAACGATTACTGAGATGAGTGAGAAGTACAACCATGACGGTTTGTTGTGACGCGACCTTGTAAAATTTTACTCTCATCAAACGCGTGTAAAGAAGTTTCACTTCAAAATATGCTGACGGTACACTGTGAATATTCATAAAGAACCATTATTACTAATTTTATTTTTTATTTTTTTTTAAGTGCGGGTAAATGATACCATTAAATTTAATCAGCATTAAGTTTAATCAACAAAGAAATTTAATCAGATCATACATACGTATGATCTGATTAAAAATAAAATTGATATTATTCTATGCAGTCGGGTTTTCATTGGTAATTTCGTATTCGTAAACTCCGTGATTATTTAGTCATTGGTATTGATATATAGGGTCATGTACATATTTAATAGCAATTGCTTCCACACTTTGGTATACTCAAAATATAGAAATGTTAATGAAATCATGTTACGATATATTTTTTTATTTCTGTAAAGTGTTTATTGTTTAAATTTAATCTGCTTCTTAGAAGAATAGATATCGAGAATTCTAGACATCAATTTGGATAAGGGCGTTCATAAACAGTGTGGCTTATTTGATTTATTTGTCAACAATCAGTGGCGGTCTTAACAATAGCGTGACTCCGTCGACAAATCTTTTCAAGGTTATTCAGACATAAAGGATGTTTTCGCTACTAAAGGTCAAGGAGAGTTCTAATTTAATAGAATTGAAAGATCTATGTTTAATATTACATCACATACTGATGATTTAATACGAACTCCCGTTTTTAATAAGTATTTTTCGTATCGCCATTAGGTAACTCTATTGAAAGTGTATATTTTTCATGTGGTAGGTATTTCTAATTATAGTCGAATCTATAGACTGCTGTAAGTACTTTTTTCTTCTGTTAAGTCTTATTCTTTACATGGTCTAGAATCCCACGATATCAATATCTTTACTAATTTTTATTAACCTTGATATATAAACTAAAAAATGGCTTAAACTTTATGGCTCTCTAAATCTTTACATTTACAGTTTTAAGTTTACAATAAAAATATGTTCTTCAAAATTTGCAGGAAAGGACAACCTGTCATATTGTGCCTACTCTTAAGAGAGATGACATGTTATTTAAATGCCCGGGCATTGGCCCGCTCGCTACCTCATAAGATCGCCACTCATTTTATTGAAAATGTGTAAACCTACAATATAGTTGGTATAGGTACGTGGTGTATACTGTATACCTACTATATTGTATATACATTTGTTGTAGGTATATGCATTTTTTAGTTTATATTGTGTATTTTTTACTAAGCCATATATAAAATCCTTCAAGTATAAGTCGGGGACGTTACTACGCGACTCTTAGCACGTTTAACACGCAACATGCTTAGATATTTTGTGTAACAAAACTTAAAACAGCACGTGTTGTATGGAAAAAATGTTAAATTACATATTAAAAAATAATAATATTAACTTAATATTAATAAATGAGAAAATAAGTTACAACGTTAATATGAAAAATACTATAAAATATTTTATAATATTGTAATAAATTCAGACAATCGAGAGTAGCATAAATAATATACACAACTTTGTCAAGTTGACTTTCTACAAGTAAATTTAATTTTTACCTTAAAAGGTTTAACGATTTTAAAATTAATTGAAAAAGTGATTCTGCCCCATTAAGGACAGGTATTTTTATAGATGTATCTTGTGCACATCTCATTATTGAAGTTAGTTAAAAATGAATGAGAATGGCATTTCATTTGGTTAGAATAAACTGACATACCGAGATTCCCATGTGTTTTTATTTTGTATTAACAATATTCACTATAAAAAGTCAACTAAGCTGAGTCCTTTGATAACAGAGCTAAACGATACAATTCGTGACTCCTCTGCGTCTTATAAACGAAACCGAATAATGCTTTATCCTAAGACTCTTGCTTACGCTAGAACTTTCATTGTGCGCTGTTAAATATTACGACGACGTTATTTATTTTATATTATATTTTACTATGTAGGAAATCTAGGTGCAAAATGACAATTCTTATTTACCATCCTATTTCAATTAATCCATATAAAAATAAGAAAACAACGTTATATGGATAGTACAAATAAACTTTAAAAGATATTGTATTGTAACAAATATTAAAATTTAAATATACCTACAAAGGTGATTTTTTTTCTTAACTTAATATTTTTGTAACATTCGCTACGTAAACAAGAGTCTTAGAATACTGGGTTTGTTACACAACTAGAAATGTCTAGCGTATATGTTAATGAAACGAGATCATGTAAAAATTCAATTACTTATATATACCAACAATAGGTTTTAAGAATATTTGAAACATATTAGAGCTTTGAAACTTAGAAATTACGTGCGCTTATTTTTCAGCTTAACAATATAAAATTTCGATCACAGACAAAATTACTAATTATTATTATGCACGCCTTAACATTGCATTTTATATGTTTTTGAAATATAAAATACTAAACTTATCAATATAATATTCTAGAACAATATAAATGTGTGATTATTCAAAGCTGAAACAACCAGTTTTCGTGACTAAAATTATTTCAAGGCAACAATTTTTAAAAATGATAAAGGCGAACAACTTCACACAAGTTCACTTATGCTAAAATTTGTAGCGCTTATATTTTTAGCCACATTATTTAAATGTATATTTTACAGTGTCTTTCCTGTTCCATACGTAATGTATGTCGAAGAAATGAGACTTTTTTTGTGTATCATATTGACCGTAACGACTATACGATTCGATCGACAAAAATTTGTACGTACACGCTTTAAATGTAAATTTGAACTTTATAGCCGCAAGCACACTTAAAACTGAATTAAATAAATACATACAGACATACATTACATTTAAGGTAATAAATAATCACAGCTATAATAAATATATTGTTAGTTTTAGTGCAGAAAGACGACTGCCCAACTTCCAAATGTCATTATGTTTACAGAATAATCGATCTATCAAATAATATGTACGTATCGAAGTAGGATCATATCATTGGTAGGATAAACATAATTTGTTTCGTTAAAATGCTAATGACTGTGACGATAGATTTTTCCAACTTTATTAACAACGACGTATGATATAGTCGAATCGAAGTGAAATAGTGCCGGTCAACATTCTAAGCGTACAAAGATAAACTATGAGTTTAACGTAGATAATAGATTCCTACTTTATTGTTAATAAAAGTTATATTATACTATAATTATGATTATTTTCGAATTTAGTATAGCTTCATCGATCGTCAACATACTAATTAATATAGGTATAATGGCTTTGAATCCAACAAATAATTTGTGAGCAAAATTTTTGTTATCTTGACCGATAGAGGGAATAGTGAATACAGTTGCATATATTTTTATGCAAAAAAAATGCGCATTCTGTCAATATGAAAGTTTTCAAATTATGGATATATTCAAAATATAAAAAATGACGAATCTTTGAATCTACACCCGAAATATTGATAGAGCTTAAATTTAATTGATAACAGAGAACACCCTGCGTTTTCAAAGCTTTGAAGATATGCTGATCGCTGAAGTAACGTTAATACTTAACCACAGATATCGTTAGCATTAAATTTCCTCAACTCTTAAGAACTAAAATTGCTGCTTTGAATTAAATCTATTATGAAACTACAAAATATGAAATAAAAAATACGTGTACTTTATATTTATATTATCAAAAGTAAAGTAAAAGAAAATTTTAAGAAGTATGAAAATTAAATATATATAATTCTTAGATATTTTCGTAAATATTGAAAGGGAGGGCTCTTAATATTTCATTCTTGATAAAATAAGTACTTGTTAAGTATTTATTTAATGTCAAAATGTCGAATACTATCATCGAAAAATGAATGAGCTGACTGTTACCATTTATAAAGCATATCGTAAAATGATAAAGGTTTAGAAAATAATAGATTAATGTCGTTCAGGGCTAATTACGAAGTGATAAACCGAAAAGTTACATAATGTTTACTCGTGTTATATAGATTTTTATATCCTATGTGAGGTTTCATGACAAGGATAATGTCTAAGGTAAGGTAGGTACATTTACAAAATAAATGTAGAATAACTATTTGATTCAGAAAAAAAGAATAATTATTAATCTTGTAATTAAACTAAGTCCTCGGTTATGTTTGAATATTGTTTGAATCGTTGGCATTATAAAGTCACTACGTATATTTTATGAAATTCTAAATCTATGAAAGCAAGTAGGTATCTAATTAAAGCGTACTATAGTAAATAGCTAAGCAACAAATATTATTTAGTAGTTAAAGACTTGAGTTAAGGTGTACAAACTACCTAAATACATTTCAATTGACCGACTTATCTTCTAAGTCTACCTAAGAATAATACTCTACAAATTATGCTTTTGACTAAAACAACTCTGTAATATTTATAATAGTTTTTTTTCCTTTTTTAAATTAACAATTTTAATTCAGCAGTACATTCGTGGCGTTTTGAAACATAGTTTTGTTTAAAACAAATAGTTCTTTAAGTTAATTAAATTAAAGTGGTTGGTGTAGGGCGGCCATAGGTTATATTAATCCCAAGCGTTCTAGAACTTCTTCGTACATACTTAGTCAATTTTTTAGACACAATTTTAGTCAATTTTTTATACCGCCGTATATTTTTTTATGTTTAGGCAATTAAGATCTGATTATAAAATAGTTTACATAAAATATTATTCATCGATGAAACTACTTTACTTTCTTTAACTATTAAAATAGATCAGCTGATATTCGATATTGCTACTGAGATTTATGGTAGGTGAAAAGTTGTTTTTATTTTATTTTTTATTGTTTCCTACATAAAAAACAAAAATATAACATTCTCTACCACTGAAATTTTATTTTTAAATATTCAAGATTTATATTTTGCACTTTGAAATGTGATTTTGTGTTGTCAATTACAGAGGTTGATGATTTTTTAGAAAATTATTGTTATATTGAAATATGTATGTATTTAGTTACTTTTAAACTTTTAGGTAAAAGTACTTTCATTCATGAAATATGTTTTTGTAATTACCTATATATGTTAAGTGTCCCTACAAAAATAATTTGAAAAATGGAAATGCCTGTTCTTAAATGAAAGCGTAATGCCATTGTTTGTTTTACTGATTAAAAAAAAATTTGTAAAACTGAAAAGAATATTTTTTTGGTTTATTTTTTAATAGTTACTATAAATTCAATGTTAAATAATGAAACCAAAGTTACATACCAATTAATATAGTTTGGGAATCTTACCAGTTTCTATATATGTATTTTGCGTCAACACCTTTTTATAAAACAATAATTTTAAATAGCCAAATGTCTAAGGCCTATAAACGCAGCACCATATAACGGAATTGATACTGCACGCTATCTTTCATGGTGAATATGATGTATCTCACATATTATTATACTTAGTTGAGAATATTTTTCCGATATATTGTGCCATTAAAAGTAAGCTCAACACTTACGAATTATAATAACTTAGTAAGCACGAAATAAAAATTAGCGTTAATATACATATAGTTAGCTTGTTTAGTTGATACCATAGCCGCTTATTATTAAATATATTATAACGTACTCAAGATGTCTGTTCTTACTATATGTAGATTTTATTGCTTACATGATATATTGGCGAGATGTCTTATTTCGTAACTAGGATTATATATTACCACATAAAGATACAATCTTTGAGCCACAATTTAGCAATAACTCTTAGGTAAAATGCAATTTTGTAAAAGTCGCTTTTAAAAGCAGACATTATTTAGCTTTAAATATTATTTTTGTTTTACATAACCCAATCATTAAACTGATCAGATCACAACAAAAATATTAAGAGAGATAGAGTCATATATTAATCATCGTTGTCAAACTATACCTAGTGGGTTTTTAAATCAGAATAAGACAACAATATAAAAAGCTTAAATCATAATAATATATAAGTCACAGCAATACGGGAAAGTGCATTTCTTAGTAAGTATATGCTTCGTTTCATAGTGATCTGACCAATTGCACGACTGGCGTTGTTTATAAACGAAAAATAAGTGGTTTCAATATAATTATTGTGAATTCATCAAAAATGTACTTTTATGCGTCTTTTAAACAATAACAATTAAAAATAAAGATTAATCAGTCAAAGTTTGGGTAAATAAAATTAAAAAAAAAATAGTTTATTATAGTACTCGTGGGTATGCATCATCAAACTTTATATGGTACATACACAGTACACACCTATAATAATAATGACAAGCGAATTTTCATAAACGCACTTCCACAAGGAGCATTCCAAAATGTTTGATCAATGTAGTGTTAGATATTACCTAGCTACAATGTAAAGGCAAGGAGCAAGGACGGGTAGAAAGCGTTTATCGTTTACTCTCTTCTGGAAATACAGTTCACGGTATTACGTAGTGTCTCAGTCTTATAACTTTATACTGTGCAGCTGAGATCTTAACTTAAAATTACAATTTGATCGATGAAATCGATTCGACAGGGAATGCCGACGATCGCAGATAGAACAAAAACGAGATCCGTAATATCCTGACATAGTGCTATTGTATATTACAAAATAATCCCTCGTAATTATGTATAACGGTTGTAGTCTACAACAAAATTAAAGCACCCTATGCGTCCACCGATTATTGCGTGTGAAAACACTCATAAAATTTACAAATACGGGTATTATACGAACTAAGGCCAATTTTTATTCGACCCAAACTTGGACACTATTCAGTAACAGTCATTCGCGTAAAATACAAATGGACTCCGTGCGAGCGTCGGTACGCTCTATAGATCGCGAGGACGTGTCAATTAGGCATCGACGAGAGTACAAAATTGGTCCGTGGGGTCGGGCGCGTCAGAGGAAGGTCCTCAAATCGTCGCGGCGCACATGTGTTATGCGCCGGCAGAAGTGGAAGCGCGCGCGCGGCGCGGCGAGCGTGCTGCTGGGTGTGCCGACGGGCGCCGCTACCGCCAGCGAGCCGCACGAGACGGACTCTGCGAGCGAGCGCGTCGATGGCCGGGAGCGGGGAGCGCTCGTCTCGCCTGCCTCACACTACCTATAGAACGAGTGTGAGTGTGGCGGCGGCGGCAGCGCCGGCGGCACGGGCGCGTGGGGCTCCGACGCCGACCGCTGGACTCCCGGCGTACGGTCGGCACGCTCCCGCCCGCCGCGCCCGCCACGCTCGCGGTCTCCGTTCCAATTCCACTCCCACTGGTTCTACGAAACCAAGTTTATAAATAAATAAGGCTTTTAGATATTGTACTTAGGAAAAATAGTCATACCTATATAATTAATAAAAATACCTCATTCGATTGAGGAACGGAAAGCGAGGCTTTTGGTAGAGGTTGCGAAGGAGTGTGCGCAGGCTGCGCATTGTGGTGAGGGGCATCCCGGGCTTGCAATAATTGTAAAATACGTCGCACATCTGCAGTGAGGCCCGTTTCTAATACAGCAACTCGTCTACTTAGCTCTTCTAATCTCGTCAGGATTGTTGCTACCGATGCCGCAGTAGCAGCTGCACCCACATTTTGATACTGTGGTGAAATAACATCCTGCCAAAAAATATAAATGTTAACAATACAAGTCTATATGTAATTATTTAACTATTGCTACTACTCCTTTTGTTACCTGCGTTGTATTTTGTACTCTTTCAGATGTGAAGGCAAGCGCCGTCGGCCGGCCAGTTTGATGTAAATTGACAGCCGAGTGTGGGGCTGACCTAGAGGTGCGGCCTACGGCTTGTGGCGCACTTGGAGCTAGGATGTCGTCGCAAGAGACGTGGACGGGTGCGGGCGCCGGCGGACTGGGAGACGCGTTGGTATAATACGAGCTAGGGTTAGTGCTGAGGCTTGACACTGGGAGCGTAGCGCTGTGCGCGGGTGTGCTGACTGCCGGCTCACCAGCCATACCTCCAGTCAACGGCGAAGTGTCGTTCAAGGGACCTACAGAAGACTGCCGACGAACGGCTGCTCGACCTCTGTATGTTTGAGGTGTTGATTGAGCTGTAATTGATCAAAGTGTTATTATTTATACTAACAAGCTCTCAATAATATATCTGATGTCTCATTATATTGTTTAATATTAACATAAGTTTTAAGTAATTTCTATCATACATACATACACACAAATATTTACAATGAATGTAAATGATTTTCACAATGTTTAATAAATTTTGTACCATTTCAGTGTTAGCTTTAAATTGATTTTGTCTATTTTATTACAATACATAAATATATTTAATAATGTTACTGTTAAAAGAATTTTTGATAAATTATGGGGTTAATTTGTCGAATTCAAAGGAACATGCAACTAAAGATTTGTATATGCATACTTACAGTATTTGTTGTGTAGCGGCTGGTGGGTTTTATGGTGGTAGAGGTCTGGGAAGCTCCGTTTTAGTTGCGCTAGCATGCCTGCACACAAGGGCCGCGCTCAGAGCGGGCGGAGGAGGAACGTGGTCATAAAGCATGTGTTAGTATGATTATTTATGGGGACATTAATTCAGCAGTTATACCGGATCATATGCTTGACATATCCATTCCACGTTCCTCTCACCACCGTTATCGAAAAGGAGAAATGTGGGACCAAAAGCGTATCACATGCTGCCTCAAATTAAACCAATACGACATAAATTTTAGCTTATTTAGGTAATCCCTTAATTACTTTTTCCAAAATAATTATAATAATGACTTGTATGAGAGAGGATCAAAAATGTATCACAATAAACGCCGTTTTGTCTTATGGATTCTTATTGAAATGTATGTCTAAGATAAATTGTATGTAATAATAGGTCTCTACCTAAGAAGAAGAAAAGAGGTTTAGTATGTGGTATAGTTACCATTCTTGTAGATACGTATAATAAAATAAAACTAAATCATTCAAATAAATAAGTAAATACATAAAAAAATAAATATAATAGAACTTTTTTATTAGTCGCTCATTTGCAATGTGACCAATACAAGAATAGTTCTATTTGAAAAGAGTCATTTGTATACTTCATAAGGATATTATATTTAAAAGGGATTTGCACATCGGTAAATATATCTATGTGCATCTACACTAGAATAGTAATGTTATTTATAAATACCACTAAGCACGAACATCAAGTTTCAAGTAAATACCTCGAATATTTTTTTCAATGTTATATCGTGCCGAGTGTTGTAAATAATTAATATTTTTTTTAAATACTTAATATTACATTCCAATAGCATATTATTGTATACATTATTTTTGTACCTGTAATAGAATTAAGCGTTGTGGAACGTTGCTTACTGAAGTTGAAGTTTAAAGGAGTGACATCCTGGCCTGCTTTGTCCGCTGAAAATTCTAAAATGCCTCGACTAGGCGGAGACTCTGTGTCTTCATCACTACACTGTGAATCCTGAAAGTAGTAAAAAGTTTATAAATGATAGGATAATATTTATATTACTTACGTCGAAGTTTAGCTTAATATAGAGCCTTCAATACGAATTTCTGACTAAAATTTGTCTTAAATGAAAATTGCAATTCATTCTAATAATATAAATGTGTCTGTAAAAACATGAACTCTGTATCTGTAAAGTTCATATTAAAAGATTTTGATGCAATTTGATAAGGACATAGATTACAAAGCTTTTATCCTGCTCCGCTCACTATGCGTGCAGAGCCGTGGGCAAAAACTAGTATTCTATATGTCAGTCTGCTAATTGAAGCCTCTTTATGTGCAACATAGATGTTACTACGACGTAATGTTGTGCTATAGAAATTTGAAAAAGCTCTAAAAACCAGTCAAGGAAAGCTCATTTGCCAATATATGCACACAAGTGCTCTGATATTATTAACACATATGGTGCACAAGAAACGCGAATCACGCACCACCTTGTCTGCAAATGTTTCAGTGTGAGGACGGCGCGTAGTGCGGGCGTACGCCTCGCGAAGCAGTCTAGCGTCGCAAGGATTTTCATATCGCATTCGCCGTCGAGGCTCGATACCCCCTAAATCTTCCTGCAAAAGAACGAAAGTATTACTACACCTAAACCTGATCAGCGAATTACTACGCCGTTTATAATATTATTTTCTATATGTATAAAATTAACATAACAAATACACATAGCACTTGTGCGTTATTATTTTAGGTATGTATGTATGTATTTGATGATGATGTAGCCGATTCCGGCCACGGCGGCCAATCTCATTGAGACTAGCCAACTGCGCAGGAGATATTATAGTGCACAAGTGTACGCACAGACACAGGTGCACTCTCTATTCCTGTCACTTTCATACTCCGGTGGGACGACTGCTCGACACGACCAGTGAGAGTTAAGGCGCAGGACCGACAGCTTTACGTGCTCTCCGAGGCACGGGGGTGAAACACCGCCAACTTCCCAACTCCGGGCTGTTACTGAGACTTACTATACAGAAAGACTCAATAACTAAACTTGGCCCGACCCGGGACTCGAACCCAGGACCTCCGTATGTATTTAGCAGGTATAAGAAATAAAATTGATATTAAACTAAGAAGTATTACTATTTTATAACATATACATAATACTAACGTCTCGCATATTGTAGGTTATTTCAAGATTGTTAACGAATGAAGCGCGAAATTCAGGATAGAAGTCGAGTACGTCAAGCAGGTCATCCCTATGTACCCGATGCAGATCGCAGTAGGTGAGTGCACGAACCCTGCAATTACTACGCCCCACTGTACCATGTACGCACGGGTTTTCACCAAAAATGTCGTCCTTACCTATTATTAACAAAAAAAAACACATTTTTAAAATTCTTTGGAGTATCTTATAAATGTAAAGATTTGTGTAGATTTTTGTTGTATGAACAAAAATGTATACTAGTAATATCATAGGATAATTTGTATCCTTGCATTTTATTCTATTGTGATACCTTTACTTGTTATTTATATTGCCAAGTAGCGGGGTTAAATGGTTTCGAATAAATACATAGATCATTTAAAAGTACTTGGTCATTCCTATAACCTTCGCAATATTATATTACTATTTGAGAATGTGTGACATTAAAAATTACCTAATATGGCCATAACAATATCATCCTTAAGAATTTCTATGGATCCTCTAGATATAAAGTACAAGGATGTTAGAACATCGCCTCGATGAACCAAAGTTTCTCCAGGAGGTGCATGAGTAGTCTTAAATCTTAGAGAGAGCGCCCTGAAATTACGGAAAACAAATTTTATTTAACAATATGATATATTATTTTTTTATTGATAATTGATTATGATATGTACTTAATATGATTCATTGATTATGATATGATATGTTATTTAATATGTACATTACTTATACGATAATTTACCTTAAGCAACCAGGACTAGCACCTTCAAAAGCAGAACAATTAGCGAGTAAATTTCTGTTTAAATGGAGACAAATGTCAGCTTGAAGACATTCGGGAAAGCCTTTTAATACACTAGATGTGTCGATTCCGTTCGTATAACTCCATGCATGTTGAAAGTATTCTTCTAATCTTTGCCGTAAAGGATTCGTGATCTGTAAATATAACAGGACATGCATCTATAATCTATATAAATAAAAATGAAATGCTGTTCTTTAATAAGAGCATCACGTGAGAACGGCTGGATGGATTTTTGTTTCCAAAAAAACCCCCAAAAAATTGGGAATATCGGGAAAACTAAAAGTACCTACTTTTTTCTTTTGGATTTTTGTACAAAAAAAACCAAACACAAACTAATTTATTGAAATTTGGAAAGAGCAACGTCAGATAATTACCTGGTGAAATCTAATGAACTCCCGAACTCTCAGTATTTGAGTATGATACCTCGCAGTCCCCGAATATAGCCTTTGAATTATTGCGGATACGTTTCCAAAAATACTAGCGTACATAAGAGCTGTGAATAAAAAAATAATAAAAGTGAAAAATTAAATTCACTAGTACTTATCGTTTCCTTTTTTTTATATAGTCACAATATCACTGAAGTTGCTTAGGGAGGTTATAATACTCGTATATGTAGGTCTAACATTATCTGCCAGTAGGACAAAACTCCGGGCAGTTATAATTTCTTTCATTTTACATAATTGTTTCGACTTTAGAATATACCTGCAATATATATCACAAATGATGGAATATTAAAAATAAAATAAGAAGATTAATTATTTACCGATGCGTAGAATTTTAAATATTATATTATCTTTAAATAAACTACTTTTCTAGATATGTACATACATATATTATATCTTCTAAAGATAGTTTTATTTCAAATATTCGCGTAAATCTAAGAAAGTATTACTATATTATCTATTCAAAAAGGGATAATTAATTTAAAACTATAATATTAAAATTATAACGTACAGCCAACAAGCATGACGAATATTGTGAATCCTTTCTCCATATCAGTGTTAGGCGCTACATTGCCAAAGCCGACGCTTGTTAATGATGTACATGTAAAGTATAAAGCGGTGATGTAACGAGATCTGAAATCAAAGAAAATTATCAATTGTATAGAAAATGAACAATTATTTATATTTTTTGTTACTAAATGGGCCGAGTACCTCATCGAAGGTCCAGTAGAGTTGTCGTACGAAGCTTGGACATCGTTAGCGAGCGCGTCAAGCCAGCCAATAGGTGCATGAAGCTGAGGTCTCTCCCAGCTTCCAATTGCGTACCTATAAAAAAAATCATATAAATATATAGAGAAATACGATTGTTGATGCTGTTCATTTTTTTTTTTCAAATTAGCTTACCATAGACAAGCGAGCCAATGTGCAATAAGGACAAAGGTAGCCATAAGAAGGAGGAGGACGGCAGTACCATATTCGGAGTATCTGTCGATCTTACGCGCCACTCGCACCAGTCGCAATAAGCGCGCTGTTTTCAACAAACCGATGAGAGTAGTCGTCTGCAAACATAGAAAGCACACTGAAAAAGCTGTCCAACAGTTACGTGAAGCAATTTCCTTAGCCGCATACCGAACCCAAGCATTGTATGAACGTTCGCGTAATACTAAGTAGCATTAATGAGGCTTCACAGCGATTTTTCACTTCAAACAAGCGGAAGTTTATCTATGGATATACGATGCGAGCGTCTTCCGAGCTCAGCCATACAGGTATTGCGATTACAAGCGTTGTTTCAAACTATAAAATTAGCTTCTTTATAGGTTGCGGTGCATAAAACTGTAGGTATAATTCTAATTAATTATTTTTATACATTCAAATTAAGGGTATCACTGTTGCTTTCTTACACACTAAACTAAGAAATTATCAAGGCAATATGCTGTTATCGACTTTACTAACCTAATTTGGACTGAGGACAAAATATTTCTACGTAATTAATATAATCTTATCATTCATTACTGCGGCTAAATATTCTTAACATTACGCGCATAAACAATATGTTATGAGTGTGTTAATCATACAGGTGCATTGTGACGAGATATGTTGGTTCTCACAGCTTTGAAGGGTTGAATAGGTACTATAAGTATGCATTTGAACACGCTTTAAAAATGTTATACGAGTAACTTACCTATCATCGAAATTTTGTTATTGTTTTAAATTAAATTGCTTACTTATTATAAACTTTATATATAAGCTTTTAAACTAATTATTAATATTAATTACACTTTTTACATCTAGCGGATTAGTGTAGAAAATAAAATGAAAAATTATTTTAAACAGTTTATTTGCATAAAACAAATATAACTCCCTATTAATAAAATATACGATTGTAAAAATATCATCAGTTTTTTTTTCTAAATTTTGAATAATTTTTTATCTGCATTTTTTTAAATAAATTTCCCTAAATGCCACGTAGGTGGGTGCCACATGAATGCAATATGTATCAATACATATAGTTTAGTGCTTTGTTATGTAGTGAAAATGCAATTTTTACAAATAATTCGTCTGGGAAGTGTGAGCGTATTTACTACCAAGCTCTGTGCACTTCGTGACTTGCACTTTACTATGGACTAAAGCTTATGATAATGTTTTGCCTAAAGTAAAAAGTGATTATAATATATAATGGATATCTCTATGCAGGATTGAATCTCTCTTCTTAAAGCCTTTCTTCTTAATGATTTGTTTGTATGTAATGCATTTATTTTTAAATAAATATACAAACATACAGAATGTCTGCGTTGTAAAAAAAGTATAATCATAATTTTATGACTGTCCTGTTCAATATTATAATTTGATAGATAATTATTACGAGCAAGACATAAAAATTGTTTTTCCAAAAAAAAAGTATACGCTACGTATATTTCCGTAGTAACTTTTTGATACTTCCGGTTTTTATTTTGTTTGGTTCACGTTTTCATTCAAATTCATTCAATTCATTTTACATATTAAGAAGGGAATGTCATGCTAGCAAAGATGAAGGCCTTCATTACCTTGCCTCTAGTTGCGTTCTACGCCTCTGCAGGAAACAAATGAAACTCGTCAATACTCAATGCTATATAATATTTCTCAAGCTACCTTGCATAAAACAAAATTGGAGACAAAATGTTCAAAGTCTATATCGCTTTTATGCACTAGAGGTAGAGCAAAAGCTGTGGCTACTGTCAAAAATCAATGCGGATCTCATATTTGGATAACTATAATTTCGCCCCATTCGTTTATATTTGAAATATAGGTGGCGAAGCTCGTGATATAGCGAGTGAGCACTTCATAGATTTGGCGCTGTGTAAAATTCAAAAACAACTTTGCTCATGGGAAGCGTCCTCATCTTCCATTAACGCATTCGCTTAGTGGATTTAAAATGGCTAGTGGAAATTAATTTCAAAGTATAAAACTAAAATGTAAGAAAATAGAGTGGCAGCAACATAAAAATAGTTCACAAAGATGGTATACCTCATCACTTTCCAGCCCCTGCTGTAACAAGAAACGGTATTACAAATTCAGTACGCACCCACCTTGGGTAATCTCCATACCGACTTTACGTCGAACTAAATAGTCAAATACTTTCGGAATCATATTAGTCAAAAGAACCTACTAATTAGTACATGTTACAAGTTTAATTATAAATTATATTTGAAAAAAAACTAAAATAATTTCAAAATAATAAACATCAGTTATAAAAAATAATAAAGAATGATAATATAATGGCGGTCGAATTTCATTTAATTTTAAGATAAGTATTAGCCAATTTAATCTGAACAGTAGTGTGGGGCTTGTGATTGGCATATTATATAGTTTAGTAATCGTGTTGTTATATTCAAGTGACAGCTGCGTTAACTGCATTCCACTACTGTACGTGAACTTCTAAGATTTTATCCAGAGCTTCATTTGTCCGAAAGTAATATTGGAGGCTTCGTTCGCTTGAATTATAGTTTGTAGGCATTCTGATTTATATTTCTTCCCCTTTAAGTAATCTTCGTGAAAATATAACTCGACCTACTTTTCTAACGACCCATTTTATCATTCTCTTAACAAAGTGAATCGTGTTCCGCGATTTTAATCTTACATAAGAGGTGTGTATTTAATACGCCTAAGTTTGTACATTACACTTTTATTGCTACGTTTGAATTGTATTGTGTTAATCTGTTATATGGAATTTATACGAGTTTCCTATAATGGTCTGACACTTGGCGTTTCGGACAATTGATCGTCTGGTGGCTATTACCTTCTAAATCAGGCATTTATTTTATGTACTATTTCTATTTAAGTCATGTGTAGATGTGACATGATATCATATGAGTTGGTGAGTGGGTGCGAGGTAAAGGCGGCTCACTTCGTCGGTGTCGGTTCCGAAGAGAAGTAGGTCGAAGGGGATGGCGGCGACAAGGTCGATGACAAACCACCCTCGCAAGTAATGCAGGGCGATTTTCCCGGGGTCTGATTCCACTTCGTCTGCTGCGTTCACGTACGTAGTGCGGAAGTTGATTAGGATGTCTATTATGAATGTCACGTCCACTGGAAATATAGTAGGGATAATGCAAATCTTGAAGAAAACCTGAATACATACGTTTTCGTGCATCTTCTAAATTATTCTTTTAGCAATAATTTTATTTTCAAAAGCTAGAAAAATTGGCATTTTTAATGAAAATATGAAGAGAAATTAATAAGTTCACATAAATTATTACCTATCATATCAATAACTACTATAGGGTCCTGGCCAAAACCTCGCGATCGTTTGTCGAAATCTGGTTCGTTCAGTTGGAAAGCGGCCACGTAGGGGGTAAATATTGCGGTGTAGATGACCAATATCAGAATCAACCAATCCCAAGCGGCCTGAAACAAAAGTTAATTCATTTGATTTAAAGGTTAAATAAACTTTATATAAGTATATTATATGTATATCTAGTGCGAACTAAACACTGACGAGACATTGTTTTTTGTCTTTGGTTCTGTATCTGTACACGAACTAACAAAAAGATGTAAAAAAATAATTTGGTTTCTCAACACAAATGTTAAAAATATAGGTAAACTATACTGTACCAATAAAAACCTAAAGTATATAAATTCCCTGAAAAATAACTTTTAAAATAATAGCGTGTAGCGTAGGTTGCGCTTTTGCGTGTTGAAAATGAACGAGGTCGATGCGGCAAATATTTTTTATTTACCAGCGCTAACAATTACCCACCAGAATTCCCTAACTACAACATACATTAAAATATTATTCTTTTATTGATTATTTTACACAAGTAAAGTAATTTAAAGTAAGTAGCATAATAATCAACTGTCGTCAATGAACAAATTGAAAAGGATTCGCTCTAACATACATTTTCTAAATGATCTGTTTCCAATTCTTACAATAGAATTGTAAATTTTGGTTTTGACAAGTAATAAGTAGTCAATTAATATTAAATACAGAATATTTGGAAACTTCAAATGATATGTATCTGAGTATTATGAGTATTTAACATTAAAAAAAACAATACATAATGATTTTCCAACTCAGATTATAATTAAATTCTTATTTTTTTGGATCTACCCATCTAAGGGGTACCATGACCATTTATGACATTGTTTTTCCCAATGTGACTTTTTGTCTTAGTAAAAAGTGAATAAAAATCATTTTGTTATTTAGAATTATCTAATTAATTAGACAAAAATATAAATTATGTCACTTATGTAAAATAATGTATTTGACGAAACATTGATGAGTTATTGTGCGCATCTGCGAAGCTTCTGACATAGTAGCGTCAGTACAATAGTGGCACGCGAGTCGTAGTACGGAATTATTTGCGAGATATTAATATAACAGACAAAATCAGCAAGTAATTTGTACATACGAGTTTGTAGATACTCGTATATGAGTGTGCTACATACATTTGTCTTATAACATCTTGTTAAAGTCAGGGCGTGTCATTAATCTGTATATATTAGAATATTACTCAAGGATATATAACCTATATTGTATTATTTATTGATAAAATTATTACTTTTAAACAAAATACTTGTTGTTAAAAAAATTAAAATTAGATAGTTTACTTTTTAAAAGTAGAATTGGCCATATCAGTGAAATCAGGGTACTCTCAATTTGCGACCGATATTTTGTTAGTATAAACTTTGTTCTCCAAGTTTGAACATAGCCGCTAAGCAGTACCTTATAAATTATGGCTAGATTAAATCTGAACTACTTATAATGGAAAATTTAAATATACTTAAAAGTTAAGAATTTTTTTTTAATTTTAATCCCGTATATTAATAATAATACTAAGAATTCAATTAAATAGAAGAAAGTCTTTATTAGGTTTAATCATTGTATGATGTTCTCCTGACTGATTCCGGCCACGGCGGCCCATCTCATTGAGATTAGCCAACTGCGCAGGAGATATTATAGTGCACAAGTGTACGCGCAGACACAACGTGCACTCTCTATTCCTGTTACTCTCATACTCCGGTGGGACGACACGAGACACGACCAGTGAGAGTTAAGGCGAAGGACCGACGGCTTTAGGTGCTTTCCGAGGCACGGGGGTGAAACACCGCCAACTTTCCAACTCCGGGCTGTTACTGAGGCTTACTATACAGAAAGACTCAATAACTAAACTTGGCCCGACCCGGGACTCGAACCCAGGACCTCCAGGTATGCAGCCGTACATGCTAGCCACTATACCACCGAGGCAGTTGAATCAATATCATAGTATAGTCACTTACCTTATAAGGAGAATGGTGGAGGATAGTGCAGGGATGTGATGGTTGCGTGGTTCCCTTGTGGCCGCCCGTCGCGCCCAGTGACAGGACCTGCGAACAACAGAGCCCGTGATATGTAAATGTATACATAGCTGGTAGGATTCCCCTATTTTATAATAAATGCTATAAGTATGTTAAAGTACCAGCTTCCTTAAAATTGCACTTTCATTACCATAATATATCATGATTATATCACGTTGATATTACAATAATAATATAATTAATTATACAATAATAAACAATAATGCTAAAGAATATATGTAGTAAGTAGGTGCTCGTTTTTCCTTTACATTTGGTTTACTACTACTTACGTTTGAAAATAATAAGGATAGACTATTTATTTTTAATACCTTTTAAATAAATAATACCAAGTGAAATTTTACGCGTAATATTAAAATCTTGTAGATGACTTATTGTACACCACACTTAGTAACTGAAATAGAAAAATAATTACCCAATCAGAGGCTCGATCAAGCTCAATAACCCTGTGAATTGCATGGGTTAGGCAACGATGCTTGAGTGTTCCGAACTGGGCTTAAAACCATCAATAAATAATGTCTTACACGATTTATCGATATTTTCCTGTTAAATAAAAGAAATTGTTCATTTCTAATATATCCTCGGAATAATTCAGTGAAAACTGAAGGACTTCCAAAAAATTTAGACAGAAAATAAAAATTGTTTATCCAAAATTAAAGAAGAGCAATAGTAGCCTATCTATAGCAAAACTACCTGTTAGAACTAAATAGTACAGGGATGTATAAGACATTCAGGTTCAACTACAATATCTATGTCATTCAAATCTAGCAGTTTAGTTTTAGACGTGATTTGCACCTAAAACTAGAAAGACACTTTCATGCCTCCTTTACTTCGGTCGCTACATGGTTTTTGGATAGCTTGCATTATAGTACTCACTATACTGTTTAATTAATTATAAGCGAGTTTCATGCTTATTGATTGTTAGTGTTATGTGAAAGTTTTGTATATTTTTTTACCGCAACTGAGCTTGTTGCGGCTTAAAACTTACAAAGGTTGAGTCCCCTACGTATATTATGGTTTAACGCTTCACAATGTTTATTTATTTTATTATAATGTTATGTTTTATTTAATAGAGATATTTTTATTTTATTATGTGTTAACGAATTTATATATATGTAACATATTAATTTATAATACTATGTTACGTACGTACGTTATAATCAAAAATGAAGTCATATTACTAAGAACGTGTAAATATTTATTGAAATATTTACTTATTTTACTTATGTTTTTTAGAAAATAATTGTGCTGTTGACAATTTATTTTCACTTCATAGTAGTGAGTTTGTTAGTTTATCTTTCATTCGTGTAGCGTTGTGCTAACAATGACATATGCTACGTGTGATCCTGGTACATTAGTTCAGAAGCTGGTGCATAAATCTTGTTTAACACTAGGAATTTATATTATTAGCAATATCTATAAATGAAGTATATATGAAATAGAATTAAAAATTGACATGAGAACTCTACCTTGCAAAGTAAAAATAAAATTAAAATTGTGTATTAAAAATAAACGATCGAAAACGAATTCGCAAATGATCTACGCGTGAGCGTAAATTATACCGTGAAAGATTTTGAAATAACATTTTTTTAAATTTCATAATAAATTTATTGAAACAAAAACTATTTGGCAGTGTTTGGATTTGTCAGACCAGAACAGAATGTGAAAAATAGGTCACTAGATTGAACTTACTGGGTGGAACTAAAACGATTTCAAAGCTATTACTTTAAAAAAATAGTGGTGTTTTAAACACTAGCTTTTGCTCGGCTATAAAAAAGTATGTCGTAAACAGTAAATATTTTTATATTGCTATTTTCTAATTAATTATCTATACTAATATTATAAAGAGGTAAAGTTTGTGATCTTGTGAGTTTGTGAGTTTGTGACGTTGTAGGGGGTAATCTCTGGATCTACTGAACCGTTTTTAAAAATTCTTTTACCAATAGAAAGCAGCGTTCTTTCTGAGTGTCATAGGCTATATATTAACCCGAAAAATGAAAAAGCTTTTTCGTGGTAGTCGGATTTGCAAAGTAAGTCGGAGAAAAAACGGTCGAACGAAAACGTTTCTTACAATGCCTACAAAAAAGTCAGTTACAGCATATGTCTAACTTTTATATTTAAGTCACAAAAAGTAGTTTTTTATATTAAAAAAATCATTTAAATCGGTAGGTCATGTTTATTGGTCATATTATCAACAATTATGAATTCTTATCAAAATAAGTAAATTTATCGTCTAAAATGTTTAAAATAAAAGACTTTTTCCTTTTACTACATATAATTTGGACAAATGGTTAAAGAGATAATAATACAACATATTCGTAGGTATGGACGAACCCGAGCGAGCTGTTTGTCTGTTTTTCTGTTTGTACGGGCTAATCTCTGAATCTATTAGACCGATGTAAATGAAATTTTGCATGGTGGTACCTTATATCCCCGGGCAACATTTTAGATACTTTTCATCCCAGAAAATTAAAGAGTTCCCGTGGGATAGTTAAAAAACTATAACAACTTATACAGCTTATTACACAAAAACTACTGATTAGATTTTAATGAAACTTTACAATAATATTGTTCATATATGGCAAAAATAAATTAGCTACTTTTCCTCCCGGAAAATTAAAGAGTTTCCGTGGGATAGTCCAAAAACTATAGTAACTTATACAGCTTAGTACACAAAAACTACTGATTGGATTTTGATGAAACTTTACAATAATATATAGTTCATACATCAGAATAACAAATAGGTTACTTTTTATCCCGGAAAAATGTACTGTTCCCGTGGGATAGATGTTCTTGTTTATTTGTAACGTATTATGTTCACAACATAGACCCCAAAACAATCGTTATTAAAAAATTGTCTGTTTGCCTGTATGTCTGTTTGTCTGTTTTTGCATGAGCGTTTCACGCGAAAAGTAATGTACCGATTTCAACGAAATTTGGTGAAGTGATAACTTGTTACTTGAGTCAACATTTAGGATACCTTTTACGACAGGCAAATTATTCATTCCCACGGTTCAACAACAAATACTGATTCTATCGAATCGTCCTTAGAAATTTATATGGGTAACGTTGGCCCAACCTTAAAAGATAGATCAAAACATTGTGCAAGAAAATCGCAAGTCTTAAAAAGGTCTATAGAAAAGTTCTACATAGTATATGTCTATCTCCTCAGGTACACTCGCTATAACTATTTTCATTATTATATATTACCGTTTTATTATACGTTATTTATTCTATTATTATTATAGATATAATAAAACTGTAGAGGTTAGAAAAAAATGCTAAAAACCGAGTCAGTTCTCTTCTTGCATCCCGAAAGAAGAGAAATAGAACAAATCCAGTTTTTTTTCATTTTTTTCTCTGTCTGTTTGTTTGTTTGTACGGGCTAATCTCCGAAACTATTGAACCGATTTAAATGAAATTTTGCATGGTAGTACCTTATATCCCCGGTCAATATCTAAGATACTTTTCATTCTAGAAAATTAAAGAGTTTCCGTGGGATAGATAAAAAACTATAGTAACTTATACAGCTTAATACACAACTTATCCACCTAATTTAGTAAAATTTGGCATGCTGATACCTTATATTGCCGGTCAAACAACAGGTTACTTTTCATCCCGGAAAAATGAACGGTTCCCGTGGGATAGATATGTTTGTGCTTTTCTAGAGGTGAACCCGAGCGAAGCGAGGGTGAGCCGCTAGTATTATATTCTTCGTGAAATGAATTTATTTATTTATATTATTAGTTATTTCTTTCTTTTTATAATCTATACTTAGATCGCTACATTAAATACTTTTTTAAAAGTGGCTTGATTTTGACCATTGATGTATGTAGGTGTAGAAATAAATGGTTTTTATTTTTTATAATTACAATCGTGTTTCCCAATTCATGCAAAAACCACAAAAAAAATGTAGAATTTTAATAGCGATGATGTAAAAGCTTCGATTGTAGTTCATATAATATACTTATTCTGTACTTAATATATATATATATATATATATATATATATATATATATATATATATATATTTTATATATTTATTTATTTTATCTTCATATAGATATTTCAGTGTTTAGTGTTATAGGAGAAAAGAGTTTAATAAAAAAGGTTTTTCGAACAAGTTGCTTTTATGTGGAAATTGCAGCTTGGATTTTCATTTGATTTTCAAAGATAGTGGATGAGATAAAAATATAAGTAGTAGTGTATGTACGCGGGGTGTATTACAAGGCACTGTTGATTGAAATAATATGAAATTAGTTTTTAAATTCTAAACGAACAAATAACAGAAGTTTTTTTACCGTTAATTGTCAAATATAGATACTTTACGTGGTTAAAGAAAATAAAAAAATTATCTTTTTGATACTCACTAGATCACTATTATTTGAAATAAATGGCATTTATGGGATATCATTAAAAGGTAATTTTTAAAGAGAAGAAAATCCTGAGAGATGAGATAAGAGGTGCCATAGAGTCTGACTCGCCAGGGAAGCGAGGGCACGTCGTGTCGGTACTAAATATACATATTCTGTACGGACTATATTAAAAACTATACGGATTACCTATTATTAGAATGCGAACGTTTGTAAGTGTATGTTTGTTACGCTTTTACGATGAAACAGCGGCACGGGTTTCGATAAAAATCAGTAAACAGGTAAACTAAAACCTGGAGTTCCTACTCTTAGTTAGTGATCTAGGGAACCACCTGAGCGAAGTGAGTCTAATCGCTAGTATTACATTACTGTTGTTAAACTTCCGTTCCTATATATAAAATAATAAGTACAAAGATACTCTGTACTGTGATATCTAGTGTTATCACCAGTTTTATACATGATATGATCGCAGTGTTAGGTAAGAAAAGCGTATTTTACAAATGTACAATTGATATGAAAAGCGTAGGAGGTTACCTATTAAATTTTTTAACATTATATAGAACTTACCATTAAGGATATACATATTTAAAATAATATTCAATGTTTTTAAAACAAATTGCAAACTGAATTATGTAGGCATACCTCTTTATATATTACATTCATAATCATAAACACATTTTTTATTAAAAAGTATAGTTAACATGTTTTTTGAAATATTTTTATTATAGTTTATTCCAGTTTTGGTATAATAGACAGTGGTGCTAGAAATATCAAAGAAATTATAAGTTCAATAGGTATTTAAAATATTGTATAAAGATAATACATGAAAACATTGGCCTGAAGTATGTTTTGCCCTTCATCGCGGCGCAGAGGGATAGGAAATTCATAGAATTTGTTATATTTTTGCAGCAAAATAAAGTACATCGAAACAATCAACAAGCTGAAGCTTTGTGGAAATACAAATAAGGAGATGTCACTTTTGAATAGGTATTTTATGATCAAATGATTCGTTAACATATTAAATCCAATCGTCTTATCAGCCAGATACGTGAATTACCTCCTTGCCGATGGCGGGCAACCCGTTGAGGCCATTACAGGGCGGTTCGAGGCGAACGACGCTTTTTCGGGAGCCACGGAAACTGGTGTCACGCACACGTACTGAGGAGCGCCAGGTGGAGGGCGGGGGGTCGTCGCGCGAGCCGCGGGCGGAGGCGGCGCGTCGCGAGGTGGTGAGTGCCGCGCCCGCGCACGGCGGGGTCACGATCAACGGCACGTCGGGGGGCCCGCGCTCCTCCATGCCGCTGCCGCGCCAACGCTCTCACCGGAACCCGCCGTGCTCGGACGCCTCCAGGTGCTCACATTCCAGCACGGCTCTCTCGAAGGCCGACGCCGTCTCCAGCAGGGCAATGGCCGTGTTTTGCATAGATGCGCGCTTATCTCCACTCCCTCCGCTGATTTCGATACGTATAGGTCACGTTAGGTTAACTTAAGTTAAACAAATATAAAATCTGTGTAACGAAAACGTTGATATGTTTACTATGGTATGGTTTTATTCGACAAATTGAGAATCATGGTTATACACGTGATTTACTTTTGCTTGTGCAACATTTTTAAACAATATACTTTCTAAAGTTGTTATTGCCAATTTCATCACGCTATGTGAATGATAATCTAACGGCACTATTTTGGATTGTAATAAGAAAAGACGTGACGTGCTGTAGACACCTAATAGTATAGAGAAGGTTTAGAAGAAGTCAGAAGTATTGAAAAGACAATTTAGTATTTTCTTTATTTTTTAACGTGATACTTGAGTAGTAGAAAATAGAAATTTACTGACAAATTGAGTATTCTTTACGGTAATATAAAATTAAGTAGGTACGTAGGTTGTGGGGTGACGATGACAACGTATAGAATATAGATAATTGTTTACGAGGTCAGTTTCAAACAGTTTTTAAGAGAGATATTATTTTAATGACCATTCTCGTTACTTTTTAGAGTGGGTGGTGGTCTAGAATAGTGCTAGCTATTCGTTATAGAGGCGCTAGGGCTGAAAGCGGTAAACGAGGCCGCGTCTTATTCAACAGTGTGTCAACGGGTGGTCGGTCTATTCATCGTCTTTGCCCCTGTTTAACGTTAACATTTCCTTGCTTGGATATAGGCGAGTTGCGCCTCTGTAGTTAGATCAATGTAGATTTTACTCATTTTTAAAGGTACGAACTTGGTAAAGTTTCTACATTTGTAGTTTCAACTATATATTTCCTGTCACCTATATAATAATTAAATAAATATATTGAACTAAATATTGTATCCCAAAAGTATTGTCACATTGGTCAGCATCCGCAGAGCAAGAAAACTTAAATAAATTAATAGATATTGAACTTCAATATCTTATTGGTAACATTAATTGTAAAAACACGTTTAAAACAAAGTTATCTCTCAAATGAAGTCTGTTATCATAGATATTTTTCTTATGTATTGTAACTTATGATAATGTATTGTTTAATTCTTACTTATTATAATATTGTAACAAGGTTGTAGAAATCTTCAGTAAACTATAGATAAAAATAAATGTTGTGTAAAGTATTAAAATGGAGCCTGAGTGACAGGCGAAAAAGTACGTAGCAAAGTTATATAACTACGTAGAGTCTAATGTACTCGTATTTACATATCCATAATTATCATGTGAACAAAGAAACGAAAATGCTCTGTACTTAAGTGCTTATTTTTAAGTATGCACGGCGCCATATTTACATCCTATTATTTTTATACATATATTGCAAAAAACTAGTGTAGGTAATAGATAAGTTATATTTTGTTTGCAAAACTATGATGTAAGAAGAAAATATTATGATCTTATTATTGCCTTATTTTATTTAAGATGTGTTCCAAATATTTTATTATGAAAATGTATTGAATATCATTCAAATCTATTTGTAAAATGCGTGCCTCGTACTGCTAAATATTTAGGGTTTCTTCATGCTTTAACTATAAACTATAATATACTGCGGATAAACTACGGAACTACTTATAAAAATAAAGTATATTGTGCTGAGTGGTGCGAGTATCTTTGTAATAGTAATAATATGTGGATTCGTTTCTTAAATCGTCTGTCAAATTTCTGTACACATTCTTTACATATCGGAATGTGGGAGGGGCTGCATTCTCTGCATAGTTTTTACGTCACACCCGATCTATACTTAGTATGTATTCTCAAAAAATTATGTATGGGATATGGTACCTATTAGCACGAGGTCAAATGAAGTCGATTTTATCAGTTTAGTTAAAAGACTTCTATAGTAAGAATTTTGAAATATAGCATATAAGCAAAGCGAAATGTAAAGTTTTCAGTATTTTTTTCATACTCTCATACAAAGCTATACTACTGTAATATTGTTTTGAGTTTCTTCGAATATAATAATCACGTTTTGCTCTTAAAACTTTGGTTTTGAAACAAATTTCCAAACGAAGCTCCTCAAAATCTATAATTTTCTACGAGTACAATGACTGCTATACAAGGCTGCCAAAAGCGTTACGTTATTCGAAAGTGTCGTCTTTTAACTGTATATATAATATCATGAATGAAGTTGATTTTCATTCAGAGAGAAAGCACAGGATACGATAAATCTAAAATGATTATATATTTGATGTAATGAATAAACTACCTTTCGTTACTAAAAAGAATAAGAGGTATATAACGTAGACAAAGGAAACCATACCATGGTAGTCATAACTCCAAGCATGGATCGCGTTTTATCACAATAATAGCAAAAAAATACTAAAGTAAATAAAAATAAATAAATTGCAAAGCTTGCAACTAAAGTAACGACAAAAAAACACCTCTTAAGAACCGACGCACTGTCCACAGTATGAACTAAGCACAGGACGGCACCACTGATATTCGATTATTACGTTACGCACAAGCTTTTGTGACCACTTAGAATATTTGATATAATCGTGAAGCCCTGTAGCTGTATTGTAGCGCAATAAAAGCTGCAAAATTTGACCGCAAAACGATAATAACAGTTTTTACTTTTTAATGCAGCCGATCGATTAAGCAAGCACTCGACTCATTTTATATACTTTTGCACATATTATCGAGAGCCTAAAACGTGTCGGATCAATTTATTGCATGAAACGCGTCAACGGCATAAATCGCGGCGATGTTCACGAGAGGCGAAGCCCCTGGAACGGATATTTAGATAACAATTCGATGGCAGTGTGAGAGGCGGTAGAGTCCGCAGCGTGGTCACCGGACTTAAACTCTACAGTTGCGCGGCGCACGCAGAGGTCGCTGTGCGCGCGTCGATGCCTCACGCCGCGGCGGCGCCCGGCCCGAGCACCGCCGGAGCCGCCCGAGCCGAGCGACGTGACCTCGCACAACCTCCTCACCACCTCCCCAACACCTCCACCACCGTCCACCACCCATCGAACGTTACAGCTGAACGCATTGTTGCTACTCGCTATACCGCGGCAAGACTCGGCCCGCGACCCAGCTAGACTGCTTGTAACGATAAGCCACATCAAACGCACTTATTTCACTCTAATCCACCGTAACAGTCAATAGATTTCAAATATCAAAGACTATAGAATAATAATAAACCTATACGTAAAAGAATAAATCTATACGTTGTCCATAAACGTATGGACAACGTATAGATTAATTCTGCCTGAAAAGGCAATCAAACCTAAAAATCGGTTTTCATTATTCAGATTATTGTACGGTAATTTATTTTGTTTCTATATAGTATTTTTAAAATTTTCACAATATATTATAACAATATATTTTAAATATTGACGATGATTTAATATAAGTCGAGGATTTAACTGTCTTAATACTCTACAATGGACTATGTCTCTGCTGCTCAAAGATCTTTAGAAAATGTTCCTTTGATCCTTTAAATGTCGAAAACTATAAGCAAATGCCACAACAATATAATTTTTATGTGTAACTTTTTTTTCATACTAAGAAATGAATTTTAATGGTCGGTCTGTTATAAACCGCTCTAAAATGATGAAGACAAATTACAAAACAATAAAATATAAAAATAGGAACGACACTCTGTACATATTTTAAACGAGAATTGAAAAAGTTTTGTTCAATATTTATTACGTTTGTAAATAATTCTTCTACTACTATTTTATTATTATATCCTAACTAAAACTACCTTCTCACGGGAGAGACCAGTCTCTGACCATGATTGCTGTAAAGCATTCGAAACGTCGGGAACCAAAAATCAAAATAAATTGGCGAAAAAATCCGAAAAGATAGTTTTATTTAAAATGTCAAATATTCGCGTAAATCTAAGAAAGTATTATATCCTATCTCCTTGAATGACCGAATTTTTACAAATTATAATAGATTATCACAACTTCGGTGATAAGTTAGCACACCACTTTTTTTGGATTTAGCTGATTTACTTCCTTATTATTATTATTTGCCTACAGTTTTCACTGCCCTTTTTTTACCCTACCCTTTTAATGGGCCTGAATTAAAAACATAATAAATGTCAGTTCAACATAATACCATTTAATTTATTCCTTTCCTTTGATTATTTTAAACCTTCAGCTTTAATACGTACTCAAACGTCAAATAGGTTCATTAAAATGCCACCATAAGTTTAGTATAAAATTTCAAAACCTGGTTAAAAAGTATTTGAGAACTACAAAAACTATTTACAACTAGTGATTCTCGCTCACTTTACTTAGCTTGCTATTCTCTATTAGCTATCCCACAGACATCATTTAAGATGTGATGAAAATAGCAGCCTATGTCACTTCTTGATTTAAAAAAAAGACTTGTTTTTTGTTTAGATACCACGTGAAAATAGCAAAAAAATTATGCCTAAAATGAAAAGCTTGCCGTTTTTGTCCATAAAACGCCAGTTTGCTTGTAAAAATATCTTAATTTACTCGTATGTTTAATATTCGCCGCATTCGAATTTTAAAACAATATTTTAACGAAAATGGATAGACATCAAATGACAAAAATGTAGTCGACTTCGTTTGGCATTTTGCGCCTTTGAGTCGCGTCGTTATTTAATAGTTGCTACTGGTTGTGTGTATGAGAATTACCTTTTTTTTAATTTTGGGAAATGCATTTACGCATACCACCTGTATACAAACAGCTTATGTGGGACTCACCGGCATAAGAGAAGCCAGTACTACCTACTGAAACCGAACAGAACCTCCCTCGTCTTAATTACTTGCTTATACGCACTTAACTACGATGCCCGACGGCAGGTCTGACGCCGAGGCAGACCATACAACCAAGGGGTTGCTCTAATGGTCTATTCGGCTGTCAGAGAAGTACCAGGAGCAACCCTCATAGTACACCGCTCACCGAATATGTTTTAGTTAGTGAAAATTATTTTGGAATACGGACAATTAAAAATTATTATGGCAAATGTATTGTCGACCGTCAGATGATAGGACGCCGTGCTAATATAATTTGTATTTAATAGTTGAGTCGTTTAGCATTTTGGTTGGGCACGGTATAAGGGCAATATTTTTCCTCCTGCTTTACTTCTGGATAATGTACTTACTAATTGTATATTTAAAAAAATATACTTTTGTTGAAATCAGTCCTTAAAAAAATGTGTGCATATTAAAAGGATCGTTTAAAACCATATGCATTTATAAAAATGAAAATTATTTTATGTACTTTTTAATGTGTGCACACAGATCCGAATTATATTATAAATACTCCATAGCAATGAAATTACGTCAAGAGATTACATGGAAAAATACATTTTTCTTTTACTGGGTAACAATATATACTAAGTAAAAACTTTTCATTCGCAAAAAAAATTATATAGCGTTAATTTCAGTACGTTAAATTGCAACCGGTTGTTGCGATAGATTGTATCGATCAATGCATTTGAATATTTTATGAAGACGCTGCATGCATTCAGCCGTTGATTATTATATTATAATAACATACATAATATATTATACATTACTTAATTAAGAGAATGTCAATGTATTTGTGTAACATAAAAGATATGTAAACTTGTAAGCTAACTCTAAAGATAAAAAAGTCAGATCGATTTTTGGATCGAGATCCCACTGCAAGATTACTACGTTCATTGCGTATTTAATCGAAATAATTTTTTTTTATACAATAATAAAAGGGACAATATGTTTTGACCGGGGTGCCTATTCAAATGTGCCCGCTAGTATGTTTAATTAACTAAATAATAGTTGACTTTTTGGAATAAAAACGATTCATTTATTATTACAATGAATTATACTTCACTTCACAGAACTATACGTAGAGGTCTTGAAAAATGCCAACAAATAGATAACTAACGCGCTAACTCTCTTTCACTTTAATCTATCTTTGCCATGGTAACCGTTGTTATTGTCTGACAAATGACATATAATATTATATTCTTTCCTTCTTTTCTTTCCATTGCGGCCACTTTTACATAGGTGAGAGGTATTTCATCATGCACAGAAAAAAATTAGCTTTAATTTGATATATAAATGATGAATATACGCCATGAACGTATAAATGTAACAAAAACACTTTTAATGACTCGCAACCACTTTTGCGGCCACTTTTACATAGGCAGACGTAGTTTATCAGGTACAGAAAAAAATTAGCTTTAATTTGATATATAAATGATGAATATACGCCATGAACGTATAAATGTAACAAAAACACTTTTAATGACTCGCAACCACTTTTGCGGCCACTTTTACATAAGCAGACGTAGTTTATCAGGTACAGAAAAAAATTAGCTTTAATTTGATATATAAATGATGCATGCACGCTATGAAGAAGAGGTTGCGGCCAAATGCGCAACGGCAGCTTTGATTTTTTAAGATCTCTACGTATAGTTTTGTGAAGTGGAGTATAATTCATTGTAATAACAAATGCATCGTTTTTATTCCAAAAAGTCAACTATTATTTAGTTAATTAAACATACTAGCGGGCACATTTGAATAGGCACCCCGGTCAAAACATATTGTCCCTTATATTATTGTATATAAAAAATTGATTTCGATAAATACGCAATGAACGTAGCAATCTTGCAGTGGGATCTTAGTCCATTTAGAACGAGGAGAACATTAATTGAACCAGCTGCAGTGAGGATGATAAAAATTAAAGCATCGTACTTCTAAAAAAAATATCCAATCATTTGGTAGATGGAAAGCTGTTTAAGAGTTTGGAAAATGATATTATTAAATATCTTGACCTGCTTAATAAAAACCGGCCAAGTATGTGTCGGGCAATGTAGAGTTCCGTAGTTGCCCATCACAATAATGCGGACTGAGAAAGGGTCTTTTTTAAGGATGTTATGATTTTATTTTTGTATATTTTAACAGCTATTCTAAAATTATAAAGAGGAAAAAATTATTGTTTTGTTCGTTTGTTTGTATCGAATAGGCTCCGAAACTACTAAACCGATTTAGATGAAATTTCGTAAGAAGATAGTTTGATACCCTGGGAAGGACATAGGATAGTTTTTATCCCGGAAATCATCCTTTAAGCTTATAGAGGTGAAAATGGGGGTGCAAGTTTGTATGGGGAAACAACCTAGGGACGAAACTGAGCGAAGCGAGGGTGAGTCGCTAGTAGTTCATAAACTTACAGTACCTGGGCCACCGAGCTTCGCTCGGAGTTTTTGGTTCAAAAGTACAATTTTCTTAAAAAAAACTTCAATAAATACAAAACAAAACAAAAAAAAATTATACCTTTGTATCCGACCAGGATTCGAACCCGGACACCTATGATTGTCAATCTTGCGTCTTTTTTTTAAAAAAAACTAAAAACTTAAATAAATATTAAAAAAAATAAAATTAAAAACTTTGTATGCGACCGAGATTCGAACCTGGACACCTGTAATTGTTGATCTTGCACCTTGGCCGCTTGACCACGATGCTTATTCCCGAGCGTGCAAATTACCAACCATATTTTGCGTGCAATAGCAAAAGAAAACTGCATGAAAACTCGCAAACACGCGTTTTCTCAGACATAAGACTAATCTAGATCAATTTATCGCTCCCGAAATCCCCGGTATACTAAATTACATGAAAATCGTTGGAGCCGTTTCCGAGATTTAGATTACAATAAAAAAAAATAGTATTATTATTCGCCAATAGATGTCAGAAAGAGTCATTTTTTCTGTTTATGTTTAAGTGGCAACATTAGGATTACCCAAACGCCACCTTTTTATTATTTTTTTTCCAATAAAAAAATATGTGTATGTTTTAGTTGATTATCGATAAATTTAATTATTGAAAACACGAATAAAACGACATTTTCTAAAAATACTTGGGCCACCGAGCTTCGCCCGGAGTTTTTGGTCAAAAGTACAATTTTCTTTAAAAAAAAAACTTTAATAAATACAAAAAACACTATTTTGCCCGCGTTCAGACGGCAAAAAAGTATTTGGATGTATAAAGATATTATCTATACCTACATGTAATAAAACTGTAGAGGTCGAATGTCTGTACATAGAAAAAATACGCTAAAAACAAAGTCTAGTATATATATATATATACAGGAATTTCTCGTTAAATATATTAGATTTATTTATTCACAAAGAATCACTTCGGTTAAAAAACAAAGTCATGCTCCAAAACATTTATTCACCGTCATTATCGCGCTCACGCACTCTCCTCGCGTAAACTCAGCGTCACAAAGGTACAACTTCTGAATAACCCATCGGTGATATGCACCTCCAATATTTTTTTTAATGTAGTCCGAAGTCATATCTCTAGGGGTTTTAGGAGACCGCATTTTTCACATTTTTTCTATTTAAAAAAAGCCTTTCAGTGTTTTCAATTTTTTTTTGTGCATTTTGTATCCCTCATTCAAACGCATCTTTTAACATCCCAATCAACCACGTAGTCCCAAAATCCACGACACCAGGGTGATGTCGCACTTTCGCTGAAAATCGGGCCTATACTGAAGCGACAAAAAAACATTTTCAATGTTAAAAGGAAATAAAAAATAAGAATTATTACGGTATTTTTGTTAAAACGGTGACATATAACTCAAATATAAATGGTATTTACCATACCATGGTATGGTAAGTATATATGTACGTACAAGTCAAATATCAAATTTGGTTTAATTATAATACTCGTACATGAAAAAGAGAAGAATCTAAATCTTATTTTCTCGTTTTCTACCGATATTTCACAAACACAAGCAGTGGTAGCTCAGTGGTAATCCGCTCGCCTGGGAACCGAGTGAAGAGGGTTCATATACCGGGTCTCGAACCTCTAATATTTTTATGTACGAATCATTTCCAAAATGATTACTACTTGCTTTACCGGTAAAGGAAACACCGATAGGAAACCTGCATGTCTGAGAGAACTTAGCAAGTTTTCGATATGTGCAGTCCGCCAACCCGCACGTGGCCAGTGTGGTGCACTACGAGTATAGCTTGATCCCCCTCGTATTAAAGGGAGGCCAGTGCCTACACTAGGACGTTAATGTTGATTGGTTTAATATTTATTATATATGTACCTGCATTCAATTCGATTAAGTATTTCTGCGGTGTGATACGTTTATAATAAAGTCATGTTCTTATTTTTTTTCATACTGTCATGCATTTTAAATAATTTATTTAAAATATATAAGTAGACTAAATATTAACACTCATGCGCAAAACTAAGGGCAAACTATGGCATAAATACATTCATACATATGTATATTATTATAGTAAGGACTATGGGTCAGGAGTTCCCGTAGTTAGGTAGGTACATAAAAATCGTAGTATTATGATTGATGACTATAATTATAAGCAATTAAAGTGAGACGATTTTTACGGTTTAAATTTATTAATATGTAGGTGTAAATATTTTAGAAGGAAAAGTATGTGCTATAAAAATAATTAAAGTAACACACACATTAAAACTAGTTTGTCGAGAACTTTATTTGCGTAAATAACAATTTTATGCACGGAGGAAAGGTTCAGTAAGAATTTGTAGATCTAAAGGAAATTAAGTGATAACGGTGCTATTTACAAAGGTTATATAATATAAAATTAGTATAATATAAAATTAGCGTTATTAGTTCGCTAATTTTGTTTCGTACCTCTTCCACCAGGGGTCCTACACAAGTGTCTCTGCTATCGCTTGCTGAGCGCGATGCGGCACTTGGGACCTACAAAAGACGAAAACCAATGTTGACCTCTAATTGCTTTTTGAAATTTTGACTACGGAAAATCTAATTGCTAAAATAATGTATAACACAGGCAGCGCTGGATTTAGAGTAGGGGCACTCGGGCCTAGTGCTCAGGGCGGCTCAGGGGCGGCAAAATTCGAAGAATAAATAAAGAAAAGTTAGCGTTATCTAAAATGTTTTTTATTTTCCAAAAAAATTATTAAAATTATTTACTATTTTTTGCATTTATCAAAAATAAAAAAAATAACTTTATCGAAAACTTGAACGATAAATACTTTATCCATTTTATGCAAAATTTCGATAATTGGGCGGCATTTCTTACATTACCGAGGGGCGGCGCTAAGGTTGAATCTGGCGCTTTACACAGGTCTTAAGTAGAAACTACTTGGTAAGTTTTAATGAAAGTTGTTACGAATATTACTATGTAAGTAGTTAAGTTATCAACACAAGGGCGGGCCCAGTAGGAAAGCGGATTAAGTATGAAAATTTAATTAGATGGACTGAAATTGCTGAATAGATTTTGATTAAACTGGGGCATATATTTTTTATTATTTAATTCTCATATTGCTCGACGGTTTAAAATCTTGGGGAAAAGATTCCCCAAACGGAATAAGTGATTAAAGTAAATGTAATGAATTTTTAATGCTAAAAGTATTTTTTAAATAGAATTATTGAAAAGAAATCTTTTGTAGCATTGTAATGTTAACGTCGCAGACAAAAGCTCATATAAAATTAATATGAATGTTAAACATTCAGCAGAAAATCTCGTAGCATAATAAATAGGTAGATGGTACATTTACCGCAGATTGCTGTAATTATTACAATATACAAGGGCGGCTGTAACAAGAGTTTCCTTTTAAATGGAACATAATATTAAAATATAATATTAATATTTTTTGAAAAGCTCATTTTGTTCACAATTTCGTGGGTTTCAATTTTGTTGCGCGAAACTTGCGCCTAATTACTCCTTATAACATCAGCTATCTGACAGTGAAAGTCACATCAAAATTAGTCCAGCCATTTAGCACATTAGCCGGAACAAACAAATAAGCAGACAAAAAAAAACTGTATTTTTCTTATAATTACCGTATATACTATGTATTTAGTAAAAAGCTGTTAATTTGACTTTACAAACAGACATTTCAATTTTATTTATCTGTATAGATTAACATTTTATAAGCCTGTAGAATAGACCTGATAATGTCTCATCTATCTATCTATACTTATTATAAAAATAAGTCCCCCGGCCGCGTCTTTCTGTCCTCCTGTCTGTCCTCCTGTCTGTCTGAACGCGATAAACTCGAAAACTACTGAACGGATTTTTATACGGTTTTCAACAATAGAAAGAGTAATTCTTGAGGAAGGTTTAGGTATATAATTTATTATGCTTTTATGTAAATTAGCTGAAATACGGCGACAAATGTTGAAGAGGTCGCAAAAAATCTCGCCAAATGGGAACTTTCCACGCGAACGCCGCGTAAACTAGCAAAGATACAGTTAAGTAATGTACTAGAGAATTCAAAATCTATAAAAATGCTACAAAAAAGTCCGCGATAGCATATCTCTATCTCTTACGGTTGACTTACAATAACCACTTTTATGTTAACATTTTTAATTAAAAACATTACGTTATTTTCAAAGTTATTTTCTTTAGTTCGGTATTAATCCTTATCCAAATGAATATTTTAGTTAGCTTAGTCATTTAATGCAGATTAAAATTGCTCTTTACACTAAATCAATCAGATGAATAGTTTTTGAGATATCGTTGTTAGAAGTAATTAGTAGCGAAACATTTTTAATGCTTGGCGAGCATTGAGATGCCTACGGCGAGTCCATCCCCTCTGCCCCGCATCGCTCGACCGCCTGCTCAAGCTATATAAACCGGGCGATGTAGCGCGCGATCCTAGGATACTTTTTACCGCGGGAAAATATCTTATTTCTGAGGAAAAATACAAAAACTGCAATGTAAGAGTATACTAATATGTAACACCTAAGAATTTAGTTTTTGGTCATCTGAACGCGGGCGGAGCCGCGGGCAATGCTAGTGTTATATAAATATGACGATAATCTGATGAGATCCCTTATGGTGACATTTTGTGTATAAAATAATAATAAAGTGTTGATAGCGTAAAAATATAGTCGGCCCGGTTAAGGACTGTTAAGTTACTCTCCCAGATAACATCGTCATAATATATCAATAATCATACTGTCGCGATTTAGTCGGTAAGTAAAAGTGCTAAAGGGCCAAGGTATCTATTTCGTAGCCTCTGACCCTCCCGTTCCGTCCATTTATCTAATAAAGTACCGAATGATGTACCCAGTATTGCTACCGTTTTTACACTACTGTTACTATTAATCTTAATCTATACTAATATTATAAAGAGGTAAAGTTTGTGAGTTTGTGACGTTGTAGGGGGTAATCTCTGGATCTACTGAACCGATTTAGATGAAATTTGGTAAGAAGATAGTTTGTGACCCTGGAAAGGACATAGAATACTTTTTATTCTGGAAATCATCCCCTAAGGGGATGGAAATAGGGATGAAAGCTTATATTGGGAATCAAGCTACCGACAAACCCGAACGAAGCGAGGGTGAGTCACTACTTAGTTTTATCTTATTAATATTGTTGTTTGTCAGTGGCTACCTACCACCGTGTTTTGAAAAAGAGGTCTACAAATATCCAACGAAATTCATTAACAAATGGTAAGGCGATTGTGACTAATTTAAGATATTTGCAATTCGTAAGGAAAAAAGGTACCCTTATAGGATCACTTAGGTGTTTGTCTGTTAGTTTGTCTGTCCATCCATCTGGTTGTCTGTCTGTCTTTCAAGACCCTTTTTCTTAGAAATGCGTGAAGCTCAAGTTGAAATTAATATCAAATACTCAGGTCTGCATTCCCTTGGAGTTGTCAAAAATCAAACTTCGCAAGAAGCAATGTCTTATAGCGCAACTAAAGGGAGAAATCTAAAAACTGTAAATTTGTTACATCACAAAAAAATGCGTTTTTTGGGGTTTCATATCCCAACAAATTTTATTTAGCCTACACAGTCCATTTATCCATCGATTGTGATAAATATAAATTAGATTAGACTTCGTTATATATATTACCTAATCGGTTAATTTTTTTACTATTATGTAATGAGGACAGATTGTCTAGATATTAGTAGGGTGTGTACACGTGTATAGGCCTTGACCTATTGCGTGTTGATCGCATTTGATTCAGCAACCTTTGGACTAGCAACGTCTAACACCTGGAGTTTGAGGGTCATTTGAACACTTTGATTTTAAAAAAAATCTTAGATCTAATAATTTAAAATTAATTAATAATAAATAAATTCTTTATGTATAAATTCAATGATTAATAGACAAGATTCAATAATTTTATGAGAATAAATAATCATTAAAGAATTTATTGTTTGACTTTAATTTGTCAGAAGAAACTATTTCTTTTTATTTTTAAATAAACATGGTCCTTTGACTATATGTTTGACTATACATGCATCGATCAACCATGATGGTAAACAGTAATGTCAGGCTTATTAAAAGACAACTGATGAGGCAATGGCAAATTATATGGTGCCCAAATGTCAATCTTAGGAGAAATTGAACAAGAGAGTTGAATTGAATAATCTTCCTTGAGAAATTGATATCGGTATTAGATAATCTGATATGAAGTAAATAATCGAAGGGATTGCAAAAGCCCTTGACCTATCGCGTGTTACTCTTAGGTAGTTCAGTAGCTCTTGGAAACCGCCTAACTACAGATACATATAGCTAGGCTACAATAGTAACACTTTCACTTTACCATGAGTGCATTTCACTCCGAAAAGTCAAGAGTTAGCCTACTAACACTTGCTCAGAAATAGCCAGCATGTGAGTAAAATTGCTGACCTTAATATTGTAAGTTATTAATTAATTTTCGAGTTAACTATTAATGCATGAGTACATTTAAAATGTTATGTTTACCATACTTTAAATATGTTTTTATAAATTTTATTCGTTAGGAATATGTATGAGAATTTATTGATGTTCAGTTAATATTCTGCTGACTTTTAAAAATATTATGAAGCCAGGTTGAAGAATATAGGCGTAATTGATAATATTTACGTCTTGTAAGTGAAGAGTCGACATATTTAGAAATAGTTCAAAAAATCCTGTTTATAATAAATATTCCAGATACTGTAAAATTTACAGCAAAATATATCAAGTAAAATTGTAAACCATAAAATTCTACGTGAAAATTCTAATACCAATTTTCTATGATTTTGAATGTTAACGTGATATAAATTGAGGGTGATGACAACACTTTGCGATGTGCAAAGTAAAAAAAAACTCCATCTTAAGCTTAGAGGTTTCTTATAAGAATTATAAATGAAATTTATTTTAATAGTTACTAGCGTATGAGTACATTCTCAATAACTTAACTATGTGTATCAAAATGTTAGAATTAATGCAATTAGTGAATTATATAGATAGTATTCTCGCGATACAATAAAAGAAAAAGAATTCCCTTAACTCTGGTCTATATACATATAGTTAGATACATATTGAAAAAGATTATATTATAAAAAGATTATATTATAAAAAGATTATATTATATTAGGTCACTAAATTGTAAAATAAAACTCCAAATGTCTAAGTGGCCAAACTTAAAAAGGTAAAATAAACAACTAAATTATAATAACTCTATCTGCACGGATACCAAGCGATAAAAGGGGTTTTGCCCATAAAAAGCACTGTAAAAATGGCGTCAAATCCAAACCTACTTTAGATGGTTATAGTAAAGAAGGCTAATATTTTGTAAGTGCGGAATTTTTCATCAAAATATTATTTTAAAGAGTAATACAACCTCAAAACGTAATAAATTGTAGATCTTTTTTAATAAATTATTATAACTATTCTAATAATAAAGAATGACTTAACAATCTAATTCAATATCAAAAAGTGTTTTTGATCATATAACTAGGGTATGCAAATTAGATGAAAATGAACAACACAAATTACATTAAAGAGAATATTTTATTTGATTCAGTTACATACCGCCTCCTGTGCATCATCTGTTCTTGATATCTTCTTTTTGTATATCTCTTTGTGGTGTACAATAAAGTATATTCAATTTTTTTTCTATTACATAACTAATTCACCGAGCGAGCGAAGTGTCTCTGCTTTAAGCTCAGGCAAAGTTTGCTTTCCTCTGTCAGTTTGTTGGTATTCCTCTACAGGTCGTATTTTACAACCGATATGGATGAACCTTGTTATACAGGTTTTATGACTGTAGAATTGTTTGTCGTTGAGGATTTTTGATTGGAAAGGTACCTTTTCCAAAAAGGGTCAAAAATTTGGCTACTGGATATCTCCGCCTAATGAGAACCGATTTCAATGGCTTTTTTATGGTGAAGATTTAATGAAGATCTTCGGTGTGATGAGCAGAATAGCTCCTCAAAATGCAGTAAATTGCTCACATAGTTGCAAAAAAGTTTGTGCTCGCGAGGTCTACTGTTCGCAGAAGGACTGGTAAGGATAAGTAAGGATAAGTTCTAAATATTACTATAAGTAATAAATAAGTAGGTAATACTATTATTGTAGAATATGTTGATAGTTCATTATCATCTTAACAAAGTGCTTGTCAGGAATATTATTTGTAATGTTGTAGGAAGTTCAACCTAAAAATCATACCGCTATCAATAGGCGTGCACAACACCCAACAATTAGTCTATCGGCGAGCAACAATAATTTACTAGTGCTATCTGCAGCTTCTATAATTTACTACAGCATCATCTTTTCTTAGTTATAGCAGTGAAGCAGATATTTCAACTAATTTCTGACAATATCAATTATTTCAATACCTCATTTAACATTGAGCAAATAATTTACATATATAACAAAAAAAGTTTAGTTTGTCGTTATTTTCCAGTATCAAAGTTGTTGCTAATTTCGTTGTCATTATTAGTTTTGATTGAAAAAATCAAATGCTGAGTTTACGGAATATCTTAAATCATTCTTACGTAAATAAATTCGTTTTGTTTAGTACTTATGTCACAATCAAATTGCTTAGTTTCGATATTTCCAGAAACAGTTAAACAACTTACTATTTTATTTCGTTAAATAAAATACACTCTACTTCAAATAATTCTTGTTATAAATATTTTGTTATACTATTTTAACATGGATACTGCCCATACGATTTGCGCAAAACCTAAATGCGCTTTAGTGATGTTGGCCTCTTGAAATTGTGTTGGTAATGAGTGCAAAATATTACATTAAAATATTATATTATTTCCGTTAGTGTTATATTTTATTTTATATTACTGTAATACCCGTGTTCTCTGCGCCTGGTGAACTACCTTGTGGATCAGGCCATAATTCACTACGTATAGACCTTAGGTTCTCTTAGACAAGCGGGTTTCCTCACGATATTTTACTTCGCTGTATACGTGGTAATCATCTCAAAAACGACTTCCACGTGAAAGTATCTGAGATGCGAGACCTGGGATTTGAACTCGCTTCCCAAAAAAAGCGTATTTCACTCTAATATATACTGTACTATACATGTACAACGAGGAAAATATGGTAATAATATTTTTTTGTAAATTTTTTCTCTTTTCCAATTATAAATAAAAATATAGATAAATCCTAGTTATTTTTGATCGTATTTTTAAGTATTTGCCACTAGCTACTCGCCCTATGTCCTCTCGGGTTCGTCCCTAATGAAAAATAAAAACATTTTTCCTGGCTAAAACGTAACTTATGTGCTATTCCAGACTATAATCTATGTCTGTATCAAATTTAATCCAAATTCGTTCAGTCGTTCTGGCGTGATTGAGTAAGAACCATCCATCTAAAATTTTCCCATTTATAATATTTATGGGATTAGTTTTTGCTTAACAGATCAGTGATAAGACGCCGTGTTAATCAAATCTGTGACACATTTCTCGTAATTGGCATCCGTTATATATCAATTTGTAGCGGAACTAATCTAAAAATATTTAGTTGTTCGGTAGCACGCTCGGCCGAGATTCGCGTCTCTGCATCGATAAACAACGCATTTGCCGCATTTATGCTTTAGAAATAGTACATATAAAAGTGTTGATTTTTATAATTTTATTTATGTACTTAGAAAGTGATATGTATAAAAGCAAAAATATAGTTAAAAAGTTAAAAAGAAATTCTTTGATTTATTTGAGCACGTGATGAGAAAGGATGAAACGCATGTGATAAGAAGAGTAATGAAATGAATGTAGGTAGAAGGATGGTGAGGAAGGGGAAGATCAAAGAAAAGATAAATAGATTGTGTAAGACAGGACATGAAAGAGAAAGGGGTGAATGATGAGGTGACGAGAAATACGGGAGGGTGGAAAATCAAGACGTACAACGCAGACCCCAAGTAATTAGAGAAATGAGCAATAGATGTATGTGATGATATGTATGTATATGGTTTTATGTATAATGTAATATAAAATATATTTTATTAATAACTTAATAAATAATATTTAAATAATATATAAACATTTTATATCATAGTCATTACAAATTTTGACGATTGTTGTCTGTCTGAACGTATGTCACAGCTTTTTTTTACATTTTACCTACTAGTTTAATATTGAAAATATATGGCTGAAATTTAGAATGCTAGCTGGTTTATTATGTAGTCAAATTATGAAAAAAGTAAAAGTCACTATAGGCCACTTTATGAAATATGTACATAATATGTTACTACCTACCAAATGAACAAATTGCGCGTACACAAATATTTGTAGAATATACGTTAAGCTATTTATGAAACTATTTTAATGTACCTAATAAATTTATTTTTTCTCTGTAAAATATATAATTTGAGAATCATGATGATATGCGTTCTATAATCAAATCTGATAAGATAAGGTTTTAATCAAGCAAAGTGAGTAGTATGACTAATTTTTTATGTGACATTCAAATTCTGATTGCTTATCTTTGTTCTTCAATTCAAGATAATAAAATGAGTTGAGGAGTTCTGAATGTAGCCAAAAACCAATACTGCATAATAGCGATATTGCAGGTGAATTAGTACAGAAGTTCGTCGCAATTAAATTTATGGTAATGTACCACTTGGCACTTTGAAGACTGAAGTGGAATGCCTGACTGGCACTGCTTACAATGTCAAAGTTAGTAGGATCGATCCCCCGGTTGATGATATTAGATTGATATTATTATTGTTCACCTAGATATTAATTTCGATTTCTTTACCACGAGTAAGTTATTACATGCTTGCTATCATAAAACGCATTTTGTTGACATTATGATGGATATAAAAATACTTATTTTATAAACAAACTTAGACAAATATATATTTTTTAATATTACGAGCAGTTATGTTCTATATTTTTTAATAAAGTACATAATTTTATTTCTTTCTTCCTATATGATAATAGTTTACTAATTCACTTTGTATTTCCGTAGGCTTGTTGAAATACCTAACTCCGAACGTTAGAAGTTAACAAAGAGCTAAAAAGTCATTAAAACGTTGTTATAACTAATTATTATTTAATGTATCAATATTTTTATTATTTTATACAAAGAATTTTTGTAACTGATTGAATCTGAGTTTCTTTCACCAGTTCTTCTCAGGTCTGAGGCTTCTTCCTTCCGAGCTGGTAGTAGACTCATGACGTTCAGAAAAAAATTATAATAATTTAATGCTGAATAAAATATTTTTAATTTCAATTTAAATTTGATTGGAACATTTACGAAAATTAAAAATAATTACAAATCTGTATAGATAAATAATAAATATAATAAATAAATATGTCGGAACATTAACACACAGCACCATCTAGTTACATGGAACTTTAAATACATACATATTATAATTATAAACACCCATGACTGGAGTACAAACATTCGTTTTATAACAATTAGGTATTCAAGCATTAGTACTTAGTTAGAAAAGGTAAAATAAGCAAATATGAAATAAAAAATAACCCATCTCTGAAATATAACATGAAAAGATATTTAAAGTTCGATTTTAAAATTATATCAATATAATTTAAAATTCTTTTTGCTCTAATTGTGAATATATTGCGCGACCATAAGTATAATCATAACATATTAAGTTGTAATCGTAGATAAAAAAATGTTATATGCTATTTTCTTATTATACCTATGATTACTCTACACTACTAATTTATACTCGTATAATTATAAATTAAAAATAAAAAAAAAACACCCCTAAGTTAATTAATTGTCTTTTAACGATTACACTGGCACGCGTGAAGCACTTAATCGAGTAATCATAAGCCAAAATGCCTTACATCATTTTGGAAAAGTGCTGATACTCTTACACTGCTGGACCGATATTAACCAAACATAGCTAAGAACCACCGCAAGGAAACTGGCTTTCAAATGAAAAAAATCGCATCGAAATCGGTCCAACCGTTTGAGAGCTACGATGCCACAGACAGACACACACGCAGAGACAGACTTCGACGTCAAACTTATAACCCCCCTCTTTTGGTGTCGGGGGTTAAAAAATAAATAGTTATTAATATTGTAATATCATAAATTAGTAAAGCTACCAGTGTTATTTTACAAATAATATGGACAAAAACCTACGCGCATGTAAATTTTATTAGTTCTGCATTATTCCATTAAGCTTACTTCATACATATATACTTCCACAGATATAATCAAAGTCGAATTAGGTCAAAACTTAAATGTATTTGTATGAAGGCGCGAAACTTGCCTTGGTTTATGTTTGTCTTGAAATAAACGATTTTTAGTTAACTTTCATAAAAATAAACAGTAATGATTTAAAATTTAATATTAGATATATATGTATTTGATGTGATAAGAAAAATTGATAATAAATTGCACTTACCACTTTCTCTTCAACAATGTCGTTATTGTTGTTATTGCTCCCATGTTTTAAGGCACCGTTTTCCATGACCACAAGTAACAGCCAGGAGATTATTTACTTTCTATATATTGAACACTGTAGTCCTAATATTACTTATTTATATACATATTTCGATATTTTATAGGGGGTTTCATTAAAAAGTATGTACAACTAGATTGTCACAGCCTATAAGCCTAAAACTTTAAATATTGACATATTTTTTAAATTGTTCGTGTCCTTTTAAACGATAAGTTTTTATTGAAGAAAATGTTGATTGTTGAGTCTTCTTTATTATACAAATTTTATTTTGCTTTATTAAAGTATGATATTGAATTACATAATAGCAAATTATATTGTTTCAAGAAATTTAATTCTTATTAAATAATATAAGGGTTTTACTTTTTTATAATCATGCACAAGTTTTTTTTTTATTGATCAAAACACATGATTTTTTATTTACATTAAATTTAGTTGCGAATCACATTCCAAATATAAACAAAGTTTCGCGGTCAAGCATTTTCTAAGCACTCGTCCGTTACGTACGAAACTTAGCTCAATTTTGTATACTACAACCATTGATTGAATCGCTAAATAGAATTTTCTTATGATACCAGTTTCGACAGTCGATAGAAGTTTTAAGTAATAATAAATCGATCACGTAATTTTCGTTGCTACGTTACAATTTCTGTGTAAACAGTATCCTTTGTCCTATCAACACGAATATTATGAATTAAAAATCACGATTTTTTTCACTTTTTAATATATAACATCAAAACGAACTAAACAATACGCTAATCACCAAACTGCATCAGACGAAACACATAAACACAACCTTGTTGATAAATAAAATGCTAAGAAGCAATATCGAAGGCACTATGTGTGTATCGGGACACATGATATTGTATCGTTAGAACATTAATATGTTAATAGTTGGTAGGTATTAGGCGCATTAGCGTCGTTGAAGTCGGGGCGGGCGGGCGAGTGGCGGGTCGCGTCATACTGCGGCGGGCGGCGCTCGGGCGGCTCGGGGCGCGGGCCGCGGTCGCCGCATACCCGCACTCCAACAGAACACCATCGCTCTACGCACCATCGCGTATATTGATGGACCTTGGACTATATACATTTTTACCACCTTCGAATGGTAGTAGGTCAATAAGGTTTCTTCGAATACCAAATTATAATTTTTGTAAATACTGTTTATTACGATAAATATATGTAATTCCATGTGTGACCTTTATTTAAATACCAACGCTAGCGTTTTTCTCATATTATCCACGTTGCTATTCGTGAAATGCTTTGTTTTTGGAATGCATTGAAGTCAATAAATAATGAGAAGTATTATTTAAATGTTACTCGAAATAATTAAACATACAGCATTTATAATATCTTAATTTTACAATATCCGATTGATATTTACGTCAGTAATAATTTTCCTTAAAATTAAATACCAGCAGCTATTACGGTGGCTAAAAGATGACTCTTTAAAATTATCCTATATTGACTTATCATCGTTTCGCTCAAGTGTGTCTCTGAATGCCTAACAGTTATTTGGTACTCCAGGTCCTATGACCCGACTGTAGACTATTCTAAGAATAAATACGCTGGGACATTAACACACAGCACCATTCAGTTCCATGATAAGCTACGAAGCTTGTGTTATGGATACCAGATAGTTGATACACTACACGTATATAACTTTAAATACACACATATTATAAATATAAACACCCATTACTGGAGATCCAACATTCGTGCTTATCAGATAAATGAATGCCCCCAGTGGGTTTTGAACTCGCGACCGCTGGCACAGTAAGTAGGGCCACTATAACCTGAGTCAAACGTGTCGTCAAAATCTATCAAGTTTATCTGTTTAGTAAATTTCATCTAAATCCGAACAGCCGTTCCAGCGTGAAGGAGTAACAAACATACTCCCACTAAAACTTTCGCATTTATTATAATTGTAGTCGATAAATTACTTGATTGATTTATAAATTGCAAATGATTTCTTTTTTTATGGTCCAAGTTAATCTTGTCAAATAATATAAATAAATTTTATTTTTTAGAATATCACCTAAACATGTACTTGGTAAAAGAATTATTTTCGATTTAATTTAACATGAATAATTTTATAAACTCTACTCATCATTACAAAGCGCGAATGCATTATGATAATAATTTCGCTATTCAAAAGAAGTTTTGTGTTCACGAGGCGATTCAAAGCTTAACACTTCGTTTCAGCTTATGAAATGAAAATTCTATAATTTCAACTGGAAAGCAGATAATAAGAACTATGAATATTGAACAGCAAAATTTATGTCATAAATGTAACAAAATAAATAATTATAATTAAGCTATTAAGGCAAAAAAATTGTCGATCGCTTTCAATAAAATTGATGTGTCTGTTTGTAGTGTCAAAATAACAGCTTTTTACTAAATGCATATGGATGTATACACGGTACATATGGGGCATTTCACGTGAAGTGGACAGGAAAAAAAAGTGAGGTTCTGAAAATCGATCATATTCGGCCCATTTATACTTCTAATATGTATGAATGTGAACACAAAATTTTTTTACAAATTAAAATTAAAATTATATTTCTTACAAATTAAAATTATATACATAACCGACGGGGCTTCCCAACATTTTAAAAACAGATTCAACTTTGTGAATCTATTTTATTACAAAGAAGATTTTAATGCAGATGCAGAGTTGCATTTTCATGCAACGTCTCACGGAAAGGGGCCATGTGATGGTCTAGGAGGGAATCTTAAACGTTTAGCTGCGCGTGCAAGTCTACAGTTACCTTCAAGTAAAGCAATTGTAACACCAATACGATACGATTGGGCAAAATCATCTTTAGAACAAACAGCTATTTACTTCTGCTCTAAAGACGATATAGAACGCCAGAGAATTGTTTTGCAACCCCAATTTGCGTCTACAGTCACCATTCCGGGGACCATAAAGTTTCACAGCTTTATTCCAACAACCAGTGGCCTTCTTGTGAAAAGGACCAGTTCTAGCATAGATTCCCATTGTAAAGTTCTAAAAATTACAAAATAAACTAGTTCTAACGTTGTTACAATGTTGTTTTATTATGTTATAGTTATTATACGACAGCAATTATACAAGACATGTTGTTTCGCGCACACCAACCGATCTAAGCTAGCGCCCATTGCGACGCGTATGTACATTAATTAATCTAACTCCTAAACAAATAAAGATCCCATTTATAATTTTCTTGTGTATTTTTAATATACTTTAAACTATATTTTTTTTAAAAAAAGAAGAAAAAAAAATTGGTCGAAGTGACTGAATCGACTATAAAGTTTATGATGATTTTTGCCTCTTAGGCTTGTGCAAATCGGCAGATTATTAAATTGGACACTTTTCAGGATGTGACTAGCCTACCACTCCTTAATCTGACGGTTTCAAGTATTTTTACCTTATCAAAACATTTTTTAAATATTTTAATCGGCTTCCCTAGACGCGCCCCTTTATATAGAAGACTTATATTGTGGTGAAAGTACTCAATAGAGTGCAAGGTAACCTCTTTTATGTTAATCTGCCGCGCTCGAGTAACTACAGAAAATCCCCTCTTGGGCTCCCCTACTATTAGACACATTTGTACATTGTATATCTATACTATAATAAAACAGTAGAGGTCGAATGTCTGTACCTAGCAAAAAAATGTTAAAAACCGAGTCAGGGGGATGTAAGATGACAAATAGAACAAATCCAGATTTTTTCAATTTTTTTGTTTCTCTGTCTGTTTATCTGTTTGTACGGGCTAATCTCCGAATCTATTGGACCGATTTAAATGAAATTTTGCATGGTGGTACCTTATATCCCCGGGCAACATCTTAGATGCTTTTTATCCCGGAAAATTAAATAGTTCCCGTGGGATAGTTAAAAACTATAATAACTTATACAACTTATGCACCTAATTTAGTAAAATTTAACATTCTGATACTTTATATTGCCGGTCAACAACAGGTTACTTTTCATCCCGGAAAAATGAACGGTTCCCGAGGGAACCAATAGATCTCTATTAGTGTTTTTCTAGAGGCGAACCCGAGCGAAGCGAGGGTCAGTCGCTAGTTAGTATTTAAAATTGAACTTTGTTCACATACTGACAATTTTTGTTGAGTTAAAAGTAAAAGTACAGCATTAAAGTACGACATGTTTAATTTACCGACAGCAAAACCCTTAGTATTTCTTAAATATGTATAATTCAATGAAAATCAAAGTTATTTAAATTATGGCTATATTTATAGAAATTAAAGAAAAACAAAATAACGATTATCGTTTTTATTTCTTTTCTTTAGAAAAAACCAATTAAAATATTTTAAATCTAAATTGTCCTACAGTTTAGTTACAGGTTTCGATGAATATGTTCGCGAAATGCGAGTATCAAAATATTTGACAAAGGGTATCAAATTATGTTACAAAGGGCTTGGTATGCCATTAGTCAGACTTTGTCCAAACTATTTGCCCAAGATGAATCAAATATCTTCTATGAAGGCCTCTTGCCATTGTCCCAATATCTTTGTACATGATTTGATCAAATTTCTTTAATCTAAGATCCTTATTGTGACCGAAGCACCATATCGATGCAATTTTATTGATTTTGAATACTCTATCAAAAATATAAGAAACAAATATATAAGTAAATATATATATTTATTTAAATATATAAGTAAAGATATATGTATGTCACCTGCCCATATTATCATTTAGATTGTGCTATCTAAGAAAAAGGAACTTACGTTTTTAAGCATCCAAAGCATTGTTGATATTGACACTAGTGATTGATATCAGTATCAACATGGTATCTCTATCCAATCCTAAAAAATAATCAAATAAATGTATTCCACGCGTTTGTCTTAATCTCCATATATTTTATTGTAAATACGATAACAGCTAAATCATTGATTAAAGGTAAAATTAACGAAATCGTCTTATTTGAAACATTAATATTACATATAAAAACTTTTTAACAAAAAAATAAAAACCGACTTCAAACAAAAGCACTAAAAAGTAAAAAATAACTGATTGGTAGTTTTCATTTACTATAGATACCTAATCAAATATTTTCGAAGTCGGTGTGCTTTGCTTTGTATGGGCTGGCACCGATTTCGAAAATATTTGATTAGGTATGTATTTAATAAGTAAGCTTTAATTACTTAGCCAAAGCACACCGACTTCGAAAATATTTGATTAGGTATGTATAGTAAATGAAAACTACCAATCAGTTATTTTTTACTTTTTAGTGCTTTTGTTTGAAGTCGGTTTTTATTTTTTTGTTAAAAAGTTTTTATTTTTCCCTTTTTAGTGTAGAAAGTAGTAGCATAGTAAGGATTCTAACGTGTTAGGCTTGTCAAATCAAACAAAATAAGCCCAAACTCAAAGTATCTACTATTAGCCGTTGAAGAGTTCCACCTATCCACCTTCTGGCCTTGCCATCAGATCAGGTCGACAACACCGAACCACTGTACTATCAACGGAAATAGAAATACTTGCAAAGTTTTAAGTCAATATGACAATTAGAAGTAGGTTAAATTCATCATTAGTTGTTTTTCCACCCTTAGGGGTGGTATTTTTTTTTTAAATTTAAATGGGACCAATCTGGAAGTATACCCTTTCAAACAAAACAAAAATTGCCCAAATCGGTTAATAAATGACGGAGTTCTGAGGTAACAAACATAAAAAAAAAAACATACAGTCGAATTGAGAACCTCCTCCTTTTTGAAGTCGGTTGAAAATAGTTATACATTTTGTTTAGATAAACAAATACTACTACTACTAATAGTACTGGACGACAAATCTATAGAACAAGTAATATCAATGGATTTTTACTATAAATGAAAATGTATTGAATTTACTTCTTCTATGTGGCATTGTTTAATATTAGACATCGTTTTATTGTGTTATTTAATGTTTACCCCACTGCGGTGAAATCCATAGGTATTAGGTGGGTTATTTATTTAGGCAATGGGGGTTGGAAAGGCAGTAACATATTGTTACAGAATTCCTCATATTGCTATACTTGGAGAATCTACGAGTACATATGTAATATATATTTTTATATCTGGATGATGCAAGGTAAACACTAAGTGAAAACAGTGATATAGAGACATAAACAACCAATAAGTTTTTTGTCAGGTTGCTGCATATAAAGAACACGCTCTTAAGTAACATTTCGTAACCGAATAATACTTCATAGAAACCATTTCATGTATCGTAATAAAAGTAGCCGATGAACTTCTTCGATCCAACTCTCTATGTCAAATATCAAATCGATTGATCCATTGCTACGAGAAATATACAAAAATATTTAGGAAAAACTCAAACATGATAATATACTTAATGATTCAAAATTGTTGAAAATAAACAAAATATGAATCACTTCATAAGACCTTTTTGATCGACTTCCAAAAAACAGGAGGTTCTATTTTATCATACATATATTTCATTTCCCGTTCATATTCGTCTGTATGTATGTTTTTTATGTATGTTCATCGATTTCTCGGAGACGGCTTGACCGATTTTGCTACTTTAAACGGTGTTGTATTAAGGTAGGTTCGGAGGTGGCCCCGTACATTTTTTCGATATAGAGTTTACTGTTTTCGAGAAAATCAGAAAAAATCATGTGATTTGAAGTATGTTCTCTGGTCTAATTATTCTTTTTTACCTACTTCTAATTGTCATATCGACTGGAAACTTTCCAAGTTTTTGTGTTTCTGATGATAATGCAGTTATTTGGTATCATCGAGCTGATCTCATATTGAGGCCAGACGGTGGATAGTGGAACTCTTCTACGGATACTAATAAATACTTTGAGTTTGAGATTATTTGCTTTCATTTATCAAGCACAATACGTTAGAATTAGATTTTAGAGCCTGATTTTTAGTGTTACTAATAAAAGTGAGTTGTTTTTTAGTATGTTAGTCTTTATATAAAATTTGGCAGCACACTAACATAAATGGCTTAATCTAATATTATGTTATTAAAGAACTGTCTTCTTACAAATTACTTGCTTATTACGTCTACACTAAAAATGGAAAAATAATAATATATTTACTATCACTACATAGTATGGTATGGTATAGTATAAACGGGCTTGTTTCCGCAACTCGACGTCTGCGCGTCTATGTTGCGTGTGTGGGAAATTTCTCCAATCGTTTTATTCTTGCCAGCCCAGTTCCTCCAGGAATTTCTCTCTCTCTCTCTCTTCGTCTTACCGAAGACCTCCGGGAGTGTACTAGGGGTGCCAAGATGTTGAGCCCGGTACGCCGCTACACCTGGACAATGTAAGATTACGTGCAGCCGTTTCATCTGCCCTCATGCAGGCTCTGCAGAGTGGGCTGTCAGTTATACCTAAGTTAAATAGGTGTTTATTATAGGGTCCGTGGCCTGTTAGAGCCGCGGTTATCTGTCTGAGCTGAGATCTATTGAGATTAATCAGACGGTTATTCGTTTTAGCGTTAATGGAAGGAAGCGATTCCTTCGCCTGCCTGCAATCTACGTCTTCACGCCATATATTTTCGTGTAGTCGTCTTGTGCGTTGTCGTATTTGACGTTTGAGCCAGCAAGAAGGTAACGCCACGATGGGCTCGGGACCTATTGCGTTCAAGTCCGATCCTCTTCTTGCTAGCTCGTCGGCCCTATCGTTACCCCACGAGTTACTGTGGCCTTGGACCCATTGTGCGGAAACCTTGTTTTGGTCACTTACCTGTGTCAAAGCGCTATGACATTCATAGATCATACCTGAGGTGGTAGAATTACTATTTAATGCCTGTAGTACTGACATGCTGTCTGATAGTATGCGGATAGAGAAGTCTTTGACGTCTTTTTTCGCAATTGTTCTAGCTGCCTCAAGGATACCTAGACATTCGGCTTGAAACACGGTGTTGTAGGTACCCAGAGGTATTGAAGTTTTAATGTTTAGATCGTCAGTCATCGTCATATTTGTTGGAGGTGTCGGAAAAAAATAAGCCGTCTAGGAGTTTTCAACGAAAACACTGCCTAAACCCTTTCAGATATAACAAAATAATGTATGGTGGAATTGAGCATCTTATATAGGTCTACAGAAAAGTCCACGATGACATATGCCTATCTCTATCTCTTAAGGATAACATACTTTATCCATTTAAATTTAAAACGTACCCAGGCACGAACCCGAGCGAAGCGAGGTTGTGTCGCTAGTAGATACCTAATCAGATATTTTCGAAGTCGGTGCCAGCCGATGCAAAGCAAAGCAAATCTATTTCGATACGTATAATCATACATCACAAATTGATGTTTAATATTTTAACTAAGGCAGTGGTAGCCCAGTGGTAACGCGCTCGCTTGGGATACCGAGTGAAGCGGGTTCAAATCTCGGGTCTCGCACCTCTGATATTTTCATGTGCGAATCATTTCCAACATGATTACCACTTGTCTTAACGGTGAAGGAAAACATCGTGAGGAAACCTGCATGTCTGAGAGAACCTAGCAAGTTTTCAAAAGACATGTGAAGTCCGCCAACCCGCTCTTGGCCAGCGTGGTGGACTATGACCTGAGCCCCCTGGTACTGTAGGGAGGCCCGTGCCCAGCAGTGGGACGATAAAAAGGGCTGAATTCATACAATACATACACATTTTAACTATAAAATAGAGTTCATACCTTGTCATATTAACCTATTATATATTCATATCTTAAAGCCTTATCGGCTGACACCCATTTCGAAAATATTTGATTAGGTATCTATAGTACTAAATGAAAACCCACGTTCAGGTATTTTTTACTTCTTAGTGCCTGGAAGTTGATATTTTTTGAAGTTTTTATTTCATATAATGTATTTCTTAAAGAATCGCTAAATAATTTCAAGGAGACAACATGAAAACTAATAAAAACTGAACTGATAAAAACGGTGTTATTGTGATAAACAAACAAGTATCTTTTATTTTGTTAATTAAAATACTCACTATATACAATGACAGTAGGATTTGGACTAACATTTGATTTTTTTTTATTAAAAAGATGAAAACAAGTTAAAGAAGATACATAATAATATCACATATCATTAGAATTCTTAAATAAAAAGAAATTTTTAGCTTATATGAAAAATGTGTAGCGTGCTAAAGTTTTGTCGCGGGGGATACATATACAAAACCCTCCTTTGGGCTTTGCCGCAGTCGGGTAACAAAGAAGAAATGAAGTCTGTAATAATATACCTACTTCTTATAACAGTTGGCGCTGTAATTAATTATATTTAAATTTTTCTTTCATTACAAAAGTATAAATAATCGTCGCTATGAATTCAATTATTAGACTTTATTTAAGTGGTGAAGTAAAACGTTTCTTTGTTGTACCTAGAAAATATTAAGAATATAAATATATTTTACTAAGATTTGATGTGTAACGTGTAGAATAAACAACTATATCAAGTAATTTCTATCAAAATATTGATGGATTAAAATATATCAAATAATAAAGATTATAGATATAGGTAGTAGATACGCTGTTAATGTGGAGCGCACTGTCTCGAATTATATGTATATTAAACGTACTCGTGATATCGCGCGGATACGTCGCATGTCGCGCGCGCAGCTTCATACAACTAGTGGCGGCTAAACAGTTAATTCAAAACATAAATGCAATAAATGCATCAAAATGGTTACCGTTAAAAGTGCAGGTACACAAAATAACAAAAATGAGAAAAAACAAAATGAAACATTGAAGCCAAAAAAAAAGTCAGCTCCGAGCTTTTTTTCCCGTATGCTGTACTTCTGGACATTCCCTCTATTTTATTATGGAAATCGACGTGACTTAGAAGAGGAAGATTTAGTGCCAACAAAATTTAACTACAACTCAAAAAATGTAGGCGATAAATTGGAGAGGTAAGCTAATTTAGTAAAAGTACAAATCAATAATTTGACCTATTTTGATCAAAAATACGTACTTAATCAATTGTCATCAAACGTATGTATGTATTATATACCATAACATTAATTAGTATTAAACTCGTCGTTCAATTTATATCTTCACTTTCGAAAATAAAAAGATAAATATTAATTACTTATATATTTATTATATTACCTACATATCTATAATATATTTAAATGTAAACCATTATATCTACTAGCTTTCTCTCGTGACTTAGTTTTCATATATTTCAGCAAAATAAATATTGGTTTTGTTTATTTAATGTATTATCAAATTAATAATTATATTAATATTTAATACGAATGCATGTGAAGCAGCAAGTAAAACTTATCTCTAATAATGCAAACCTAGGAAACAATTATTTTTGAAAGAATATTTTTGAAAAACTCTCTTATGTTTCCTGTATTGTATGAGATTCGTCAAACTAAAACAAACAGGCCCAAACTCGAAGGTTTTACTAGTAACCCATTAAAGAGATCCACTATCGACCATTCCCCATCATCAGATCAGCTCAATATGTCCCATCATCAGATCCGCTCAATACACCGTGGTATTACCATCTGGACTTTATAATCTTATCCAGTATAGGATTTTTTAATACCTATGATAGGTTATTTTGAATGGATGAAAGGAACTATTATAATAATAATGAATAGTAAAATAATAATTTTTTTTCTACCTTTGTTAAAAAAAAAACCGTATTCTTAACAAAAATAATACCAGCATGCATACTCTAGAGTATATTTCATATCTCATGTTGTTTTTTTTTATAGTACCAACTTACATATTTAGAATAATTAAAATTAAAGGTAAATAAAGAGTGTTCATGAGATAAAAAATAAAAGCTTGTACTAATTTTATTGTTGATGTGCTGAACAGTGCCTGAATTTATGATAATAACTGCTTATAGATAAGTTCGTGCGTGTGTTTTACGCGCATTAGTAGGCATTACGCATAAATATCAAAAAAAATTCCACAATCAACAATAACCAAAAATTTTAAAGCTATATAGGTATATATATATATATATATACCTATATCTGGTATATATATATATATACTAGACAACAAATGAAGCATATCATTCTACGTAAGAGGGTCTTGTAGATGAAAATATGTGAAATTAAGACGAATAAACTCTCATGAGACAAGCTATTATGTTTTATTAAAAATATTTTGACACGAAAGTTAATAATTATCGAGTTTCTCATCGATTTGTCCAGAATAACATTAGCACAATAACATTCTGAGACGGTACCTTCTTAACGGGCTGTCTCTTTAATTTGCATTGATAATTCAAAAGTGCTTGACAAAATTTAATTGAATTAAATTAATTTCCTTTTAATTTTCGACTTTATTGTGAAGCTGATGATTACGGCGTCTATTGTTTACCTATTTCTTGTCACATCGGTACATATAGTCATACATCATAAATTAAATAAATAGTAAAGTTAACAGTTTACCCCACTTAATTCATTTAATTTACTTTATAAATTATGATAATTAGTTCTAATTTGTGATTTTATTAGCGATTATTAAATTAATCACAATATAAATATTTAACAATTCACTTTATGCATTGAATCAAATAGAATTAATGAATAATAATTTTCTATTCGTGTTAAAGTGATTGTTAGGTTAAAATTTAATCGATATTTTATATATTTTTTTTATTTTATTAATAACAAGCTATTTACCCTCGCTCTAGTCGGGGCTTGGGTACAACTCTAGGTGCCTTTTGTGTTGATTATACTATATACGGGCAACGACATCTCGGCCTATGTATTAATTCAGGTCATAGTCTACATGTGTACTAAAATTCATCCTAATCCGTTCAGCCATTTCATTTATAATAGTAATCTGATAAGATAAAGGAATATTATGGAAAATACTGAAATAGTAATGGCTCCAGCAAATCAATTGTACATAGATTTTTCAGAAACACGTTATTTGGGATGCATTAAAATATAAAGATCTCATTCGGTGATTTTGTTAATTTTACGCATTTTTATTATTAAAGTCCTCATGTCACGTCATTTTGTGAGCTAGTTCCATTCAGTGTTAAGCAAATGACAGCTCCACATGTGTAAATATTCAGATAGTGGATTAGCAATATATACGTACTTAATTGTTGATGGTAATAATGTTGCGCACATATTTGTACAGTGATAGCTTCTAATGCACTCTACTATACTTATAGTTATCATGTTCAAATTTTCCAAGTAATCTCCAAACACATCTATCGATCTGTATGCGTGAAAAAAAGACAATACAAAATAATATTTATTAATTAGATTTAAATTATTTATTTTTGTTATCAATTAGATATTATATAGTATATTAATATAGATTAATTTAATATTAATATCAATTATTTATACAATAATTTAATTTCCCTTTAGCTAGTAAATCTATTTTCCCGACAAAGCTAATTGAATAAAATATGAAGAATAAGAATAAAATAATAAAACATTAATATTTAACTAATACTTAATTAACAATAAAATATAAATATTATTTATATTTAGGCAGTTTTGAACCATCATTATTATCATATAAATGTTCATTGCGGTTTCGAATCCAGCACGAAATGTTCAATGAATGGTTTTCTTATCCTAGTAATCCAAAATGAAAAGAAGCGAGGGTGAGTTTCTAGTAAAAAAATAAAACAATACACACATATTAGATGTTTGAATTTTATATTCTTGCTCTGCAATGTGATTGCAATACGAGCAATTTCACTGCTGCTCCGTTGCGCCACCATGACGGGATTCCTTGAGGTGTGACTTCATCTTGGGGAATAAGAAAAAGTTGCAAGTGGCAATAGAGTGTGCGCGACATCGTTGGAATGCCTGTTTTCGCTAAAAACTCTTGACAAATTACCGAGAAATGGGCCGGCGCATTGTCGTCAATCTTTCGCATGTACAAATCCTCCTGTAACATCTTGCGGATGGTATCTTTGTTGATATTTAACTCGCCAGACAACGGACGAACGCTCATGTGATCACGATCAGCGTTCGCAAATGGTCGACATTTGCGTCGTTACAAGAGGTTACGGGACCTTTTTCACGTGGATCCTCTTCGACCGATTCACGCCTCTCTTCGAATCGCTTCGCCCAATCGATCATGCGTATTTTCGACGTTTACTTACTTGTCTCCATACACCACCTTCAATTTTCGAACGATTTCCGAGGCCATTTCGCTAGATTTTACTAAAAATTGATTCACAACACGTTCCTTGTAATGTGAGTCATGAATTTTACACTAAAAAAGTTTCTTTCAAAAAATAAGCATAAAACAATAACCAAACGTGCTGTCGATTTCAGCCTTGGATTGAAACTAAAAGAAGGGTACCCTTTTCTAGACAGATGTTGACGAACGCCGTAGTGCTATCAGTTCCCGAGTTATGACTAAATTCCCGGATTTAATTGCCACTATATATATAATATTTAATTATAACTTTATTACATTTAATGTAAAGTCTTTATATTTTTGTTGATAATAGTATTATTTGATAAAAAAATAAACCGAAAACGTTTCACTCCCTTTTCTATTTGTCCGTCTGAATCTTTTGGATAAAAATTGTAGTTAATTAAATCATATTAGGTGGTGTTATAATACGTAACATTTTAATGTGTTGATATTTTTTCAGAAATTGGCTTCAAGCAGAAGCTGAAGCGAAGGCTGCTGGGAAAAAAGCGTCATTTGTAAAAGTACTATTCAAAACTTTCGCGTGGTCATTCATTCCCGGAGGAATCATGCAATTCTCATATATTACATTAAGGTGATTATTTGTAAGGGAATTATCTTTCTCATATTTTACTAAGTACAATCAATATCCAGTCGAATATCTCCTTAGATTTCATTCGCGATATAATTCCGAAGACTTGTCATGTTCCCCTGCAGGCGCACCAGCAATAGTCATGAAAATTAATATGTATGATGTCAACCAACAACGACGTGTCGTCAAAAATTAATGACATACGGCCTGTGTCGTTACAAAGCCTTGCGAAACGGTACTTGTTTCAAACAACCTTGTTTTACATTTTTGTAAGACCGTGACAATTTTACTTTGAACACGAAAGGGAAAATTAATACATATACTGATATCAAATTATGATTATTACGCCTACAAATTTTACAATATATACATATATATTATATATACGATTGTCTAACGTCGGAAAGGAAATTTTAACCGACGAAAACAAGGAGGAGGTTCTCAATTCGACACGTATATCTATGTGTATATATTTTTTATCTTTGACAACGCATAACTTTTTACAATGTAGTCCGATTTTGATGATTCTTTTTTTATTGGATAGGGTATAGCTCAAAGTTGGTCCTATTTAAATTTGAAAAAAAATGCACCCCCAAGTGAATAACATAGGGGATGATTGAATTTTCACCTACTGATTTTTTAAAAGAATTTCTTCTTACTTTGCTGCTACTATGTCTACATTAAATGCGGTGCCAACCGATACAAATGAAAGCAAACCCTGTCTTCCTTTATTTATATTATTATACTTAATGGCTAATTTAAAAAGAAACAAAATGTGTCTTTAAACAACCTCAAAGGTCTTTTGTACAGGCTGTATATTTTGTAATGAATTATCTATACTAATATTATAAAGAGGTAAAGTTTGTGAGTTTGTGAAATTGTAGGGGGTAATCTCTGGATCTATTGAACCGATTTAGATGAAATTTGGTAAGAAGATAGTTTGAGACAATGTGAAGAACATAGGACTTTTTATCTCGGAAATCATCCCTTAAGGGGGTGAAAATGATGATGAAAGTTTGTATTGGGAAGTTTATTATAAAAGGAAATATATAATAGGCTATATTCATTGATCAAAAAAGGGGTTTACTTATAAGATATTACTTTATTAATTTTAATTTAAGTTTGAATAAAGATTAAAATATTTTGAATATTTTCGCATTACTAACTAGATAAATATTATATTATTTTTAAACAGAACTGGGTCACCCTTGCTATTTTCTGGCTTACTTCATTACTGGTCAATTGATTCGACAATGACGAAACAGACAGCTTCGTTCTACGCAGGTGGTATGGTACTGGCAAATTTCTTGGCAGCCTTTTTTAATCATCAAGGAAATTTTTATTGTCAACAATTTGGTATGAAGTTGAGAATTGCTACCAGCAGCTTATTGTTCCGAAAGGTAAATTGATTATGTAATTCTAATATTTTCTATACTAGTTGTTTTGATTTACGATTATAATAGAAACTTAACTTGAAAATTCCTAATCATTAGAAACATATATTAGCCACAAGTCACAACTTCTCAATATAACTACGGCAAGTCGTTATTTAAATGAATGGTGTGGTCTTAATTACAAAACCATAGTAGAAGGTTTTATAAGTACAATAATTTAAATATTCGACAAAAAAATTAGTTATTATAAAAATGTATGATTTACAAATAATATTTAGGATTCCAAACCTTAAAAAGCAAAAACTAAATCCTTTCAGGATCACTTACATATAAAGTTTTTATTTTAAGATTTTTATTGAACGAATTGATTTTTATTGAAAAAAATATATGTTTGTTATACTCAATGTAATTTGTGATACGGACGCACAGACGGACATGAAGAAATTATAAAGATCTCGTTTATCCTTCACGTAAATCTTACTCTCACTAGCAACTGCTTTATAATTTATAATACACTAGCGACTCACCCTCGTTCGCTCGGGTTCGTCCCTAGGTACGTTTTAACGATTAGTATAGAATAGATAAACTATATAATGTTATATACGTATATGATTTTTTTCTAACTTAAACTTGACGTATTGTTGTAGATGGTAGGTCCACCACTATTGAAACTAATCCGAAGTAGTGATTCCCATACAAAATAACCAGTTCTGAACTTTTCGATTTTCTAGCTGTTCTTATGACGTTTTCCTAATTTTTTTTATATTTAAACCGTCCCTGATATACCTCCAACAAAACAAAAAAGAATTATTAAAATCGGTTTAGTCTTTTTTGAGTTTTAGCGAGACTAACGAACAGCAATTGATTTTTATATATATAGATAATACACGTACCTATGTATGTATATATGCACAAGGAGCCACAGTTTTCTTTGTTTTTGTATGAGTGAATGCAAAAATAAAAGTACCTACAAAACGTTGTGTAATTTAAAGACACTGAGTTATTGAGAGATAACGATGTAATCTTTAAAAATGTTAATTCATATCATTTATCATGTCCAATATAGATAACCAATTAAAACGATTTCAGATAATGCGCATGAATAACGGGGCTTTAGGAGAGACGACGGCTGGAAAGATTGTAAATATTCTGTCAAATGATTTACAACGTTTCGACATGGCCTTTCTTTTCTTACATTATATATGGATCATCCCCATACAATTGACTGTAGTATGTTACTTGGGATACATGCAGGCGGGATACGCAGCTCTCATCGGTCTCGCTGCAATTATGCTTATTGCTTTACCCATTCAAGGTATGCTATTATTTATTATGCCAAGCTATTTATTGCAAACTATACGCCCATAAACTTAGGTAAATTGATAATTATATATTACTAGCGGCTCACCCTCGTTTCGCTCGGGTTTGTCGCTAGGTACGTTTTAAATAGATATAAATAGTTATTAGCCAGCGTTAGCCATATAAATTTTATTTATTTTTTGTTAATAATATTGACAAATATTGACATTAATATTAATACGATTCTAACGTCACTCAATTGCCATCAATGTTTTGCCTTCCCGGAACCTCTCCACTAACACTTAAACTTTATGTTATGGTATTAAAGTTCAAATTGACTTTCAAGTATTATTACGAATCTTTTGTATGGGAGTATAGAAAAGTGTTGTTTTTAGACATTTTCAGGTTTTTTTTAAATGTTCTCGCCGTAAGAACCATCCTCATACTTCAAGGAATATTCTAAAAAAAGAATTAGCGAAATCGGTTGAGCTGCTCTCGAGATTTGCGCTTACCAACACATTCAGCGATTCATTTTTATATTATAGATAATACTAGTTAGCTTTGCTTTTTTTAAATAAATTTTACTATGCTATTCATTAATGTTGTAAAGATGGATTTTATTAAAACTAAACGCATTATATGTATGTACATATATAAAAACTTTTTTTAGCATTTTTGAGCATTTTTTATCTAATTATCTAATTGAGGATATACGAGTATGTAAATATTTATCTAAATGTCTATTTGTCCGGTAATAAGATGGATAAAAAATATATTATTCGTCCAACTATTGTCGGATAGTGATAAATAACTGCAACTACATATTTTTATTTTGGCTATCGTTTATGGATGGACTTGACTGGACTTAAATTAATAAAATTAATAGCCTGGTTGATAAAAATTACGTTTTCATTATTTTTTGTCTTAGAATTGTTTTCTTATGATTCATAAAATATCTCCTAGAATCCAATTTTAGTTCCTTAGCTGTGGTGCTTTTCTGTGTACGTAGAACCTGTACCTAAACATCATACATATGTAATACAATTTTAATAGACAAGTATATAGTTACAAAACAAACATTCCAATATTATAAGTATGGACTGAATAATATATTTATATAAAAATAGACTAGACTGAATTAAGCTTCCCAACATATTTCTTTCTCGATAGATTGGTTTGCTTAGTAATATTCTAGTTGAAATTAGCAACTGTCTGCTACACTACCATTTATTTGCGATTTCAAAATGATATCCATCTCACTTTCTTTAACAACGTGAAATTCAAAACATATCCATGAATTTTATCAAGCAATTGAAATCAAAGAATTCAGATTTCTGAGAAAACAAAATAAGGCACCTTAAAATCCATTCAACAATTTAACTTAAAACATCTTATGGGCATATATGTATTATGTAATCTCTTAATTTGTCTTGTAAATGCCAGTATAATTTGTGTTAAGGATCTTCATTGACAAAATGATGGATCATATTTTTTTCATTTTGTATGATGAGTATTTAAAATATTTATAATAAATCCATGAATAAAAAGAATAGATAAAAGAAGCTTTCTTACATTTTTTAATTTATTTTAGGTATGCTTGGGCAGCTCCTTGGGAAAATCAGGTCCCGCACCGCAGACAAGACTGACGAGCGAATCAAAGTAATGAGTGAAGTAATTAATGGGATACAGGTAATCAACTACATATAAAAAGAAATTAATGAATATGAAACGTCTAAATAATGTAATGAAAACATCCCTTTATAGAAGATCAATATATCATACCCAAGCTATATGTAGTTTAACAGGATATAACTGACGCTGTTTTTAATTTAACGCTGGATTTTCAGTTTACCATATTTCAATAATGATTATTAAAATGAAGGGTTAAAAATGGTTAGAATCGAAAACGGACGCCAATGAAATTTATTATAAAATCGCAAATTTACACTAAAGCCTAAGAAAATACTAGTAATTCATCCCATCGTCTGCTTAGAGCTATTACAAATATGATTATCAAACGTGTCATACTTATTTTGCAAAAAATGGCAGAAAAAAATAGCGTATAATACACGTCATTATTTTTATCTCCTTATTGAATGGAGTAATATTGTTATCTACTGGTCGTATATTATCTTTAATCTTGTATTTTTGATGCGAGCGATTGTAGTTACTAACGGAAAAATCATATAAATTGGATACACTATTTGTAAAAACCGGTAAAATATTCATTAATTGTAAAGAAGGCAGCTTAAGTTGCCGCTTTATTGCTTAGAAAGAGAAACGACAAATTCGAAAAAATATCAACGTATATTTTTTAATTCTACCTTCACCTATTGGTTATAGCGGACTTCTCTTCTACATCTGCAATATTTTAAATTTATATTATGTATGATCCTTACGTGCACGTACGATACGTTTATACGTTCCTGGCAACACTAGATAAAAAATATCGTGTGGTTAACCAATAACCATTGCAAGTGCGTGTGGCGCTATCAAGTTGTATTTGTTACAAATTATTGTGCGGTTTTTAAGCCGCAAGCCAAAATGTAACAATTTGCTATTTTAAAATCAGCCGCGGTAGAAAATCGCAAAGGATTTATATTGAAGTCTTAAAATCACAAAATCATGCGGATAAAAACCGCGCGCGTTTTGCAGTTAATTTGTGGTGCGCCCTAGCACTAAGGCTACAGTCAATTTGATCATTATATGTTGAATCATGCTACCTTTCGTTGATAGAAAAGATAAATAAGAACCATTTTCATTCACTTTAATTTTCTATCTTTATTGATTTAAATATTATAGTAGCTTAAAAAGACTTTATTCTGCTTGTTTTTTATCTTTTGCTATTCGTCTGACAATCGGATGATTAAGAAATAATTATTCGTCCGACTATTGTCGGTTTGTACGAATTTATATATTTTTTTTTGTTTTCTAATATAAAATAAGTGATTTTTATCTGCAGGAGTTCCTATAGCAAAAAAAAAAATACCTTCACTTAGCGAGCTGAAAACTTGTTCTTTTAAAAATAGATTTTATTAGAAGGATTATTATACTGCTTCACAATAAACTAGATAATTCTAATCTATCAGCCGATAAAGATTTTTAATTTAGGTCCATTCGATCTTATTCTAAACTTAAAATTTTAACTATCGATATTCTTAAAAATCTATATAACTTGATAAGTTGCAATTGTTTTTATAGAAACATAAAAATAGTCACAATCGCAATATTATATCACACACCAACAATAGTTCGACGAATAATATATCATTTCTTCATCCGATTATCGGACGAATAGACACATCGATTATAAAATATGAAATGTATGGTAGGTACTTTTTTTAAGCTATAACGGTTCAATGGACTCGAGTGATATATTAGGGGCTTTATACCTATATCCTAGATCAACACAGCCCCCTGATGTACTAGTGCTCGTACTCTATATACAACTTTTATCAGTGGTAGGCACTGATAAATGTTGTATATAGAGTCAGACAACTTTTTAGTCTTTCAACTTTTTGATAGGTAGTATTATTATTAAACACTTTTTTAATATTAATGTATAATTCTTACTAAAAATTCACTAAAATTATAATTTAGAACGTGACATTTGTGATTAAAATTCAACAAATTAGGTAAATAGAATTCTTACTGAATTCAACACTAACTAATTAGTTGAGTGAAGCTACATTTATGTCATGAAACGACAAGTAACTCGTTTATTTAACTTTACAAAGACTTATAATAATAATTGATAATATCTGCATTGTGTGTTATATATTTTATAGTGTAATTTGTAAATGCGAGACTGCATTCTTAAGCTAATTTACAATCGCAGTATTTGCAGCAATAACTCAAGCTGATTTTTCCTTTGCATTTCTAATATTAAGATCTTTTTATTTAAAATGATATTTCAAATATTGCGCTCAACAAATCAAATCAAAATATTTTATTCAGCATTAAATTATTACAATTTTTTACTAAACGTCATGAGTCTACTGCCAGTTTGGAAAGAAGAAGCCTCAGACCTGACAAGAACTGGCGAAACAGACACGTACTCGTATATTCGATCTATTACACACTTACTAAATCACTATTGTAAATTAAAGTTCTTATAAATATGTGTGTCTGGGCTCGTCTCAGAAAGTAACGTAGAGATTTTTGGGTGACACTAATAGAAAGTGAAATGAGTATATGGGAAGGTTAGAACAGGCACTTTAGAACATTTTACGAAAATAAGTTACCGATAAGCGACATGATAATCTATATGATATAAGCCGATGAGCTATATAATCATATTTTTTAATTAATTAAAAAAATGATATGAGCTCCGTTAATATTATGTATCAATGCAGATCTAGGGATCACTAATAATAATTCTAGACATTAAATTATTGTTTTTTTTATCTTTAAAGGTAATTAAAATGTATGCCTGGGAGATTCCATTTCAAAAAGTTGTTGGACAAAAGCGTAAAGAAGAATTAAAAGAAGTCAAATCAGCTACAATTGTGAGGACAGTTTTTATTGGCTTTATGATCTTCACGGAAAGAGCTGCTATGTTCATTACCATCTTAACATATATTTTATTTGGAAACGTCCTTAGCGCCAACATTGTAAGTACTCATATATTATTTTTATCAGAAACAGTTATTAACCAAAAAGTTCTTCGAAAATGTCTATCTAAATGAAAACCCCCGTTTAGTTATTTTTTAGTTTTCAATTCCTGGAAGTCGGTTTTTTAATGTTTTATTTATGATAACATATTGACGTTTAATTGTAATAGTAAAACATACCAAATAATTTCAATGTGAATAAAATTCTGTCTTTGGGTATCTTGCATTCAAAATGATTCAAACCGATTTGTACAAAACTCCTAGGGTATGAAGTAGAAAAAACATCATACAAAACATAATCATATCCATATCATTGTATAGTTATAATATTATAAATGTGAAAGTTTGTGAGTATGTATGTATGTTTGTTACTCTTTCACGCCAGAACGGCTGAACAGATCTGGATGTTTGGCACAGAGATAGATTATAGTCTGGAATAACATATAAATCTACGATTCCCGTGGGATAGGTTTTCCTTTTTTCAGTTTTGATTTCCTAGAGGTGAACCCGAGCGAAGCCAGGCTGAGCCGCTAGTATTAAATAAATAAGTCGAGAAAGCGTAATAAATAAAATACGTACCTACAATTTTTAAAGTATTGAGTCTGTTAAATTCGTCATCATTTTAAAATAACTAAATGAATTTCAATAGCACTTTTGCTATTGTATAAGTAAATGTCTGAATTAAAAGCATATTCGTAGCTTGTCTTATTTTAATTGGTCAAGTAGATCTACAGTCAAAGCTTGAACAATTTCTTGACGTTTGGCTCAGTTTGTAGTGACCCTACTTGCTGTACCAGCGGTCGCAGGTACGAGTCCCGCTGGGGGCATTAATTTGTGTGATGAGCACAAATGTTTGTATTCCAGTCATGGGTGTTTATATTTATATTATGCATGTATTTAAAGTTATATAATATGTGTTGTGTATGAACTATAAGGGGCTGTATAGTATATATATTATCATTGTAAACTCAATAGATAAAAACATGCGAACGTAGCTGGCTGTCATGTTTTTTTAATTTCAAATTTATGCATGTCTTTAGCTATTCCGATAACATGAAACTTTAGCTATAATATTACTATATTTCATAAAAATTCTGTATCTATCTAATTTCAAAATATTCATAAAGTACTTATGAATATTTTTGCTTTAAAATGGAAAATGTTTAAAACTATTCCCTTTGAACTATTTCGGATGTCAACTACAAACTATCCGATACAGCTCGTGTTGCGGGTCATATGTCATCTAGTTTTGAAAGTTTCACAATTTGTCGTTTCAATTTTTTTTAAATGCTACGTGATAATTTTGCTTATGGAAAGGCATTATTATGGAAGTATATGGGATGATCTTAAATTACGTTTAAAGAGTAATTATTATTTTTCAAGAAGTTCAAATCTAAATTTTAGGGACCTCTAACGAGCGCGTACTTGGATAATAATTAGAAGAAGAAATAAAAGTGACGCTAGTTCTTAGCACTTTATGTTATCTAGCTAGCATGCAAGAAATAAAGCTTGAAATATGACTTTATTAACATATATACTTGATATATTTCTTAAAAATGATAATCTTTGTGTGTGAGTGTCATTGAAATGACAGTTTATTAACATTTTTTCGTTAACAACTTTATCCAAGTAACAGCAAATGAAATTTAGCTGTGGTAGCCCATTGGTAACGTACAGGGGAAACCAAGCAAAGCGGTTTTAAAACTTTCTCGTTCGGTCCTCGCAACTTCAATATTTTCAATTGCGAATCATTTGTAACATTATAGAAAAAACAAATGATATATATGTAGATAAAGCGAGAGCTAAAATGGAAAATAAATTACGTAATTTAGAGGCCATATTACAACAGGCACAACTATAAACATAACTATTGTTAAAGATCTACTTGGATAATGAATATGATATGAATGAATGAAGATAAATTTACGTTAGCGACCACCAATTATAATGAATATAGTATTATTTTAAAAGGGTCCACTTGAATATGCTATTGAACATAATGTAACACTTTAGCCAATACAATTTAAACCTATATATACACACTATATATATATACACACATACATATGTCGACTGGTACTACAAAGAGATCAGTAATCAGTCAAGTAGATTTCTCTTAACAATATCTTATCGAATGTAACGTAAGCATCAGGTCACTTTTCTATCTAATCAACACTAACTTGCATAATTTAAACATTCTTATCAATAAGGTTTTCTTAAAGTATTATATTCCTTTGCATTATTTACCTTTTATTATTACTTTTGTAGCATAACTCATTAGTATATAATACCTTAAGTTAAGGTTATCCAACTGCCTTGGTGGTGTAGTGGCTAGGATGTACGGCTGCACACTCGGAGGTCCTGGGTTCGAGTCCCGGGTCGGGCCAAGTTTAGTTATTGAGTCTTTCTATATAAGTAAGCCTTAGTAACAGCCCGGAGTTGGGAAGTTGGTGGTGTTTCACCCTCGTGCTTCGGAGAGCACGTAAAGCTGTCCGTCCTGCGCCTTAACTCTCACTGGTCGTGTCGAGCAGTCGTCCAACCGAAGTATGAGAGTGACAGGAATAGAGAGTGCACTAGTGTCTGCGCGTACACTTGTGCACTATAATATCTCCTGCGCAGTTGGCTAGTCTCAATGAGATTGGCCGCCGTGGCCGGAATCGGCTAGGAGAACATCATTTTACTTCACGTAAAAGAATGGTAGTTGAACCGTTAATAATTGTACTAACAAACAAAAATTGTATCTTAATCACTGTATTTATTTTTAAGTACAATAAGTAACCTAGAGCTTGACTATATCTGAAGTAGATTACGTAATGTTTAACCATATTACAAAAGCCACAATTATATATATATATATACTAGTGACTCACCCTCGCTCCGCTCGGGTTCGTCCCTGGGGTGGGGTCTGGGAGGACCACCCTTATCCTTATCACTTAGGGGTATGGAAAATAGATAGTAGCCGATTCTCAGACCTACTGAATACGCATATAAAATTTGGTGAAAATCGGTAAAGCCGTTTCGGAGGAGTACGGTAACAAACATTGTGACATGGAAATTTTATATATAAGATATATATATATATATATATATATATATATATATATATATATATATATATATATATATATATATATTTATTCATCAATTTAAATAGTTCATTCAATAACTGATTAGAAATTTATATTGTCATAATACATAGTACCATTTTCATTTAGATGTTTAAAAGAATCGACTTCGACCGTATTTCAAGATTCCGTACGGAACGGACGGACATGAAAAAAATATTACAGCCATTTTACACTAAAACTATTGCCGCAATATACCTATTTTTTTAGAAGCCATATTATGTATTCTCATTTTTATTATGTACTAGCGACTCAGCATCGCTTCACTCGGGTTCGTCCCTAGGTACGTTTTAAATTAAAATGGATATAGTATGTTATCCTTAAGAGATAGACATATGTCATCGTGGACTTTTCTGTAGATCTATATAAGATACACAATTCCACCATACATTATTTTGTTATATCTCAAAGGGTTTAGGCAGCGTTTTCGTTGAAAGCTCCCAGATGTCTTATTTTTTCCGATACCTCCAACAAATATCGTTATATTTTAGCCAATGTATACAAAAACTTAACAAATTATATACTAAAACCTTCCTCTTGAATCACTCTATCTATTAAAAAAACCGCATCAAAATCCGAGAAAGCGACTTTGTTTTATACTATGTAGTGATTCTCATTGATTTTAGAAGCCATATATATTATGTATCTCATTCTCTAACCCCCTTCCCCTCCCCCCCTCCCCCGCTCTTTCCCTCTCTTTATACCATTGCATTCCTTAATACTTAAATATTTCGATAAGCGACGTTTTACTGATAATTCCATTTAATTCCATTGTGTACTGTACAATCGGTTATAATAATAATTAAGGGTAAAAAGATACAAATTACTTGTTCAGACCAAGTGTAGGACAGTGCTCTCGAGAACTCTTTTCATATATTTTTTCGGTAAGTAGGTATGAGCATTTCAAGATAAAGTTACCTCCTTCACCGGATTTCATAGGAAAGTTTTTCAAATAAAGCTATTCTTACAGTCACGGGAGAGACCATGATTGCTGCAAAGTATTCGAAACGTCGAGAACCAAAAATCAAAAGAAATTCGCGAAAAAATCCGAAAAGATAGTTTTATTTAAAATGTCAAGTATTCGCGTAAATGTAAGAAAGTATTAAAGCTATTCTTCTCAATTCCACAGATTATATTTTATTAGGTTTTGAGGTATTTTATTGAACAATTATCCAACTCCTTTTTTGCAACTTAATGTAGTTATCCCCTCTTTTAACAAATATCGGGCGGTTTTTTTGAATCGTTGGATAGCCAAGTCTGTTTTTTCGGAATAAATTTATTTAAACCCAGCTATTGCTTATGTGTCCTTTATGTGAATACAGTGATCTTCTCAAACGGATTTTCCATCAGGCTGACCTGAAAGTCTCGTTTTAGTCGAAATATTTGGCGTTCTAAGAATTTCAATCTCCTCTATTGGACCCGGAAAATAATCTCCAAGTAGGATTTAATTTTTAAATGTTTTAGGGCAAAAAGCGAAATCAATGAGGAGAAGATTATGAGAATAGTCGCTTTCAAATGCAAAGTCGCCTTTGATAATATAGGTAGCAAATATTTATGATTGTTACTAAAGCAGAAATATTGTGCCAATTATTATCGTCTGTTTTAATTGTATTATATATGTATAGTCATCACGCTGAAATACCAATATATTACACACACACACACACTCACGCACGCACACACACCAGGCACACTTGACGGAAGCTTTTATACATACATACAAATAATTTAGGCTCAAAAGATTCAAAGGCACCTAATAGGAAAAGTTTTAAGGACTTATATTTTACTCGTACTTTTCGTTACTAAGTATTTACTACCAGTAGAATCGAATAAAATTTTGTTTTAACAGACATAATAATGTCTATTAAATAAAAAATCTATACATATAATAAAATTCTGACTAAGCTAATCTGTACATTAAATATTTTTTGGAAAATCTTATTGAAATAGACAATATTATCGATACAAAGGCCGAATCTATAGTTTTTAGAAATTTTGTCTGCCTGTCTGTCTGTCTGTCTGTCTGTTACCGCATCACGGAAAAACCACTGGAGGGATTTCGATGAAATTTGGTGTGGTGATAACTCCTTATCCGGGTCAACATATAGGATACTTTTCACCGCGGAAAAATATCTCATTTCTGAGAAAAAATACAAAAACTACAATGTAAGACTATACTAATATGTAAAACCTAAGAATTTAATTTTTGGTAATCTGAACGCGGGCGGAGCCGCGGGCAATGCTAGTAAATAATAATTAAGGGTGGTACTAGATACATTATATGAAAGTTGTAAGCAATGAGTCTTTTTTTTTCAAGAAATAACTATTGTACAACTTTGACGCTAATACAGTTTTTAAACATATTTGGATTTAGGGCACATAAGGAAATTCATATATCGAGTACAACGAATAGTAACAATCATGTGTTAGTCACATTTGCGGTAGAAGTTTAACCGCTTATTTAGTTACCAAAGAAAAGATTTATAACGAGTGATAAAGTTTAAGATATATTATACTACTAGCAGAACTCGCGGCTACACCCGCGTTCAATCTGCAAAAAAAACTCTATGGCTTTATGTTGCACAGCAGCTACGTATTTATATAATATTGTTCATACAAAAATACTAAAATCGCGATTAAAAAATGGGGATGGGGATAAGAGGGTGAAAAATACTTCACGACCTTTTCTCATACCTACCAAATATACAAAAAAAACATTAAAATCGATCGAGCCGTTTCGGAGGAGTGCGACCACAAGCACCGTGACATGACATTTTTATATATTAGATGTTGGAATTATTGCGCTTTGCATATTATAGAATATTTTACACATATTTACAAGATCATATTAATGCGGGATTTCTATAAACAGTGTACATTAGTCTTATTATATATTAACCAGTTGCACTTTAGCGTTTTTTTTAAATATAAAAACTCCTTATTGTTATTTGTATTTCTTAGGATTTCAAGAGCTTGAAGGAGCCCGGTTCCTTAAAAGGCTTGCATGGGTACTAAGATCCAACCCATAGAGGCCTTCAGAAGTTTAATTTTTTTAATTTTGACGAATCAGTCGGTATATCTCAGAATAACTTATTGGGAATTGCCAAATAAGATGATAACTGGATAATGCGTAGGGAATAAGGAAAATATGAAATGTTATTGCATTGTCGTCTGCTTTTTCAAAAGTCTCAACATTGAACTTTACGCAAACGGGGAATCGCCTCCCACTAGATGGGTCTCCACAAAGCGTTGCAATACCTCGGATGCAATATCGTTTGTTGTCTAGAGGTATGCACCGGTTTCACTATCGCGAGAGTGATCGGGTTTCCTCGTTATTACGCAGATTGAGCACTTCCAGTCTTTCGAGCAATCAGGTCTTGCGTTCCACTCTGGAAGGCCACTGAAAGCAAGCCAGAGACGGTGGACTGATGTTTGACGACACGTTTGGCTCAGTTTATAGTAACCCTACTTACTGTGTCAGCGGTCGCGGGTTCAAGTCCCGCTGGGGGCATTCATTTGTGTGATGAGCACGAATGTTTGTACTCTAGTCATAGGTGTTTGTATGTATTCAGCCCTTTTTTAACGTCCCACTGCTGGGCACGGGCCTCCCTTCAGTACGAGGGGGATCAGGCCATAGTCCACCACGCTGGCCAAGTGCGGATTGGCGGACTTCACATGTTTTTCGAAAACTTGCTAGGTTCTCTCAGACATGCAGGTTTCCTCACGATGTTTTCCTTCACCGTAAGGCATGTGGTAATCATGTTAGAAAAGATTCGCACGTGCGAATATCAGAGGTGCGAGACCCGGGATTTGAACCCGCTTCACTCGGTTTCCCAAGCGAGCGCGTTACCACTGGGCTACCACTGCCTTTTTTCATTTTTCATGGGTGTTTATATTTATAATATGTATGTATTTAAAGTTATATATGTGTAGTATATCAACTATCTGGTATCCATAACACAAGCCTCGTAGCTTACCATGGAACTAGATGGCGCTGTGCGTTAATGTCCCAACATATATTTTGTGCCCTGGAGGTCTCAGGTCCCTGGTTAGCCACTCACTAAGAGCTTGCCACAAGCTTATTATTATTATTATTTTATTTTTCATTGAGCGTACTAAATGTGTATATAAGCTCTTCCTCGTTAAATAATAATAATATAAAATAAAACACAATTGGCGATCTTTTAATAATAATATTTAATTACTTATGTAGTAATGATATTTAAGTAAATTGGAAAGTTATTTAGTTTTAGTATATATTTTATTATTTTCATAAAATTCTTTAATTATATATAAAATAATATAACACAAACTCGACCGAATTCGCTAAGTAACTAAAAATGGAAAATATTATTTTTCCAGATCTATCCACTACAGCAGTTTATAAATGCAGCACAAATTAATATAACATTGATTTTGCCGTTGGTACTTTCCTTCACGGCGGAACTGGTCGTATCATTGAGGAGAGTTCAAGAGTTTTTGGCCTTTGGTAAGAGTATAAAAATAGCTAAGCAAAATATTCATCCTTGTAAAGATATTCACTAAAACTAAAGAAACATAATCCATATTTGTAATAATTTTTATTTTTATTGACTTTCCAAGGTCAATGCTCTAACTTGAAATTTAATGAAACAAAGTACTGCGTAATATCATTAATTTGTTGGAATTTTCGATAATCCGATCATATAAATCCGGCATAATACCATTTATAGCATTAAAACTACGGATTTTTAAAATATTACACCTCTAAAGCTTATTTGCTGATAGCCTGGTAGTAAAAAAGAAGAGAGATAACACGACATTAGACCTTTCATAATAAATTTAAAATCATTCGCATAACTCCCGTGGTCTCGAACTGGAACTTAACAGGAGTTTCTCATAATGCATATTTTTTTCTGTGTACTATATTATACATTTGGTCGAGATATGAGGTGTTTGATACTAACAGATTCATTAATTCAAAGTTCAGTAATCGATAATAATTTAGACACCTAGGAACGAACCCGAGCGAAGCGAGGGCAAGTCTAGACTTACTTTCGCTTCGGTAGGTAGAGGCGAGTATATAATAAAGCAATCTTTATTTGTATTAGCTGAGATGCCAATTATATGGATCGTTTGTATATCTTGATATCGTGAACTATTTTCGTAAAAGAATCTATTTTTTCTAAACAATGTTTAATGAAATTTGTTTTTTTTTTTAATATTTTACCTCTAACATCAACTCAGTCCATGCCTAAAAATCTGATAATAACTCGAGTCGAATTATATACTAATATAGGCTTAGGCTTACTTTAGGTTTGCTATGATTTTGAAAGGTAAGTTATTAAAGAATTATTATGTATATTTTACAGAAAACAATCATCATCTCGGCTAACAAAAATAAAGATTACTTTATTATGTTACTAGCTGTGGCCCGCGGTTTCACCCGCGTTAAATTTGATTAGATATGTGTCTATTTCATATACCTTTCCTCTATACGATGAGTATTTGACCAAAGTTTCTGAGCTTTAAGCACTATAAACATATTATAAATATCAATTTTACAATAATGTATGGAAGTCTACTTGATTTCTTGATATTTATAATTACTGCTCCGCTCTCTTCTTGCCCTTCTTCTACGGGTAGTAGCACGATGATATATATAGCCTAAAGCCTTCCTCAATAAACGGGCTGTCTAATGCAAAAAGAATTTTTCAAATCGGATTAGTAGTTCTAACAAACAAACAAATAGACAGACGGACGCACGGACGTGCGGACGGACAAACAGACCGACAGACGGACTGAGAGACATACAGACAGACAGACAGAGAGATAAACTCTGCCTCTTTATAATATTAGTATAGATTACGTTCCTATAGGTGTCTTTTTGTATACATTTTAATGGCCAGTTTATTTTCGAATAAAAAATTGCCTATAGCACAAGGTGGTAAATGGTAATGTATCTTTCTTTTAGTGAAAGAATTTTGAGAACCTGATCAGTTGTTTCAGAGATTACCCTCTACATCCAAACTTATAAAGTTTGTGACCTCTTTATAACAGTTGTGTAGATTTTAGAAGTGATTCTTTTAAAATGATATCACTTATAACAATATAAATTATTAGGTATGTGTTCAATTCTAAAACTAGATAAATTTTGTTTTTAACAAAAACTCAAGCAAAACATGTTTACATAATGTCACCTAAATGGAGGTAACATTTGTTTGTGATTTTGTAGTTTAAAGTAGAGGAGGAAAGCTTTAAACGAAATAACGCATATACATATATATATATATATATATGTATTTTCTTACAGAGGACAGGCCCGACTTGATAGCGATAACAGCTCTACCAGAATCGAACTTGTTCCGCAATGTCGTAGGCAGCTTCAAAAAACCTAAGAAAGAATCTATTCACTCACTATCCTATTGCAAGACAAGTGATACTTCTTTTGCAAATGGAATTAATGGTAAGTCAAATGTACAATTGTACATCAATATGTCGGCTTAGGGCTTATTTGTTCAAACCACCAATACTTGTAGTTGTTGTACTTTACAGAAGAGAGTTTTTGTATCTATTTTATAAAAAAAAACTTTATTTCTAAGATTTTTCTATTAATATAGTAGATAAATAAATTTTCTTCTCTTTTTTTGAAGTAAAATGTGTTTTTTAGACATTTAAAAGTCAATACACACACACACTCACACATACATCATCATCATCATCTTATTGTTTTTCAGTTTTTATAAAATAGTTTAAATATTGTACGGAGGCGGGCGTGCAATCTGCAACGCAGTTTATACTTTTGCAGTATCATCGTAGCCATTGTTTTTTACTGTATACTTATAAGAATTGTTACTAAATAAATAAATTTCATTTCATTTCAATAATTCCGTTCCCGTGGGATAGGTTTGTTTTTGTTTTCCTAGAGGCGAACCTGATCGAAACAAAGGTGAGCCGCTAGCATACTATATATATTTACATATACCTATATACTATATATATATATACTGTATCGCTTCATTGGCGTATGAAAGTTGTTATATTTGTTGTTTATTATATTCTATCTAATGTATACAATATTTTATGTTATACATAAGCAGCAGTATATAATACTTAAAATCGTCTTCCTGCACTTCAATTTCGCAATGCGTGTACATGTGTAGGTATAGTAGAGCGTAATTGTCACAGTCCGGATGCTCTAAGTGTATCTGGATCGCTTTGTAAATTTTAACACTTGTTCACAAGTACATATTATATTTTTGTGTTTTATATGGCAGTCGTAGAAGTACCTACATCACATATAATTATAATTATTGCATGTATAGCACATTAATAATACATAGTTTTGAACACTTCTTTTTTCGTTCATTTGAGATAGATTCAGTACAAAACAAGTAAGATTAAGAACTGCTGTTTACAAACATCAAAACATATAAAATCTTTATTGGAAATCGCATTGCAAAAAAACAACAAAGTCCTCAACCATACATATAACAAAATTCTAACTGAGTCGAATCTGTAGATTCAATATTTTTTTGGAAAATCTTATTGAAATAGTCATTATTATCGATACGGAGACCGAATCTATAGTTTTTAGAATTTTTGTCTATCTGTCTGTCTGGGAACAGATGTTGATCAAATTCGGTATGATGATGGTTGTTTATCCGGGTCAACATTTAGGATACTTTTTACTGCAGGAAAATATCTCATCTCTGAGATATCTATAACGTAGGGACGAACCCGAGCGGAGCGAGGGTGAGTCTAAGATAAATTATCTACGCGGGTGGTATTATACTTACTGTATAATAGTGCATAAATACGCAGGCGACCTCTTTTCCCTCATACGTAACGGTTGTACAATGTAAATGCTCTCCAGATACAATGGTCTAAAATCACCATCTTTCTAATTATGGATAGAACTTTTTCTCAGGACCTCACATGATCTATACCTATGTGTACATATTACATACTATATCATACCCGTATGAGTTAGCCAAGCCTAGTATAACTAGGCTGTTGCTGCACATTCATCTTGCAATATTATTCACAAAATTACAAAAAATGAATAGTTGATATTTCTGTTATGTTCATAATTTTAATTTTGTAATGTTACGGCGGGCGGCGCTATTTCATTACTTAAAATATATTTTATTATATCTATTTTGTTAAACAGGTTCAGTAGGCAGGAAATTTCGTAGAAGTCTGTCTCAATCAAATGATACAGCGGTAGAGATCCGAGACGTGTCCGCCAGCTGGACCGGAGACCCAGAGTTTTTAGCTCTGAAAAACATTTCAGTGCGCATCCGGAAAGGGAAATTATGCGCCATCATTGGCGCCGTTGGATCTGGCAAGGTACAAAAAGTTGTCTTTTCGCATTTCCATTTTCTTTTATTATAGGATTAGTTACTTTTTAAACTATTCAACATTTTTATATCGCCTATTCGGTTTTAAAAAGCTTAGAATTATTAGCCCAATCGAAGAAACGGAATTTTTAATAAGATAAAATGATTTCAAACATAAATACTTTTTTTAATATTATTATTTCTGAATGTGGCTATTAACTAATCCTGATTACTCTAAACTAATCTAAACATTCATAAAATATGTATATTATTATTTACATACATATATTGTTAGGTATGTATGTTTGTAAATAATAATATTTTATGAATGTCATGAGCTATGTAGCTCTCTATATATATTACAATGAGATGACAAATTTATACAAGTGTACCTACTAACGTACATTGGGTTGGCATTTGATTCTGTGTTATCCTGTATGACCTTTGCATAAATTGCAATATGGAATATGTGGAGTTTGTCAAAGTTATGAATAATTCTGTGCGACTCTATTATATAAAAGTTTAATATATTGGGGAAAATACGTGTAGCTTTGAAGAGTTTTAAATCATGATTTTCAAGTCACTTGTTAAAATAAAATTAGTGCCATATATCTGATTATACATTACACTTCTATCAAAATTAGGATGCTCGAAATATTCTCTGCGTAATATATTACACTGGCGTATAATTAAACTAAGTGGAAGTAGAGTTGAAACAACAGTCGTATGCAGTTTTATGTATCTTGAATAGCAACATCAAAATGCATGAGGTTCAATTTGCAAACGGCTCATATTTTATACATCGCGTATGCATGAAAAATGGTAATTTTCAGTTCGGACTGAACAGGTAGTTCGTGAGGTGGGATAAATTCTATATTTATCTAAATTGTATATCAGATCCGCGGATACGGCACGTTAATAGACGTGCAACTGAAACATTTCGTTATTGAAAATAGCGCGTCTAAAGCAAATAAAGAAGCATAACGAATTTCAATATACACGCTAATTTTTTAAAACTATATACTGAACTTGTATAGAAATTGTCGCATATATTTCGATAATATTTAGATATTATTTATGTATTATATGTTTGTGTAATATACAAATACTTTTTATTGTAGGCACTGAATCAGTAGAATTCTACTATTACGCATGATAAAATTCATAAAAAGAACTAATAAATAAATTAAATCTCAGTCCGATTTGGGCTGCGGACAAATGTAAGCAGGAAGATGATTGAGACGTTAAATTCAATAAGTCGAGAATGGAATTTAAAATATACAATATGAAGGCTTAATATATTATACGTTTGCAATGTAAGATTCCTTTTTTTCTCCAGTCGTCCATACTGCAACTTCTACTGAAAGAATTACCGGCGAGTAGTGGCACCGTGTCGGTGTATGGCGATGTGTCCTACGCGTGCCAAGAGGCGTGGCTTTTCCCTAGTACTGTAAGGGAAAACATACTGTTTGGACTTCCTTATGATGCAGAAAAATATAAGAAGGTATGGATTTGATTGTAATATCTAATATTTTGACGACCATCTGGCGTACTCATATGTATTATGAATTAAGGGACTGAGGTACCGCTCGAAATCTTGTTATTACTTTATACGTAGATATTACAATAATAGGTATTGTAAGTAAAAATAAAGTGTTTCCGCTTTTAAAACTTTAAATGTAATTATATCAGCGACAAGACAGCGAAAGCTGTACTCTCACGCTTAATGTTTAGTCTATAAATAGATACATATCTTAAGTGTTGATGCGCATCCGTCATGTTATTATGAGAAATTATAAGATTAAAGTAATAAAAAATTAAAATATGTAAATACAAATATTTTTTATAAAAATATAACATTTTTTATAAAAATATAATATTTTAAATAACCTTTTATTTAAATCAATTTTCCTATGATTTAACTAATTCATACTCGTATATCTATTAAAAATATTTTTATTTAATATAGATAGATTGGTATAAAAAATTGTATTATTCTAAACAAATAAAGTACATAGTAATTTCCTGTAAACTATTTTTATTGTATGTTAAGAAGAATTTCTTTAAGGACTTCATTTAAAAATCATTTACGATACTTGAATCAAACAAAAAAAAGTTTAGATAGGATCTATTGAATTGCTTTCATCGAACATCCAAACTATTTAGTATGCTAGCATCAAATTAAGGATTAGCAAACGAAACTTTTGATGTATTCCAGGTATGTCGGGTGTGCGCTTTAGAAAAGGACTTCAAACAGTTTCCGTACAGCGACCAAACGCTAGTGGGAGAAAGAGGGGTCTCCCTCTCGGGAGGGCAACGCGCGAGAATCAATTTGGCAAGAGCCGTCTATAGAGAAGTAATTGTTTTATTTTTTACGCCAGCTTTACACCGGTCAGAATGGCTATAGTCATATTCTCTGTTCAGTGCTTCCAATTTCAACGTTATTGGTTTTGTTTCTATAGGCATTTAGGTATATAGTGACATAATCAAGTGGATTTATGTTTTTAATTTTATATTAAACTAGCAGAACCCGCGGCTTTGCTCGCGCTAAAAATTACAAATAAATCTAAAAAGATAGTTTCATACAAACTTTAATCCCCCTTCATTTTACCCCCTTATGGGATGAATTTCGAAAAATGCTAAAACACTTATTTATTTAATTTTATTGAAAAGCATTAATACCAAGTTTCAAGTAACTCTGGTTATAAATATTTTTTTGGATTGTATTAGACGTGTTTACATATGGGAATTAGGTAATCTCCCGCGGTAAAAAGTAGCCTATGTCACTCTCCAGCTCTCCAACTATCTCCACTCAAAAAAATCACGCCGATCCGTCACTCCGTTTTGACGTGAAAGAAGGACAGACAAACAAACAAACAAAAAAACAAACAAACAAACAAACAAACAAACAAACAAACAAACAAACAAACAAACAAACAAACAAACAAACAAACAAACCAACAAACACATTTTCACATTTATAATATTAGTATGGATAGTATGGATACAGGTAGATTGTAATTTGTAAGTAACTTTAGCTTGAAGGACAAAAATTGTAGCAGATATAAACTCGTAATGAAATATATTTCTCATAAGCGTTTTGTCTTTTAGGTCGACATCTTTCAGTTTTTCAAAATTAATTATAATGATATATTACTTACCTTGCAGTCATATACTTATATTAAATTATATAATAAACTAGCATTGCCTGCGGCTCCGCCCGCGTTCAAATGACCAAAAACAAAATTATTAGGTATTACATATTAGTATACTCTTATATTGCAGTTTTTGTATTTTTTTTTAAGAAATGAGATATTTTCCCGCTGTAAAAAGTGTCTTATATGTTGACCCGGATAACAAGCTATCACCATACCAAATTTCATCAAAATCTGTCCAGTGGTTTTCTAGTGATGCGGTAACAGACAGACAGACAGACAGACAGACAGACAGACAGACAGACAGACAGACAGACAGACAGACAAAAATTCTAAAAACTATAGATTCGGCCTCTGTATCGATAATAATGTCTATTTCAATAAGATTTTCCAAAAAATATTTAATGTACAGATTCGGCTTAGTTACAATTTTATTATAGATATTCCCCTTGGAAATGTCATATATCATTTTGTAATTGACCGACAAAAAATAGATACAGACGAACATAGAATTTTCTCCTTTTTAGTCGATTAAAAATATTACTTATCAACGATCACAGCAGAATATTCATGTCACAAGTTATGTGGACCATTTCTTTTCCGATCAAATATTTGAATTAAACATTTAAATATTTATGGAAGTTTGGACACAATTTTAATTCAAATAATTTGCGGACTTTTATTAAGAAAAAACTATTAGAAATAGAATGGTTATGTTATAGTAATAAAAAATATAATAATGTATAAGATATTATATTTCTGTAATAATTTATTTATTTATTATATTACAGGCCGATATTTATTTGCTAGACGATCCTTTGTCAGCCGTGGACGCAAACGTGGGCCGACAGCTGTTCGAAGGCTGCATCAGTACATATCTTCGTGGAAAAACCCGGATTCTGGTCACACATCAGATTCATTTTCTCAAGGCTGCTGATTTTATTATTGTCTTAAACGAGGTACATAAATAATATAATTTATGAAACGTTCCTGTGTTCGACTGTTAAAACTAAAATACTTATACTTTAAAATATTATATAGATTTTAATGAATAAAAATGCAGTAAAGTATGTATTTACAATAAAGTTCGACAGTTTTACGATTCCAATACCGAAGAAAAATTTGTATTTAAAAAACTATTTCATATATGTATAATAATTAATTATAAGAATTATATTAAATGTGATATCAACTTCTAGGGAGGCATTGAAAATATGGGAACATTCGATGAGCTTGTTTCATCAGGAAAGGAATTCGCCCAATTATTGTCTGCAATACAAGAAGGCAAAGACAAAGATAGCGACAGCATCGGTTCAGGAGTAAGTCTTGCTGCGCTAAACTTTAGTTCAGAGATTGGGATTCCAAGCTCTTGCTACTTGGAATATAGATGTCACACAAAAGTCATTTTAAATAGTTCACGCATAGGATTTGATTGACACAGTAACACAAATTAAATCACTGAGCACACTACTCCACCACTAATTCCACTAGCACTATCACTGCTTATCACTTTTTCGAAAATGTTATAAATATTGTTAGAAAGGAAGATACTTTTCAGTTACCGTTACACTTTTTTCACGTAAAAACTTCTGCATAAACCAATTATAATGGCTACATTTATGAAAATAAAATAAGCATTTTGTTTTATTACCATCCATATTTCTTATAATGTTAGTTTACGGTAATGCTTTAAATATATATTTACACTAGCGACTTACACTCGCTTAGCTCGGGTTCGTCTCTATTTACGTTTTAACGTTTAGTATAGATTTCTCAGAGATGGGATATTTTCCCGCAGTAAAAAGTATCTTATATGTTGACCCAGATATCTATCATCATATCAAATTTCATCAAAACTTGTCCAGTAGTTTTCTCGTGATGCGTTCTCAGACAGGCAGACAAACAAACAGACAAAAATACTAAAAAATATAGACTCGGCCTCTGTATCGGTAATAATGACTATTTCAATAAGATTTTCTAAAATATATTTAATATACCTATAGATTCAACTCAGTTAGATTTTTATTATTTGCATAGAATAGAATATATAATAATAAGAAGATGATAATACAACTCTTAAATGGTTTCAGAGATCGGAAAATAAAGAAAAGCCCGTATTACTAAAAGCCATATCTGTCACTGAATCAGAGGATACTCCAGATTTTGAGGCACAAAAAATGGCTGCTGAAGAGAAACAATCGGGAAGTTTGCGTTGGGAAGTTATTTATGGATACTTTACAGCTGGAGGAAGCTTGTTTTTTTTATTGTTCAATATTAGTATGATTCTTTTAACGACTGCGAGTGCATCTAGTGCAGATTATTGGGTTAGCTACTGGTAAGTTTTATTGTATAGTTCAAACAATCCACAATATGAAATTTTAATAGTACTATACGTTCATCATTTTAAGGTAGAGTAAGTGAAATAAAAAAATCATTAAATTAAATGTACAAATCTTCTATCTAGCAAAAAATGAAATAATAATATCTTGATATATAATATTTTAGGGCATATATTGTTATTTAAAGCAAGTAAGACAAAATATACGAGTATTAATATACAGTTAAAAGATATTAAAGCTACGTTTGTGATAGAAAATATATCTACCGAGATAAATTTTTTAAGATTACATTTTGAGGGATAGTACGTTCTGATTTGACACAGTGCCGGATATTGTTAAGGACTATAATTACTTCATCAAAGGAAATCGGCCGTTTTATGTTTAACCACGCATCACTCAAGAGCGACTAGATGGATTTCATTGGAGATTTTTATTGTATAGGCATCAGTCTAAATTAATAGCATAGCTGAGTTTTATTTCGATGGATTAAATAAACTGCAAGATAAGATAGCTTGAGAACTCGTTGATCGTTGTGTTTAATAAGATTCTTATTTATTTGTATTCTTGTATTCAGCCCTTGTTAAAGTCCCTCTGCTGGTCACGTTCCTTCAATATGAGGGGGGATCAGGCTATATTATTCGTAGTACCCTAAATTGATCAAATTCTCGGGCGAAGCCATTGAAAGAATTTAATTATTAATATTTAATGTATTAATAATTAGATTAAGCAACTTTAAATAATATAATAACTGCTTGTTAGTTGTTACGCAAAGCCACAGCATCTCTCTAGTCGTTTCACCAGAATGAAATAAAAACTAAAAAATTTCTTCATGAATAAATAATTGACACGTGTATAAACAAGTTTTAGGTAATATCTAAGGTTTCATTTTCCGTTCATTGTTAGTTCACACAAAGCAAGAGAAAATGACATAACAGCAAGGTTCGCAGCCGCGGAACAACTAACACTTGACCTTTGAAGCTGAACAAACAATGCGAGGGCAACTTCTAAGTTTTGGCTCAACCCTCACGATAGGTTTCAAGCTTTACTTTATATTCTTTTTGTTTATTTTACTCAAACATAAATATAAATCAAGTGCCGTATTTTATTTTATTGGAAGTGCAAAGATTTGTCATATTGTATTTGCTAGCCGATTATAACAAAATTTTATAGTAATTCTGAAAATGTTAACTTCACGATTATTTAGGACATACATATACGTCCCATTCAGTCGGGAGAGTTTCCGCTTGATTTAGTGGGTAGTACTGGCTTTTCTAGCAGATGAATCTCACATACCCACTTGTACGAGTATGTGTGCAAGTGGCAGATGGGAAATGTTTCTAACATTTGCTTACGTTAAAAAAACGACTATAAAACACTAGATGTAGTCCAATATCTACTATACCAAAATAAGTATTTATGTTCATGTATATTTTAAAATGAAACTATCTTTTCGCAATTTATTGCTGTTTTATTTTACATTTTGATTCCCGGCGTTCGAATGCTTTACAGCAAACACGGTTACGGGAGAGACTAAGGTTTTAGACGTCGTCGTGTCTCAAAAAGAATAGATAGTTTAATTTTAAAATGTTTAATACTTGCGTAAATATAAGAGAGTGTTATGTACTTTAAAATAAAAAACAATTTATGATCAAGTATGCGAGTATCATACTAAAAAAACACGTATGTACTTATTCTTAACTAGTTACAATTTTTCCAATATGGCCTGACTTAAACACTATTAAAATCGATAAGAACTCAACCTACAAGGAGGGTCTACAAAGAAATTGAACTTTTATTGATATCACGAAAAAAAGAAAGCAACAAAATCGAATTACAATGTAATAACTTTATACTTTCTCGGTCGTTACCTTGAGAACTGTAGGTAAAAATCATAATTCAATCAAAATAGTTCATAAAAACAATAGGTATAATGTCACAATTTTCCTATCATGAATGGGGATCGAGTTATTGCAATAAATTGACACAAATTTATAGATACTAGATACGAAGAAAAACTTGAACACTATAACTTGAAAACTTTACGCCAAAGATGCGACTTTTTGCGACTCGTGTTTGTTTTTAAATTAGTTAATAATTATTTTAAATAAAACTATCTTTTCGGATTTTTTCGCGAATTTATTTTGATTTTTGGTTCCCGATGTTCCGAATGCTTTACAGCAATCATGGTCACGGGAGAGACTAAGGGTTTAGATGTCTCAAAGGCATTATATAGTTGTTACAGACAACTCTTATCTGATCGATCGAAGGCAATGGTAGCCCAGTGGTAATGCGCTCGCTTGGGAAACCGAGTGAAGCGGGTTCACCCCGTTCGGGGTCAACCCGCACTTGGCCAGCGTGGTGGACTATGGTCTGATCCCCCTCGTATTGAAGGGAGGCTCGTGCCGAGCAGTGGGACGTTAAAAAGGGCTGAATACATACATACATACACCAAAATTACCCTGTTTTTATTTCTAATGAAAAATATTGTTCTAGGTCTAACCAAATGGCATTATATGAAGAGGAAATTGGTTCAGGAAATATGGGTAAGTTGGTTCGAATGATAATATGAAATGCAAGGTTGGCAACTCTCACAATGCCACTTCATAACGTTAAAATTCTTACAATTCGTTAATATCTTGTATTTAGGTTTGAACTTTTTCTATTTATTCGTTTTCGAATTATTTTATTATTTCTTAATGTCGTAGCTAGTAGGTATTTTAAAATTATAAGATTCGAAAGAGGGTAATAAGTACTACTTATCAAAAAATATATAGTACCTACTAAAAAGATTTATATACTCTTTGAGAGGGAGATATGAGGAATGAAATTGCTTTTATCAGAGATATACTGTAATATTGCTAACGTAACACGATGTATGTGATGCATGTAAAATTTACAAAGCACAACGCGCGAAGTGTGAATTTCATAGAGGATAGTAAAATTGTCTGACTTTTGTATGGAAATATAGTAACAAAATTTAAGTGACCTTAAAATAATATGCGATAAAATTCATACTAATATATAATTGCGAAAGTAACTCTGTCTGTCTGTCTATCTGTCTGTCTCTCTATCCGTCTGTCTGTCTGTTACCTTTCACGCTTAATCCGCTGAACCAATTTAGACGAAATTTAGTATACAGTTTGAGACCCTGGGAAGGACATAGGATAGTCTTTACCCTTAAAATCATCTCTTAAGGAGGTGAAAAGGGGGGTGAAACTTTGTATGAGGTATATAGGTATCAAAAAACGAACCTGAGCGAAGCGAGGGTGAGCCGCAAGTATCTTTATCAATGTTAAAACTTAAATTATTAAAATGATTTCTATGTAAATCTTACTTACTACTATATAAATGCGAAAGGTTGGAGGATGGATGTTTGTTATTCAATCACGCCAGAACGGCTAACGGATCTGGATGAAATTTGGCACAGAGATAGATTAATATAGTCTGGAATAGTACATAGTCTAATTTTTATCCTGGAAAAATGTACGGTCTCGTGGGATAGATTTGTTTTTTTTTCACTAGGGGTGAACCTGAGCGATGCATAGCGAGTGACCCGCTAGTATTTTATTTAAAAAAATGACATGACTTAAAGAGCTTTTAGATTAATAAATATTATTAATAAGCTCACAATATTTTCTTTAAATAGATCCAAGTCTCGATAAACAAGTCGGGCTGTTTACCACGGGCCAGTACATTATGATACACGGAGCAATCGTGGCAGTAATCATTCTCATGACGCACCTGCGAGTAATACCATTTGCCAATCTCTGCGTGAATGCGTCACAAAAACTTCATGATTTAATGTTCTCTACCATGATTAAAGGTATCATGAGGTTTTTTGACACCAGTTCTTCAGGTAAGCTTATGTTGTATTCTGTAGGTATATAAGTTACATACTAAAAATGTTTATAATTTTGAAATCAACTATTAGTGTTTGTACTATCTATATGAATAATATTATAAATGTTCATTTGTGTGAAACCGCAAATCTCAAAATTTCTTCAACAGTTTCTTTTAAATTTTGATATATTATATGACTTTTTCACAAAGAGAAGTTATTATTCTATTCATTTTGCTGTAACTCGCCACAAGGTGATACTGCAGCGCATTACTCCTCACTGTTAATTGATCGCAATTTTAATTGGAATACAGGAGAATATTTTCGCGTCATCCTTTTGCACAGTCGAAGCCGCAGGCAAAGACTAGTTGTAATTTTGTTCGAATATTTGCTCAATTTTCTTTCCACTTCTGTTGTATCTTTCAGGTCGTATTCTAAATCGTTTCACAAAGGACATGGGAGCTTTAGATGAAACATTGCCGAGATCTTTACTCGACGTATTTCAAATTTATGGTACTTTACTATTCATATTAGTACTCAACGCAATAGTGTTATATTGGACATTAATACCTTCTTTCGTGTTGATGGTTTTCTTCTTCTTTTTCGTAAAGCTATACTTAAGAACAGCTCAAGGAGTAAAAAGACTTGAAGGAACAAGTAAGTTCTTATAATATATTAACAGTATATTTGTAAATCTAAATAATTACATAGTAAAATATTACTTTACTAAATTTCTTTACTACAAATATTAATATTTTTCAGCAAAAAGTCCTGTGTTCGGTATGGTGACTTCTTCTCTGAATGGAATAGCGACGATCCGGTCCGCTGGAGCACAACAAAGACTTGTCGATGACTTTGATAATCACCAGGCAAGTGACGATAAAATAACACTTTTCTCGTTACTCTGAGGCTGTAGTTTGAAAGAACAACATGCTTGTACCTTACGTTGTAGCCTATGTGTTACTTCAGGTAATAGTCTATCTGTGTACAAAATTTCATCTTAATCCTTCCAGTCGTTTCAGCGTCAAAGAGAAACAAACATACTATGTGTGTGTGTATCTTTGTCACTACTTGATGCACACTTTCGTATGTATAATAAACTAGCGATTCACCCTCGCTTCACTCGGGTTCGTCCCTAGATTGCTTCCCAATACAAACTTTCATCCCCATTTTCACCCCTTTAAAGGATGATTTCCGGGATAAAAAGTATCCTATATCCTTCCCAAGGTCTCAAACTATCTTCTTACCATCTAAATTAGTTCAGTAGATCCAGATATTACCCCCTAAGACCTCACTCACACTCTCACAAAGATAAACTTTATCTCTTTATAACATTAGTACAGATTTATTATAACGTTTCACCATAAACATTTTATAAATATATATTTCAATTACGTTTCAGGATCTTCATACATGGGCGTGGAATAGTTTTTTGGGCGGCGGCTGTGCTTTCGGCTTCTACTTAGATACAATGTGTCAAATTTATCTCACATGTATCATCTTTGTATTCTTATATATAGATTTTGGTGAGCTTTAAACCAAGTACCCACTTATAACAATTCAATAGAACTTTAACATTACAGCAACAATCTAAAAAAAATGTCATATCTATAATATCTATAATACAATAATAAAAAATCTTTTATTGGAGCCTATATATAGGATACCTTCAAAACTTAGCTGAATGAAATATGTTAAACATTTGATTCGTGATCAACGTTTACGAGTTGCAGTTTTTGATAACTTATGTACAAAGTTCCTTAATTTTCAGGTGATATAATACCAGTGGGCAGTGTTGGGCTTGCGGTGACGCAAAGTAACATGTTGACGGCGATGTTACAGCATGGTGCACGTATGTTAGTAGAATTCCTGGCACAGCTTACTAGTGTAGAGCGTGTACTAGAATACACCAAGATCGAGACTGAGGCTAATCTATTTGATGGACGTAAGCGATGCTCCAACTTTTTACATAGTATTAGTATATCTTATTCGAAGATTGTAAGGTTATATATAATTTTTATTCATATTAAATATTCATTAATTTAATTATATACAGATTAAATTTAAAATTGAAAACATTGAACTATTTATGAATAATAAGATATAAGTTTATAGTTTATATAGCAAAATTGTATAACAAGCATGTTTTTTTTCAGAATTAGCTCTACCACCCTCTTGGCCTGATCAAGGGCGAATTACATTCCAAAACGTTAACCTTAAATATGCAATGGACGCAGATCCAGTATTGAAGAATTTAAATCTTAATATAGAAAGTGGATGGAAGGTATATTATTTATGAAATTAAGCTATAAAGCATTTAATAATAAATAAAAAAAATCCTATTCAAATATTTTAATGCATTGTAGATAGGAATCGTTGGGAGAACGGGAGCTGGTAAATCGTCTTTAATCTCAGCAATATTCAGATTTGCTTTCATTGAAGGAAAAATATTGATAGACGATATTGATACGTCGCAAGTATCTAAGCAGGTAATTAATTAAACAAAACATACAAATTATTTTTAACTAATCAAACGAACATAAAATGATGATAAAATGATGATTAATAATAACGAAAATAAAATGATGATTAATAATACTGTTAAACTGACTATTTTCAGGAATTAAGATCAAAAATCTCAATTATACCACAAGAACCAGTACTTTTCTCAGCAACAATCAGATACAATTTAGATCCTTTTAACATTTATAGCGACGATGAACTGTGGAGAGCTTTAGAACAGGTTTGTTAAGCTACATTAAAAAAAAACAAAATTGGCAATCGTTAAGCAGTGTTTTAATTTTCATAAATATGTTTAGGTTGACATGAAATCCGCTGTGCCTTCTTTAGACTTTAAAGTAACTGAAGGAGGAGCAAACTTCTCAGTCGGGCAAAGACAACTTATGTGTCTGGCTCGAGCTGTTCTGAGGTCTAATAAAATTCTCATAATGGATGAAGCCACTGCTAATGTAGACCCTCAGTAAGTTTTAAATTTTCTACGATTTTGATTTTTATGTGAAGTCTCTATTCTAATATTTTATACTAGCGACTCACCCTCACTTCGTTCCGGTTCGTCCCTAGGTACGTATTAATTTTTTCGAGCGGAACCCTAATTCTTTTTCTAAAATAAAAGTAGCCTATGTTACTTCCTATAACATCAGCTATCTTTCAGTGAAAGTCCCGTCAAAATTAGTCCAGCCGTTTCAGAGATTATCCGAAACAAACAGACAAAAAATTTAAAAATTGTGTTTTTGTTATAAGTACCTACCGTATATAATTTCATAAGCATTTAGTAAAACGCTGTTATTTTAACATTACAAACAGGCACTTCAATTTTATTTATTGGTATAGATAGATAATCTAATATTTTTCTACAGGACTGACAGTTTCATTCAACAAACTATTCGTCGTCAATTCGCCTCATGTACGGTCTTGACAATCGCTCATCGTCTCAACACTATTATGGATTCAGACAGAGTGTTAGTAATGAGCGGCGGGGAAATTGTTGAATTCGATCATCCTTACATCCTCCTCTCCGATGAAAATAGTCACTTCACGTCCATGGTGAAAGAGACCGGCGAAACGAACAGTACAAAGTTATTCAAAATCTCGAGAGATACATATTTTCAAAGTAACCTTAAGGAGAACGCAGAATGATGTAGATCCTTAAACTTAAAATCTTTATAAAAATTTCGAAATGATTGTTTTATTACCTAAAGTTAGTAAATTTATTCATTTATTACGTTTCATATGCAATATATATGTATGTACTCGAATGTAATAAAATTTGTATAGATCAATCTTTTGACCTAGATAAAACTGTGATTAATGTAATAAGTGAATTATTATTAGTGTGATAAGATAGAGATAGATAAAAACATATTTTGTATGAAATATATTTTTTTTTAAATTACCTTCTTTTTATTTATGCAAACATACAAACCAAACGCTGTCATGGATGATAACATCGGTAGACTCGGTATAATAAAATAAGAGTTACTAGAATTAAACCCACATAAAACCCGTGGACCTTATGATCTTCAAAAAAAATTTTCCATTTAAACCGTGAACATACTTTACAGCAACTCATTGTGATTTATTGAGCACGTTAATGGTAGACTTAGTTTATCTAAAATGAATTTTCACAAAGCTTTGAGTTTTAATGTATAAAATTGAAATACCAAATGTCCTTCTGACCATTTCTTTGATCTTATAGAGGCCAGCCAACTGCGCTGGAGATATTATAGTACACAAGTATGGGAACTTCTTAACAGAATACTCAATAATTCAACTTTGCCCGACCAGGGACTCGAACCCACATCCGGATCTATAGCAGTACATTCTAGAAGAGGCAATTTTAATACAGAAGGAGATGGTATAACTAATATGTACTTAAGTCATTGGCGTTGTCTTCAGAATACTAAAAAAGGAAACTTACAACGTATTTCCCAAAGCAAAATTAGCATCTTTGGTATACTTGATGCTTATACAACGATCAGCATCAGCATTCCAGATATTTTCAGCATGTGTGGATTTTTAAACATAGGCACCGTCTTTTCACAACAACAAGTCTGACTCCCACAGCAACCCCTTATAAATATTTGATTTAATCATTTAAATAATGCTTGATTGTATAAGGAATTTTTATTTTATTACTATAAAGTATAAGGAATTAATTTCTGCCATTATCGTGGAAAAATTTTGAGTGACATTTGTGTTATAAATCCTTATTGTTATCATGTATGTAATAGAGTTTTACTTTTTAATTCTGAGAATATTGTAAAACCACTCAATGAGGATGTTCCGGTATTCGTAACTACGAGCATTGCTTAGAAATTTAGGTACTTTTCTTAAATATACTTTTTCTTAATATTAATATTATTAAAATCCATTTAAACATAATATTGCTCAAATTTCTTTTCGAAGTTATCTTACAATATAAGCTTTAAAAATGAACAAACATTTAAAAGATTATAAATCTCAAAAGATTATATTAAAGATTACGGCTATCTTAAAATCTCAACTGAGATTTATATTCGGATTTATCGAAGTTCTTGTGGCAAAGATAAAGGTAAGAAGCGAGGAGTATCATTGAAGAGGATCAAAGTTTCCTTTGGTCTTAAGGGAAACCTTCCTTTTCAGATATCTTGTAAGTGACATAGTTCAACATTTTTTCTACATAATAAATTTATATAAACTTTAATATTAGATGTAACAAATGAAAAACTATTTTAATTAATTTTGATCGATTATAAAGTATTAAAACTAAAAAAAACACCTGTACATTTCATTTACAGGAGCTATGTATCTAAACCAAAAATATGTTCTTCATAAAATTCTTTTATTCTTCTTCATAGTTAAAAAATAAGAGACCTTTTGATCTATTTACATTTATAGAATACAATTTAAACTAGGTACATCGGATAGCTTTCCGAAAATTCGGTTGACGGATAAGAATCTTTAAACAAAAGCAAAAAGCGAGGGTAAGTCGCTAGGTTTTATATAAAACGCTACAAATTTTAACCTTATTTTGAATTTTATATGTAAAATAAAAGATATTGACACTCGTTTTACTTGATTTATTTCAAAATAATCTCCCAAATGACTTAATATTCAACAATACTAGAATTTTTTAAATATCACATCTAAAATTACCTTAGCCTTAATTTGTTGCTGCTGAATACTTTTGTTTAGCAATTTCATACAATTGGCCACTCATACTTTCTCCAGTTTCCTTGACCATAAAGTTGAGTAAGCTATTTGGATTAGAGAGCAATAAGTGAGGATGGTCAAACTCCGCGACACGACCGCCGTCCATGACGAGGATGCGGTCAGAGTCCATGATAGTATTAAGGCGATGTGCAATCGTTAGTACCGTGCAATCGGCAAACTGATGTCTAATCGTCTGCTGGATAAGAGCATCCGTTCTGAAAAAAAAACATATTATTTTAATTCTTATAAAAACTACATTTACATATATCATCTCATACATTTATAGCATATTAACGTATAGTATGGATTTCTCAGAGATGAGATATTTTCTCGCAAAAAAAGTTATTGTAAGTTGACCCGGATGTATCATCATACCAAATTTCATTAAAACCTATCCACTGGTTTACACGTGATGCGTTCCCAGACAGACAGATGGACAAAAAATCTAAAAAATATAGATTCGGCCCCTGTGTCTACAATAATGACTATTTCCATAAAAATTTCCAAAAAAATATGTAATGTACAGATTCGATTCATATTAGGCAAATTTGTATATACCTGCTAGTAATATTTGATTTATCACGACTTTAAAATCACTATGTTTAACTAAGGCTACCTTAAAAACAACACAAATAAATTAATTTCTAATATATATTATAAAAATGTAAGGCATAATTAGTAGCAAAAAGTTATATAACTAACTTATGTAATATTACAAACTCAACCTATAAAATACTGAGACAAGAGCGCGAAACACAGCACGATAGCTAGTGCCAGATATTATAAATCACTGTGACATAGTTTGTTAACGCTCTATGTAGAGGGAGAACTAAATTATTATGCTATATTTAAATGACTCTATTATCCATACTAATATTATAAATAGGAAAGTGTGTTTGTTCGTTTGTCTTTCTTTCTTTCACGTCGAAACGACGTAACAGATTGGTGTGATTTTTTGTGCGGAGATAGTTTGGCTGGAGACTGACATAGGCTACTTTTTACCGCAGGATACGTGATAATATTATCCAATAAACTATTTATAATCAGATTTACTTGAAACTTTGTATTAGTGCTCTTCAATAAATTTAATAAATACGTGTTTTAGCATTTTCAATTAAATACGGGAGTAAAATTTGTATGAAACTACCTTTTTAGAGATTTTTTGCAGTTTTAGCGCGAGCGAAGCCGCGGATTCTGCTAGTATTTTTATAAATTACTTATGCATAACGCGATATATTTTTGTACTCTATACAGGTGTACTAGTAACATGTTCATAGTTTCGAACTAACTAGTGTCCTCTGGAAACTTCAAGTATTGGGATAAAAATTATATCTTATCCGTTAACCCAAAATACACTTTAAATGTTATTTTATAGCTATAGATGATTTTAATATTATTATAAACAAAATACCAAATTAATACTTGAATGAGTAAAAATTTGTCAATAATGTTTAGGATAAAATTATTACCCTTATTGTACTACTGCTTTATTCTAAAAGTAAATCTAAAATTCTAGAAACAAGCCTGCCCATTATATAAAATTAGGGCAGTTAAAACATAAAAATATAATTCACTATATCTTTACTTATTTTCTATCTAATATGCACCCTTATATAAAACAAAATTTATCAAAGGCTACCATTACATATCCGTTTGAGTTATTGAGATATTGATTTCCCCAGGGCTGCTAAGTCATGTTAGTGGCAATCGAATAAAGTTGTACTAATATAAACATTTTTATTATTTTCTAGAAAGAAATTTATTTATATATAATACTAGCATTTCCCGCGGCTCCACCAAAAACAAAATTCTTAGGTTTTACATAATATTAATGTACTCTTACATTGCAGTTTTTGTATTTTTTCTCAGTTTATTTCGATAAGATTTTCCAAAAAAATGAAATGTACAGATTCGGCTTACTTACAATTTTATTATATGTATAGATATATTATGTATAAAGTTTCTTAAGTAGATTTATTCGGTGATGACTATACAGACGTTTGTCGTTTTAGTTTTGACGCAGTGTTAGGGTGGTTTTCCATCGGGAGAATTTCTTTGCTCAGTCAATTTATCCAAAATTAAAAGATTGAATTTCTTTGATGACTGCATCAAATGTTGTGACACATTGAAGTGATTTTTTTGTTGCTTGGGTCGAATCGAAAATTATTTACGTACACCGTATACTGTACTAAGTAATCGTGATAGTGAACAATGATTTTTTTACAAGTGGAATACCACATTTTAGAATTGTCACTTTTTTCGTATTACTGCTAAACAATTAGCAATAAAACATATTGTAGTGTTTGTGTAAATATAATATCTATAGTAATAGTTGTTTACATTGTCTCGTGCTCACGGTATAGCGGGTAACGCAGTCCGGCGTGAGCCATAGGCGAGAACGAACGTGTCAATTACGTATACCACGTGTTGACGAGCCAGTGAAGTGACTGATACGGAGTATATTACACATATCAACTGGAACTTGTCCTATCGTTCTTTCATGATACGACATTAAATCACAAATATTATAAAATCTTTTTTTTATATTTAATGCCACAATATTATTATAAGTACCTACTTAATATTATTTTAATATTCTACTCACTGAGGGTCAACATTAGCGGTTGCTTCATCCATAACGAGTATTTTATTGGAGCGCAAGATGGCGCGCGCGAGGCACACGAGCTGACGCTGCCCCACCGAGAAGTTCGTGCCACCCTCTGTTATCATGTAATCGAGCGCTGGTATCGTATCTTTTAGCTCCACCTAAAATAACATTATTCAAAATTAATATTTTACGCTGTTTTTATATCAACTACAGAGTTCTTTATGTTTATTAATTTACTAGGTGATCTAACAGCAGTTGTCCTGTTCCAGTTTCAAGTTTTAATTTATTTAGCTCTTTAACTTGATACAAAAATTATATAGGAATAAAGCACATCCAGATACTTCCAAATTTTTTGAAATTTTCAAAAAAAAAACCTGAAAACTACTCAGCCTATTATAAAAATTTAAAAAACCAAATTGGTCGAGTCGTTGTTAAGTGATGCGCTTACCAACCACAAAGAAATATACAAAAGAAAATGTCAACAATAGATGATGCACATGAAGCGGCCTTATATTATAATCGATATCTTCCAGGCAACCTTAGGGCGTAGGAAAAGTTATACGAAATGGTAGGCGATGAACTTGCTACACACAAATGCATATCCTAAATACATACATACATATATATCTACCATGCTACATACATACATACGTTTATTTATTTAAACAGCAACATTTATAGTCTTTTAAACATTAATAAGTATAATAACTTTGAATATTTATTTCTTATATTTGTTACTTGTGTTGTGCTTTAGACCTAAAAGACTACTGTGGTTACGACTATATAAAATTTTAGTATATTATATAAACCTCTCATTTCGTTAAACATATTTACATAGTAAACTTAAGCATTAAGCAAAACTACTGATGGCGCGGTATTTCGTAATTAAAATTCCAGTAGGGCTTGACATTTGACCTCTGAAACTCGTATAGCAAACAGCGGAAAGCGTAAAGCTTTGCCATAAATTATATTATTCGTATATTTCCGACAAATATTAAAAATTATAATTTCATTGATTGATAATGGTCGAGTACATATTATATGTCGAAGATAATGTCACAAGTTCAATTCTTAATTTCATAAAATATTATAGATAGTGAGTGTCGAAATACTTGATTTTAGCTAATGATTTTGGGATGTCAAAATGTAACGGCTTTACAATCTATGTACCATTCATATTCTGTAAAATACTAGTGACTCACTCTCGCTGCGCTTCGGGTTCGTCCCTAGGCAAAACAAATCTATCCCACCCAGACCGTACATTTTTTCGGGATAAAAAGTAACCTATGTACTATTTCAAACCATAATCTATCTCTGTGCCAAATTTCATCCAGATTTGTTCAGCCGTTCTGGCGTGAAAGAGTATCAAACATCCATCCATCGTCACAAACTTTTACATTTATAATATTAGTATGGATAATATGGATTATTGCAAGTGTACCTTAAGATCTAGACACGTATACTATTGCAGACTCTTCTGTAGGCCTTTGTAACACCTACAGTTTTCTAGTACAGAAACAAAGCGCGGCGGGAAGCTACATGTCCAAATAACATAGAGTAAAGAACCAAAAATATTTCCATTACATAATTGTGAAGATGAACTTAGTTATTTTGATAAGGATAACTAATGTTGATAATATGACCAGTTAAACATTGATTATGATTTAGTACATAAAATAAGTTTTTGTGGCTTAAATATAGAAGTTAGATATATGCTGTCGAGGACTTTTTTGTAGCCTTTCTTAAGCTCTACGACTTTTCTGTAGAAATCAATTATATATATCTCTTACCGTTAAAGCAGTGTTCGTGAGAAACGCTTTGATTCAACAGTTTTTCGTCGATTTACAAATTCGATTAACGCGAAAAAGCCTTTTTATTTTACGAGATAATAAAAAACTTAGGCCATCCTGATATTCCATTCTAAATATTGGTGAAAGAATTTTTTAAATGGGATGAGTATAGTTTCGAAGATTACCTCCTACATCGAAACTTACAAATTTTACCTCTTTATAATATAAGTATATACTGATACATACAGTTATAGTATTATTTTATATAATGCAATGTTGCTACTAAATTTTTATGACCTTGTTATGTATATATGAAAACCATATTATGCAAAGTATATGCATTATAACACGGTTAAAATTGGACCCAGTCATGCAAAAAACAGCCATATGCGTAAAAGTACCAACAGAGTTATAAGCATTTTTCTGTCGATAGTTGCACTTGGGTTATGTTTTGTTTTTCAAAATTGAACAATATTTATATAAGTATTGTTTATTTTTTATAATAAAATGCTTATAACTCCGTTGGTACTTTTACGCACATGGCTGTTTTTTGCATAACTGGGTCCAATTATGCCCATTTTATTTGTACAAAGTCGTAAACATCAATAAAATAAGACTATTAAGCGTATATTATCTACTTATATACTATAAAATATATAAAGGACACTCGACTTCCTGAGATTGCTCATTAAATTTATAAGTATAAAAGAGAGTTTCGGTTAATTCAATAACAGGGAAGTATTATTCTCTCTAAAAGCATACTTGCTAGCTAAAAATAAATTTTCCACACTTAAACAAATTAGCTCATAAAATCACGACTATTTAATATACCCACGATTTATAATAACTTATTAAAGGGAATATAATTACTTAACGAATCAGAATGTAAACTAGCAATGTTTAAGATTTACTATTTTCGTGCTAAATATGCAGCCATAATGACAGATAAAAAGTAATAAAAATTGTCATTACATTGGTTTTTTCCCAAATTTTTTAGCTAGCATAAATATAGAAATAGAAACCACTAAAATAATATTTTTAGACCCCTCCATTTATAAGAAAAATTATAAAATATTTATTGATAGTACCTACCAATATTTTAATTGATAATAACAACCCAAAAATAAAACCTTACACCTATCAGATTATCATATATCGAAGTGTTGTAATAAGTGACAATACTACTCGCGCGCTCTCTGCTCTCTCCTCACTATTGGTAAGATAGCGTTTCCTTGAAGCCAAGAAACTTAAAGATAGCATTTGTGTGTTCTATTGTAGCTATATAATTGAAAAAAGAACTGTAGGAACCTATGCTAATATGACGACAACTGTAAAATATGTCGGAAGGATCATCAAAATGATTAATTGATAAAATCAATAAATAAATAAAGCAAAAATCCAAACACTGTAACAAACTGCACAACCAATAACAAACTGCATCACATTGCATTACTTAGATTAAATCTAATATTCATGCAGATTGTAAAAAACATTTCTCGAAAGACGTTTTGCAAAATCTCAAATCTAAAATCATAAAACTTGTCTCTATATAGATACTACAATATTTTTCCCGTGTATTTGCCCTGCCGGGATTTTATGTTAATGCCTTTACTTCTTAACACTCTATTCTAAGTATTCTGTTCTTATTGAAACTTGCATGTGAACATGCCAACTATAATAATATTGACGACACGTTTGGCTCAGTTTGTAGTGACCCTTGTTCGAGTCCCGCTGGGGGCATACGTTTGCGTGATGTGAATGTTTATACTCCAGTCATGGGTGTTTATATTTATAATATGTATGTATTTAAAGTTATATATGTATAATGTATCAACTATCTGGTATCCATAACACAAGCCTCGTAGCTTACCATGGAACTAGATGGCGCTGTGTGTTAATGTCCCAACATATTTATTTATTTATTTATAGGATTCGCTTTCTAACCTAAAAGAAATAAGTATCCTATATTCTTGTCTGGGAAAATTCCATTCCATATGCGTAGGTAATTTATTAGCTTATGTTTACATTGTTATACCTAAATGAAATCTTGAACAAAATTAACAACAGGTACGTCAATTTTGAAAACTTTACTATTTTTAAGGCACGTTCGCATTATGAGACTTGTAAGCATAATCGTAAAAATAATCGTTCTCTTTATAAAAAATAATTTGCACCGAAACAAAAATTGGAGGTGTTTAAAAATGTATTATTTATTCCGAAAAGCTAGTTTTTGTGAGGTCTATTTAAATACATTTTTTTTCGATGATTAATAAACCACTTTTGGACATGGCCTTCAACAATAATACTCGAATGTTATGTTACATTTTATTTAAATAGATACTTGATATATTTATAAACTAATATCGAAATTATTCCTGATAAAATTTCCGGTCAATTTTAAACGGAAACTACCAAAATATGTATATAGATAACATTCAACTTAAGGCTGACCTCCTAATCTATTAATTTTTATTCTATACTAGCGATTTACCCTCTCTTCGCTCTATGCCCTATGTACGTTTTAAATATAAATAGTTATTGCGAATATACCTTGGCGATAGACATATGCTTGATATTGCAGACTTTTCTGTAGGCCTTTTTAAGGCCTACATTTTCCTAGAACATTATTCATGTACCTCTTAAGGTTTAGCTAGCCATATAATTTCTAAGGACGACTTGAGAGAATAAGTTCAAAGCTAACTGCACCCTGACAATATTTTTATCCCCTCAAAGGATGAATTTAGAATAATATGTATGTACATATTATATCTTTATTTGTAACATTGGATTTTGCTTGAAACGCGCACACACAAACAGACAAACAGACATTCCGACAAACGGACAAAATGTTTAATATTTAACTATTGTTTTAGTCTATATTCTGTACACAATACGTTAGTCATTGTTTTTAAAAAATATTTCACGTACAGATTTCGCTAAGTTACTATTTTAGTAGGTATATTATGTAGATTAGTTTGAGCCCGCTTCTTCTGTCGTATATGCAACGTTGACTAACATAAATGTTGTTGTAAACAGTCTTAAAGGTTATAAAAACATGAACAAAGAAATAAAAAGGCATCAACTTCATTTCAACAGAATTTAAACTTTTTACTTACTTGTTCTAGAGCCTTCCAAATATCATCGTCACTAAAGTGATTGAACGGATCAAGGTTGTAACGCAATGTTGCAGAAAACAAGACTGGCTCCTGTGGTATGATAGATATGTTTGTCCTCAAGACCTACAATAGAAATAAACAAAGATGACATTACAATATAAATATACACCCTATCGAGTAAGACTATTAAATAAAACTAATTGTATACTGATTGATTAGTAATTGATGATTTCATTTATAACACATAACGAAATATAATTTTATATCCCAAAAAGTCTCCAAAAAAAACAGATTTACTGACGAAATAGTCTATAAATCAACTGCCAACCACAAATATACTCTATACACAGTATCACTAAATTTTTTAAATAGTAATTCAAGCTACGTTCCCGCTATTTTTTTTTAATATAAATATATAAACTTGCGCCGTCTATTAAAATTATAATTATTAATTAATTAATATATATTTTACATAATATGCCTATCGCATATTTATCTTAAAAATAAGATCTCTTTTTAAAAAAATATTATTCTTACAACTATTCAAAATAAAAGCAAACATAAAGTCTGCCTTCTTTCATTTGGCAGAATCAATTGAGAAGTTGTTCAAGAACATATTATGCTACTATGGACGTAAATTGTACACGATATATTATCAGTTCAATCTATTTTAAATACATACATCATTTAAAACCGATTGCTCTATCTTTTATATTCTTCACTGCGGCGAAGCCCTAAGAAGAGTTATGTGTTCGACTTGTATGTAGTATGCGTGTCTCCGACTGCATAATCCTATGTTCCTTAGTCAACTTGTTCCCATCTTTTTAGTCTGATTTTTACGGAGTTTGGTTTTAAGTTTTAACTTAAACCATTTAATATAAATTAAAAAAAATTGTTAAGGTTATTAGTCTTGTTATTTTAATTGTATTCATTTCTCAATTATATAAGATATGTAAGTATACATATATTTATTTTTTGTATTTTCGTAGTAGTTTTAACTTGTAAACATTTTAAAAGACTATTTTAATATTATATAGCGAATGATGTTGGTAATGCAATAAAAAAATAATTGTTGTAGATTTAAATAAATTGTAAATATAAAGCATACTGCTGGAAATCCGTTTAAATAATTAAATATTGTGTAACAATATGGTATGATTTTTAAAAACGTGTCGTGTGGCTGCTCTTTCCTTGGTCTAGTTCGTTTAGGCTCTTACAGTATTGGCAAGCTTTTTATTTAATACTAGCGGCTCACCCTCGCTTCACTCGGGTTTGCCTCCAGAAAAACACGTAATAGAGATCTATTAGTTCCCACATGAACCGTTAATTTTTCCGGGATAAAAAGTAACCTATTTATTATTCTGATGTATGACCTATATGTATATGTAAAGTTTTATTAAAATCCAATCAGTAGTTTTTGTCTACTAAGCTGTATAAGTTATTAAGTTTTTTAACTATCCCACGGGAAGTATTTAATTTTCCGGGATAAAAAGAATCTAAGGTGTTGCCTGGGGATATAAGGTACTACCATGCAAAATTTCATTTAAATCAGTCCAATAGATTCGGAGCGTACAAACAGACAAACAGACAGAGAAACAAAAAAATTGAAAAAAATCTGGATTTGTTCTATTTGTCTCCTTACATCCCCCTGACTCGGTTTTTAGCATTTTTTGCTATGTACAGACATTCGACCACTACTGTTTTATTATAGTTTAGACTAGTTACCTGTTCCCACTTTACTGGCCTGTTTTATTTAGTTTAACACCTGATAAACATGTTTCCCATACAAACTTTACCACCTCTTGTGAAGTGTAGGTAAAACTTTCAAGAATTGAATTTCGAAGATCCTGTCTTAACTACGAGTATTACTAATAAACTGTCAAATAACTCAAGGTCGACGGATTTAGTTTTAGACGTAGATGAATCAAACGATAACATCAACATCTACAGGATATGTAACTTTATAATATATATATATGAGGTTGATAATAATTATAATTAATGCGCATAAAGTTAACACCTCCAGGTAAGTTTCTAAGAAATTAATTAAATTTCTAAGAAATCTATTGTTTACTGTAACGCCGGTGTGTCCGCGGTCGTGGAGGGATTATCAATATAAAATTTCTTACACAAAAGTGTATCTTTAACGAAACACAGTATGTATTTAAAAAAAAACATATGTTTTAATTTTATCAATCACCTTATAATTTTTCAAATAAACATAATTTCTCGTAAACTTCCTAACTTCGTATTATTTCATCATGACATCATCATGATAATATTTCCAATAATAAGACGTCAAAGAAACGACAGATTTATTAACATATACCTAAGTTGACACTTTAGTTATTTTACACGTACCGTTTTGGGTATTCCGCAGGTATCGATGCCGTCGATTTCAATACTTCCTTCGATGTTCGAGAGTCGGAACAACGCTGATATTAACGATGACTTGCCAGCACCCGTTCTACCCACAATACCTACCTGTAAAACAAATTTGTAATATAAACATTTATGTATTTAAAAGAAAGTATAGACTTTACTCTAAACTACTTTATTATTCCAAATAGTGTTTTGTGAGTAGTTTTTGCCTCAGCGACCGCGGACACGCCGGCGTTACAGTTAAGAATAGATTTCTTAGAAATTTACCTGGAGGTGTTAACTAGCTTTCGTAATGTTTTTTTTAAATATGTCTATTATGGTTTAATTTCATCAAGTTGTAATTTTTATCTATACTAATATAATAAAGAGGTAAACTTTGTGAATTGTGACTTTGTGAGTTTGTGACGTTGCAGGGGGTAATCTCTGGATCTACTAAACCGATTTAGACGTTTGGTAAGAAGATAGTTTGCGACCCTGGGAAGCACATGGGATACTTTTTATCCTGGAAATCATCCTTTAAGGGGGTGAAAATGGGAGGGAGTTTTATATAAAACTAGCGACTTACCCTTGCTTCGTTCGGGTTCGTCCCTAGCTTGATACCCAATAAAAACTTTCATCCCCATTTTCACACCCTTAAGCGATGATTTCCGGGATAAACAGTTCTTCCTAGGGTCTTTAACTATATTCTTACCAAATTTCATCTAAATTGGTTCAGTAGATCCAGAGATTACCCCCTATAACGTCACAAACTCACAAGCTAACAAACTTTACCTCTTTATAATATTTTATATAAAATATGAACACCTTATACATTGAATAAATTAAAATAAATATCATCTCACATAATATATGTAAAATTATATCTACCTTCCAGCCACTATTTATAGTGAAATTCAAATCTGTAAGAACAGGTGGGTCCTCTACTCCATATTTTAAGCTGACATTTTCAAATTGAATTTGTCCATTCGACGGCCAATTTTGTGGGGGACGGGTCGCTGAAAATACTCATTCTTATTCAAATGTTTCATATTAATTGTTAAGAGATAATACAATAACATAGCATTTTGAATGTTGATCTAAATTTAAAACTCTAAAATTGGCAAAGCCTTGAGTAAATACTCAATCGTGTTATTGGATCGTATTACATTTTCTTTAATTTGTCGTTATCGAAGTATTTATACTGTCAGCCCAGGACTTCAAATAGCCCATAGACCTGCCTTGTATCATATTACTTACATATTAAGCTTACATTATAAATTAAAGCTAGATGAGTAATCGTAACTGCAATTTAGAGAAAATAATGTACAGTTTGATGATATTCTACATGTAACAAAATACCAAAATTATATTATTTTACATATATATATATATATATATATATATATATATATTTGATTTTTAAAATCACTGAGAATTCACAATTACATTTTTCACACAAAGGGTCATTCATGATTACATGATCGTTGAAAACATCTAATATTTGATACACGTATAGCATACTAGCGACTCAGTCTCGCTTCGCTCGGGTTCGTCCCTAGCTTGATTCCCCATACAAACTTTCATCCCCATTTTCACCCACTTAACAGATCATTTCCGGAAAAAAGTTTCCTGTGTCTTTCCCAGGATCTCAAACTATCTTCTTACCAAAAATCGCTTCAGTAGATCCAGAGATTACCCCCTACAACGTCACAAACTCAAAAACTTTATCTCTTTATAATATTAGTATAGATGACAAAACTGAATAAAAAAGAAATAAATTCTTTAATACGTTAAGAAAAATTAATATAAGATTACGTGATAAGTCATCTGCTAAATATTTTCATAAACTCATAAAAATCCAACGAATTCATAAAAAAAAATGTTCGATGTTATTAATTATACAACCAAGGGGGGTGCCCACTGCCAAGCGCTACAGCAGACGTAGCGACGTATCGGTTATCCTCTTCTTACTTCGCGTTGCTTATTTTAAGATTTAAGTGATATGGCATTTACATATTATCCGCATTCTTTACAAATCGGGGATTTTGATTAATACTGTCTACTCCATCGGAGCACAGGGTGATGGGTTTGTTTTGCGTTTCTATATTTATTCTTTGAACACTTACTATATGTACTTTAGATATAAACCTATTCTACGAATCAATATTCATGATATCGTGTCTAATCCACGTGACATTGGCAAAATGAATTGTGCAATTTTAAAAAGCCAATTTACAAGTACATAGTAGTAGTAAACAAAAAAATTTACTATGAACGCTATAGACAAGAAAGATTAATATGAATTACTAACGTCCATCTTCCATGTTCTCTTCGGCGGGGAGCTGCGAGTATTCAAGCACGCGTTCTACTGACGTCATGTGTGCGAGAAGGTCGGCGGTCACACGCGCTGCCATTTGCAACATCATTGTCAGTGACATGGACTGACTCACCGCCAGTCCAACGCTGCCTACTTCTAGTACCGATCCTAAAGCAATCGACGTACATAATTAGGGTACGATTAAAACGTAACAGTTGCATTAAAATTTCCTCAGCCATTTTTATTTTAAGTCTTTTTTGTGTATCATTAATATTACAATATCATCAATTCAAGTTCCCAACAATTGATTTATTTATTTTTTGTTATTTTAAGCATTTTTTAATAATGGCATGTATAAAACATTAGCGGTACCCGATTAGTTACTTACCAAAATCAATTAAAAGAAAAATAGCTAGTATAAATCCAAGATAGATTAGACATAACATATCTAAAATTAAAGAAAAGGCACTCGATCCTCCCAAAAATGTGTAGGACGCACTGGAGTTGACATCCTGAAAATTCACCTGTTATTTGTCACTGTGCTTAATTCTGTAAACTGGTAAATAAAATTATCAACCGGCTTCTACAAAAAAGAGGAGGTTCTGAATTCGGCTGTTTTTATTATTATTATTATCATTTTTAATTACGATTGTCTCTTTAATTACGAGAGTAATTTTTACGAAAGTATATGGGTGGTAGGCTTGTAATAAAAATGTTTGCATTAATGGGTATGTGTTCAAAATTACTGCTTTCTGGAAAAGAAGTATTTGGTATAATTCCAGTAATAGATATAACTATAGGTATGATTTTTGTGGAATTTACTTTCCATTGGGGCTTAATACCTTAATAATAAAGAGTTTAATTCAATATCATCTGTTTCTATGTAGGTAGATATCCAGCTACCAGGCGGTCGCCAGAGCCTATTTAGTTAGTGGCAGGGTGCACCACGAGCAGGTAGAGTTATTATAATAAAATCCATAAAATGACTAAAACGCTTAAGAATGAATATGTCTATCTCATATAAATTAAAGCCACGTACAGAATATTTTCAAAGCTTATTAATATAAAATTATTAATGTTCAGGAACTTTAAAGCGATTTTATACCTTACAGGGAACTGATAAACAAATAGGTAATGAAGGAAACTATTTTTTATTGTCATTCTGTTATTAGCTTAACATATTTAAAGTAATACTTTTTTAGATTTACGTGAATATTTGACATTTTAAATAAAACTATCTTTTCGGATTTTTTCACGGATTTATTGTGATTTTTGGTACCCGACGTTATTTTAAAAATTTTTGAATTCATTTTATTATTTAGTGGGTAAGCAGTCTGTAACAACTATATAATGCTTTTGAGACATCTAAAACCTTAGTCGCGACCATGATTGCTGTAAAGCATTCTAAACGTCGGGAAATAAAAATCAAAATAAATCCCCGAAAAAATCCGAAAAGATAGTTTTATTTAAAATATGTTTAAAGTATCAAAACTATGTTATTAAAATGATGATTAAAAATCGATAAACAATGTATGTATTATGTAGATATATAAAGTAGTAAACAGATATGAAAATAATTAGTCAATAATACTTTCTTAGATTTACGCTAATATTTGACATTTTAAATAAAACTATCTTTTCGAATTTTTTCGCGAATTTATTTTGATTTTTGGTTCCCGACGTTTCGAATGCTTTACAGCAATCATGGTCGCGGGACAGACTGCTTTAAAAATAATTAATCATTTAAAAATGTACAAACGGGGGATGATGTTGCCTGCGTCTGTAGGATTTACCTCCTCTTCCTAGGCCCACCCTACACGTGTCCCCTGGGTGGTGCGAAACAGGCAACAACGCCGAGCAATGGGCGGCGGTTAATTAACCCACAGTGGCTACCACAAGCCAAGAGGAATTAAATCACCTCTAAAATAGTGGACAATACGGTCTTGGGAAAGCCGTATTGTTTATCACTCCCACCCCCCCCCTTCTTATGAAATGTTAGACAATGAGAGCGATATTTTGTCATGCGACCCGGCTAACCCCCGGCGCTCCCTGGTATCCGGGCCAGAGAGTGTGAAATGGACTACCGAAGACCCCACAGAAGTAGGCGACCAGGCTCCTGTGACGGTGAATACTACTGGCAGCAAAAAACTTATTCAACAAGCTTTCCACCCCGGTCTCTTCATATCCAGACCTAGAAGCAATTCCTTAAACAGCACTACAGCTAGCACAATAGACCGAAATACTGCTAAGGAACTAATAAAAAAACATTCTACGGAACCAGGTAGTTCAAAATTACTGCCCGCGGACACTCCCACAAGCCAGACTCAAAATGAAGAATTAATAGACAACAACGATCGCGACAGCGGAAAACCGCAGCCCCCATCATGGCAGAGGGTCCCAATGGGAAGAAATCCCAAGAGAAAGAAAATATCGGAAAGCCCACCTCCTGAAGGTGCAAAGACATCAAACAGCTTCAGTGATCTACCCGTAGACCAAATCGAACTGGATGACGCCCAGAAACCTCGACCACGTAAACCACCTCCGATTATTCTTTATGGTATTGAAGATGTTAATAAGCTTACAGAGCTGCTGAAAACTGTTGCTGATAAGACTAATTTCACCTATAAGATTGTAAATCGTAACCAGCTTAGAATCCATAGTGCGGACGTGGAAGTATATAAAAAACTTGTGACACTAGTTAGAGATAAGGGTTTAATAGGTCACACTTTCAATAGGAAGGACGAAAGAAACTTCAGAGTCGTAATAAGAAACCTACACCCTTCTACCCCAGTCACCGCAATAAAAGAAGAAATTGAAGCTACAGGCAATACAGTCACTGGGGAAATCATAAATGCAAAATATGGCCCTTACAAAACTGCAACCTCCACATTCTTCGTAAACCTCCAGCAAGGACCAAACAACAAAGCTGTAAAAGAACTTAAATATATCTTTAGTCAAGCAGTCATAATTGAAGATCCAAAAAAAAGGAAATCAATTGTTCAGTGCCAAAGGTGCCAACAATATGGCCACTCAAAAAATTTTTGCATGCGTCCTTACCGCTGCGTGAAATGTGGAGAATCTCATAAAACATCTGATTGCAAAAAACATGATCGCTCAACTCCAGCAAACTGTGCGCTATGCCAAGGGCCTCGTCCCGCCAATTACAAGGGATGTGAAGTCTACAAGGAAATCCTGGCAAGAAGATCTAGATCAACAATATCAAATAAGCCACCACAACCATCTATTAGAAACCACAAAACCATACAGACACCCTCAAACACTGAACCTAAAGAAAAAATTAAATCTTACTCTGAAATTGTGAAATCACACAACAAACAAGTTGACGTAGAAGACACCTACGCAACTAAACAAAATGTCAACTCAACAACTGAAAAATCTATAAATCCCACAATAGAACAAATGTTAATAAAACAATCGGAAAAATTTGATCTTATCCTACAACAAATGAGCACCTTAATGGGACTCATAGCTAAACTCGTCGATAAGCTTACATGATGGAACCCACAACCCTTAGATTGGCCACGTGGAACATAAGTGGTCTTGTACCCAAAAAAAACGCAATTGAATCACTGATGATAGAGCATAAACTTGATCTAGTCCTTATATCAGAGGCACATTGCACAGCGGCTAGCTCCATTAAGTTCCGCGAGTTTCAATGTTACCAGACAAATCATCCTGATGGCACAGGCCACGCAGGAACTGCAATAATTATTAGGAAAACCATAAAACACCACCTTATGCCAGAATACAAACATGACCACTTGCAAGCGACCACCATTGCAGTGGAAGATCAACGGGGAAGTTTATTAGTATCTGCAGTGTACTGCCCTCCAAAGCACAAAATCACTGAAAATATGTTTAATAATTTCTTTCAAACACTTGGCAACCGCTTTATAGCTGGGGGTGACTGGAATGCCAAACATACGTCATGGGGCTCTAGACTTATCAACACCAGAGGTAGACAACTAAAATTATGCGCCGAGTCCAACAAGCTCCATTGGGTATCACCTGCGGAGCCTACATACTGGCCGACAGATCAAAATAGAATTCCAGACCTTCTGGACTTTTTTTTGACCAAAGGCTTAGGTAGGCACTAGACAAAAGCTGAAAGTTCTCTTGAAAGTTCCTCAGACCATACTCCTGTTCTACTAACAGTAAGCACTCTGATAATAGAACGCAAGAATGCTGAGACATTGTGCAACAGATATACTGACTGGAACTCATTTAGAGAATTCATAGATAATAGAATAGAACTCAAAATAAAACTAAAAAATGCTGAAGATATTGAAAACCAGGTCAAAAAACTTACGACGCTAATTCAAGAAGCTTGCTGGACTTGCACTCCTGTTCTGAAATCACAGAATAATGCCCCAAATATGCCATTGAAAATAAATCCTTTATTGTATGCTATTCTAGACAAAAGGAGATTGAGGCGCATTTGGCATCAAAGTAGGCACCCTCAAGACAAAGCCGAATTTGAAAAGGCTTCTCTGGAACTAAGGGAAATGATCGAAGACTGGCACAATGACACACTTGAAACAAAGTTAGAAACGCTTACTGCTACTGCTTCCACTGGCTATTCATTATGGAAATTCACCAAGAACTATGATAGACCACTGGAGGCAAAACCTCCCATTAGAGTCGGTAGTAACTGGGCTAAAACGGATCACACACCTGTCAAAAGTCTTCACTCCTAACGACGCGCTGGACCACTCTCACGAGGCCGTGGTCTCTGAGATTCTCAATTAAGCTATGCAGCTCTCACCACCTCCGAAACCAGTTACACTGCGAGAAGTATGGAAAACTATAAAGGAGCTCAAACATAAGAAAGCCCCTGGCTTTGACCTTATAACTAAAGAGATCTTGTTACAACTACCCAGGAAGGTGGTAGTACTAATAACTACCCTATTCAATGCGATCTTTAGAGTCCAGTACTATCCTCAGCTATGGAAGGTATCACAAATTTTAATGGTACACAAAGCGGGAAAACCACTTAATGATATCACATCTTACAGACCAATTAGTCTTCTCCCAGTCGTTTCAAAAGTCTTCGAGAAAGTCCTCTTACGTAGGATTCTGCCTTTACTACAAGAAAATCAAGTCGTACCGCACCACCAATTTAGGTTTCGCCAGCAGCACTCTACAGTGGAACAAGTGCACAGAGTCTGCAACAAGATAAGACAAACGCTTGAAAACAAGGAATATTGCTCTTCGGTATTCTTGGATATTCAGCAAGCGTTTGACAAGGTCTGGCACACAGGCTTACTCTGTAAAATAAAAACTTATCTCCCACATTCATATTACTGCTTGCTAAAATCCTACATATCAGACAGAATCTTCCAAGTGAAGGAATCTGAAGCAACTTCAGAGTTTTATGACATACTGGCTGGAGTCCCCCAGGGATCTGTGATGGGACCTGTGCTTTATACAATATACACTGCAGACCTCCCGCAAGTGGATGGAGTTACCACCGCTACATTTGCTGATGACACAGCCATACTGGCAAGTAGTGCTGATCCATCACATGCTACAACAGTCCTCCAAAATGGACTAGATGAAATTACACAATGGCTCCAAAAGTGGAGAATAAAAGCTAGCACAACAAAATCGGTGCAAGTAACTTTCTCTTTGAGAAAGGGAAACTGCCCCCTGGTAAAGTTAGAAAACACAGTATTACCCCACTCTGATTGTGTTCGGTATTTGGGGCTTCATTTAGATCGAAGACTAACATGGAAGCGGCATATCAAAGCTAAAAGAGAGGAACTAAACATACGATTCCGTAACCTCCACTGGCTGCTTGGACGTAACAGCAAACTCTCTGTAGATAACAAATTGCTTATCTACAAGACAGTATTGAAGCCCATTTGGATGTATGGCATACAGCTATGGGGCAGTGCCAGTAACTCGAACATAACCATCCTGCAAAGAATGCAGAATATGATCCTCCGCACTATTGGCAACTCGCCATGGTTTGTGACCAACAATGAAATCCACGATCACCTCAACATGTCTACCGTGAAAGACGAAATCAAAAACACTTCGCAAACCTATCACCAACGACTGCAAAATCACCCCAATCCTCTAGCTTCACAACTTACACGTCGAGGCTATAACAAAAGGCTCAAAAGGAAGGATATAATAAGTGATGACTGAGTCCATTGGCAATAAATGAGTAGATGTTCTCAGTGGAGAGCACACTCGACAGACAAGTACCCTCACACAATCTGCTTATAGTTAAACTGATTGCAGATAATAAATCACAAAAAAAAAAATTTACAAACAAGGTTCTGACATACAAAGAGCATTGTTCTTATCTGTCAATAACTCTACACTCAGTAAGATAAGTTACCTGAACGGCGTCAAACGTACGCAGTAACCTTTGCTGTGAATCTGCGCTTCTGATAGTCGATAGTCCAGATATTGTTGAATTTATCATACCGAACACCGGACTTTTAGCTGTAAATAACAAATATTACATTAATATTAAGTATAATATTAATATAAAGTATAATATTGTACTTTTAGTGTAATCTAATGTTGGCCTTATTGTAACTCTCCCTTGTGTACAACGTGCAATCTTAATTAATACTGTAGTCTGTAACACTGTTTGATTACCAAATAAATAAATAAGTAAATAATTGTTAATATTTTATTTCAATATGATTAATGAGAATTTTCTAATAAAATGAAATCAGATAAGACATTACATATTATATCGTATACATACTTGTACTCTCCAATCTTTTCACAGCTTGAGCAGCATTCAAGTACCATTTTAATAAAATTATAAATATAACCAACAGTATAGCAGTCGGTATGAGCGTCCAGGGAAGAGCCAAAGCATTCAAAACAAGCACGCTTAAAACGAACAGATACATTTGAATGGTTTCTAGCATGCTACGAGGTAAAAGTTCGTCCAGAGATCCCATGTCTTTTGAGAATCTGTTCAGAACACGACCTATATAATAAAAATGTATATAATTAGAACTAAAAATTAAACTAAACTATTAAATACATATTTATATTTAAAAATATTGTCGGCTGGCATCGACTTCGAAAATATCTGATTAGGTGTCTATTCTAAATAAAAACCTCCGTTTAGTTATTTCTTACATTTTAGTGCCTAGAAGTCGGTTTTTATTTTATTTTTTTGAAGTTTTTATGTTTCTATTTTTAGTGTAGACGTAATAAGCAGGTAATTTGTAAGAAGAAACTTTTTTAATAACATATTCGACTAAACAATTTATTTAAAAAATATATTTATTATAGATTTTTTTAAAACCACTCGACCGATTTTGATAAAATTTATATTATATAAAAAATCCAAATTGGTTCAGGTGTCTTCGAGTAATCGGTGAACATACATAAAAAAAAAAGAAAAAAAAAAGATTCCAACGAATTGAGAACCTCCTCCTTTTTGGAAGTTCGGTTAAAAAGGAAAGATAACATCAAGTCAAAATGTTAAATGTTCTTGAATATCAGTATTTTTTTTTTACTTAAAATCTACACGAATAACAATCAATTGCCACATGTATGACGGAGCGTCACTTCAGAACGGCTCGACCGATTTGGCTGAATTCTTCATCGTTGTGTTCTTAATTGTCAGGACTAGGTGTGTATTAAAGTTTTTTTTTTCCGGGAAAGTGAGAAATTTGGCTGGTTTTTTGTATGAAAATCTGAATAGAACGTGCCGTTAAATTTGTCTGCTGCCACATATGAATGTTAATAAAATCTACTAACTATCATATAATGACAAAATTTTAAAAAAAAACTAAATCTGTACATGAAACAAGTTAAAAAAGTCTGCAATAGCAAGTATCTATCCTAAGGTAAACTTACAATAACTTTTATAACAATTTAAAACGTATCTAGACGACGCACCTAATGTGAGTCGCTAGTGCTTAATAAAAAGTATAATATATACATATACTTAATAGGTAAAATATATTGATTACAAATTTAAAAATATTAAATCTGCTTTTGGACTTACAATCCATACTAATATTACAAATGGGACAATAACTCTGTCTGTTACCTTTTCACGCTTAAAGCGCTTACCTTAGATTTCGATACAATTTGGCTAGGACATAAGACGGACGGAATTAGATTAGCTTTAATCTCCGCCCACTTTCCACGTGAGCGACGCCGCGGGCAATATTAATAGATAATATTATTCAGAAATATCTAATAAAATTTAAAGATTTATTTGTCTCAGAAATAATAATATATATGTACATACATATATCACACGCAGCCTTCACAATAAATATCCGAAATTTATGCTGTTATTTAAACTTTTCTATTAATTACTATTATTATTCGAAGAGAAATGATTAATTATACTAATTAAAATATAATTGTTTGAATATAAAGTATTAATCTACGCATTATTAGATATAAAAAATCAATATTTATAAAATTTATAATTGTATTGTATTCAGCCCTTTTTTTTAATGTCCCACTGCTGGGCACGGGCCTCCCTTCAATACGAGGGGGATCAGGCCATAGTCCACCACGCTGGCCGAGTGCGGTTGGCGGACTTCACATGACTTTCTCAGACATGCAAGTTTCCTCACGATGTTTTCCTTCACCGTAAGGCAAGTGGTAATCATGTTAGAAATGATTCGCACATGAAAATATCAGAGGTGCGAGACCCGGGATTTGAACCCACTTCACTCGGTTTCCCAAGCGAGCGCGTTACCACTGGGCTACCACTGCCTTTTATTTATTTATAATATATATAATTAAATAAAATATGCTATTTCTCGTTATACTTAGTTACTATTAAAAGTTGCCATAAGCGCGTTCTAATTACATTATGGTAAGTAAGTCTGTGTCATTCATAAGCATAAAGCAATCTTAGAGTAGAAAATTTAACCTTTACTTTATTTTTATTTTTTATGTAAATAAAGATAATATAGTTTTTTAATTAACTTAACTTAATTAATATTTTATTTAACTTTACAGATTATACTTAAGTCATTGATAAAATACGAATGCGTCTAATATACATACATATATTATTATTACTGAGATAAATAAAACTTTGAATTATGATATTTCTGAATGATAATATCTATCATAATTTAAAAATTACAATTTAACAAACTGTAAACATAATAAAAATTAAAAAAAAAATAATAACCGACTTCTAGGCACTAAAAAGTAAAAAATCATTAAAAGGGGGTTTTCATTTAGAATAGATACCTAATCTGATATTTTCGAAGTCAGTGTGCTTAGATTTGTATCAGCACGGTACACACACACACATGCACACGCACACGCACGCGCACACGCACGCAGGCACGCACGCACGCACGCACACACACACACACACACACACTATATATATATAAGTATATATATATACATATATATATATATATATATATATATATATATATATATATATATATATATGGCTTTTGTCGCTTTTGATGGCATTCTATTGGAGTTTTTCAACAGGGCTGATATCTTTTGTCTTTGCCTATTAACATAATGTAGAGAAATACTACATGGTTGTCGAAAGGGAGTTGCGTAAGAATATGATATATTTAATAATATATTTAAATAACTTACCTGAAGAGTTTCTGTCAAAAAACCTCATTACCGCAGTAAGCAAATTCTTGAACATAACATTATGTAGGTTTTGGGAAGCGCGCATCGTCATTATTACGAAGGCCACTATTCTAACTTGTGTCATGATTATTATGAACAAAATCGCTCCTCCATATATCAAGAGATATTGACCAGTCGTTAGAGGGCCTACTTGTGTACCTAGGCTGGGATCTAAAATCAAATTTATGTTTTATAACTTATTTTTATTATAAGCAACCAATTTGGAATGAACCATAAAGTGTAAAGAATAAAGTTGTTTATTTCTTAAACATCAAGAATTCTTAAAGTCCTTAGACATTTTTAATGAAAGTATAAAGAATTCTCTACATATCTATCTGATATAATCTTACAGTTTCCAATTTATAATAGAGAGTGACTCGAAGGTCCATATCAATTTATGTATACATATATTATTCTCGAGGTTTGATTAATGTACATGTCAAGTTGTATTAAGCAACTTTGTTGTGTTGATCTTATTCCAGTATTTAACTGAATGATGTTTATATTCTGATGAAAGTTTTTATATTAACCAATTAATTGTTATTTGTTTCTATGGTATATTGACTTACTATTTCTTAAATGATTGAGCTACTTACCAGACTCTTCTCCTATAGGTAATGATGATTCATACTCATCTACTTCATTTGTCCTAAATAAAACAGAATTCAGCAGTGATAAAGTAAATAATTTGAGCAAGCGAAAAAAAATTAAGAAAATAGTAAAACAAATGTCTTTTCTTAATTTGTCAAAATGATGGCGCAATTATACTTATTAGGGGGAATGGCTTTACAATATATATTATAACTACAAATATTTTTTTCTCACTTATTCATCCCTAGGTATCTTTTAGATTATATTGCTTTACTTCAAACCGGTTAGGCAGCACACGCCGATAAAGCAACTCAACGTCCAGTTTTTGATTAAAGTTACTGTGTTTATAATTTTTTACGGCATAAAAATAGCCTCGACGATAATGTAAGCTATTAGTGAAAGAATTTTTATAATTGGATCAGTAGTTTCAGAGATATATTTATTTCAGAGATACCACCTACATCCAAACTTACTTTATGAGAGAGAGAGAGAGAGTGAAAGAGAGTATGTACTTCCCTCCAATGATAATAATAACGACTTAAATCATACGTAATATTAACATTAAATAATTTTACTAAAACCAACATACCAATAACTAAGCCAATAGTCTGAAAACGTTGCTCCAGCCTGTGTTAGTAATATACTGAAAAAAGCCATAAGTAAGACGAACCACGACTGGACAGATTGGAGATAGTATTGTATCACTGCCCATTTGAGGTTCCCTTTGGCTCGCTCTTCAGCTTCTAATACTTGTTCTATTTCTTTCTTTTTGGGATTATCTTCACTTTTAATAGATATGCGTGACATACCGTGCTGTAACACCGGTCTACCGTCCTTAAAAAAATATGTTTGTCAATATGACATGTAGTCGTTTCATTCGAAGATATAATTATTAACTAGGTAGTCCATTTAATATATTATGTACTCAGCCCTTTTTAACGTCCCACTGCTGGGCACGGGCCTCCCTTCAATACGAGGGGGATCAGACCATAGTCCACCACGCTGGCCAAGTGCGGGTTGGCGGACTTCACATGTCTTTTGAAAACTTCCTAAGTTCTCTAAGACATGCAGGTTTCCTCACGATGTTTTCCTTCACCGTTAAGACAAGTGGTAATCATGTTGTAAATGATTCGCACATGAAAATATCAGAAGTGCGAGACCCGGGATTTGAACTCGCTTCACTCGGTAACCCAAGCGAGCGCGTTACCACTGGGCTACCACTGCCTTTATATTGAATAATATATTATAGTCTTTGATTATTAGTTATAATGGTATTGACTATTGACTGTGCGAATCAGTCACGATAAAATAATTTACTGAGAGTTAATTAAAGGCCATAGCTTGGCTAGTAATAAAATAATAATAATGCGACTACTAGTACACTATTAATATAAGGAAAGTGGTAGGCGGAAATAAACTTCTCTAAAGAAATGTTGGTTAAAGGCATTAACTTGTATATTTAATGCTATTTTTACTTTATTATTAAATAAACTATAAATAAATATATATATATATATATATATATATATATATATATATATATATATATATATATATATATCAGGGTTAATTAGTGTTAAACTTACTTTTAGGGCATTTCCTTCATCATCGACCTCTTTTTTATCCATTAACAAAGAAGAAAACTGTATCTCTGTTTGAAATAAGTCCTCATACGAACCCATATTTTTAATCGAACCCTATAAACAGTAAATCAGCATTATTTTCCTATAATTCAAATACAGACAATTTAAAGGTAAAAAACATTCCAATACCTCATTCAAAACTATAATAAAGTCTGCGGCCTTCAGGAAATGTACTTGATGCGTAACTAAAATGCGTGTTCGACCGCTCAAGTACGTTTGTATACATCCTTCGAATAACTGACGGCCAACGTTAGCATCGACAGCTGATAATGGATCATCTAATAAATATATGTCAGCCTAAAATTTTAAAATTAGCAACGTTACGTATTATATCTATAAATATATACATATATGTATAATTAAAATAAATAAATAAATATCAATCACTTCTTAATATATAGGTATAATTCTTCTGTACGTATGTTTGTCACCTTACTAAATTTGTTACTAAATTTTGTGTGTATATTTCAATGGGCTCCTGGATGGTTTGAAAATACAATTGGACCCAGTAGGTGGCGCAGCTGTCCGTGTGTCAAATAGTTTTTTTTAGTAGCTTGAACATGGGCGAACCCGCGGGTACTGGGTTATATTGCTACTAGTAGCAATATAAATTTAAGCAACAATAGGCTTATAATTTAGGCTTATAGGCTATATGTTACTCCAGATTCTAGTCTGTCTGTGTACTAAATTTCATCCAAATCTTTCCAGCCGTCTTAGATTGAAGGAGTAACAGACATACACACATACACATGCAAACAAACTTTCACATTTCTAATACACATTTTTATTTTTTCTCATATTACTTTCATTTCTACGTTACATGACAAGCTGTAGAAATTAATTTGGGCGCACCTATGTCAGTAGTTGCACCTGGCATACACAGATTCCACGCTCATATTGACTTTCATGAAGATAGGTAAGTAGTTTGGACCTGTCTAACATTATTTGTCATTTACATAATATGTAAATACTCGTATTATTAAATTCCCTTAGTGTGGTGTAGGCTCGTACTTACGAGTATAATACATGCTTATCTAACAGCTCTGTAGAATCAGTCATTCTTCGTGGGTTTGATTTCTGCTTTAATGTAATCCTACCATTACATTAACTCTCTTGTTCTTTCTAAGATAAATGTGGCATTGGCAACCGAACATACAAACCTTCTTGTATATTCAAGTTTCTATTATATTCCATAGTGTGAAATATCAAATCTATGTCATTCAATTCAAACCATACTAGTAATAGCATTTCACATGACAAGCATAATTTGCACCGCAGATGAGAAACTACGCTCGTATTGACTTTTGTCACTTGTCATACCCATCGCACAATTGATGTAGTCTGTTTGAATATCCAAACAAACTCAATATATAATTTATTTCTGATTTATGAACGCTATGACTCATTGATACAATTATAATTGTGCCAACATATTTTTACTAAATAATTTCTGCGTCCTAGGATGAAAGTCCAATCCGTTGTATTGATAAGAACAAAGCTTACTTCTAGGCAGCGCTGGATTTACACTAGGGGCACTCAGGACTAGTGCCCAGGGCGGCAAATTGTTAGGGGCGGCAAAATTCAGAGGGCGGGAAAAAAATGCTTTTATTTATTTTACAAAAATGCAAAAATTAAAGAAAATTAACTAGTAGGTATATTTTTCGAAAAATTAATTTCATTTATAAATTAATATCCTGCATTTTACAAAATAATAATCATTAAAATAGTTTTAACTTTATCTAAACTACCCATTTTAAGCAAAATTTTAATAATTGGGCGGCATTTTTTAATATGCCCAGGGGCGAACGCTAAGGTTAAATCCGGCTCTGCTTCTAGGATATGTTTTTTCTATCCGTTATGATGAAAGGCACGAGAGTATTCTTTGTCCTTATATCTAGTCTTTTCCGGAGGTTCCAATGATGATGGTTTCCGATAATGGACTTTCTCAGAAAATAAGCTATAAAATGCAAAAAGTTTTTTTCAAATCGGTCTGGTAATTCTTGAGTTTGGCGCGTGCGAACAAACAAACTCTTCAATTTTTATAAACTATAAGTATTAATAAAATTAATACTCACTTCTCTATATATTGCTCTCGCTAAGTTAATCCTGGCCCTCTGCCCACCCGATAGTGATACACCCCTTTCTCCCACTAACGACAGGTCACCGTATGGAAACTGCTTAAAATCTGGTACTAGCGAGCACACTCGGCACACCTTACACGATAACAGTTAAAAATAATTAAATATTATAATAATGTTATTTCAAAAATATTTCAAAATTGTACTTTAATATTAGATTTAGCCAATTACGAATTAGCTTTGCATAGAAACGCTTACTTCTTTAGTTAGGGGTTTCCCTTACAATATAAATTTTTCTGATGATATGTCATATATGATGAAACTAACAAACCTTTTTTATATTTTCTTATATTGGTATTTTAAATACATACTGGTATTTTATCCAAAATACCAATATACATTTGTTAATTTGTATTACAAAAAAAAATATATTTTTATATTCACCATTATCTTATTAAAATACTGCACATTTGTCATGATAAAATAAGTTTTTATTATCAGATTACGGATTATTTAGATACAAAAAAAATTATGAATACAATGTGATAAGGTAAGGATGAATCATAAGCAGCATATCGTGTCACAGAATGAATCATTTTCCTGTATGTAATAACTTCCGACATGATTATAGAACAATTGAAATTAGAACAATTTCAATGAGAAATATTAAATGACAATAGGAAAATAATAGGTTAAAAGTAAAATAATAGGTTAAAGTAGGTTTAATAATTTTACTGGTAGGCATTAATAAAATCAAATATTAATCGATTTTCGAAGGAATATAGAAGATAGTGAAACATATCGATTAAAATACGAGTGCATATAACTATCTCCTAGTTTTTATTATTTAAAGAATTTTAAAATTTGCCGGTTAAAAATCTTTAAAATTTGAATAACAGAATCTTACCTCCTTATATCGAGCAACATCATACGGTAATCCAAACAAAATATTTTCCCGCACCGTCGCTGGGAACAGCCACGACTCTTGACATGCGTAGGATAAACTACCTTTGACACTCAAATTACCGGAGCTGACTGGGAGTTCCCGAAGTAAAACTTGTAACAGTGAAGACTAAAAATTTAAGAAAAGGAATTTAATTATTACTTATTGTTATTTTATACTGTGTACATTATTTTGCCATAACGTGTATTTAATTTATATTTAATCTACAAATATTATGCATAAATGCTTTGACGGGCTTTTGAATTTATAAGACATACCAAAAGAAAGCTCAAGTTAAATTTCATTTTTGGATTTATTTGACCAATTGAATGAAATCTTAGCTATATTTTTAACTGTAAAAAAAATTAAATGTGCAGCATTCAAATAATGCGCATTAAAGCAAATAACAGCCATAAATTCTAGAAACTATTATATAACTTTCTAAACATATTCCAAACATAAACTTTTCAAAATATGCAAATATGATTCCATTAATAAATATTAAGAATTTCAGAATAGAAATTTAAACTTACTTTCCCGGAACCAACGGGTCCCACGACAGCACAAAGTTTTCCTTTCTTTAGGTACACATTAATATTCTTTAAAGTCATTTCTTCCGGGCTTTTGGTAGCATCCCAGGAAGCGCTTACAGACGATAACTGGATTATACGATCTGATATTGGTAAACCAGGAGTTTCTAGAAATAATTTGGATATTAATCCCTCAACGACCGCGGACACGTCGGTGTTACAGTTAACAATAGATTTCTTAGAAATTTAATTAATTTATTAGAAATTTACCTATAGGTGCTAAACACTAAACTCCAGTTTAGTTAACTAACACAATTTATATACTACCATATTAAACAATTGAGGAACTTTTTGTTATAAGGTTTTTTTTGAAATAGTTAATTAAGACGGTACAAGCAGTAATAATAATAGTATGAAATAAAAAATCCATGATTAAGTATAAATGTTGAACAATTGGCTAATAGAGCGAAATATGTATCTAATTATCTATACATAAAATAAAAGTATAACTGCTCGCTGTCTGTACATGGAAGATATTTGAGAAAAACTACGAGTATGATTGGGCGTCTTAATTAAGGCAATAGAACCGAAAAAAATGATATCTAGAATTTTTGTCAGTTTGTCTGTGCGTTGGTGCGCGCTTATATCAGAAACGGTTTAACCGATTTCGGTGTTGTTTTCACTAATGTATTGTGGTAAGCTTCAATTAATATTTAGTATCGGTTTCTAAATTTAAAAAAATGTGTCAATTAAAAGAATCATCTAGGAACGAACCCGAGCGAAGCGAGGGTCAGTCACTAGTGTCTAATATAAATACATATTTAAAGATTAGGTACAAAATCACATTCAAGTTATATCATGATGATTTTCAAGTTTCTATTTGGGTTATCCAACAGTAAGTCTGGTCAAACTGGTAATATAGTGAATAAATTTTATACAAATAAAATAGTCCAGCAAATATTGTGCTGTCATAATTATAATATATTCTTTGCAAAAAACTTACCAATGGGGGGCCGGATCTTTTCTGTAATAGAGTATTTTCGCGCTACTATTGTATTAGTGTCTAGAGCCGGCGATTTCCCATTAAAAGTGACAGGAATAATCGATTTTACACTTTTCGATAATACTGCCAAATCTTCTCTTTCATCTAAAATTATTTAATCTTTTGTTATAACTATTCATACATCTACTTTAAAATTCATATGAATCTTATGTATATTTCTATTTTTTCTTATGAGAAATGATAATGAAGATGTCAATCCATAATTTTAGCTGAACTAAGTTCGTTAGTGTGCGAATAATTAATTTAATCATTATATTAACTAATGCTTATGTATTTTATTTAGTTTATCTGTAGACTGAAGTGTGAGCATTCAGGTTAGATCGATTTCTATGTTCGTTTCTTTCAGTAAATAGAATATATTTAAGCTCATAGTAAGTATGTATGTATATTGTATATGAATGTAAGATTTGTTACATTATATATTTTTTTCGAAATTAAGTAACTTATATAAAAATAGCCAACCTAACCTAATTTGATTTTCTAACTAAAAGAAAATATACCGAAATTCACATGAATCTTATGTATATTTCTAGTTTTTCTTATGACAAATGATAATGAAGATCTCAAACCGTAATTTTAGCTGAACTAAGTCCGTTAAAGTGCGAATAATTAATTTAATCATTTTATCTAATGCTTATGTCATTTTTTTAGTTTATCTGTAGATTAATGTCAGAGCATTCAGATTATATCGATTTCAATGTTCGTTTCTTTAAGTGAATAGAATAGATTATTTGCTTGAATACATTTGAGCTCATTGTAAGTATGTATGTATATTGTATTTGAATGTAAGATTTGTTACATTATATATATTTTTTCGAAATTAAGGAACTTATTAAAAATAGCAAACCTAACCTAATACTTTCTTAGATTTACGCGAATATTTGACATTTTAAATAATACGATCCGAAAAGATAGTTTTATTTAAAACCTAACCTAATTTGATTTTCTAACTAAAAGATAATATACCGAAATGCTCAATACAAAAACTATAAAACATTTTTAGAATAAGGAAAAGTATAGATCTGCAACTTGACATTTACAAGAACATTATTACAGACTTATAATTTATTAGAATTCTAATAAATTAAGTATAAGCCTGCAATAATGTTGTTGTAAAGGTCAAGTTTCAGATCTATATTTTCTAATTAATTAATGAGAATTATTTATAAATACATTGTAATATTCCTAGTGTTAATGAATTATCTGTGTGCCTAGACAGTCAGCTGATAATGAGTGAGAAAAAGAGAACTACGCAAGATACCGACATCTACTATTCGTACAGTACGTCGCCTTAGTGCTTGTTTGTTCAAACGACCAATACTTGTTGTAATTGTACAGTATACAGTTTCTTCTTCTATTTTAATATTATTTATTTCTAAGATTTATATACATACATATATAGATAATATACATAGTTTTGACTTTATTAAAGTAAAATGTTTATTACCAATAGAATTGGCATCTCAAAATCATTAATTCTATATTAAAAACTCTTTTGGTGAATTGGTCGTTTGGACAAATAAGGATAATAAAAGAAGTACCTATAGATTGCCTAGTTTTCTTATATATTAACCGCAGATACATGAAGGGTACCGCATTCTGACTGTTACACTAATATTATATACAATATTATTACCCACCCATTGTGAGGACACTTTGTATGCGTGTTAAAGATACTTTTAATTCTGAAAGGCTTGCTATCGCAAGCGGTAAAATAAAGGTCAAATTCATTTGCACAATGCCGATAAAAACTTTAATGGGGTATATCTGAAAGGAAACATTGAAATAGATATATATATAATATAAATAATAACAATTTTAGAGACATTATTAAAAATAAATATTATTTATAAAGCAATAGGAACTTTAGATAAATTTACTTAGAGACATGGAAATTAGAAACAATAGCATTCAGTACAAAATATACCATACCGTATTTGCTGTTAGCATTGCTCCAGATAAAATAATAGTCAAAGATGTGATGAACAATGTACTGCGTTCTGCAAACATCATAAATCCCAAGAACACACTTCGCACGAAAATAGACTTTCTGAGAGCCTTTAGTTCAAACGCGCGAGCTACTTCTACTACGTGCTGGAACGATTTCTCCCAAGCGTACATTTTAATAACCTGTTAGAAATTAACTGTTAATAATGTTTTAGTTAATTGTCATGTAAATCGTTCATAAATAACCATAAAAACATTCGAGAAATTTTATTTAATAATTTGCTATTTTAGAAAAAATAAATATTTGCTATTAAATAATAAAACATCTGTAACAAAAAATCTGTTCATAATCATTTTCTAGATCATTTCACTAAATAAAAAGTCGATATTGTACAATCATTTATATTAATTATAATTTAATTATGTATTAGTTTAATTTACATATATATATATATATATATATATATACATATATATATATATATATATATATGTATATATATATGTATATATATATATATATATAGATATATGTGTAGTATTTCTAAGTATTAGGTTGTATCATGGTATGTATTGTATATAATATTTAATATTTACACCACCCACCCTGTATTAATAGTCTTCGATATTTCCTCACCCAAAGGTAGTCTGGAAGAAATCGCTAATTAGCGATAAGACCGCCTTTTGTGCACACTTTTGTTTTTTTTTATATTATGTTAACTGTATTTACTTCATGATTGTGGTGTACAATAAAGTGTAAATAAATAAATAAATAAAATAAAAACAGCAAAAACATTTTTTTGGATTTTTTGTTACTGAAATCGTATAACGGATGTGGATTAAGCTTGACCAAATGTTAACATTAGATTGTATTTTACTTTATTTTTGTACGATATTACTTACTTGTATCCCGTTAATAATTTCTCCCATTAACTTTATTCGCTTGTCAGTTCTCTGAGCCACTCTTCTTCTAATTACTGCCGTAAACTTTGTCAAGGCCGCTGAAAAGTTTAGAGTTTTTATTTTAATACAATCAAATTTATTGATTTAAACTAACGAATAATAAATATTATTAAAAAGTACATATATTGTATTAATAAGAACAATTTCATACTTCAAACTAATGGATTAGATAAATAGTCCCATAAAATACCTTGCACAGGAAGAATAAAAAGAACTACGCCGAAAAGACCAACAAAGGGAGCGTAGCCCCCGGCTTCATACAGGAAGTACATAACTATTGCCAACTGTAACGGCACCAACCACAAAAAATGCAGGAACATTATGGCCGAATCGAAGCGAGCTATATCATTAGACAGGAGGTTCACTACCTTTCCTGCCGCTACTTCGTTGACAGCCGTCTGGCTCATTCGTAGTATCTAAAAAAAATATAAACACTAGCATTGCCAGTGGCTCCGCCCGCGTTCAGAGGAATAAAAACCAAATTCTTAGGTTTTACATATTAGTATACTTTTACATTGCAGTTTTTGTATTTTTTCTCAGAAATGAGACATTTTCCCGCGGTAAAAAGTATCCTATATGTTGACCTGGATAACCAGCTATCACCATACCAAATTTCATCAAAATCCCTCCAGTGGTTTTCGCGTGATGCGGTAACAGACAGACAGACAAAAATTCTAAAAACTATAGATTCGGCCTCTGTATCGATAATAATGTTTATTTCAATAAGATTTTCCGAAAAATATTTAATGTACAGATTCGGCTTGGTTACAATTTTATTATATCTATAGGTTTATCTTTTGCTAAAATTTCTTAAATTATTATTCTCTTTTATAAGTATATCTACTTTAACTAAATATTCTGTGATTTGTTTAATGATTTATGGCAATATAAACCATAATAAGCATATAAACATTAGTTTTTTAAAATTAGTACATCAAGGTGAGATATTTAATCTCTATCACTTTACCTTCCTATATATAAGAGATGAAGTTGCAACCTTCATTTTCAAGCTAAAGCGATTAACAAACAAACTATTATGATGTTGAGCCATGAGGGCAACAAAACTTAGGGCTAACATTCCGATCGCATAATATCCAGCTTCTTGTCTCGTTATGGACTCGCTGGCGTTAGCAGACCAGTAGGACAGAAGGTTGGCAAATAATAAGGGTTGAATAGTCCTGTAAAAAATATTTCCTTTATAAACCGTCTTCAATAACAAGATATTTATGAATACGAATTTGCTTACAAAATGTTTTATTATTTTGTATGTATGAATAATTCAATGAATTGTAATTCTATTCATGCATACGACAATAGCAAATTTTAATATTACATTTTTATTCAGATCGACCTAATTAAATAGATATAAATTGAATTGAAAACATTATTTCAAGAAAATAAGTATCACAAAATGTATACAAATACCTTGCCGTAGCGTTTATTAGAAGTAAAGCACCACCAGGGAGATACGCTACCCAAAACGCCTTTACCATTGCTTTCATTAATGATGGATTCCGATTTTCGCGTAGAGCTCTGCTATATTCTTCTAACCAATATCTAAATTAAAAGAAAAAATATTTATTACTTGAGATTTTACAAATAAGTGCTTTGCTGCACAAGAAAACTTTTATGTTTTTATTAGTTCACATCAAAAATAGAACGTGTAAAAATTTTTTTTACCTTTCAAATTTGTCACCAAGTTTTTCAGAATCATATTGCTTTGTAGGAACAATAAGATCAGTTTCTTCCACATCTCTTTTGTTTCCTTTATAAAATATGGGGCAGACCCAACATATAAAAATTCTAGATATTATATTAGGTTTATTTCTTTTTTTATTACCGTCGCTTTCTTTAACACGTTTACTTTCACTTTCATCCATATTATGCAGTGTCTGTTATATGTAACTTTGTATAAAATATTATTAGCTTTTATCACTAAATTAATTCAAGAGTATATGCTAGTTTTATGAACGTCTCGCACATTACTACACGCCAATCATTTAAGTAACTGATAATAGCTATAATCATTTTTTTTATTATCCGTAGTATAATTTCGTCATATTAAACATTATCTATAAGTGATATTAAATTATTATCTGCATTAGTATTGATGGTGCATTAGTATTAAATTATTATCTATATATTAATACGTGAAGCGAAAACTTTGAACCCCTTTTTAAGCATATTGTATGTACGGAGGGGGATGAGCTTTGGCATAGTTAAAGTTATATAGAGAAGGACTGCAGAAAGCCAAAATTAATAGACTTTCTTTTACTCGCGAATCCGCTCACGCATTTTATTTATATATTACTAGCGACTCATCCTCGCTCTGCTCGGGTTCGTCCCTTGGGTGGGGTCTGGGAGGACCACCCTTATCCTTATCACTTAGGGGTATGGAAAATAGATAGTAGCCGATTCTCAGACCTACTGAATACGCATATAAAATTTGGTAAAAATCGGTAAAGCCGTTTCGCAGGAGTACGGTAACAAACATTGTGACATGGAAATTTTATATATAAGATTACTTCAGTGTTAATAAGTAATAAATGTAGCATGATATTAGATAATCTTCATCGATATTATACGAGTACTTACATAATAGAAAGATTAAAAAATTTTTTGTCTGTACTTACAAATCTCTGAATCTAGGGGCTCGTTTCAAAATTCTTTCGGATTTTATAGGCTACCTATATAACTTTGAACAAAGAACCTCAATATCCATCAAACTTAATAAATTATGGTTCATTTTAAACCACGGGACAATCACTAGTTAATTGGTACAATTTTAAAATATCTATGTCGACCTTTTTGATAAGAATTCTAATAAATAGACTTATGTCGTTGATATACAAAAACTCAAGATAAACACACAGTCAGCGTCTCAAAAGTTTTCTTAATCTCCTTCTGTACTAAGACAACTAAAACACTCCCGTTTTTATTATTTAAATGGAGTCGTTACGCACTTTTCTAAAACTAAACTAACTAAAAACTTTCCTAAACAGTTTTTGTATATATTTTTTATTTCGTACTTATTTCGCTTATTTAAATATCCGTAAATAAAAAAAAACCTGTTTTCTGTTATAACGAATAATTCCTTACTTAATGCTTTACTTCGAAGAAATAAATGAACTATTGAGTTTTATATTTACCTTGAAATAATTTTATAATATTTAATGGTACTCGTAAAAGCTATTACAGTAAATTCAATACACATTCCTAATAACATTAGGAATTTTTACGATAATATTATCAAATGCAATTTTTCTTAGAAAATAAAATAAATATAACATCGACTCAGTACTCTATGTAGCTTTTAGTCTGTTTGACTCCCGAAGGAGATTATTTTTCGGAAGACAAACTTAAAAAGTGACATAAGGCACATTGTTTTTATACGCGTAAGTTCGAATGTGTGTTAACACAATCTGAACTTACGATTTTGGGTTTTATTCTTTGGTTTGACTTAACGATACTTACGACGCCACTTTTCGTAGAGATATTTATTAAGAACTGTGCATCTATGGTTTTATATATCAATGGCTTAAATGAGCTTTGTCCACTACTGCTGCAATTTAAACAATACAATCTAATTTTCAGGGACATAAATTATATAAATAGATTTAAAGTTTTTTGTTGATTATAAAACAATTACATATTTTATGAGTAATATATTATAATAATTATATTTTAAAATTAGATTAGAATTCTGAATCAGAAGTCTGAGTGAACCGGACAAATTCGCGAAGCTAATGCATCACATGTACATTTAGATTCTATTATTTTTTTCTCAATGTCTTCAATTAACATTTTTACGTGACAAACAGGAACCATTTTGCAGTCACAATTTTCAGAAACTGTTTCTAAATTGGTATCAGAGTACATAGAGTGTTCACCATTTTTGTACTGACATTTATTAGTAGGAAGGTATAAGGAGTCGTAAAGCAAATGTTTATCATATTCCGTATCAGTGTGATAGTTCTCGTTCTTATTCAATTGTTTCTCACTGCAATCATGACAATGTGAACAATCTTCATTGTTTATATTGGTATCAATGCTATTATCGTTGATTCTGCTTGCCTTATCATACATAAGACCACAGTTTTCTTCAGATTTTATTAAGACAATATTTTCGTAAGTGTAAGTAGTACTTTCTCTATCACAACACGTCATATCTTGCTTTAATTTATCCGAACCCAAATAATTATGTTGCTCATTAATATATTTGGGTTCAGATTTCACTTTATTTGGAGCTTTAGACATAATATATGACAACTTTTTAGGAAAACGCTCACTTCGTAACGATTTCAACATTAAATCAACTTTTTCATTGTTAATGTTAATCAAAGATTTTATACAATAGCATTTCCCCAGAGCGTGATCGCATGAACAATTCAATGTATATCCGAAATAAGGATATTCCGGCTCATTTTCACCTAAATTTGATTTAAATTCTACAACATTTTCTTTTAGCGACATTAACGACTCTAATTTAGGTGACTTAGATAAATTATTCGTTATGTTTTTGGAGATTAGTGTCATAGTATCATATTTACTTGAGACAGGTTCAGTACATACATTTACAAAAATTGCTTTTTCATAATTGTGAGACATATTAATTGGATTTCGACAAGAGCAGTCTGTCACGTTCACATTTCTCAATTCACAAGAAACATTTTTCTCTGCCATATTCGAAATTTTGAAATCATTATACATAACCTCACACGATTTATTATCGGCAGGGACATGACAAGATACTTGACAACTAATATCCCCTATACTTTTTGTCTCTTTGATACAGTCTTCACTATCTTTCACTTGTACATACATTTCAGTATATGCTTGATATATGGGAGATGTTTGCTGTTCCAAGTAAGTCTGTTTAAGATTATTATGCTTATATTTTTCTTTTAAGCGTTGAAAATCATTTTCTATTAAATTACAAATCTTTTCTAACACTTTAGGTAAAACAGGATTTTCAATTTCATCATTGGAGTCACATGAGCATTGAACTCGTTTAATTTTTACTTTCAAGTATTCTAGTAATAGACCATAGGCTCTAGACCAACGCTTCTCGTTACCAGATAGTCCAGCGCACGAGCAAGATAGAGGATTCGTACTTTCTGAAATCACTTGCTTGACTTTTTGTAGGATAGAAGTAAAGAGTTCTGTTTTTTCTTGACGAGGAATGCATGTAAATTCACATTTACGTTGAAGTTCATCTAATTTTCCCTTTAAGTGCTCTTCTAATAAATTAAAAGCATTTATTTCTAAATCGTTTGATACTTCTACTCTTGTATTATTCTTGTCACAACAAATACACTTTGAATCTTCATGTTCTTTTACATTTAATTTGGTATCCACTAACATATTTTGCCCAAAATTGTCCTTTTTTATGTTTAGAAGTAGTCCTCTATTATTATAGACTCTTACATTACATTGCGATGGTGGATTAGTATTAGATTTCACTTTGAATTTCGCGTAATAGTTGTCATTACACTCTTCAAGTACATTTTTGCTTTTTACACTTATTAAGTTATGTTTATGACCGTTGTTAGTATTAAAGGGTTCATTTGTATTTGTCAAAGTAACTCCTAAAAATTTTACGTCGTAATCGCCCGATGAAAATATTCGAGACTTTTTTACCACATCACGAATAAATGAATCATGTACACCTCCTTTGTTATTTTTGCACTCAAAATCTTGAAACTGAGGTATTTGTAGTTCAACTGAATTAATCTGTGACAACTTCTTATTTTCGGGGATGTTTTGTTTAGATGTACAATTTATTTCCGGAGTTTTAACGCATCCACAAATGTCAGTATTGTGGCATGTATACAGATCGTCTGAAGACATATCATTACCATCGCCATTATTGATACTGTTAACGTATTGTTTTGCTTTACATTTGCAAGTATTATCATTACTTTTATCCAAATCAATTTCACCGATATATTCAGATTCAGTTGTAGGTGGTAAGGTATTATCATAGTCAGTACTTTTATCATGCATTTTATTACTTGAACTATATGTTATCACGGAAAACATTGGAAATTTTTCCGTATTTTTAGGGGCCTTACTATTGTTTACCTCGATATCATTTGTAATTAACTCACTTTTAGAATTAGTTGAATTCAATAGTACCTTATTATAGTCACTTTCTAGTTCCTTTGTGTGATCTTTAGAATAGTTCATTAAGTCTCCTCTAAACTTTAATAAATTATTTAACAGATTATCTATAGATGCGTTAGAAGGCAACTTATGGAAGCAAGCACAGTCACTAGGACAGAGATGATGACTTGGATAACTGTTTACCGGCGACATATTATATCCTTTAGAAGTTGAAATTTTCATCGGTTTCGATTGTTTTTCAATAGGTGTATTTTTCCGCAGATCTCCGGATTTTTTTGACTTCCAAGCTTTTAAACTTTTTTGCCTGCGATCGTGTGTTAATTTATTTGATTTTTTGTCCGTTTCACATAAACATACATTGACAGCAAAAGATTGTTCTCTCTTTTTGAAAATTTTACCAGGATTTCTTCCCATATAACTAAATTGCCGATTAAAGCAAAAACTTTCCTTCTGAAAATTTCTTTTCTTTATTGCATTTTCTGTTTCATAAAATTTATCACAATCTGAATCTTTATCTTTTTGTTCATCAACATCTCTAGTACATTTATTATTTTTGCTTGAAGAAGCAATATTATCTGGTTTCTGAAAGCAAGCAAAGAAAAGAATCTCTATAGAAAAGTTGTGCTTTCAAAGTGCTGATAGAAAGTATAGTAGAATTCTGTTACTGTTGAGGAAGGAAGGAAGTTAATTATACGATTTTTGATGACGTTCACTTTAGTCTATTTGGTAGAGATTTCAGAACTGTCAATAAGATAAATCAATAAGTTACACAAGCTATTTATTTATTTACATGTAATTAATATGTCAATCTAATTTTCAAATATCATTTATATCTACCTATACTTACCGCCACCCTTTGAACTATTTTCGTTATCTTGTTCTCCATATGCCATAAATCTTCTTTCTTGACAGAATCCTTTATAAAGAAAAAAAGAAAAATTGAAAACATCAAAGTGAAATTAGGATGTTAGCTTTCGAGTGCTCTTTATCTAAATAGTCAGTTTTACTTATTATGATTTATTTACATTTAAAGTAATATCAAATTATGAATATTTCAATATTTACAAAAATGAATCCCTTTTTCCCTTGGTCACGCCATCACGCGTGAACGGCTGGACCGATTTAGATGAAATTTGGTAAGAATATAGTACAAGACCCTGGGAAGGACATAGAATGCTTTTTATCCCAGAAATTATCCCTTAAGGGGGTGAAAATGGGGATGAAAGTTTGTATGGGGAAGCTAGCTAGGGACGAACCCGAGCGAAGCGCTAGTATTTCAATATAATAATATTTACAAGCTTTTATTTAACTAACAATGTTTATTTTTTCGTGTCAAATTTTGCAACTGAATTTTAAAGCAGTTATCCTCAGCCGATTTAGCTGAAATTTTGTATAACGTTTAGTTCGGATGACAATGAATGGTTAGTTATGTGACTTTATTCTAACTCCAATATTGCGAACTCCCATAGATGGCGTATTATATTTTTAATGCACCCCTTGATATGGATATCAAATGAAAGTGTGTGCTGAGAAGAATATGAATACAATAAACACTAAAAAATAAATTAATAGTCAAAAAACATTTTTAAAAACAAGCTTTTATTTAAATGCTCTAAAAAGAAGAAAATAAACTATAAATTAAATCAAACCCGTTATATTTATTACATTACATAATTTATATGATATAAAAGCTTGTCGCGAGATTTACCTATTTTAAATATCGTTTATCTACTCAACACCTCTACCCAGTCACTTCTTATTCTTGTTTTTTCGTCAGAATACAAGAAATATTCTTTGTGTTGTATTTACTTAAAAAACTAAGGTATTATTTGCGATAAACATCGAATTAGAACTTATATTTAGTGGCTAATAAAATAATATTATGAGTAAAAGCTCTTAGACGAATTTAAATTTATTTACTTGACGTACAAATACATCAATAGTAGTTTATTCGTATTTTGTTAGAAATTTTCCTATTTGAAATAAAACGCTCTTACCTTTTTTAGCTCTTCAATTTGAAGTCTAAGCTGAGTTACATCTTGCATAGTCCGCTTAAAATACGACGGAGCTATATCATTCGTCTTTCGAGTATTGTTTATAGAATGAGGTGTCTTCACAATACAAGGAAACGCCGCCGCTAGAGAACAATATAAGTAAGTATAAGTATAACGAGACTGTTTCAGACATTATTTATATTCCGTTATTTATTTTTAAATGGTAAGTTAAAAATAGCATCTATTAAAAGAGTGATCATTTTTTTAAACAATGTCACGTGAGAAGCAATTTTGGTTTATAACTATGTATGAGCCAATTATAAAATAGGTACCAAACTATTTCCAACTTACCGATGGACACTACAATTTAATCAAAACAATGCTAATATAAAATAAATATTTCACCTAAATATTAGATCCTTGAAATGTCGTTTTTTACACTATTATTGTTTAAATTATCTGGTTTAAGATATATATCAACCTTTACTGAAGATAGCGATCAAACAATGCGCAATATAAATTATTAATAAACATCCAAAGAATTATATGCTGTATATAATAAACTTTAGTTATCGTGGAAACATCCATCTTTAATTCCTTCTAGATCGAAACGGAACATATTACCGGCAATTACTACAAAAGGCTATAATCGACCGCTCATGTTTATTCCAAGACTACATACAAGGAAAAATTATCAATATTTATTATTATTAAGAAAATATTAATCATAGTCAAATACCTACTGTATTATTAAATAGTCATTTATTTACAATAATTATTAATTTCTTTGCCTACTTTATACGTAGAGCGAAAAGATCAATTTGTGATTTCCAAATATGTGTAGTTATCGGATTTTAACTCATATGTTTTTTTTGCGAAGTGGCAAAACCCAGAAACATTAAAAATATTTTTCTATTTGTCTGTTTATACTGTCTTTGGGACGGCAGAACTAATTCAAGGGACATTTCATTGTCACGCGGTAAAAAGCGTATACCCAAAAACTGCATTCATGGTAATAAAGTAATTCACTAATTCGTGAACGATAGGAACAGTTTAAATTTTTTTTTTATTTAGCCTCTAAAATTCAATATTTTATAATGAGCGGGAGAGAGGAAGAAAATCAATGTGGAAGGAAAACAATCTACGTGGCATAGAAATAAGCTTTTTATAAAGATTTTGAACCGCTAACCTCCGAGTTATTGCACACAAAATTTGCCTTAATCTGCAGAATAATAATTCGAGACGTAATTTCTTTAAAGCAACAACATTTTTGTAAATATTTCATCGTATATCCCGCACCAACTTTTAGATTTTGCGAAATTGTCCTAAATATTAACCCGGGTAATAAAACAATTTCTAACTTACGAGACATTCCTATTAATATCTCGATATTTTTATATAATTTGCTAACAGAGAGTTTAAAAATTTTATGAAAAATTTTAGCTGTGTGTGTGTTTATACATACACATACACGTTTGATTTTATAATTTATTTTGTTTAATAAAACTTACGTTGATTTTTGCATTGACAAGGAGGAGGTCCTTTAGAGACTATATCTTTAGCCTTCTTAGTAAGGTGCTCAGCTCTCTCATTGTAAAGTTGTTCTGCTAACTTTGAAGCTAATTTCTGAGCACGACGTTCTATCGCTCGCTCCTGCCACCCTTCATCTGTTTCATCATAGTCGGGAATTGTTCGAACTTTATCTGCGCAGGATTTGCCTACCCACTGTAATACAAATACATGGTAATAAACATAATTTACAAGAATACAAGTAAATGGAAACACATATTCTGCGCACTTCATCGCACACTTTAAATAAATGTATAAATTAATACAATACCGTTTCTTAGTACAGCAATAATATTCATTGTTATGTAATTCCAAACAACAGGTTTTATATCTGGCAGTTTTTTTCAAGTACTGCTCTGAACAGTAAACAAATATAAATAATGCTAACAGAATAATTTCCTACAAATTGATCATTACTAACCTTTGCGTGATAGTTTTCAATGGACGTAGCAATCGCAATGTCCAGCTCTCCTATGAGTAATTGCGCAAAGAAATTGAGCAGGTTCGTCTTTATAACACTCGAACGATCCCAATTGTGTTTGTCATCTAAGCACTTTAATAACTGACATGGCATTATTAAACCAGAATCACTTAGTTCTGATTGTAAGCCTTCGAATAGATCTGTTAGTAGATTGGATAGAAGCTGACTACGTAGCGACGTACAAGAGCAGGAATCCTGAAAATAATATTCATATTTCTTCGTCAATATTTACACAAATGAAACGCATAAATAGATATTTTAAATTATTTTGAATGTACAAAATAAATAAAGTATATAATAAAGTCGATTCTACAAACATCGAATAAACACAATTAAGTGGTAGTATAATTATAAATAATATAAGCATTATAGCATATTTATAATGGGTAGTACTCACCCAGCGATTGATATTCGATCATAATCATTATTCTTTTTTTAATCATTACGCTAAAACTCGTTAATATCTACTAAACAAGGAAAAACGAGAAAGTAAAGAAAAAGTGACAAAAAGAGAAGAAAAAGGTGCTGAACTGTTTTTTTTTTTCGCCTATTTATATGTAGATATATTAGTACCAATAATTTGTCCTCAGGAGTACATTGACATAGAGCAGCAAGAGATGGCGTCCTTTTGACTTCTACAGCGGCATCCTGTGGCAATTTACATTTGCATTCGATCACTTTTTCCTTTAACTCCATAACTTGTCCTCTTTTTTGCTTCAATTCGTCTATTTTCGCCTGCATGCGATTATCACACGTAAGTTTGCAACCATCTAAATCTTCTATTATATCTGCTTTCTCTTGACGAAGTTCTTCAAGCTAAAATATACATACATATAAGTTTTTATAAAAATACTAGACAACTTACTATGTAATAAAATCACTTGCCCACTTTACTTGTTAAATATTCAACTATATTGACTCAACTATGGGACAATTATCATTTTAATCGAGAAGGAACACCGGTTTATTACTTATGTAAGAGAAACATGTAGTCTCTCAGTTAATAAATAATTGAAATACCACGCGCATATCTGTAATGTACGTAAACCATATCGGAAATGGACGTATATATAGGTGAGAATTTCATTACTTTACAATTCTCATAAATTGTTGGGTTTCCCCGGATATATCAAAACACGCGGTAGCGTGTCCAGCCAAGTTCAAGCCAAAGGAACTTGCGACGCAGCACGGTGTGTATATTTACACGAATCATTTGGAGCTACTTTTCACCTTGTAATAACCCAAAATATAGTTAACATAAACTCATAAAATTCTGTACATTTATTAAATCCCCTTAGATTAACTAGAATCCCAAATTTTATAAATAAAGCTCAAACGGTTATTAAGATATTAACGTCAAAAAAATCACCATTTTTGTCACTGTCTGACTGACATAGAGTAGTAAAACCTAAACCATTTCCAGATGACCTAGTTAAAATTTGGTGTCCAGATGGGTAATCGTGTGCATACAAAGAAAAAAATCCGAAAACAATATTTTTTTTAAATTCGAAAAAAAAAATATTTTTTATTAACAGCTTGCGCCTTGCAAAATATAATAGCAATAGCTTAACACCTAGTGCCTTTTGAAATATAATAGCAATAGTAATAGCAAAAACTTTTTATTTCTCCATGATGATTAAATAACATTTTCTTATTTCGCCTTAACCACTAACGAATAGTTGCAAAATTATTAAGAAAAAAGATTGTATTTACATGTCACTTTGAAATTATGAATAATAATAGTTTCTTTACAAAAAGTCATGATATCCCATCAATAACTTGGCTAGTTTTTACATACAAGTTATCTTTTTTTTATAGTATTCTGAATTAGAGCTTGACTACGTTCCACCTGATGGTAATTGGTAACACCGTCGTAGACGGTAACTCGCACTAATTCAGTAGCCACCTATTCACTCTTGCCTTGAAGACACCCATGTTGTAATTGGACGGAAACACCGACGCCGGCTGGTTGTTCCAATCCTTAGCCGCACGTATAATGAATGACGTTGCGAAACGCTTCGTCCGGACGGGCGGAATGTCCACGACATAAGGATGGAGACCAGCTGTTCGTCGGATTGTCCGATGGTGGAAAGGGGATGGAGGAATTAAGCCGTGTAGTTCCTGCACACACTCTCCGAAATGTAACCTATAGAATACACAAAGGCTTGCAACCCTACGTCGGTGATCGAGGCTTTGTAAATTAGCTTTTACTAGCGTAGGGTCACCAATAAGCCTGTGGCACCAATAAGCCTGTGATCTTACATTCGACTAATTACTTATATCTTCTTTATGCTATATGCAAGTTACTATTTTTATATTGTAAGGTCAACATGTCTCACTCTTCTAAAAACTTGCTTTACTGGTAAAAACTAGCCATGTCAAATCTTGAACTTGAATTTATCCTAAGTTATCTACTCTGTGTAAGTAATTCAACTGTTCAAAATTTAAGAAGTTCTATTTTTAAATAGCAAACAGAAAAAAAACTGAAATTGTGTTTTAAATTTATATTAGAATGTGTATGTTCCTATGAAAAGAAAACAGGATTATCTACAGAACTTGGCACCCATTTAGATCTCAATTCTTTTGTCGGTGTAGTTGACAACCACGCTTATTCTTAATATTGAACTGGGCTCCCACTTTCACATTTATGTTTTTGATGGGATTTGGTTACAATCGATACTATTGTATGGTTTTTGTGACGATACTATCCAGTCCCGGCTAGTTTTTGCATAGTTCACAAGTCTTATCGTGCTCTCGTGCTCAAGCAAATGATTTTATTGTATTTAATGATTATGATACTATTATTGAATACTATAAACAAAAGAATAAGGAATTGTTAATGGATGTCCAAAAGTCTTGTATATAAATGTAAATCGTAAATGTACACTTACTTCTGATTTAAAATTCTTATTCTCAGTCTCCTCAACGTACAACTGCTCAGAGACTTGTTTGATCTGATCTTTCAGAGCTGCAAGCTCAGCCCGCATCGCCCGCTCGGTCTCATGTGTCAAACACCGCGCTGACTCTATATTATTCTGAATACTCCACACTCTTCTTTGCGCTGTCTCCTCTTTGAACTGTATTAATAAGAGCACTGATATTTAAATTTATTTAATCATAAAACAGTACACAAATACAATATTTTTTAAACAAGTGTTTTTTGGTTTTCTCCCCGCGCTCACCAAAAATAGATTATTCTAGAAATTTAAAATATACTAGCGACTTACCCTCGCTTCGCTCAAGTGCGTCCCTAGAAACGTTTAAAATATAAATAGTTATTGTAAGTGCAGAGCCAGATTTAGGGGAGGGCAACCGGGGCTAGAGCCCCGGGGCCTCCACAAGAGAGGGGCCCCCACAAAAGAAATTTGATAAAGTGTATGTGTGTGTGCAATTCACACATAGTAGAAGTGAAACTTCAGAAAAGTAACCAACGAGAGAATGAGATGAATATAGAGCATCAGGAGTAGGATAACTATAAGGTTTATTTGTTTAATAATATTTTTACCAAGTTTAAAAGTTATTTTAAATCACAACGATTCTAAAGAAGTTTCACTTCAAAAACAAAATCTGACTGGTCAACAACTTTTTCGTTTTTATTACTTTTCAAAAAAAACGCACATTTACCTATAATATTTGCACATATATGATTGGTTATATTATTCTTAAATATTAAAAACTATTTATCCATAATATTCGTTCACCGCACTTTGCCGCAGTGGGGTAAGAAGAGGTTACAGAGGGGTTATGATTAATTAATTACCATTCCTTTGTTCTCCGTGAGTTTATTGAATTTATAATTTATAGGTCTGCTATATTATCATCAACTGCATAAATCTTTTATAGGTAAATTCACGTTTGTTAATGCAAATTTGAAATAAATTTTCTTTGATCCTTTTCTGTTTTTGTGTTACGTATTTTTAGTGCATGCACATAACTTTACCTACTCCATAGGCTTAGGTAGTTAACGAAAGGTAAACAAAGAGCTCATGGGGACTTAACCTTTTATTAGTAAAATTTTAACACATATTGTCAACTAGTGATTTACCCTCGCTTCGCTCGGGTGCATTCCTAGGTACGCAAAGTTTGTTCACAATTTCATGGGTTTTAATTTCTTGCTTGGAACCTTGATTCTTTTTCTAAAATAAAAGTAGCCTAAGTTACTCCTTATAACCAGCTATCTGCCAATGAAAGTTCCGTCAAAATCAGTCCAGCCGTTTCGGAGATTACCCGAAACAAACAAACAGACAGACAAAAAATTAAAAAAAAGTTTTTTTCTTTTTAGTACCGTATATGCATTTCATATGGATTTTTTTTTTATGGGACTAAGGGGGCAAACGGGCAGGAGGCTCACCTGATGGAAAGTGATCACCGCCGCCCATGGACATCTGCAACACCGCAGGGCCTGCAGATGCGTTGCCGGCCTTTAAGAAAGGAATACGCTCTCTTCTTGAAGGTGGCCAGGTCGTAGCGGTTCGGAAAGACCGCCGGCGATAGCTGGTTCCACAGAGTGGTTGTGCGGGGCAGAAAATGCCTTAAAAATTGCACTGTTGTGGAACGCTGGACATCGAGGTGGTGTGGATGGAATTTACTATTTTGGCGCGATGTCCGATGGTGAAATTCAGCAGCCGGGATCAGTCCGAACAATTCCTCGGAACACTCCCCGTGATAGATGCGGTAGAAGATGAAGATGAAGATGAGAACAGTACTCCATGTGGGGCCGAATTTGCGCCTTATAAAGAATAAGACGCTGACGCGACGTGAAGTACTGTCTCGCCTTGCTGAGCACACCAAGCTTCTTTGAGGCCAGTTTGGCCTTACCTTCCAATTGACCACGGAACTGGACGTTGCTCGAGATGTCGACGCCAAGTATTCCGATACTGGCTGTGGGAGACAGAGGAGTGTCCTCAAATTGAGGAGCTACGATAAATGGCGACTTTTTAGCGGTTAACGCGCAAACTTGTGTCTTTTTGGGGTTGAATTGGACTAAGTTTAGTCGACCCCAATCCGAGACTTTGGTTAACAGAGATTCGACTTCAGACACAAGTTTGTTCCGGCTCTCGTCGACGTATTCCCGAGAAATATTAGTGCGGCCAGTGTACAGCGCATCCACAGTGCTATCGCTTGCATAGCAATGAATGTTGCTGATTTGCAACATGTCATTGATATGCAGAAGGAACAGAGTAGGAGACAGTACACAGCCTTGTGGAACACCAGCATTGACATATTTAGGATCAGAGCAAGCACCGTCGACAACGATCTTAATGCTCCGATCTGCCAGAAAGCTGGTGATCCAGTTGCAAAATTTCTCGGGGAGCCCATAGGAAGGTAGCTTCGAAAGAAGCGCTTTATGCCATACCCGATCAAAGGCCTTCGCTATGTCCAGACTGGCTGCAAGCGCCTCCCCCTTGGTCTCAACTGCTTCTGCCCATCTATGTGTCATGTAAATTAGAAGATCACCGGCTGAGCGACCTCGACGGAAGCCGTACTGCCGGTCGCTAATCAGCCTGAGCTGAGCTGAGCAGCTGAGAGCTGGCAGTTGATAATGGACTCCATTATCTTAGAGAACAAGGAGGTAATGGCTATAGGTCTGTAATTGGACGGATCCGAGCGGTTGCCCTTTTTTGGGATCGGGTGCACTAAAGCGGCCTTCCAGGATTTCGGGACTACGCCTGATGAATAGGAGTACCGGAAAAGACGCGTTAAGACCGGTGCCAACTCCGGAGCACATGTCTTCAACACGATCGGAGGGATGCCATCGGGCCCACTCGACTTATGAATGTCCAAGGAAAGAAGTGCTTTGCGAACTGCACTTTGCCGGAACTGAACTTCCGGCATCGTAGTATCACACCGCGGGATTATCGGTGGTGAGTTTCCTTGGTCATTCAGAGTCGAATTGGACGCGAAGAGAGTGCCCAGTAGTTCGGCTTTCTCCTTCGCGGTATGATTAGTATAAAATTCTTATTTTGACATTACAAACAGTCATTTCAATTTTATTTATCCGTATAGATAAATAACTGCATTTTTTATCATTTATTTATTGAATTCCCCCAACCTTAAAACATCAATAAAATTGGCTTAGACATATACAAATTTATATACAATATAATATTTAAATTGATGATGGTATGTTATAGACGACGAGTCTAAGAATATCCATATAGTAAGTCATATTAAATAAGTGAATAAGTTTAAATTATGTGCTGTTGCTGGTATTTACTTTTTTACCGGACTGCGGCGAAACAGCGTTATGTATTTAACCTGTATGTATGTCTGATTCTATGTTCCTTCATAATCAATAAACGGCTTTATCGATTTTGATTATTCATATGTAATTCGATTCGTCTTAATAACGTAAGTATCATAGGCTATAAAGATATTATTAAAAGTCAAAATGGCGGATCCTGGGTGCCAATTTGTATGTCTTGAAAAAAATGTTCGAATCAATCGAGTGGGGTATCAAAATACAGGTTATTAAGAGGCGATTACAAAAATATTTACAACTTATATGTTCCACAGTAATTTAGGATAAGAAATTGTTAAATGAAACTATAAATGTCTAACTCTCCTAAAAAGTAAATAAAAAAATATTTACAAAAAAAACCAACTGCATAAAAAGTGAACTAAAAAGAAGAGAACAAGTAGACGATGGAACATATATTTTTTTGTTATTTTTTTTTCTGAAGTGGTAGTGTGTATTGTCTATCAAAAATCACTCTAGTTTTGTTAAAACAGTATTTATCCACATCTCACAATCAAATTATTTGTGTCTATTCCAAAATAAAAAAAATAGCTCTCCGGTTTTAACAAATCAACTGATGGAACTGAAACATAGTTTTAAATTATTTATTGATCAAATATCTCAGTACCCATATTATTTTGTTATATTAAAATGATTTATATTCTTTTACTTTAAAAGTAACTGTCTTATTATCTTAGTTGTCATAGTTTGTCAATAGATGGCGTCACGGGTAAGTTATATCGCGCTATTGAAGACGCAAAACGATTTTATGACCCGAGTCAATAGAATATTGTTTTTGAGTTTTTTTAAAAGGAGATTAATACAGTGGTTATTGTTACAGTACTTGTGAGTGTTTTATTTGTGTTGGATCCCGATAGTGACCGCTTTTTTACATGGTGCCGAAACCAGGATTGAAAGGACTTGGACTTGTAAAAGCGTGAGTAATAGACATAGTGCAGTGAAGTGAAATATTAAGATAGACTAAATTCAGTGATTGTGGGAAAAATTAATGATTTGTGGACTAAATTGGTAAAATTTTATCTTCTTTACTTTACTGGACTTAGAAAAATTAGCTCACTTTTGGACTTATAAAATTTTGCGTTTATATTATATGGACTTAGAAAAATTTGCTTACTTTTGGACTTGTAAAATTTTGCGTTTACATTATATGGACTTAGAAAAATTTGCTTACTTTTGGACTTGTAAAATTTTGCGTTTACATTATATGGACTTAGAAAAATTTGCTTACTTTTGGACTTGTAAAATTTCACGTTTACACTACATGAGCTTAGACAATTTTCCACGCTGTTGTTAGAAATGACAAAGAGACGACAAAAGTACGCGTCGTCATGAACGCATCTTCAAAAGGTAACAACGGTGTTTCACTTAATGATGAATTGATGGTTGGACCCAAAATTCAGCAGGATCTGAGACACATTTTAATGCGCTGGCGTACATATCCTATATGTATTATAGCTGATCTTGTCAAAATGTACCGACAAGTTCTTGTACATAAAGATGACGCTAATTTCCAACGGATTTTGTGGAGATCAAACCAAGATATGCCAATCCAACACTACAGACTAATTACTCTTACCTTTGGAACTGCTTGTGCTCCATACTTAGCAATTAAATCATTACAGAGACTCGCTGATGAAGAGAAGACGAAGTATCCAATTGCAGCTGAAATAACAAAAAATGATTATTACGTAGATGATTTAATGACGGGCTGTGATACAGAAAACGAGGCTATAAATATTTACGAAGAAATGAATTTACTTATGAACAGTGGAGGCTTTCAACTACAGAAGTGGTCTATCAATAGTAAACAGTTATTACAATACATAGGACAAGGCAAACATAGCATAGAGATATCAGTACCAATAAAGAGCGACAACATGTTGAAGGTGTTAGGAATTTGTTGGAATAGACTAACAGACTGTTTCGAATATATGATTGATTTACCCGAGATAAAAGGAGCTGTTACGAAACGGCAAATGTTGTCAGACATCGCTAGACTGTATGATCCCCTAGGATGGATTGCTCCAGTAGTGATTCGGGCCAAGATTATTATACAAAAGGTATGGAAAGCACAGTTAGGTTGGGACGCTGAATTACCCGAGGAGTTATTAGAAGAATGGTTGAGATACAGACATGAACTGACAGACACGAAGGCAATAAGTGTTTCGAGATGGTTGAAATGTACAAAAGGATGCAGACTGGAACTACACGCATTTTCGGATGCATCTACTTCTGGTTATGTGGCAGTAATGTATCTTCGAGTTGTGGACCAATTTAACCAAGTACACTCATGCATTGTGTCGGCGAAAACAAAAGTAGCTCCAATAGAAAAGGAACTTTCAGTGCCCAGACTGGAATTATGTGGCGCAGCTTTAGCGGCTAAGCTATTATCTGAAATTTCCCAAGTAATGAATATTCCTAAACAACAATTTTATGCTTGGACAGACTCAACAATAGTGCTGGCGTGGCTGAAAGGAGGTGCTTCGCGATGGACTACATTTGTAAGCAACCGAGTATCGGAGATATTAACCATATTAGACTGTGAACAATGTAGTCATGTAACGACGGATATGAATCCTGCAGATTGCGCCTCACGCGGCTTACGACCTATAGAATTACAAGAGAATGCTTTATGGTGGCATGGACCCAACTGGATATATGATGTAAACCTGAAAAGAAAACACGACGAGATACCTGAAACAGAAGAAGAACAAAAGATTAAATCTAGGAACATTATACAAGACAAAAATGAAGAATTTGAGTGGACTAAATTTTCAAATCTAAATCGAATGTTAAGAGTTATTTCATGTTGTAAAATAATTTTATATTGGAGAAAACCTAAGGAAGAACGTGATAAATTACCCAAATACATTACTATTCAAGAAATGAACAGTGTTTTACAGATGTGTATAAAACAAATACAGGAATTTCATTTTGGAGGAGAGATGAGACATCTAAAAAATAAAAGTTGTGTCACCAAGAAGAGCGCACTTCACACTCTTTATCTGCTTTTGGATCAAAACGGCATTTTAAGAGTGGGTGGTCGCATTGACCAATCACACTTGAGTTATGATGAACGCCATCCAATCATTATACCTTCTAAGAGTCATCTTACACGGTTGTTAATAACGGATGCACACTACAAAACATTACATGGTGGACCTCAAATTATGTTAAACTATCTTCGCTCAAAATACTGGATTTTACGTGGACGAGAACGAGTCAAAAAATACTACAGAACATGTTTAACTTGTCGAAGATATTCGAACACCAAAACTACTCAATTAATGGGTCAACTGCCTGAAGTACGGCTTACGCCAAGTAAACCATTCAAATCATCCGGAGTCGATTATGCGGGACAAATTAATATTATATTCTCACCTGGAAGAGGTTCGAAATCTTTTAAAGGATATATATGTTTATTCATATGTATGGTGACGAGAGCAATTCACATTGAGGCAGTAACAGACTTAACATCAAAAGGCTTTCTTGCTGCGTTCAAACGTTTTACATCTAGAAGAGGCCATTGCCAAGATTTGTATAGCGATAATGGCACAAATTTTGTTGGCGCTGACAAATTATTACGAGTCTTGTTTAACAGTGCTAAATCACAATTCACTCAAGATATTGCTGAAGCTCTCGCACTTAAAAATACAAAGTGGCACTTCATTCCCCCTCAAGCACCGAACTTTGGTGGATTATGGGAAGCCGGAGTGCGTTCTGTCAAATCACATTTAAGAAAAGTTATTGGTGAGAGTACACTTACCTACGAAGAATTGTCCACGGTGTTAGCAGAGGTTGAAGCGTGCGTTAACTCCCGTCCATTAACTATATTAAGCAATGATCCAAACGACCCCCTCCCGCTGACACCAGGCCATTTTTTGGTAGGAGAAGCCTTGTTAAACGTTTTACATAAAGATGACAATGTTGTTAATCTTCAAGATAGGTGGCAAATATGTAACAAAATGGTCAGACATTTTTGGGCTCGGTGGAGTACTGAGTATTTAGTGACACTTAACAATAGATACAAATGGACAACCCATAAGGTTGGACCTAAGATAGGTGATATTGTGATTATAAAGGAGGGCAATATACCTCCAGCCAAATGGCTCTTAGGTAAAATTGTTAAAACTCACCCAGGTATAGATAATATTGTTAGAGTTGTTACTATTAACACACAAAAGGGTATGTTTAAACGGCCCTGTAATAAACTATGTTTTCTACCAACAGATGGTTCTATTTAGTTAGTAGTAGATTGATTGTTATGTTATTGTTGTTTTTTTTTTAGATTTCTTAGATTACATTTATTGCTATTTTTTGTTTGCATACATGCATATCGGATTAGCACGGTGGGCGGTGCTAGAGATTTTTTTTATTTTGTTGTTGTAAATATTAAATTTATTAATAATGTAAATCGATGTGCAGCTGATGATAATTGGGAGTTTAATATAGAGCATCTTTATTGTTTACTTTAGTAAGTTGTAGGATAATTGTTGATGTAAGATTATTTTAGTAATTGTTATAAGAACGGATTTCTTGGTGGGCGGAATGTCTAATTAGCTTAGTTGTCATAGTTTGTCAATAGATGGCGTCACGGTAAGTTAAATCGCGCTATTGAAGACGCAAAACGATTTTATGACCCGAGTCAATAGAATACTGTTTTTGAGTTTGTTTTTAAAGGAGATTAATACAGTGGTTAGTGTTACAGTACTAGTGAGTGTTTTATTTGTGTTGGATCCCGATAGTGACCGCTTTTTTACAGTAACTTTATCATACATTATTTTTATGCTTACATTAAGTCTATAATTTATATGGTCATTTTAAAGGCTAATTTAAGACTTCTATCCATGATAAAAAAGCACAAATTAAGATTTTTTGTCGAAAAACGCTCGCAAGGCTCTATTCATTAACGTTAATATATAATTTTGAATAATTCTTGTATTTGACTATATCTACACATGTTTATTGAAATAATTGAATTTGTATCGCAATAAATACTTGAAACACTTGACTAAAAAAATTTATCATTTTATTCGGAAAATATAATTAGAGGCCTCCACTCCTCTGTTGCCCCAGGGCCTCCATACCCCTAAATCCGGCCCTGTGTGTGCCTTACAAGGTAGACTCATGCTTAATATTGCTGTCTGTTAAACCTAACATGTTTAGCCAGCGTTAGCTATGTCAATTTCTATTGTTTTGGGGTCTATATTCTATACACAATATACTTCCTATACCTTTCAATCACTGGTTTCAAAAAAAATATTCATGTACAGATTTCGCTCAGTTACTATTTTATTATACGTATAAATTTGAATGAACGTAAAAATAGTCATTAAACGTTAAATGCATGTGTAACAGGTAGCTACCAGCTTCATTATTTTGATAACGACCTTATTTTGTTATCGGGCCGAATTATAAAGATTGCAAAGTGAGTCAGTAAACAATTGATTTTCGCTAATTGCTAAGTCACGATTACACCTAAGTATGCCCGAAATTCACTGATATAGTATATTATTCATACACACTTATCGCAACGCGACAACTTGTTTAATATCCAGGCATCTGATATTCGGTCAAACAACAACGACTACTATAGGTTTCATATCTAATTACAATAAATGAGTGTTACACGTCAAATCTTGTATGGTCCTAGGATCCGCGTTTTATATTAACAAACTGATACGTTAATTATATGCCAATAATTTACAATGTTGTTTAATAATTCGTATTCGCCAATTTACACATGGCAATGGTTTCTTATTACATAATTCTTGAATATACAGTGTGTTAAAAAACCCCTGTCCGACCGGTGAAGGTATTATTAGGTATCGTGATTCGATTCTATTTATGTAAGAAAAATCAGATTCCAAGTAAAAAAACTTACCCCATTTAAAAATTTAAAATATTTCATAAATAATGTGAAACTTACATGGCAATACTGGTGGCGGGCGATGTGGCGCGAAGTGACGTCATAAGGTCATGAACCCAGTTGACCTCAAACTACGCTTATCAATTTGTAGGTAGTTAAGTAGTCTGTTATTCTATGAGGACGCTAATGCGATGGCTGTGATGGAGATGTTGTTCCATGTGACGGCCTCCACGAGTGATACAGGCTTGACACCGTTGCAAAAGGTTATCACGGACCCTTTCAAGCACATTTGTGTCTGATTTTATGTGTTTAAACGCTGCTACAATACGCCCACGCATTTCAGCTTCAGTGTCACAGGTTTTCAAAAACACAAATTGTTTGACGTGACCCCACAGATAAAAATCAAGCGGAGTCAAATCTGGAGACCGCGCTGGCCATGAAATAGGTCCACCCCTACCGATCCACTGCTGTCCATACTGCTGGTTTAGATAGTCACGCACGGCTCGGGAAAAATGTGGTGGGGCACCGTCGTGCTGGAACCACATAGACCGATGAGTAGCTACATCCAAATCTTCTAATGCTGTATCTAGGTCTTCTCGTAAAAACGATAAATAATTCGGTCCGTTCATCGTTTCATTCCGGCTGTTAAAGACGCCTGTTCTATGAAAGGAACATTCATCGGTGAAAATAACCCTTTTCAAAAATTCAGCGTCCTCTGCGATTTTCCTTAAAATCCACTCTAGGTTCATAATCACTGGGTAGTAAAGATTGGACACGACGGTAGTGAAAAGGGTGCTGGCCATCTTCTTTCAACACTTTCCACACCGTGGACGTGGTTAGTTCCCAGTTGTTGTGCCACAGAACGAGTACTTCGGGTGGGTTCCTCATTAAATAATTCAAGCACCTGCTCTTCAATATCCATATCGATACGCGGTCTCCCTGTATCAGCGTAATGCGTTTCGTAGCAGTGAACATTGCCCGTGGTATACATACGATTGTGAAGACGTTGAACCGCACGCTCTGACGGCACCGTGGTACCCCGCGGAACTGCGAAACGCATTTCATAGTCTCTACGAGCTTCTGCATAATTGCAGTCCTCCCCAAACACATTAACATATTAAAGTACTCTTCATTCGTATACGACATAGTTAAAACTCAATTTCTTTAACACGTGCACTCGGATGCAATGTTTCGCGAAACTGACATAATTTTAAGTGAAATAAATAATAAAGCGAACAAATAGTGATCGTAAGTATGTAATTCAAGGTCGGGATAGCCGCTACACGTGCCGAGCGGTCCCTTTGACAACGGGCGGCACATCTTCTGTCGGCACACATCAAAGATGCCGCCGCCACATGATGAATAATACCGCCGAAATTAGTGTTGCACCTTTTTAAAATTTCCTAGAATTTTGGGGAAAATAGCAAAATAAATGGACATTTTAAATTTCATTAACATGTTTACTATTATGAATATTTTATGTTTCTTATTTTATTTGGTCAATTGATTGGGATACCTATACACTGGCTTCCGATCGGACAGGGTTTTTTTAACACACTGTATAAAGTTAACTACAGTAACTTTTAAAAAATTATATTTTTAAGTGGCAAAATTATAACATATCAATTTGCTTTAAAAGTACAGCAAATATTTTGCCCAAATATAGACACTTTAGAGAACACTGTTTAAAACTTTAACTGTGCTAAAAATTATATTACATCTTCTCTGTTCCTAAACGATCGATCGTGTTAACCAAAAATACTATCTAAATTTGAACATTTATAAAATAATAACAAGGTAAAAAATGATAAAGCGTAATATGAATAGGTATAGTATATTAACCAGTAAATCCCTATCTAACTGCGTGGTCTGGCACAACTGTTCCGCTAGAGCCGCATCATGCCGAGCTGACTCCTCGCTGAGCTGCAGGCGCATGCACGCTCGCTCGCACAACTCTTTCTCCACCGTTGTTAAATGAGCTTTTTCCTTCTCCGCAATATCTCCGTGTTCTTTTAAAATATCAACCAAACTAGTGCAGGCATTTTTGTATTTGTTCCTTTCTTCTATAGTATTTTTAATCTGCATTAAAGATTTATTAAAAGTATAAGCTTATTATTTTCAACAACAGCGTCTCGGAACACTATATTAAATTTAGAACAGACTAGTAACTCTTCGCAGAACTAACAAAACATGTATAATTTCATCATGATGATGTTCTCCTAGCCGATTCCGGCCACGGCGGTAATCTCATTGAGATTAGCCAACTGCGCAGGAGATATTATAGTGCACAAGTGTACGCGCAGACACAACGTGCACTCTCTATTCCTGTCACTCTCATACTCCGATGGGAAGACCACTCGACACGACCGGTGAGAGTTAAGGCGCAGGACTGTCAGCTTTACGTGCTCTCCGAGACATGAGGGTGAAACACTGCCAACTTCCCAACTCCGGGCTGTTACTGAGACTTACTATACAGAAAGGCTTAACTACTAAACTTGGCCCGACCCAGGACTCGAACCCAGGACCTCCGGGGGTGCAGCAGAACATGCTAGCCACTACACCACCAAGGCAGTTAATTTCAGTTAATTTCATCATAGTACATATTTAATATAACATATTTTATTTATGTACTAACTTTCTTCATTATCCTATACCTACAATGCGACTAGAATCTGTATATTTTAAAAAGTCTTATGATCAATAGTTCACTATATTAGTGAAATGAAAATAGAAAAGAAATTAAGGCCTGACTATAGGGATAAAGTTTGCTAGTCATTTTTTTATCCATCGATTTATATCCTTAAATTTAAAAACCTTCACTTCTCATCGATGATTATAAGCAAAACTGATTGTAGCTGAAATCATAATTTTAATTACAAACAATAATAAAATAGTTACTTGTTTTGCTATATCATCTTCTTTTTCTTGGGCTAAATTTAAACGTCGCTGGTATCCAAGTTCTAAATCTTTCCAAGCTGCCTCGGCTCGTTCTAATAATTCGACTCTCTCCGCCTCGCGTCCCGCAAGTTTTGCTGCTCGACTCCGCAGCTCGTTAACCGCTGTGTCGAGCTCTGTCAAACGTTGTAAGCAGGCTGTATCCAAACAGCACGCCTGATAAATAAAATAAAGTTCATATTCACTATTTTAAATTAAGCTTTATTTTTTGGTACGAAAAATCGAGATATTTTATGAGGAACTACTAGAGTGCATACAAAGCTCACATACAAACACTATCGTGATGAGTGACTTTACTGGACAATTGGAGTTTGTACATCAGGAGAAGAATATGCGATAGGAAAATATGAAAAAAAAATGTTTCGTTTTGCGAAATCTAAGAACCTATAACTAAAGCAATGAAGCATAAAATTCAAGACAAGACCTCTAATTTCTAATTAGAATATATAAACAGTATAATAACAATACGAGTAGTTATAGTAACTAGAGTGTTAAAATTATAATATAACTAATTCAAATAACAAATATAACAGGTAAAACATGTGTAACCAGCAAGTCTGACATTTTACAATTTATACAATAATTATTGACAAATCGTAGCATACTCAATACTAAGTAAACAACTAGTACATTTAAAGGACATTACAATAAAACTATAATATATAGGTAATGTTGATTGTTGGGTGAAAAACAAAAATTACTTACAGCATCTATTTTGTTCAATGTATCATTTTGAGGTTTAGGTGCTGGTGCTAGTGTTACTTTTTGTGTTTTTTTCGCATTGTGATGAGAACAAATATGAGAATTTTCCACGTGCATAACAATTTTCGTTTCCACTGGCAATTTAACTACAGGTCCCATTAAAGAGATAGTGTCAAAACATGAAATTTCTGTGTCTTTAGAAACCTTTTTTTCGTGACTTACGACATATTCAATTGGTTTCGAAGAAGGCCCTGCTTTGTTAGTAGTGTCAATTTTCTCCAAGTTAGATTTTTTGTTATCTTTGCAAACTAATTTTCCCCGACTTTCTTCTACAAATCTGCAAAAAAATATCTAATTATTAGAAGTTTTAGTTGAAACAAACAAAAAATGATAAGAAACCATGTTCATGCATTGTTCCTGAAATCTTTTATTTACTTGAAATATTGTGAACAACGCAATGACAGACTTCTGGTTGAGGTTGAGTTCAGTGAACAGACTTTATATAGACCAAAAGCCAACGTTCCGATTGTATACAGGTTTATACATCATATTATTATAATGTTAAATTTTTCTTAATATCCGTATCGCGTAGTGATGTAGGTGTAGCTGTAGGTATATGACGACAAAACCAGATATCGTATCTTTGTATACTGCGTAAATATTCATATTGTTATACAGATATCTTCCTTGTTATTATACTTTCAAGTTAAGACTTTATTTATATATGTACATATATTACAGCATTCTCATCAAAGTTAGTGGAGCAGTGCATGGACCGACTAAACCTCTTAGCAAGAAGTAACAAAGTAGTGTTAAGATGGGTACCGGGTCATGCAGGTGTAATCGGCAACGAGTGTGCCGATAAGCTCGCTAGAGGGGGAGCTCTTGGCATACAGCAGGGCCCTGAGCCCTTCTGTGGGATACCTAAGAGCCTAGCTCAAAGAACCCTAATGATAGCATGTCTCAAGACTGCGAACAAGACCTGGACTGAATCAAATGGAATGAATCACTCCAAGGCACTAATTAGAGCCTACGACAAAAGGTTTAACAATCTTATGATAGGGCTAAACAGAAAAACCTTACGATTACTGGTAAGGGCCTTTACTGGACACTGCTGCTTAAATAAGCACATGTTCAATCTGGGGCTGAGCGAAACGCGAACCTGCAGAATTTGCAGAGAGGCAGACGAAACGCCACTGCATCTTCTGTGGGAATGTGGACCGCTCATGCACAAACGTAGTATTCATCTAGGAAAATAATTTCCAAGCCTAGATGAAATAAAAGAGTGTAACCCTAAGAAAATCCTGCAGTTCTTAACATCAGCAGGGTTTAGTGGTTCACTCTAGTACAAAATAGCGGCGATCACAATAGACCAGAAATGGTCGCAGTGATACAAAATAGCCGTCCAACAGAAATAAAAAAAAAAAATATTACAGCAAAAATTTTAGTCTAAAGTGTAAAGTCATTAAGTAAAACACAATTTGATAACTTATCCCAAAATAATATGGTTAAAGAATTATGTATTTAAACTGAAGATGACAGATTTTACAATATACTAATTATATAAACTCTATATTAAACGTTATACGTTAATTTCTAGCCGTGACATGATTTAAAAGATTGTTAATTAAAAGTGTCATTATGGATAGCATCTCCAAGTCAATGAAAATACCTGCAAGGCACCCGCATTCATCGATTATTTTTATCGTACTTAAAACATTGAATGTATTACATATAAGGCATTGAACACATGAAACCGTGAAATTATGGAAAAAATGTACAATTACAGCACTAGATTCTTTATTTTTAATTGTTAGCTAACATTATCATTTTTAGCTATCAGTAATTATGTGTGCAGGTGGCTTAAATTGTCGCCTGCAAACAGTGCGAAATAACGACGCGTTTAATTAGCTTCATTATATTTGAAGGCGAGATGTTCCCTTCCGCTCGTGAGGGGCTGACCTTAAATAATACTGTAATACCTCGGACCGTAACCGGTGCATGACCCACATTATTATATTATTATTCACAATATAAGGATATGAAATGATACTTATATTTAATATAGATGTACCATAAGTATACGAGTCATTTTACAGCACATTTTTATATTATTTGTTAACCTAAATATATTTATTTTTTATTTTAAAAATCTATGCACAATATTAAGACGTTTCTACATTGGTTTAGTACAGATAAATTATTAAAATCATTGTGTGATAATACTATTGCACATTTTTATATTATAACTTACTTTACCTATGTTATTTTGCTACTTCTAAGAAAATACGATGTCACATAAATCGAGTATCATAAAAATTATCATAAGCAGTTTCCTTACAGGTATTGCTATGATAGGATCTTACTGGTAGAGACTGTCAGCGCCCTTGTGCCCGAGTTGCTGCCAGGCGAGGAGCGCGCAGGTGAGGTACCTTCGGTCAGGTGGCTGTGAAATCATTCCGCTGCCCTCACGTGACTCACGCTCGAGCCGCTCGTGCGCAGAGTGCATCGCATGCTGCGTCAGCCATAAACCCATGAATAATTTAAATCTCGTACAGTAACTATACTTGCAACTCCTATTATGTCGGTTAACTCAGTTTTTGTAGTACTTTAGCATAAGATGTATTTTACCGTCAATAACTTTTCCTACTTATCCTAATTTAGCAAGTCTAAGAAAGCTCGATGTTGTTTAATATATTTATTGAATAAATATTAAAACCACTTTTAATATAAACTTACCAAATTAAAGCCCGTGCATAACACGAAAAGCTCAGAGCACAGATATTAGATTGATGTGTAAACAGAAAGACAAACAGACGAGCGGTTCTTAGATCTATTATTTGGCTTGTATTGCATTTAAAACATCCATTAAACGCAATTGTTTTAAACATGTATATTTTCGCAGTTTTGACATCGATACAATTTTATGATATGCATTAGTTACGCCAAAGGTTAAACTTTATAATAAAATTAACTAATTACATGCAAAGAGGTGTTTTACATGGGATAGTAAAGAAAAAATATTCATTGTAAAACTTCACTACTTTTAAATTTCATAAAATTTAAAAATATAAATAAGGTCTAATTTAAAAAAGAAATCCTTATCCATATAAATATTGACTTAATTAAATCCTATGCATATATGTATATTGTATATAATATCATAGAAAAATAACTGCAGAAGGAAATAGGTACAAGCATATTTTACCCTTAAATCCAACCGTGGGTTCTTTTCGAGAGCCTTGGAAATATTCCAAATAATAAAGGAGCACATCGAGGTTTGTTTAGTTGGCAAGTAAAGTGAACCAGTTTCTGTACATTTTCTGTAGATTAGAGACTGAAAAAAATATTCACATTGTATTTGCATCTCATGAAACCTATAACGTAATAAATAAATGTTTATAGTACCATTTTATTTGTATGATTTAAAAAAAGAAAGAAAATTTACACTTTATTTATAAAATTAAAAGAAATATTTATAAATATTTATTATTAATTATTATAAAATAAAAAAAGACATTCTCACAAATAATTTTGACTCTACGTCTTAAAGCTCAACTTTATTATGAAAGTGACATCTTTCAGTAATATGAGTAGAATAGAAATAGGTATTTATTTTTTACCAAAAAGTTTGAATGAATGGTAATGCTGTTCATTTGTGTTGCTAGTACCTATATATTAGTGCGTATTGCTAGAGCAAGGCTGGACTGAATCTTTTTAGTCGTTCGAATAAATTAAAAAAAATATATTAGAAAGTTTTCCGGAATTGGGAAATTCGGAAAAAACTAAAACTACTTTTTTCTATATATTTTTGTGCTAGCTCAAAAATCACAAACTAAAATTAAATATGTACCGAGCAACGTCTGTTGGGTCAGCTAGTAATTAAATGTAATTATAAAAAACAATCATGTAAAAGAGGATAAACTTTTTATTGATCTGCATGATCTCGAAGATCGGATTGTTTGTATCGAGGTTAAGCGCAATAATTGCATGACTGTTAATCTTTTTAAGAAGTACTCAATTAATTTATTATTTAATAATTTGTTAATTTTTACATAGTACTACTACTAATATACTAATGCTTTACCTATAAGTAAAACTAAATACTTACCTATTTTTACCCGACTACGGCGAAGCAAAAGAAGGGTTATAATTTTGACCGGCAAGTCATTATTATGAGTTATTAATAAATGATATATGTAATTAATGAAACATAGTGCGAGGGTCAACGTGCAATAAACAATAATTAGTTTCTTGCTAAGTCAAGGATTCAAGATGAGATTCACTATCAGGATGTAACATCAAAACTAAGATATTTCATAATAACTGACTATGAAATGAAAATATTCTTATTTTTAGAGATATTACCTATATACATATAAATAACTTGGATATGATAATAAAACATATATTTAAAAACTCTTAATTTAGATGGTTATCTATTTTATTTTAATATATACACGTAATTATATGATAATTAATTCTGACCTCTCTTGTGCTTATGTTTTAATTTAAACTCAAAATATTTTAGACGACATTAAAATTTTGCTTACATCATTTTTGGATTTTCAAGAGACTATCAAACGGGTGTTTTATAATACATATATTTATGCTTTTGTCTTATTGCAAACACTTTTAAACATAGACATGAAGTAAGTGCTACCCATTAAACCTCAACGGAACCTCCCCCGTCTTAATTGGGCGTCGCAGGCACTCAACCACGATGCCCCGACGGTGGGAAGGCAGACCACAAAAACCAGGAGGTTGCTCCCACGGTTCACTCTACTATCATGAAGTACCAGGAGCAACCAAGCAACACGCATGGTACACATGGCCCACCAAAGTGAGCCACCCTCCAGTGTTGGATTGTCGCCCGGCTGGATTGCCAAACGTTAATTAGCTTCCCCACAATCACAAGATGAAAACACAATTTGTAATATATTGTGGTGCATAGCTTAATTCTTTTATTTAAATCTTGAATTTATAATGTAATGGAATATTATCATAGATCTTATGGTAATTCAATCTACTCTCTACAGAGTATTTCTCAGAAAGCTCTCCAAAAAACATCCTTGACATTGCCAAAATGATAAAATCTGGGGCAGCAATGCAGCGGCCCCTATGTTAAGAAGTCGATAGACATACTTATACATACATATACATATGTATATTTAAAACAGGCGCTGATAATCGAAAGTTGTAACGACTCACTGAGCGGTAAGTAATATCGAACCGTTATAAATGTGTTTTCAGGTCACACTTCTATTGAATATGTTATTTTAAGATACTCTTAATTTGCGTACACTATGCTCATAAATCGTTCATATTGATAAATATTTTAATTCAATGTTATAATGTATAAAATTATGTCCATATATAAATGGAATTAATTTAAAAACTTGGATTTATCGCATTAATTTAATTTATAAATGAGTCACGCGATCTCATGACTTTAAAACTATTACAAAACAGAGAAGTTTGATCACGTTTCCACTCAGTTTAGTGCCCCATTAAGAATCTGAAGTATCTATCATTTCGAAGTAACACAAGAGAGGCAAGCAGTAGAGGAAAAACACTTAATTAATGACTCTCTACTGTAAAATAAAAATTGTTCGTAATTTTCCACACACTAAAATAATAAAAGAATTTTAGCAAAAATATATCTTTGGTTACCAAACGTCTTCTAGTATTTAAATTAAAATTATGAGAATATTTTATTAACAATGCAAGTACACAAATGCATCGTACTTGATAATGACAAAAAAGTAAAAGAAAAAGGTCGATATACCAAGGAGGAGGCGCCGGCGCGGGCGCCACCAGCCGGTTCCCATCGCTAACGGTTCGAGCCTTCCAAGTATAGCCAGCATTAGCGGCGGTGTTTAAGCTATTTTTAGCACAAACTGCATATCAACAAGAAAGCTGCATTCATGTATTAAGAGTCAATCCTGACACATTTTATAAAGTACTACAAGTACTAGCACATACCATGATTATTGCCGTCTAAAAAATTGCATCTAGATTTCTGATTTACATGAAATATAAGTAGCAATAATAGAAGCAAAATTAACTATTTGTATATTTTTTATTTATTTGTTCCTGTTTTTGTTCTGTCAGTCTGTTTAATAGCGCATCACTTTAAATTTATTGGGCCGATTTTAATGTGACTTTTATTTATAGAACAGGTTAAAGATATTACCTTAATATAATTTATACTATACAACTTACGGTTACGATGCCTTACGCTTTACGCTCTCTACAAAAAGGAAAAGTCAAGCTCGTTTGTGGAGGACTAGATAAAAATACTCATGCGAAAAGCTGGCTATAGTACATAGATATATATGTATTCTTGTTTTTTTCTCACGTAATAAACTACAGCAACTTATTATTTCTTATATTCATCTATGTTTACTTTAGATTTAGATACATTTATAAGGTAAATTGGCTTATCTGAAAATGATAAAATGTACATGTTATATGTATTACATACTAGCTTTGTCTTTAGTTTCACATTTATATAAATATACTTAATTCACAATATTACACAATGAAAGTTAGATAAAACTTAATAATTAAAATTAACATGCACATATACTACATGATGATGTTCTCCTGACCGATTCCGGCCGCGGCGGCCAATCTCATTGAGACTAACCAACTGCGCAGGAGATATTATAGTGCACAAGTGTACGCGCAGACACAACGTGCACTCTCTATTCCTGTCACTCTCATACTCCGGTGGGACGATTGCTCGACACGACCAGTGAGAGTTAAGGCGCAAGACCGACGGCTTTACGTGCTCTCCGAGGCACGGGGGCGCAACACCGCCAACTTCTCGGGCTGTTACTGAGGCTTACTATACAGAAAGACTCAATAACTAAACTTTGCCCGACCCGGGACTCGAACCCAGGACCTCCGGGTGTACAGCCGTACATACTAGCCACTACACCACCGAGGCAGTTGATATACTACATAGCGACTCACCCTCGCTCCGCTCGGGTCTGTCCCTCGTTTAATAAAGATTTCTCTGAAATCAGATATTTTCTTGCAGTAAAAAGTATCCTATATGTTGACCCCGATAACCAGCTATCACCATGCTACATTTCATCAAAATCTGTCCAGTGGTTTTCTCGTGATGCGTTCCCAGACGGACGGACAGATAGACAGACAAAAATTCTATATACTATAGATTCGACCTCTGTATCGATAATACTATTTCAATAACATGTTCCAAAAAATATATTTAATGTACAGATTCGACTCAATTAGAATTTCATTAAACATATGTATAGATACAGATCGAAGAAAACAAAGATTCATCATCAACGCCCAGACCCCATCCATAGGGAGCTAAAATTTTTACAACTATATTGTTATCATTAAAAAAAACTAACAGAATAAAAACAATAATACAAATATTCATCAAAAGCAGACTACATTGATTTCTAACGTATACCTCCTGGCTCTATCGTCAGATTAGTACAATATTTCTAACGACTCATCGTTATATATTATATAACGACTGTCGATAATTTAAAGTAAGTTAATATCAAATTCCAAGAATTGATTACAAAGTTATTTACAAGTCAAGCTAAAAAAAGCGATTTAATAACGTTGCTCGGTGGCTGGCGAAGGTGATCGTGGTCACCCAGTGCGCGGGCGGGGTGAAGTGACGTCGTATATCAAACTAAGAACCAACTGGCCACTACTTTAATGTGGTTCTAGAATATAAAAGATGACAAACTAATGGGGAAGAATTTTGCCTTTTTCTCCCGCCAGATGTCACGATCACTATGGCCCTCAGTATATTGTAAAGCTCTATAACCTGGGCGGATTTTTTTTATTTTATTTAAAATTTTATTAAAATGACAAATTTGCAATACCAAGGTGCAAAGAAAATGGATATCATTTATTCCCATTTCCCAAAAGACAAAAACTGAATAAATTGTGGGTTAAAGCGATTAGGCGACCAAAATTGGTGAAATCGAATATCTTTATGTTTAAGGCTATGTGGACATCATTTTATAGAAAGTGATTTTGAAACTGTTAAATCCTCACAAACCAGTAAAGTTTCCACTTAAAAATAATCAGTGTTGATCCATCAGTCAGTCAGGAGCACCGTAGAATGCACCTCTACATCTCAATTCTTCCTTCAGCTGGTCTAACTTCCAGGTACAATACACTGTACAGTTAAGATGCGAACACAATAGAAGCAAAAAAACAGGTATAAAAGAGATATCACAATAAATTGCTGAACCTCAAATTGAATGTAAATAGGCAATACGTGTGGCGCCCTCCTTTCGAGAAATCTTCGCCATTGACAGATAGTTTTAAATTTTCGAGTACTCCAAAAAGTTTTACTTCTAAATAGGTACTTACTCGTCACACATTGTAGTGTGTATGTGTGTAAGCTTCCCCGATACATATATATTGTACGACATGTTATTATTTAAAGAGTATCAAACGAAACTTGGAGCCCAACAGTTGTCTCATTTAGTTCACACATTACATGGCGACCCTGCCAGGCGGTGTGCGTGCAAGCGCTACACAAGGCACGCACACCGTCCTCGGAAAAATTAAGAAGATAACTTAAATTACTGTTGAAGATTTGAAGAAAATAAAAGAAGTATGAGAAAAATAAGAAAAAATTACGAAGTAAAAAAATAAGATATAATCTGATAAATAAATACAAATATACTTCTACAATGTCTGACAATAAGATTTTAAGAAGAAATAAAATAAAATACTGTCCTTGGAAGCCAATTCAAGAATCCGAGAAGAATATCTAGTAAAAATGAAGAAAATAACGTCAGAACATTTGGAAAAATGAAAAAATGAACAAGGCATGAAAAATATGTCAGCAGGCTTAGAAAAAATGAAATGAAAAGGAAATCAACATGAACATCATCTACTACCGAAGTCTGCATTAATCAATTAATATTAATAAGGTAATAGCCAAACAATATTTTAAAATAATTATAAATATTGAAATTATTTTATGTAGTTACGATATGTTTTTTTTTCTGTAATAGCAAACAACAATATTAATATTATTAATAATAGAGAGTTTTGTAATACGTAACAAAAATAGTATCCAAATTCTAAAAAATAAGTATTTTGACTTAATATCTAATAGGTATTTCTTATATAACTTTTAATATTTATCATTTAATAATTTCGTTATTTTTTAAAGAATTATAATCAAAAGTAGGTACAATTACATTTATTACAATATTGAATCCTTTTGTAAAAATTAAATACTTTCAACATTTTTATATTGATTAAAACTATTAATTGAACTAAAGTATTGCATGGAAACTGTTCCTAACGATAGATCAGGTTCATAACTATAAACCGCGCTTTATATTTCCTGACGCGAAACTTTTACATATATGGAAAGGAATTCGTACACTAATATGATTCTCAAGATCTTATTGCAGCCTGATGCAATAACTAGTAAACTTCCATTGTTTATATGATATTAAATTCTACTCTTGGAAAAAAAATCGAATAATTTAAATCTATTTTTTTTTTGTATTGTCCAGCAGTACAAAAAACTGCCAAATAATTATAATTTTTTTTATTATTATGTGTTGCCTAAATGTACTATAATTACTCTGAATACGTGTTTTTTTATTATATGTGGAAAAGAGTCTAGAGATTAGATTGTTAGTAGTAGATAATAATTAGATATATAGGTATTTAAACTTAATAAAAATGGAATTGTAACTTAGATTACATGTTTTAAGGACAAAAACTTTGTGGAGGAAAGGCTAAAATAGAAGGTATGAAAAAGTGAACAAAGATAAGAATGTTTTTGAGTGAGCATAACTGTAGGTAAAATGGAATAAAAGGAATTAAGAATTGGTTCTATTGAAAATTAGCTTTTACACCGACGATCGGTCTGATCAATCGATAATTGTGAAAATGTTTATCTGTTAATAACTGCTTATTTACCGTTTGCTTTTGCTTTAACTACCTATACAAATTGAAATGACAAATATGAATAATATTGTTTTGCCTGCCTATTTTCTAGTTCATGTTGTACGCGAGTCGTCTGCGTGAGAGCAATAGTGCAAGAGGTCAAATAAAATAAATAAATAAATATGATGAAAAGGGCATGCCTATAAATAAAAAATATATGGGAGAGGTTAAAACCCCCAAAGAAATAAATATAAATAAAGAAATATATTATTATAATGAACCGACTGGAATCGGATAAATGAAAAAAAGATATAGGTAACTATTCTATAAGTGATGTAAACTTATAAAGTAAAAAAAACTCGCGAGATGAATAATGATTAGTTAATTGAAAAATTATGTTGTGGACAATGATGAATTTATTATTAATAACCTGACTTTAAAATATTCCCGGATTAACCAATTTATTTGCTGTAGTTAATTGTTTTTTTTTTTTGCATTTACTTGCTAATACTTATAATATATTATATTCTTTTTACGTATGATAAGATATATTAATTATACAAATATTTTTTATAATATTCCTTCAAAATGAATATTTTTATTTTAACATACTAATAAACATGTTTTGTAGTTATTATACCAAGGTTTCGTTAAAACAATTTTATTATTGAATCGTATATTTTTTTTAATGGTAAAGAAAAGATAAATTAAATTAAAAAACAATTTATTATTTAACGAATGGATACAAGTGCATACTGATACATTAAATATTTTTGTTAAGTATTCAAAATTTTAGGATGATTTGGTTTAAATTGTTGATTCAAAATTAAAAAAAATATATATATTAGGATTTAGGACTACTATTATTATTTACCTGTTATGGCATGCAAATGTAATTTTTATTTGTGTAAGTTTTGTAATATTTAAATAATAATGAATTGCATTATGTTATATTTTCCAAATATATAAAGATTAAAAGAAGTACACAAAAATGAAATTTGTAACAAAAAAAAATATAAATTCTTATTTTTTTTTTCAAAATGCCGAGGGAGATATAGTGTGTATGTGTGTAAGCCTCCCCGATACATATATATTGTACGACATGTTATTATTTAAGCAGTATCAAACGATCCTTGGAGCCCAACAGTTGTCTCATTTAGTTCACACATTACAACATTAGGCTAACATAAAATAATATTAAAAGTTAATTAGATTTTGATATGCTAATATATGTACGTAAACAAATGTAATAAAAATATATAATATACATAGAAATACAAGAAACCGTTTAACCAGCTTGCCTTGAGTGTAATATAATCCTCCCAGCTCACGAATTGTATATTTTTATCTTTAATAATAATAATGGAATTTTATGAAATATGCAATGGCAATAAAGTGTTAGTTTTGTTTAAAAAATATAATATTTCAATTTGCTATCTGAAAAGCTATCTGCATACTGAAAAGTTGTTAGATAATTTCATATTTTATTTTATTATACTTGATATATTTTAGTACTTCAAGAGTTCAAGAGTTTCTAGTTGATGGAAATGTGGGGAATTGAGAAATATTGACTTATATACGGGCTATCTATATTGTTATGTTAATAAAATAAATGTAACTTCGACATTTAAAAGAGCAACTGTTGAGTTTCTTGCCGGATCTTCTCAGCAGAACTGCTTTCCGAACCGGTGGCAGCTTTCTCACGGACTGACTACACTGATGCTTACATTAAGTTGACGATTCAAAAGCACTTGTAATAAGTCTAATTTAATAAAGTTTATATCATTTCATTTTGCTAGTTTACACTTGCGCAATATGCACGTCAATTTCAAGTAGTCTATGCGTTAATCTTCAACATCCATAACCTTGGTTATATTATAAATGTGAAAGTGCGTTTGTTTGTTTGTCTTTCTTTCACGTCGAAACAGATTGATGTATTGGCGTGATTTTTTGTGTGGAGGTAGTTGGAGGACTGGAGAGTGGCATTGGCTACTTTTTACCGCGGGAACTTATTTCATTCCTACGGGAAAACATGTTATAATACAACCCCTAATCATACCTATATTTATTTATGTATATCGTCTCATATCGGCTGGCACCGACTTTGAAAATATCTGATTAGATATCTATAGTAAATGAAAAGTCCTATTGAGTTCTGTTACTCTTCACTGTTTTGAAGTAGTTTTTTTAATTTTTATATTTTCGGTTTATATTTTTCCATTTTTAGTGTAGTCGTAGTAGTACCAAAGTAGCCAAAAGCCGTTTAGTTTGTTATTATTTTAATATTGAGCTTGTCAAATCAAACAAAATAAGCCCACACTTAAAGTATATTCTGTTAGCTGTTGAAGAGTTCGCCTATCCACCTTCTGGCCTTACAATCAGATCAGCTCGGCGATACTGAATCACTACATTATCAACGGAAATACAAACATGTGCAAAGTTTCAAGTCAATATGACAATTAGAAGTAGGTTAAATTTTTATTAGCAATTTTTCCACCCTTAGGGGTGGTATTTTTTTTGAATTTAAATGAGGACAAACTGGAACAAAAAAGTATTTTCAAAATCGGTTAATAAATGACGGACTTCTGAGGTAACAAACATAAAAAAGTTGTGTGTACTTATGTACGCACGTAAAAAGTTATACTTCTTTGGCATAATAAAACGAAAGTAAGTCCAAAAGTTTTATCCTGCGTATCAATACTATCATATATTATAATAAGATAAAATAATAAAATAAATATACTAAATACAATTGATAAAGGTTTAATTAAAAAATATAATTAATTAATGAGAATGGCTACCGACAAGCAAAAAGAATTTTTGCTACTTACATACATCAATATATAGAAAATTAATATAACATATATAAATACACAACAAACAAAAACAAATATAAAAGTATAATAAAAATAATCCAAATAAATTATTTATTTTATTAAGTTACCAAGTAATAATTTATAAATATTCGTAATACGTAGATACCTCAGTTAACCTCAATGATACAAAAAAAAACGGTCAGTGTCGTGGACACCCAGTACAAAGTTCATATCGCTGTCTGCCTTACAATACACATTAGCTCATACACATTGTCACGAGTACCAGGGTAACATAGACATCGAGCAACACTTATGATTGCCTGGTACTTTTGTCACGAGCACTAGAGGATCGCGTACCTCAAGTTGTGCTCATTATATATATAGGGCCACGTAAAAGACTCCATACGACCACCTTAACATTCGTACTGGTGATGACGTCACATAGGATGCTCATAATTCTATACTTAAAATAAAACCGTAACTAAGCCGAATCTGTATATTGAATATTTTTTTGAAAATCTTATCAAAATACTTTATTATCGATACAGAGGCCAATTCTATAGTTTTTAGAATTTCTGTTTGTCTGTCTGTCTGTCTGTTACCGCATCACGGAAAAACCACTGGAGGTATTTCGATGAAATTTGGTATGATGATAGCTGGTTATCCGGGTCAACATATAGGATACTTTTTACCGCGGGAAAATGTCTCATTTTTGAGAAAAAATACAAAAACTGCAATTTAAGAGTATACTAATATACAAAGCTTAAGAATTTGGTTTTTGGTCATCTGAACGCGTGCGGAGCCGCGGGTAATGCTAGTAAATAATAAAACAACCCTTTTCGTTACGTGATGATTTGTACCTGTCAGATAACTCCTTTTTTTCCTGTGAACTCCTTTTTTTCGACAAGCTTTTAATGTTAATTGTGTAATGTAATGAATTGGTGGCTTATTTTTATCCGACTGCAAAGAAAGGGTTATTATGTTTTTCGCGGCTATCTTTATATATTTATTTGTAATATTCTTTATTCCCTCGTTTCTTTCTAACTACTCAATGGATTTCTTTAATTACGGTATCGTTAGATTTGTCTTATAAGTCCAAGTGTTCTTAGATAGGTGACATAAAAAAAATTAAATATGGGGGCTTCTAGATTCCATAATGTGAAAAATAAAAAAATAAAAATCGACGTACTATGTCAAGTGGGGCATCGTTGAATAGGTATTTAAAAATTATTTTTAGATTTCTTTCATCATTTTTTATTTTAAATAACAGTTTAGGATATATAATGATAATAATAAAAAAAAGCTGTAAATAAATAAATATATTATAAAAATAAAAAACCCGACTGCATAAAAGCTAACTAAAAAGATGAAAACAAGTTCACGATGGAAAATAGTATTATGCAGTCGGAGATATACATAAAAGTATGTACATCTTGCAGCAAAAATGAAACTTGCATGTCTCCAACTGCATATAGTATTGAGTACTACAGAGAAAGGAACATTTGTAAAGTGGGTGATCCCCCTGATCCTTGAGGTGATGTAAAATGTACAAATTATGCGTGTAAAATACGTTAAATACAAATAGTTGCCACCCATTCACATATTTCGGCAAATACTTAAGAAATAATTAAGGCTACCCTTTAGTAAGGAATATTAAAGTGAATAGCATAAAATTTATCTTTATAAGATTTTCATGTGTAATTATTATAACTATAATTATTCCAGGACTCGATATTTTGATCCAAATGAGTTGTGTTCAAATGTCCCGAAAATATCTATAGTTTTATAGCCAGCAACACTGAAATACCCTGAAATATCTGTATAAAGTCGTGATGAAAGCAATACGTATAGTTATTTTACAAAAAGGGTTTTTTTAAGATTTTCAATTGCAATAGACACGTATCAATAGCCAATATATTGAAAAGAGAAAATATATATTTTTCTTTTTCCATCGAGGAATTCGAAATCATCAGTTTAAAATGACTTATCAAAAACGCTTATCTAGTATTATAAGTAACTGATTTATAAAAAAAATAAAGATAACAGAAATGCTATTAAAAATATGTGAAGAAAAACTTATCACAGTGCATTAATTTATTATTATATATTACGTGTAAATAACACCAATGTCATTTTGAGTTAAATGACGTTTCAATAATGAGTCCTTTTTTAGAATTTAATTGATACAAAAACCAGATATGACTCATCTGCATATAGCTAAATGTATGTATCATACCGTTAAAATATGATAACATATAACATCTCAATTAAAACTAATGAATTAAAAAATAGTTAGTCGTGCACGTGCCCTAAACGTTTACCCACTTAGCGAGACAAAACATCAATTTTATGATCAAGACTGGTCACCGATGAGATTATCTTCACAATTGAGGACAAAATTAATCAACTGAAGATCCGTTATTTGAGAATGAATGAGTGTCACATTCGGGGCCTCGGTTTTTTCCAGCTCTAACAAACGTATTGATCACAATATGCAAAGAGTTCGGCACACATTAATTTCACACTTGAGTATACAAAGACTCCATCAAGATTGTTGCCACATATGAAATAATATAATGTTATTCTTTTACGTAGGGAATAATTTTTATTAAAGATGTAGGTTTATAGTCGAAGAAATAGGACGATTTTGTTAAAACTTTTATTAACTTTCTCATATTGTAAACCTACTTAATACAAGCCTGCAGTTGTTCGGAATGCGGTGTTTATACCTGTACATATGTATGTACCTAACGTACATATATTATCGAATAACTGCCTCGGTGGTGTAGTGGCTAGCAAGTACGGCTGCACACCCGGAGGTCCTGGGTTCGAGTCCCGGGTCGGGCCAAGTTTAGTTATTGAGTCTTTCTGTATAGTAAGCCTCAGTAACAGCCCGGAGTTGGGAAGTTGGCGGTGTTTCACCCCCGTGTCTCGGAGAGCACGTAAAGCCGTCGGTCCTGCGCCTTAACTCTCACTGGTCGTGTCGAGTGGTCGTCCCACCAGAATGTGAGAGTGACAGGAATAGAGAGTGCACCTGTGTCTGCGCGTACACTTGTGCACTATAATATCTCCTGCGCAGTTGGCTAGTCTCAATGAGATTGGCCGCCGTGGCCGGAATCGGTCGGGAGAACATCATATTATCGAATACAGTTCAATAAAAATATGAGTATCATAATATATAAAAAAAAACAATAATAAAATTATGTATAAATATGACGTCTTTTCAGCCAAAGATTCTTTTAAAAAAAATCGAAAAAGTTCAGTAGATACGAGTGAACTTACCATCACTAAATCACCCAGTAAGAAGCGCTTCCCAGCATCGCTTTTAGGTACTCACCACTCACTCACAGACACCACTCCAAAACTCTTCTACCACATCAACCATATATTCTACTTGTGAAGTTACCACTTCAGCTAAAGAATTCGGTCACTAACATTATGAACTATATCGCCAATATTAAGATCTTAGGGGATGGACTTCATCCTTCTGCGTATCTTATTAATTTCAATTGTATTTCAGATAAACTTAAGCCCTTGAGATTTTTTATAGAGTTACTGTGTTATTTGGAATAAAAAGGTATTCCACTTCTCACACACACATCTCACACATCTGTCTCAAGCCAAGAGTACAAACCTAGAGCACAACTAACCTAACACTAAACCGATAAAATATCGGATGTATTCGCATACATGATTAGTCCGGCTGTATACATATACAAATATATGAATGAAACATGATATAATAAGATAAAAAGGTATCGATATCTTCCAAATTATTTGTTTCGTTTGAAGCTCGCTTATTAGGATTTGTTATAAGTCAAAACGAGAATTTAAAATCATTTATTTATCTCTGCTTACAAAAATATCATAATATAAAAATCTGAATGAATTTCAATGCTGTTTTATTAAGTTTTATTTCAACTAGACTGATAAAATCACTTGCGAGCAGCGGTTAAGATCCAAAGAGCTGTTTATCTCATTCATCATATTTAATTTTGTAATAAATAATATTATCCTGTTTTTATATGGAACTGTACCATATAAAAACAGAATAATATTATTTATTACTAGTGTCCGACCGAAGCTTCGGCTTCGGCTTCGGCTTCGGCCACCTTCGGCCAAAAAATCCACCTTCGGCGAAACATTCGGCTTCGGCCCAAAACCCGGCCGAAGCCGAAGATTTCGCCGAAGGTCCGAACGACCGTCGAGATTGAACGAACTGTTACGAAAGTCATAGAGGCGGCGGGGAGTCACTGTCAAAATATCACATTGCATGCATCAAAACAAGTTCGTACGTGTATTTAAACGAGTGTTTTGTTTTGAATTTGTGTTTATCAATTAAATTGTGATACATTAGTAATGATTACATTTACAAGTGAACTAGTGAAAAGGACAATACTAACGTAAGTATTTGTTTAGTAAAAAACCAATAGGTACCTACTTTGTATACGGTAGTTATTATTAGTTAATAGAAAATTTCTATTAGAAATGAAATAAATGATATATTTCAGTAAATGAATGAATTAGGATACGTTATGTTTTTCTCATTAATATTTTGAGTTTTTATTTTAGAACTTAATATCTGTTCTAACTTCTACTGTCTTATTAATAAACGAAGACTAACTTAAGATTAACTTTACTCCAAGTATTAAATCGGTTCTAACAAATTTCAGTATTAATAAATATGGAGTAAGGATGGAGTAAATTAATCCGAGTCTACTCTCGGCGTAAATATTAAACCTCGCTGTTACCTAGTTTAAGGACCGATTAAGCAGTTTACTTACTCATTGAGCGGTGACTAGTGTATCTACGGCATACCAAAAAGTATGAGGTACTTCTTCACTTGACAAATTGACTTTTTGTTGGTGTTGGTTTAGTGTTACTGCTGCGTGTGATTTGTTTTGTTCGAGGGTTCATAAGAAATTATTAAAATAAAATGGATAGAGACTATTTTACTGATGATTTGAGGCTAATGGAAGAAATAAACGAGGATACAAACCAGCTTGACAGTATTCCTATAAGGACGAGGTGTGTTAAATTGTACAAATATCGTACCAATCCACTGGAAGAACTTGAGGATGCCAAATTTAAATCTAAATATAGATTTTCCCGACCTACTGCCGTTTATATAATTGACATGTTAAAAAGTGATTTAGCTGGTGATGCGAGACGTGGTCACATACAACCAAAAAAAAAATACCAATAATTAAAAATACCACGACATTCAAATTCACACATTGATAAAGAATGACGAATGTAAATAACTTACCTTTTCCTCTTCATCCCAGTTAATTGAGCGAATGCGTTTTGGGTTCCTGTTATTATTTTATAAGTTAAAATGTTATCAAATCAAAACAATATTCAAAGAAACTGGTGTCTGGTTTGCGCGCTACACAGCAGATAAATTGTCAAACTCAAAACATTGACTGTCACTGTCATTTGTGTCATCAATTTGCTTATGTTCATTCAATGGTTCGATCTTTTTACTTTTAAAATCAACTGGGTTGCCATAGCGGACGTGCTAATCCAGGCATAAGGAATGTATAGTTAGTCCGAGGTTACTCCATGTTTATTAATAACAATCTTGAAACGAAGCTAATACTTGGTTACTCCGGAATTAGCTAGTCCAAGTGCAACCTCGTAGTAAGCTATGAATAAGCCTTTTTTATTAATAAGACAGCTAGTGTATAGTAGGTAGGTATTTACTACATGTATATATTTACTACACTTAAATAGTTAGGTACTTACATACGGGATATCCTCCGTGTTTAGGGCTTTGGATGAGCTGATATTTAACATAGGTATTGGATTTGTATGTTATACTCTCATCATTATTTCTTTTTCTATTGGATATAGTTTGTTAGAAAAAGTTTTTTGTTGTTAGAATTCATTTCATAGTTCCAAATTAATAAATTGGATTTATAATTTGAAATTACCTATATAAAGACTAGGTAGGTACCTAGGTATTTACTGTTTGAGTTTTAATTTATTGTCGTATTCATATTGTATATGTAGTGTTTGTTTATTTTATTTATTAGTCTAGTTTTTGTCTATTCGAGTAAAACAAAGACTGATTGGTCTAATTGTAATTTGTGAATTACATAATAAAGAAATGATTATTTTTTACCAGTAGGTAAATCACAAAATCACAAACTTTTATTTATCTCTAAACCAAACCATCTCTATGATATATCATCAACTTCTATATGAGACAGTCAATATAAACCTTCAATATTGAGGTTATTTGAGGTATTGATACCAAATTAATTACTGAGTGCTGAGATAATATAAACCTTCGGCTTCGGCTTCGGCTTCGGCCGAAGGTTGTGGCGATAGCCGATTAATCGGCTTCGGCTTCGGCTTCGGCCAAAAATAGACCTTCGGTCGGACACTATTTATTACAAAATTAAATATAACCCTCCTTTACGAAACTTCACGCAATAATAACTTATCAAATAATAAGTAAAATATATTAGTATTTAAAAGTGCCTTAAGTGAAGTCGTACACGCACGAAGGAGTGTTACGATTACTATGTAATTTTATAGGAATATTTAGGCCAACATGCTACTAGAGTTTCAGATGTAAAGTAAAAGGAGTACTAAATCTTGTGATGTCTTGTGTGTGTGTATCTGTATATGATCCCAAAATTACAGAGATAAAGAAAGACGGACAAAAGAATAGACACGAGTGATACTATAAGGTCAGGACCTTATGGTATCACTCGTGTGTCTATTCCTTCTTCGTTTTGAGGTACGGATCTACAAACGTGGCACCTTAGCCTGCCGTAATGTTATGATTGAGATTATTAGTATAAAATACTGCATTATTAAACTGAAAAGGACTTTATATAGATGCCAAAACTTTTCCAAAAAAAATTAAAA